>CP141161.1:21297500-22497500 GCA_035233585.1 Antiaris toxicaria | reverse complement strand
AGGTCGTTCTCGGTTCAAGTTGAGCTATCCAATTCAAAACTGGAAATGGAAGAAAGGTTTAGGAACTTTTTATCCATAAAATATTGAATAAATGATGGAAGAGAAAAGTTGGAATTTTATAGTTGCTTCAACAATAATGCTAGATTGAACTTAATAACTTTAAAAATTTTTTATGCTTTTCTTAAAGAGTATTTTTTAATTTAGCTTTTTTAATATTAATACTAAAAGACACATTATTTTAATTGTGACTGGAGAAACAATTTGTTGATAGTATGCGCAACGCATGTATTCAAAATGGTTGGTGTACTTTTTAGAGTTGTTAGCATGTGTCAAAAGAGTGATTAGCATACTCCATTAATTGGGAATACTATATTGCTTGTCGGTGCACAACAACTCGATGCATCCAACTCAGCATTGATGCACGGCTACCCAGTGTGCCATGTTGCCAATTGGTGCACGGCTACCTAGTACACCCTGTGGCCAATAAGAACAAACTGCCTGACACATCCCTTTATCGGTTGGGGTTGTCTGCCTGGTAGACTTCACTATCGTTTGTAGCAAGGCTACCCGACATACATTATTTCCACAAATTCATACTTGGCTACCTAACTTGTCTTGTCAAGATACACCCTTTTGAGTATCTGACCAGAGAAGCTAAGTGTTGTAGGGTACAAATTAGCTACCCGACACACATATCTGCCAACCAAAGCCAGGCTATCTAGTAGGGCCCGTCATTAGCCGAAGTTGGTTAGCCAGCAAGACTTGTCGTTTCGAGAGACGAGGCTACTCAGCATAACCTACCCTGTAGGGCTATCTAGTACACCCTTTTCGATTGGCCAACTGACTAGTAGAGTAGGATGCTAAGTACTCCTTGGCACTACTGCATACCTACTTGACATACCTAAGTCTTAGGAAAGACAATGCTACTTGGTGCAAATCACTATAGTTTATACATACCTAGCAACTTGACTTCCTTTGCCAAGGTAATCCTTGCAGAGCAGTCGACTAAAATAAAATAGAATAAGAGCCCAATGAGGCACCTTTGACTCATCTCCTCTGCCATGTGTGAAGAGCACACCGGGTTACTTATAATGGTATCAGGATCACAGAACCCATATCTTGATAGCTCGATACAAGGAATCCATACATGGGACACGTGACAGCTAGACAGTGTTTCCCAGATCAGAAAGTTCAGGACACTGTTCACACTCAAGACATGCAATAGGAATATAGCCAATTACAATTTACTAGGTTAATTGCCTTATTAGGGAATCCAGGCTCTATAGAGTAAGGTCTAACCAAGACTCACTCTAATAAACACTTTACAAATACTAAGCTCACATGGTTTGTACCTACCAAATATTCTACCTTACTTCAAGCCTCCTAACTTACCATGTTGACTTGAGTGTCGTAGTACTTTTAACAAGCACTCCATTGGTATTCCTTTACTTTACAGCTTTTCTAAATTGGTTAGCACGTGATGTTGAGGTTGAATTTTGACATTGATGCACTTATTTAAGTACAGTCTTGTATTGTTGGAAGTATAACATGCCTTAAAAAATAAAAAAGGTGTAATGCATGATTGCCAAATATAATTTATCCATAACTTTCTATGTTATTTTATTAAAAATAAAATTTTTACTTTGTAATCATTATTACATTGCACAAAATAAAAATATAATATCACATCTTTGGTTTTTTATATACACCATACATGAACTTTTATAAATCATAGATATATGCTTTGTCCCTTGTAAAAAATTGTAATTTTTTGTCTCTATATGTATTATAATTAAAGAAATATATACGTGCTAAAATACCCTTTCCTTCTGTAAATACAGAGAGTAAGTCCTTAAAAAAAAAAAAATACAAAAAGTAAGTGAACGAAAGTTGTGAGCAAAAAAATTAGGCTTTTTTAGGTTGATATACCCTAAATTTATCACAAAATTATAATTTATATCTTAAATATTAATTTTAACAATTTGCATCATAAATGTATAAATCTGTTGCAATTTACACCTTATTGATAAATAATATTGATTTTTTTAATAAAAAATGGACACTTTATCTGCATATAAATTGTTATTTAAAAGTATAAAACTTTCTTTTTAATCAATTTAATACAAATTTATATTTAAATAAAATTAATTCAAACCTTTCTATTTTGATAAAACTTAATTAAATATTTTAACATCAATAAATTTGAGTTTACATAGATGAAAATAATTATTCATATTATGAATTAACAATTCATGTACAAATTACATGTCAATTTTCTTCAAAAAATTAATATTATTATCAATGAGTTGTAAATTACTATATATTTGCAAGTTCATAATATAAATTGTTAAAATTAAAAATTTAATGTGTAAATTATAATTTTACAATAAGTTTAGAGTGCACAAATGCAAAAAAGCCAAAAAATTAAGGGGGTGTTTGGGGGGCGCTTTGGCGACAAATTTTAGACACTTTTAATTTTTTTCATCTCACAATTACTTTTTACTATTCGATATTTAAATTCTATATTAAACTCAAATTTTATAAGTTTAGAACTTTACGTATATAAGTCTTAATAGGATTTTTTTAAAATTACGTTGAATTTCAAGAGTTACAAAATAAGATCCATATTGATAATTATTTTTTGAATAAATTTTTAAGATGTTACATTTTTTCACTCCAAACAGTTTTTTTTCTTTCTAAATACATTTTCCAAAACTCTTTTTTCCCCAACCTCTAGAACATATCTCAAGAACTTCCCTCAAATTGGCTCTAAATGAAGCAAACAAAAATATAAAAGGCAGATAAAAAATCACTTCAATAAAAAAAACAGAAAAAAAAAGAATTTTTAATAAGATATAACAAAATACTATTACTTTGTTCATTTGAAGTACTTATTTTTGGAGAATAGAAATTTTTTTACTTTTAAAAAACAAACCATTTTAAATTTTCATATCCGAACGTCAAAAAATTTTTATTTTTAGATATCAAAAAAGGAGTTTTTTTTTTTAGAAATAGAATTTTTACTAATCCGAATAATTTTTTTATTTTGAATAAAAAATTTTTCTATTCTAAAAGTGAAAATCTTTTATTTTTTAAAAATATACAGCCGTCCAAGCAAAAACGTCCTTAATAGAATAATTTACGATCATTTAATTTTTATCAAGTTTTATTTTGTTTTTTAATTAAATATAATTAGTGTGATTTGATAATTAAAAATAGTTTCCCATTTTTTAAAATTCTGTCTCAGGAAAAAAAAAAAATGAAAAGATTAATTACAAAAGTTAAGAAGGAAAATTACAAACTGGCTGCAACAGCAGCACACACAACTAAAAGGAGCAGGGCCCCGCAAATAGTTGCAAACGTGACTCGTGTCACTACCAAGAACTATACCACACACGCGCGCGCACACACCCCCGCGCACAATAGAATATCTGGCGAGAGAGGCAAACGACATCCAATCAGTCATCGCCATCCCTATATAAAGAAGAAGCCGCCAACCTACTCCCTAAATCCTAAACCCACAAACATACTCTCTCTCTCTCTTTCTCTCTCTACTTTCTCTCTCCTTCCTTCTTCTCTCTATTCCAATGGCGTCCCTCTCGTCGGCGATCTCAAACCCTCGCCACCACCACCTCCGCCTTCTCTCTCCAAACGCATTGCCTCACGACGCCACCCTCAGCGAGCTCTTCTCCTCCTCCCGATGTCGACCGCTTGCTCGCTCTCTTCACCGCTCTCCTATTTTCAGGTCCATTTTCGTCTTTCCTACGCTCTTCGATTCTCTCTCTCTCTCTCTCTCTCTCTCTCTCTCTCTCTCTTTTCATTTCCGAAGCTCATTCTCTCTCTCGAATGGTGGAATGATGAGGATTGGTTTGGGATTTGAGCTTCCGGTTTCGTTTTCCTGCATTTCCTCGACAAGATTTTCTGTTTTTCTTTTTTTTTAATAAATCTCTTTTCGTAATTGTTCCTCAGTAAAAGGTTGAGAACTTTTGAACGTTAACGGAAGAAATTTTTGATTTAAGGGAAGTGATTAGCTACTAATCAGCTTTATTTGTTCTAAAACACACATTAATAATGCATATTGTTCTAATTATTTGTTGGAATTTGACATTTTTCTGGAAAAATGTAACTACTCTCATGCTCATATAAAATTTTTTTTGTTTAATTAATAAAAATTTAATTAGAGGGGGATTGGTATTGTTTTTAAAATATTTTTTTTGTTTTTAAAAAAATTAAAAATTATATTTAAAATTATATTTAAAATTGTGTTTAATTATAATTTTTGAATATATATTTAAAAAATATAAAAATAAAATTTTATCTAGTTATATTTTTTAAAAGCGTATTTTATTTTTATTAAATCTTAAAAATATAATTTTTTTAATAAAAATAAAAAAAATAAAAATAATTTTTTTCGTTTTTAAAAATTTTGAAAAATAATATAGTTAAAAATTATGTTTTTGAAATAGTTTTAAAAATATTAAATAAATAAACGTTATTTTAAAATTGTTTTCTCTGTATTTTTAAAAATAAAAATTTATTCTAAAAAAAAAAAAAAAGAAATGCCTCCTAAGTTTTTCACCCGGAAGAAGCACCTTGTCCCCAAGGTGTCAAGTAATCGCTCTTGAATGTCGCCACCTTCTTCCCATTGTAATGAACCCGGATCTCAGAACGTTGAGCAGAGCAATGAATGTTGAAGAGCCAGTCACAGACCATGCACTAGAACTCATTTGGGATTTTAATTTTCGTTTTCAACATGGTCTAGATGAATTTGTTTTTCTTGACCTAAGTGCACGAGCAAAACATGGTTTTCTGCTCTTTTTTCCCGCCCTCAAAAAGAGCATGTTTTTCCATGAGGCATTAGATTGCAACTCTATTTTCAATTTTTGTTTTTCGTTGTTTACTATGCAGTTTTTGTTTGTGTTTTGGCTAAAGAACTTATTTTGAGTGTGTCAGATTGGATTTTGTTTCTCGGTGGGGACCAAAAGAGATGTCAAAAAGCAAAATATTCACATCAGTAACAGGTTTTTTTTTTTTTTTTTTTTGGTGTGCGTTCGTTGTGATCTTATAAAGATTGCTGTAAAATCTAACTATAGTTTCTCTTGATACTTGGGCAGATACTCCTGTGGACATATCCACAGAAGTTAAGCTTCCGAAAGGTGATGTGTGGTCTGTCCATAAGTTTGGAGGCACCTGTGTGGGAAGCACGGAAAGAATTAAAAACGTTGCAAATATAATTCTCAATGATGATTCAGAAAGGAAGTTGATAGTTGTCTCTGCAATGTCGAAAGTGACAGATATGATGTATGATCTTATCGACAGGGCTCATTCACGGGATGAGTCCTATGTGTCTGCGTTGGATGCTGTTCTAGAAAAGCATAGAGCAACAGCCCTGGATTTGCTTGATGGGGATGAACTTAGTAGTTTCTTATCACGGTTGAATCATGACATCACCAACCTAAAGGCGATGCTTCGAGCAATTTATATAGGTACTAGTCTGACCTCCCCTCTCTATCTGGAGTATAAGAACACGTATATAATTGGAAAATACAATGTACCTGGCATGCTAGTTTGAGATTCATCTTCTCCTCTTATTTTACCATTGGTCTAATTGGTAGATTGGACTGTATCTTCTGCAATAGGATCTATCTTACTCATATTGATTAACGAGCTTAATTCTTGCAGCTGGTCATGCGACAGAATCTTTCACTGATTTTGTTGTGGGACATGGAGAGCTATGGTCTGCTCAGATGTTGTCATATGTTATAAGAAAGGTCTGGGAATTGTTTACAATTATTAAACCAGCTGGTGCTGTATACAGCTTTTTGTGATCATGTATTTATTTGTTTCTTCTTGCAGTCTGGGGTAGATTGCCAATGGATGGACACAAGGGAAGTCCTTGTTGTCAAACCTACTAGTACTAACCAAGTTGATCCTGATTACGAAGAATCTGAACTGCGACTTGAGAAATGGTATTCCAGAAATCCAGCAACTACGGTCATTGCAACTGGTTTCATTGCTAGCACCCCTCAAAATATTCCTACTACATTGAAGAGAGATGGAAGTGATTTTTCTGCAGCTATCATGGGTGCTCTATTTAAGGCCCGTCAAGTAACAATTTGGACAGATGTTGATGGTGTGTATAGTGCAGACCCTAGAAAAGGTTTGTTACTTAGACTGTACCTCATTTACATGCTTGCAACTGTAACGTACCTATCTATACATTTTGTTTGTCTAATATGCAATATGCAAGTATATATTTGTGCGTTGATGTTGTTTGAGTCTACAAAATCATTATTATGCGGTTCATTGAAATGACATTTCTTATGCAGTTAGTGAAGCGGTGATTCTGAAGACGTTATCTTACCAAGAGGCCTGGGAAATGGTAACTACTCAGTGTTGCCAAAGTTTCGGGTTCCCCATTCATGTTTCTAAGTTCTGACTTGAAATTTGTTTATCGGCAGTCATATTTTGGGGCCAATGTATTGCACCCACGCACCATCATTCCAGTGATGAAAGATGACATTCCAATAATAATAAGGAACGTTTCCAACCTCTCTGCACTTGGAACAAAGATTTGCCGATCTCCTATTGGCCATAGCAAAGATGGTCAGAGTTTGGAGTCTTTTGTCAAAGGGTTTGCAACGATAGACAAATTGGCTCTTGTTAATGTTGAGGGGTGAGTTGCATTGATTTTCTGCTGCTGGTTATCTGTAAATGAAAATGTTCTATATTTTCTTTTAGTCTGCCTTTATAATCTTTCCTCAACATGCTCATCTTTTTCTCAGGACTGGAATGGCTGGTGTTCCTGGTACAGCTAGTGCCATATTTGGTGCTGTAAAGGATGTGGGGGCGAATGTTATCATGATATCTCAGGTGCCTGACCTTTGTATTCAGCTTAGTTCACTTTGGAATAGTACTACTAAGGATTATAATCTTACAAACTTGGTTATTGTAGGCAAGTAGTGAGCATTCTGTCTGCTTTGCTGTGCCTGAGAAGGAGGTAAAAGCTGTTGCTGAGGTCCTGCAGTCTAGATTTCGTCAAGCTCTGGATGCTGGTCGACTTTCTCAGGCACTCGTTTTTAATTTAAAATTTTGAATGCTTCATGAGACAGCATGCTATAACTATTTTGTTAAATTTGCGTTGTTATTTCTTATTGTTTATTCATTTATAATGTGCTTCTTTGTTCATTATTATTCCCTAGTCGGTGAGAATGCCTGAAAAGTGTTCAAGATAGAAGTTTTAGTTTGAGTGATCACTTAAACAAATTGACCTAATTAGTGCTGTTTAAACATAAAATGGGTGGCGTCGTGGCTGTTTGTATGGTGAATGAATAGATTCGTTAGACCTCCAATGTTGCATGCTACCAGTGACAAAATAGTAAGAGATGGGTTTTTAGAGTTGTCACTTTTGAGAGCATATTGTAAAATATTGGGATGGATGGGAAAAGGACGAGTGATGCAATTTTTCCCTGTGAGACAGCTTAAAAAGTGCTATATATTTTACTGATGTGAGTCCTTATCTACCATTTAGTTGTGTTCTACCCCAATAACTCATACGCAACTATCTTAGAACCTCTTGTCATTCTTCATTTACTTTCCTCATCTGTCCTCTCAGGTTGAAATAATTCCAAACTGCAGTATTTTGGCTGCTGTTGGCCAGAAGATGGCTAGTACTCCTGGAGTTAGTGCTACCCTCTTCAATGCACTGGCAAAGGTTCGGAAGTTGTTGATACTTTTGAAGCTAATAATGCAACAGATTTATGTTTAAGTTGGATTATTTTTTTGATTTACGATTGGCCTTTTAGATTCCGTGGACAATCTGATTTTTATGAAACTTGCAGGCAAATATTAATGTGCGTGCTATAGCTCAAGGTTGTTCTGAGTACAATATAACTATTGTACTTAAGCGAGAAGATTGTATAAGAGCCCTAAGAGCAGTTCACTCTAGGTTTTATCTTTCAAGGACCACAATAGCAATGGGAATTATTGGGCCTGGATTGATTGGTGGCACATTACTTGATCAACTAAGGGACCAGGTGCTTTCTTTAGCTCTGTTCCTCTTATTCTATATCACTCTTACCATATTTCATGCGTATGTTTGCTTCTACCCTCTGTTATCAACTTTAATTCTATCCTTCGATTGGTACCAGAAAACTAAGGTCTTTATTTTGCCTGTTTTAGTTTTCCTACTTGGATTTTCTCTCTTTATTTTCTTGTTTATTTTAGTTCTTCTATTAGGATACCTTATCCTCTTCCTTTGTAATTGATTTAACAATCCATAAAACGAGTTTTTCTTGTCGAAAATTTGCTAGTTTTATTGTTCATGCCCAGAGCCTTAATTTCTATTATTATAAATCTGGAGTGTTATCTGTTGTTCATATTGTAGTGTGCAACAGTGCAAGAGTAGTTAATTCTAAACATGTCATTTTTTTTTTTCAGGCAGCAACCCTTAAGGAAAATTTTAACATTGATTTGCGTGTTATGGGAATCACTGGCTCAAGGACCATGCTTCTAAGTGATTCGTAAGTTGTAGAGTTTAAACTAAATATTCTCACTCCGCTTGAATGCTTAAAATAATCATCAAGCATAGCCATGACTGTTTTCTAAACAGAACAGCAGCTTTGCTTTTATTCTTGAAGGAAAATGAATATACCTGCGGAGTTTTTTATTTTTTGGAGAAGTGATATACCTGCTGAGTTACCAACTAGAGTAGTTTGTTTAATTTTTGGCGGCAAGTTATCTGTTCCCTTTTTCTTTTGAAACTATGTATTAGTTCTGGTTGTTCCATCTTGTCCTTTTTTTCAGGAGTATTGACTTATCTAGCTGGAGAGAACTTAAAAGGCAGAAAGGAGAAGTTGCAGACATGGAAAAATTTGTCCACCATGTTCACGGGAATCATTTCATTCCTAATACTGTTTTGGTAGACTGCACAGCTGACGCAAAGGTTGCAGGCTATTACCATGATTGGTTGCGGAAAGGGATTCATGTAGTTACCCCTAACAAGAAGGCAAATTCAGGACCTCTAGATCAGGTAAATGTTCCGATATTTTGACCCATAGCTACGAAGGAGAAAAAATGACATGGACAGTAGTCAAATGATGTGCTAATGTAAACATGCTTTCATATCATTCTTTGCAAATGTTAAGCGATTACCCTGAGGTCCATTGGCATTTCTATTGTTATTATCAGTATCTGAAGTTGAGAGCTCTGCAACGGCAATCATACACGCATTACTTTTACGAAGCTACAGTTGGAGCTGGTCTCCCTATTATTAGCACACTGCGAGGCCTTCTTGAAACAGGTGACAAAATACTGCGCATTGAAGGCATCTTTAGGTATGTTTGCTGGCACAAACTCGTAGGAAGTTCTATGTTCACGTGAGTTTCTGATATTCCCACGTATCCAACTGTCTAACTTTGTCTGACATAATCTTTGCCTCTTTGGTTGTCGCAGTGGGACACTAAGTTACATCTTCAACAATTTCATAGGTAATCGGACCTTCAGTGAGGTGGTGGCTGAAGCAAAGCGGGAAGGTTTCACGGAGCCAAATCCAAGGGATGACCTATCAGGAGAAGATGTTTGTAGAAAGGTAGCATCTTGATTTCATTTGTTTAGACTAGTCAATTGTAATCAAAAGAAGAATAGTATGCTTGTTAATACTTCTCATACTCGGTATTTGTACTTGTCCTTTTTTTTTTTTTTCCATTTTTAATTTCTTTCTAATAAAGTTGGGCCTCTGGTGGACTCTATATTCTAGGTAATAATTCTGGCTAGGGAATCCGGCCTGGAGCTGGCTCTCTCTGATATCCCCGTTGAAAGCCTTGTACCAGAACCATTGAAAGTAAGAAACAGATTACTCGTTTACCACGAAGACAGAAGTAGTTGTTAAATTTATCTCTGAATTAAATTTTTCTTATGATGTTTCTTTTTCCCCCTCAAGGCTTGTTCATCACCTGAGGAATTCATGCAAAAACTGCCAGAGTTTGATCGGGAGTTGACTAATAAAAGACAAGTAGCCGAAGAAGAAGGGGATGTGAGTATCTTTCAAACCTGCTACTTTTCATAGCCAACTTGATTGCAGACTCTTTGTTTGCTCACCTTACAAATTTGTCATATCCGAAGGTGTTGAGATTCGTGGGAGTGGTGGATGTGGTTAATGAGAAAGGGGAAGTAAAGTTGCGGAGGTACAAGAAAGATCATCCATTTGCCCAACTTTCAGGATCGGATAACATAATTGCCTTCACGACGACAAGATACAAGGAGCAGCCTCTTATAGTCCGTGGACCGGGTGCTGGGGCTCAAGTTACAGCTGGTGGGGTCTTCAGTGACATATTGCGTCTTGCCTCCTATCTTGGTGCTCCATCGTAGTTAAAAAAACCTCTGTTCGGGGTGATTACCCGCCTTATAACTGGCAAGTTTTCAGTTGACGTGGCCTATTATGCTAGTTCTAGCCAAGATTTATGGGTTTCATCGCTAGCGTTCATTTTTAATTTGTAGGTTGGCTTTTGTGGTGGACATTATTTTACTTGCGGCTAAGTTAAAACCTATTTAGTAGTTTTGTAAGGCAATGCTAATCTTATTTGCTTCTACCATTCGAATCCAAGTTGTATAATCTATTAAATTAGTCATAGACGTAGTATAACACTCATAAGAACGTATATTTATGTGCTTATGCATGCCTACACGAGTCTCTGCATCGTGTATCAATCACTTCTTTTTTTTTTTTGGTAAGCCACGGCAAAGGGTTAATGTTTATGCTATAACTTCCAAATGCATCCTCATTTTGTTTTGGCATTTTAAATGGTAAAAAAAAAAATTGAGAAGAATTCGGGAGCTTTTTATTTTTGTTATTTTGTTATATAAGAGAGATCGAACCCGTAGACCGCATTCAAAACCCACCCCACCCGAGCTCCTGGAGCCACTACACCAGACGATCAGAGTGTAAGCACAAAATCAGGAGCTTTCCTGTATCATTTATATAATAATATAGCATGGTGTAATACCTGTATTTTCAATTTTTATCCAACCAAGAGGAAAAGCATATGTTAAGTGTCGTTGAACCAGCTATAGTCATGGCAATAAATTTGCTGATTTTCTCAATAATTATAGTTAAGAAATTAGATCCTTTTAGTTGTGAGGATTTCTTCTATTTCTTAATGAACTAAGAGTAATTTTCTCGGTTTGGCCCTTGCATCAACCAACGTGAATAATGCGACTTGAATCTTTTTTTATTTTCTGTTTTTGGGTACGTTTCCTTATTTCATGCCTAGGCAAACAGTTAATTTTGCTACTTTAGGGGATTAAAAAAATGTACATCAAACACTGTTGATCATTCTGTATCTGGCGTTGTGTATCAACCAAGAATCTGTTCTCCCACCCCCCTTCGGACTTAGGCAGAACTTGGGATCCCGTAAGAATCTAAAAACCACCTCCGCCTCTTCGGTTGAAAGATCCGTGTTTTCTAAAATATACTCCTTGGATGCCTTAGCAAGTGCTCCAATTGAGCCAAATGCTTGATTAAGCTGAACATATCAGACAACAGCATTTAATGATTCAGCTCAAATGGAATCTATTCAGCATGGAACAAGCCTCTCGAGGTAGTAATGGTTGGACAGACAATTTTACCTACATATACTTATACAGATACATATACATATAATGTCCTCTTAACAGTACTACAAATGCACATTTTTAGACAGGTATCTGATAATTGGCAAGTACCTTATTAACCCTTCAAACTGTAAACCCGGAAATGGACTCTTTCAAACTTATTTGATTCAAACTGGTCAGTGTCAAGCAAGTTAAAAATGGAGCTTCCAAAGTTTAGATATAATGTCGGACATAAGATAAAATTGGCATTTGAATCTCTTAAAACATCATCCATTTATTGCAAAAAATCCTAAGTTCTACCGCGATTAGGGATAAATATCTCATTACTCATGACATTTTTCACTAAAAGAAAATCAATTGCGTGTAAGTAAATTGGTTATAATTTGCTAATACCCCATCCTTGTCATAAATTGCAATGAGAAGTTTGAATTTTTCAAAACACGTTCAGAGGAAGAAAAAACATCAATGACAGTAGTAGGATGGGAAAACAGAACATTATATATAGTGTAAATTTGAGAGTTTTGAAATTGAATGGCAAAAAACCATCCAGAAATGGTATCCCCAAATAAACCCAGAATCTTTGTGTTCCCTCTAAATTTATATTTTGGTGACTTATAGATTTTCAGACTAAAGTAATTTCCAATATCCATGTATGTGTAATTTGCATTAGATTTGTTTTTTGAAAATTTTTTTTTTGGTAATGCTAATAATTAGTTCATTGATGTTTGATGATATTAATGTTCATACAACATAGAAGAGTATTAAGAATATTAACACATGAAATATCTATGTCTGTATACATATGCAAATAGTAAATAAATATTGAATTATATTCTATAATTTTAGAGCTGTTTCAGGAGGTTTTAGAGATATATTTTAGAGATTGAATAAATGTGCGTTTTAAAAAATATATTCAGGAAAAAAATTATTTAGGGTGAAAAAGTATAAAATCTTAAAAAAATTTTCAAAAAAAATTATCAATATATATTTTGTTTCATTGATCTCAACACTCTATGTCGTTAAAAAAAATCATCTCATTAAAGTTTGAATTTAGTGTAGAATTTTAAAAATATAAATAATAAAAAATGATTATAATATCAAAAAATATCAAAAAAATTTTAAAATTTGTCTACAAAACACCTTAAAATGCCCTTTAATTTGAATAAATTATCTACTTCACTTCATATATATATATACATATCTTATTTTTTTACTAAATATATATATACAAAACTTAACCATAGGATCATTAAAACAAAAAATAAAAATAAAAATAAAAATAAAAATAACGCATCTACCAGGAAAAAAAAGAAAAAAAAATGTATATATATATTTTTTATTGTGTATGTTCTTTCAAACCCTAAGCTCCACGTGTGCAACTCTCACTCTTTCTTTGTCGCTTTTCTTTTTCTCGTCGCTGTTTGTCTTTTGCTTCGTTTCTACTGCCGCGCCATTTCCAATCCAATCTAAGGAGTGATTGGTAGAAATGTTTAGAGACATTATTTTCAGATTGAAAAAAAGTTATTTTGAAAAATATGTTTGGAAGAAAAAACTATTTAGAGAAAAAAAATAAAAATTTTAAAAATTTATATATCAATATGAATATTATTTTGTTTCTCTCGAAATTCTATGTAATTTAAAAAAAAAATTATCTCATTTAGACTTGTATACACAAAGTTATGAATTTTTAAAATTTAAAATTTACTGTAACATTTTGAAAATATAAATTGTAAAATGTGACGAAGTTTTGAAAAAAAAAAAAAAAGTTTTGGATGTCTCCAAAACATTAACCAAACACCCTCTTAAAAATTTTGATATTCGTCACTTTGTGCTTTTGAGCCTTTTACTTTGACCCAACACCCAACGATGTGTGGGAAATTTTATCAAGGTCAGTGCTTTTCTTTTTATTTTTTTTAAATTTTTATAGTGTAGTGTTTAAACTAGTAGTAAACGACATTGCGCCAAAGTATAAGGGAACTGCATTTTTTAGTCTCTTTTTTTTTTATAATTTTTTTCATTTGTCTTTTTCATTTTTTTTTTTTGTTCTTTCAGTTTTCTCTTTTTTTGCCTCCTTTTTTATTTTTTTTTAATTTTAATCTTTTTTTATTACATTTTTGCCCTTCAATTATCTTTTTTCCTTTCAGCCTATTTTGTTTACTTTTTTTAATTTTTAGTCTTTTTTTAATAGTCAATTTATTACATTTTAGTCCTTTTATTTTTTTAGTCTTTTTTTTCATGTCTCTTTTTTTATTTTTATTTTTCTTTTATTTTCAGATTTTTTGTTGATTATTTTATTTTATTTATTTTTTAAATTTTGTCCTTATCTAGATAAATATTTTTAAATTTATTTAACATGTGTGCTCTAGACTAGTACATGTAGAAAATATCTTACGTGGCATGGCGAACACATGAAGTGAAATTTTATTGACCGTCGGGATCGGTGAGGATGTTGAGTGAGGAGGCAAAGATACGCTGCTAGATGTCTTATAAAATGTGTACGTGAATAGGGGTGTTGGAGTAATAGTAAAATGTTTGACCTTTTCCCCCCCCCCCCCCCCCTAAAACGTAAAAGTCAAACACACCTAAACAGATAATGCAAAAGTCAATGGATGGTTAAGGAATCACGTGGAACTATATTTCATAAGAAATAAACAAAAAGTCACAAAGATAATTAGTCCACTCGAAAGAAGTTGGAGTAACTTCTATCTCAAAAATGGAGTAAAACTTCTAATAATAAATTGTTTGACTGATTGCTTGTATTTGTATCCGAATTTAATGTGGTTGGTGATGAAGACTGAAATTTGAGATGCTTGAGAGTTAAACGATCACCTTCTAATACTAAAACTACAGTCATTTTGCCAGAACAATAGAAGGAAATAACATCTCCAATACCATTAACATCTCAACCTCCTGTTCTCACTTTGAATTTACCTCTGTGACTTTTCCTGTCATGACTTTCACTCCCATTTCAACCTCCTGTTCTCACTTCTAAAGCAACATACAGTATTTGCTCCTCTACCCATTATCAGAACACACGACATTGTTAGTCGTCACTCACTCCTCCATCTTACACCACTCTCGTAAATGGCCAAGTTTCCAGCTCAACAATGCACCATATGCGGTGCCGTATGTAAGACCCGGCCTATACACACACACACAGCATTAATAAATATAGAAACTATGATATATGATGCATGATCTCTAAGGAAATGGTTGGTCAAAGAATATTTTAATTTCAAAAGCTAAATTAGTGTATATTTTCACAAACTACCATAAATCTTTTTTTTTTTTTTTAAATTAAACTTGATAACTGGTATCGATGCTTTTTTTTTTTAATTTATTTTTTCCCCTAAAAATTTTGTTTTAATTGTTCTTTTTATGGGTAGCTCTTTTACTCTCAGATTATTCTTATTTCTTTCTTTTTCTTTTTATTTTAATTTTTGGGTCACGTAACTTTAAATTTAATAGTAAAAATTAAAGTTTATTAGCAAAAAAAAAAAGTAAAAATTAAAGTTGATTTTTTTAATGCTTAATTGCATTAGTAAATATTACTTGTTCTTTTAATTTTTATAATGAAATGTAAGGCAATTCATTAGTATCTAGGACGTAAATAGTATATATAAAGCCATGTGCTACCATTCTATTTGTTTGGGTGGTGTAGTTTTGGATTCTTGATTTGTCGTATCTCATATCCATTGTGGTGGCATATATAAATGGTAGACTATATATATATATTAAAGTACATTATCCGAATTCGTTTTGTTTAAGTTTAAAAAGCTCGCGATGTGACTTTATATGAAAATTTTTTAGGAGTTTTGTGATTTTATTTTTACATTATATATTTTATTTAATTTAGAATTTCAGATTTTATATTTTGAATTATACATGTTATTCTCATTTTTTGTATTAATTTTTAAATTAATGAATTACTTCTTCGCTACTCGAGGGTTTTTATGTTCTGTTTTTATTTTCAAATTAATTTTCATTGTAGAGCCTGCGGTTTTCTTCTTTTAGACCTTTGATTTCTTCTTGATCTTCTTGGTCCCTTTTTCTTAGAGCTTCAATTTCTGGGGTGAGCTATTGAACGTGGTCTCGACTCTGTTTGTTTGTCTCTCGCAATGCTTCTAATCCTAACTTAAGGTTTTGCACATATTCTTGATTTTATTGCTCCTTCTCTCTCATATCTTGCATAGCTATATTGAGTCGCTACAATTGCTCAATTGAGACAAACAAAAGGTCAAAATCAATAATCCATTCTTTCAAAAAAAGAAAAAAGTTACGAATAACGAGAAGAACGTTCTTTTTATAAATAATAATATATTTTTCGTAATTTTTGTTTAACAAGATCACATGTGCATCATGCATGGTAGGTTAAATCTCTAAATTCTTACCAAACGCTAAATGTTCTTGGTTCTCCTGCTTAAGTGCATCCCTCTCGCCATATCACCTTTCAAACCGGAGGATGATGGGGTAGTTGTAGAAATACGACATTCCATAGGAATCGCAACCATCGAGCTCCACCTACCAGCCCTATGCTCATTGTATTGTCTGTATTTAGGGGGCATTTGACAAAAATTTTACATTTTAATCATATTCAAATGTAATAAAATTTTACACCAAACGTAAAGTTTTACATTCAAATACAATCTTTTTCAACATTACTACGAAAACAATAATTATTTAAAAGTTTTTTAAAACAATCACATCAACTTTTTAACTCCACTCTTTATCTCTACTCTTACCAATTATATCAATTTTTTAACTCTAAAATACTTTTCATCTAAACACAAATTTCATTCAAATAAAAAACAAATACTTTTCAACCAAATACAACACGCAAAAAACGAATTGCATTCAAATGCAATCAAAACACAATACGTTTATCAAACGCCCTGTTAGCATATGTGGACTAAATTTTTTTTCCTTTCGGTCCACGTCTTTCTCAGATTTTCAATTGTGGCAGTTCAATTATTTTCATTTGATTTCTTGTTAATCCAAATTTTTTTGGATCCATGTTTGAACGGTAATATGCCACTTTTTCAAAACAAATACCAATTATCTCTGACATTGCGAATCCAACATGTGCAGCAAGTTCTCTGAGCAACAAATCTTGAGAAAGCCTTTCATAGGGCTTCCATTGAATCTGCAACACGGAAAAAAGAATTGAGTTAATTATATTGAAACAAATCAACTCATCAATTATAAATCTTACCAAGTATAACATCCAACTTACATCAACACTATTGATAATCGTGGCATAATTGTAGATGAACTTTCAATTCCGTTGAAGCAATGTTGTTCATCATACAACGAGGGGAAATTTCATTGCGCGAATTTCATGTGACATTACCTTTTTGTTTACAAAACGAATTTGTCCCATCAACTTTGGCATTAATTCCATTGCAAAAACCTGCGAAAGAATATAACTAGCCATTACGCTAAATTGTATATTGTAAATGCGCTACAATAACCTAACAAATAAATCAAACTTACCAAAAGGGTAACTGCGAATCCCATCAATTGTCTTGATTCTGATTCGATTCTTTGGCCTTCCTCAATGAATGATGAAGGTGCTATTTTCTCGATGTCTTCCAATAACTGAAGATATATAAGAGAAACGTTGGGGGCTTTGGTTTTGTTTTGAAAATGATTTTTGATTTTCAAAAATACAAAAAATGAAAACGATTTCAAAATAACGTTTGTTTATTCAGCGTTTTTATAACCATTTCAAAAACATTGTTTCAACTATATTGTTTTTTTAGATTTTTTGAAAATGAAAAAAAGCTGTTTATACTTTTTTGTTTTCATTTTCTCCTTTTCTTTCCTCTCTATCTCTCTCTGCTTGTGTAGTGTTGGTGATGACAATCATGTCCGATGATAACTATATCTCTGGGGAAGGATGACAACGACGATGACAACCCCTTCGCGACGATAATGACCGACTCACACTGATGACCATCGACTTGTGATCCAAATCTCGTCGTCGTCACCACTTAGGGTTCAGACCATCAATGTCTTCCACCCCTGTCCTTCATTGCAGAACCCACCATTAAAGGGTTTTTTTAATTATGACAAATAATTTATTTTTTTTAATTAAACAAAATATGTTTTTATAAAATACACTCTTACGAAATAAGTTTTCAAAAATATAACTAAACAGAATTTCATTTTTATGTTTATCAGAATATACACTTAAAAAATATAATTAAGTATATTTTCAAAAATGATCTCAATACAAATTTCAAAACATTCTTATTTTCAACATTTTTAAAAATAAAAAATATTTTAAAAATAATATCAAACACTACTGTTGTTTCTGATACTGTCAAGAAAAACTAGGCCGCCTATCATGTATAAGAAGAAAGCAGGTACTTATGCCTCTAACCCAGTGCCATAAATATTATCCGGTACTACCTCAAAATTTTTTCTTAACCAATAAAAAGAAACAGTTGTGTTTTTCTTGTTTTGTTCTAGCTTTCCATCAAGTAGGGCGGTAAGCGTTTTGGAATCATAACCGATACCCGTTACTGCTTCACCATCCACAGGCAATCCAGTACCAAACGCCTCTGTTCTATGCCTTATAACTGGAAAGTTTTCAGTTGATGGGGCATACTGTGCTAGTTCTAGCAAAGGTTTATGGGTTTTCATCCCTTATTTTGAGGATGCTATAGTTCTTTTTTAATTTGTAGGTTGCCTATTGGGGTGGACATTATTTAATGACGGCTAAGTTAAAACCTATTTAGTAGTTTTGTGATGGCCACATACTTATAGATATCCCTATTACAAAATAAGGCAGTGCTAATCTTATTTTGCTTCTACCATTCGGATCCAAGTTATAAAAATCTATAGAAATACACGTAGTATAACACGCACATATAAAAACAGATATCTATGTGCTCATGCATATTTACACAAGTCTACGAATCGTGTACCAAACACATTTTTCGTAAGCTACCGGCAAGGGGTTAATGTTTTATGGTATCACTTTCAAATGCATCCTAATTTTGTTGTTGTTTTTGTTATTTTTTTTTAAATAAAAATTGAGAAGGATTCGAAAGTTTTTTATTTCTATTAATTTGTCATATAAGAGAGATCGAACTGCAACCTCCATCCAAACTCTTGGAGCCACTACACCAAACGATCTTAGGCGTATGCACGCAAATCGGGAGCTTTCCTGCATCATTATATGATTTATCATGATGTAATACCTGTATTTTTATCCAACCAAGGGGAAAACCATGCGTTGTCTCATTAAACCAGCTATAGCCATCGTAATAAATTTTCTTTCTTGCTGATTTTCTCAATAAATTTTCTCTCGATATTATTGATTGGAAATGTATTGGTCCTTAAATCAAAAGACATGAATTTTCCCCCATTTTTTTTTATAGCAAATAATGCGACTTGAACCCCCCACCCCCCTCTTTTTTTTTTTTTTTGGTGGGCACATCCTTTACCTTTATTTTTTAGGTACGTTTCCTTATTTCAGACCTAGGCAAACAATTAATTCTGCTACTTGAGGGGGGAAAAAATGATGTAGATCGAGAGCTGCTGATCAACCTGTATTTGGCATTGTGTATTAACCAAGAATCTGTTTCCTCAGCAAAGATAAAGGAGAGCAAGAAAGAGGCACAATTTATAGATAACAAAGTAGAACAGATAGTAAGTACTGATCACTCTATGGAAATCGAACCCTTAATTTTGGCTAGTGATCTTCGGACTTAGGTAGAACTTGGGATCCCTGAAAAACCTAAAAATTACCTCCGCCTTTTCAGCCGAAAGATCTGTGTTTTCCAAAATATATTCCTTGGATGCTTTGGCAAGCGCTCCAATCGAACCAATAGCTTGATTTAGCTGAACAGATCACACACCACCGTTTAATAATTCAGCTAACAACTAGAATGGAAGCCACTCGGCATACATGGAACAAGCCTCTCGGGGTAGTAAAGGATGGACAGATCATTATGAAACATAAAACATGTTCTTCTTTTACATAGATACACCTATATAGTGGTTGTACGTATGTCCTCTTAACAATAATACAAATGTGCATTTTCAGATAGGTATGCGATAATTGGCAAGAATCTATAAACCCCGAAGTGGACCTCTTTCAAATTTATTTGATCCAAACTTTTCAGTGCCTAGCAAGTTAAATATGGAACTTGAAAGTTTAGAGACAATGTTGGACACAAGATAAAACTGGCATTTGAATCTCTTGAAACATCATCTACCTATTACAAAGAATCCTAAGTTTTACCACGAGTAGGGATAGATGTCTCAATACTCGTGACATTTCTCACTAGAAGAAAATCAAATCTTGCATGCAAGTAAAATGGTTATAATTTGTTAATACCACATCCTTGTCATAAATTGCAATTAGTTGTCTGAATTTTTCAAAACACGTTCAGAGGAAGAAGAAACATTAATGATAGAATCAGGGCAGGAAAATAGAAATTTATGTGGGAATTTTTCAAGAGGTTTAGTTACCGAATTTGCATCATGACTGTCAATTCCCGGTATGGAAGTGACCACTTTAAGAAAGACATCCATTCCTTGGACGACTTGTTTCCTCTTTGTGAACAAAACAAATACTCTCGAATAAATGAGCATGTCAGGGTTCATCAAAACCAAACTGCATATATATCATTGCTAACACTGTCACAAAGTAAGAGAACAGCTTTTACAAAGCACAAACTGACCTCAGACTTCAGTTTTGTCGTGGCATCTTGTCGCTTGCATTCTGAAATTTACTATGATTATTTGGAGAAAATGAATCTAAAATGACACGGTGGATTGAGCTTGAGAAAATGTGCCTTACCTCCAAGAGAATGAGCTATCTTTATAATCTTCTCAAATCCCATCTCCATGTCTCGAACTGGTACAAATGTTGGCTTGCCAAGCTTCATCCCAAATCTTCACAAATTCAAGGACGACCTAATATTATATTGCATTTGCAAAAATAAAAATCTAATGGGACAGAGGAATTTTAGAACTTACTTGAAGTAAGAACGAACAAACGTATCGTTTTGCTCCTTGGTAGCAAGGGTGATGACAACATACAAGTGCACGAACTGTAACCTCAATTTCTGAACTCTGTGTAAGGAATAACAACAAACAAGCACATGAAATATGACCTCAGTATCTGAATTCTGTGAAAGGAAATATAAACAAATGGAATGCAGGGCAGGAGAACCAATGACGGGACCATCTAAGTTTACCTTTCAAAGACTGGGGAGACATTACTACAATCCCAGTTTGTCAGGAAGACGAAAGCCACCGAAGAACTACCACAATTGACAATGAAATCCTGCAAATATAACATGTCAGCCAGAGTTCAATAATGATTCGTACTGGCAAAAAACATGAGAACGGGTCGCCAAATTACTGGGGAAATTGTGACAAATTTAAGACGGAAAGAAATTGCGCTGAGGAAGGTGGAAATGAAATTAATGAATGATGGGTGTTGTTCATCTCTCCATGTGTTGCTCATCATACAAACTCCTGCAACACCACCTGCAGCGGCCAAACATCAAAGACAAATATCGCTTCAGGAAGGTACACAAGTCAAATGTGCTTTTTCAAATGATTGGATCATTTCTTTTTGAATGTTTTCCCTTGTCTTTTCTTGATTTTGAAGATTGGTTAACACAATTACCATGATAATACAGAAGATACAGAGCATAATCTTTTCAAAGCTCCTAATACAGGATTTCAAAATTAGTGCCTTAAAACTAACTTTGTCAGCAAAAAGTACCTTAAATCTAACTGTCTTAGACTGAATTTAAAAATTAAAAAAAAAAAAAAAAAACTTGGTAACCGAACTGTAGTACAGAAGGAATGGAATAGCCGTGAAGTGTTCAGTTTCCAAAACGCGCATCAACGAATGAACTCTACCTGGTGGGCTAACCTGAAGCTAACATGCATCGCAATCTTAAGTGCGTTGATTGAAGCCAATCAAAGATAAATAAAATGACAGCGGTTTTGTTTCCTTATAATTGTTAAAGAATGTATAAGATTTAATTCACTTAGACATAGAAGAACAAAATTTCCAGAAGAAAAGGTGAATTTAACGGCTAACTAATCAATCGGTGGTATAATAGGCCGGATATACACTATCAGCATCATCTTTTCCAATAAATATAAGAGGTTTACTGCAAAATAACAAGTATGAATGTCCAATTCTTTATTCAAAGATTGAAAATTTGAAAGCTGAGACTGAGATGCACAACTGAAAAAAATAAAAAGTAAAAATAATTAAGAAAAAACCTTACAGAGCTAAATTCGTCAATGATTCTAAGCCATCTTCCACCAAGGAAAAAAAAATCCAGGAAATGATGATAAAGTACTAAATCTGAGCTCGATTTCGGAAGTCTGTTTCCACTCTTTCAGGAATTTTAAACTTTTTTCCTTTTCTTTTTCTTTGCCAAACAAACATATAAATCGTTCTCCGATTTATGAAATTTTTCCAAAATTTTCCTCAGTTCCTTAGCATTCACCGAAAATAATAAAGAACAAAAAGCGATTCAAAACTTTACGAGAGAAATTTATCCGATCACTTAACAAAAACCAAGCTCCGATGTTCTTAATCCTTAAATAATTTAGGAGAAAAGAGTTCGAACTTGGAAAAAGATGTATGAAATCTGGGATTGATTCAGAAGATTGGAACAACAGAGAGAAAGAGATGTACCTGAATTAGCGATCTCAGACGGAATTTGATTCTCCATAGCTCAGACCTCAGATACAGTTTCGACGGAGGGAAGACGAAGTTCGTGATTTCAAAGAAGCGGGAAAAGTTCGCACGCGATTACAATAAAAATGAAAAATGGCGCCAAATAAATACACTTTGCTCCCCTGAACTTTGCACCTTCTGTCACTTTAAACCCCGCCACCAAATATTTAGCTTCTTAAGCCCCCAAACTTCAAAGTTGTTGTCATTTGAATCCATTAGAAAGGACTCTCTAGAAGAGAGAAGACAGGGGTATATTTGTTATTTTGATACGTATAAAAAAATCAGTAAATTTAGAGACAATTGACATTTATTAATATTATTATAATTTTCTGACATTTACTTTAATTATTTTTTCATATTTACTATTTCCCTCGTGCTCCTTGAAAAATAATAGGAATAAAAGATTTGTTTATTGACAAAAAAAAAAAAGGAAAAAAAAGAGAGAGAGAATTTATGCTCCGTTTGGTTAACGCATTGTATTTACATTGCATTTAATACAATACATTGAATATAATTTATATTTAGAAGAAAAGTATTAGCATTACATTTAAATATAATATGTGTTTACGTAAAAAGTATTTGAATTATATTTTAATAATAAATATGTGATGTGATGAGTAAAAGTAGAGAGAAAAAGGAGAGAGAGAATAAATGATGAATTAATAAAAATAATAGAAAAAGTGAAATAATAAATAGTGATTGTATTGGATTTAAAATGTGATGTGATTGGTATTTGAATGAAATACTTTTATATTTAGAGAAAAATTACATTGTATTTAAATACAATATAAAAAAAAGCGTGTACCAAATATGCTATTAATATAATAACTGTAAATAATCAAATTCTAATACATTTCCACGATACAATTCCAAGTTTCTTACTAAAAATCAACGATCAAATTCTTATTAGAGTATGACTCAAGTTCTTTGTATTTTCTCTACACAAACCACACAACGTTCTCCCGTTTTCTCCACAATTGACGCATACAAACGTTGTTCATTACTTATGGTCCATTTAGTGAACGCATTATATTTGTATTGCGATTGAATGCAATTTATGTTTAGAGGAAAAATATTAGCATTGCATTTGAATGCAATGTGTGTTTGGGTGAAAAGTATTTGAATTGTATTTTAATAATAAATATGTGATGTGATGGGTAAAAGTAGAGAGAAAAAAAAGAGAGAGAAAGAGAATATATGATGTAATTAATAAAAGTAATAGAAAAAGTGAAATGATGAATAGTGATTGTATTGGATTTAAAATATGATGTGATTGGTATTTGAATAAAATGTTTTTATATTTGAGAGAAAATTACATTACATTTAAATACAATACAACTTAAAAGTGTGTACCAAACACACCATTAGTTTTTTAATCTTACCGTTGACGGTAATAACCGCAACACAGTAACATCTCACTGTTGATTTCCATAATTTTATCTCTTAAAACAATGATTGAGATTGCACTTGTAATCTCTTCTTTAGCTTTATTTCCAAACATAAATTTAGTTTTCAGATGTTCATGATCCAAACCACACACATTAAAACTTAAACCAAATACTATTAATACAAAGTGTTATTCTATCGTCCTTCGTCTCTAACAAAGTTATGTTTTACTTTATTAAAAGGATCAATCATAAGTCTTGTGATTTTGGAGCAAAATGGCGATGAATTTTGATGACTTTTAAATACATTTTCAATTTTGAAATAAACTTATCGTTAATTTAAAGTTATGTTTGCTCTTTCGGCAAAATGATTAGTTTATTTTTAATTTAGTACCTAATTTTTTTAGCCCACACTTGCATGAGAGGTGAAATTTAAATCAAAATATAGATTAGTTTGAAAATGTCGATGCGTACTAGATGGTAGATTTTTTATTATAGGGATTTATAACTATATAGTCTTTTTTTTTAACAATTAACTCAGGGGTGTTTGGTAAACACATTGTATTTTAAGTTTTTAAAAATTAGTTAAAAGGTTTTTTTTAATAATTAATTAATTTCTTAAATAGTTAATCAATGATATAAATTATTGATTTTCTTAACCATTAATTGATCAAATTTGAAAAAATAACAAAAGACCATTTTTCTATATATATATATATATAAGAGTTCAACAATTTAATAGATTGGGTGATCAATTTTTCTTTTATTTTTTTTAAAATGAACTGACAAACTAAGGAGTGGTTTATTTATTTATTTTTTTAATTTTATTGTTTCTTGTATTTTAGTAGCGTAATGCCATTAACACGAACTTGTTCACTAAATTTTCATCTATGAAGTAATGTAATTATGTACTAACCATAACAAGTTTTACTAAATTATGGACATACTTTAAAAATATTATTCAAGTGATCCGATATATACGTATTTCTTTTAACACACATGAATAAAAACCATTCTTTTTTGTTTACTATATTTTAACAAAGAATATTTATCATATAACGCAATATTTAAAATTTAAAATTATATATTTTAACAATAAGACTAAAGGATAAGTTTTTCCTACGTGATCACCTTTTCCTAGTAGGATTTTAGAATTCTAATACAGTTCTACAGCAATAATGTCAGTAGGACTTATTTCTCAATTTAATTGATTATTTGCTTGTACATAAATTTTATTTTGAATTTATAAAAGATATTCAAATTCTATCTTTTATGATATAATCGTGAGTAGAATTACACTTGCCGTCATAATTTTACATCATTTTCTTTTATTTATAGTCTAAAGGAATAATTGTCACGTAAGCTTGGTATTTTTATTTAACATAAATAAAATCAACCTTGACAAATATGATACAATAGAAAGTATAATCATAAGCAATATCATGAATTTAAAATTTTCGAAAAAAGAAACTATAAATTTAAATAATCATTCCTAACTGCTAAAAGGTTTAGTTTCTTCTAGATTAAATTACCCTCCAGGAATTCAAATTCTATTACACTTCCAAAAGAGTTCCAAGTCTCCTACTAAAATTCGAAGATCAAATTCTTATTAGAGTATAACTAAAATAGTTTCTCTCTTCCCTATATAAACCATACAACTCTCTTCCTTTTTTTCCACAATTGGCTTGCAAACTCAACTCATTACTTAGTTTTCTCTTATTATAAACTTTTCACTCTCTCTTTCCAAAAGGTTAATTTGTTTCTCAACAACGTCATGAATTGCTACCGATTCTTAGATGTGGACATGACATGTTTGGAATTCCAAACCAGGCTTGATCAACTCTCTCTTCAAGACGAGATTTTATGCCATCATTTCAGTCATAAGCCTAACGTTGCTCGTTGCCACCAACAGCCAGAAAACCCCACTGACAAACCCTATCGACAACAAGGCACATGTGTGGAAAAACTCTCCTCCTATGAAGTTCAATGCCGAGGATTCTAAGTTCCTTGACCACTGTTCGATGCTTGTGATTCAACTCCGAAAGAGACATCCCTTTCGGAAAGACAAAGATGTTAGCGAAGCCCTCATAGTTCCTATTTTCGAGCTCTTTGAGAACGCCAAGAGCAACAAGGCCAGTCTCTCCAATGCTGCTGTTTATGGGGTGATTGTGGATAATAAAGAGGTTTTGGGGAAGAAGAAGCAATAAGGTTATTTGTATTTCTCGTATAAGTTTAGCAATGTCTTAAGACAAGAAGTTTGAATTAACGACAATGACGGTGATAAGGGCGTTTCAGTGGCAGCGACATGACGATCGGATTCAAAGGTTGGACAGAAGTACAAAGATACCAACCAGCATCTTTATTTGCTAGAAGACATCAATGAAGCTGCTTACCAACTTTTGTTGTTTAGATCCTAATACTTCCTTAAAAAGATTAACATTGTTATCATGTAAATTAATTGTTATAGATTTGCATATTCATAGAATAAATTACCAAAATTAAAAGTTTAGAATGTAAAAGCCTTAATATTTTGAAATTTGGTAAGGTCTTCAGGTTTGTATCACTAATGTTATTTACTTGTTTGATTAATTTTTCGACGATTAAATATGTGTGTACTATGATCATTTTATGTTACACGTTATAAATTTTTAACATAAAAACTTATAAATCGTTATATAACTTATCAACCAATTAAAAAATTATTTTCTATATGTGGTGCTAAACAACAAGGTTTAACGTAAATGACTTTAAAATTTTGATTTTAATTCAAGGGAGATTTTATTGAAAAAAATAAATTTGGGATATATTTTAAACCTTTGTACGCCTCCCTGTAAAAATTTAATAAGACCATTAATTGTTGTAAAATTTAAATTAAACCAAATTTGTGTGGAGTTTGATACCATGAGTGAATTTCTTGAACACTTTAATTAAACCAATTTTATAGATACCGTCAGATTTTAATCTTACTGTTGACGTCAATAACCTCAACATGGTACACACTCACTATTGATTTCCACAATTTTATTTCTTAAAACAATGATTGGGAAAGCCTTTGTAATTTCTTCTTAAGCTTTATTGTCAAACATAAATTAAGTTTTCAGATATTCATAATCCAAACCACATATATTATACTTAAACCAAATACCATTAATATGAATAGTTATTCTATCTTCGTCTCTAACAAAGTTATGTTTTTCTTTATTAAAAAGATCAAGATTTGGAGTAAAATGGTGACGAATTTTGATGATTTTTTAAATATATTATCCATTTTGATACGAAGTTGTCCATAATAAAAAGTTTGAAAAAAGTTTGATACGAAGTTGTCCATTTTCTTTCAGCAAAATGATTTATTTATTTATTTTTAATTTAGTACCTAATTTTTTGAGTCCACAATTACATGATAGGTGTGACGCCCCCCACGTACGTTACCATACCAACCAGCTGAGTTCTGACGCCGACTGCGATGGCTGGCAACCTCGTGAGTCGTCATCCTCTTACTTAACATACTTAACTTTCTATTCTTAACATTCTCATTTTAAAGCGGAAGCAATTTCTATAGCAAAATTTTTTTTTTTTACTTACATATTATGCCTATATCTCTATCATACTCTTATAACATATAACTCATAAATTTCTTTCTTTCAACTTTCTTTTTGAACGCTCAGCGAAAGACTCATGGTAGTACCATACCCTCGTCCAGTCCCTTGGCACGTGCAGATCCGTCCGTTGTCCATCATATTACTTTAAACTAACAGGTTACTTACCTGCAACATATGAACAACTAATGAGCTAGATGCTCAGTAAGTTCAAACATACATTCATTAACTTATAAATACTAGTAATATATATTATTACTAGAATATATGACATCACGTATACACACATCATGCTCATTTATGAACAACTAATGAGCTAGATGCTCAGTAAGTTCAAACATACATTCATTAACTTATAAATACTAGTAATATATATTATTACTAGAATATATGACATCACGTATACACACATCATACACATCGTCTATACATATCCTCGAAACATAACATATTATGTTAGCCTCTTCATGCTCATTTATCTGTTCGTTCATCGTTCTTATCATTCTATCGATCATCTCTTATCATTCTAATCTAATCTCTTCAATTTTTTTTTTTTGCTTTTCATTCCTATCATCTCTTAACTTTCTGTTCTAAACCTTTATAACTTTTCTATCGCTTTATCATCATCTCTTAACCTTTCATATCTTAAAAGCTAGTAACATACACACTAGCATAACATCACGTAAAAACGTGTCATTCACATCATACACATAACATCAAACACATCACATCACATATATAATTCTATTATGTTCTTTTAAATTTCGTTTTATTATTTAAGTATTTTTCCTTGATTTCATTATGTCATTCTTCCATATCATTTGTCTCTTTTCATGTCGTTCTTTACTTTTCTTTTCTTTCCACTCTCTTTTCCTTTCTTTTCTTTTATGTTCACTCTCCTTTCCTTTCTTTTCTTTTCACGCACTCTCTTTTCCTCTCTTTTCTTTTCACGCACTCTCTTTTCCTCTCTTTTCTTTTCTTTTCTTTTCATTTCATTTTCCTTTCCTTTCTTTTCTTTCCTTTTCTTTTCCTTTCTTTTCTTTTCACTCTCCTTTCGTTTGTTTTCTTTCCACTTTCCTTTGGTTGGGCCCGTTGTTGGATGTACCTATTTGCGCGCGGACAGTGAGAGGAGGGGGAGCTACCCACCAACCTACCTCACAGTCACATAAAACCTCACCTTCGGGGCTGGTCCAACCTATAATCTACCACACCTTCGGGGTAGCACCACATCAACGCGGAGGATATAGACCGGAAGTCTCGACCTTGTAGGGAGATCGGTACGCCAACAACTTAAGTTTACAGTCTCATTATCTTGTATGCTTTTATTTTTCTTATATTGATTTTTCGTTGTACATCTTTTTCATGACATTCATAATCTTTTCTTTCTCATTCTTCATAAAACATTTCATGGAACATTTGTTCTTTCGTTGTTTTTCTTTTCTTAATTCTTTACTTTACTTGTGTGAATTATGTTAATCACACTTTAGCATGTGTAGCACATATTACTTATATATCATCACATCACATTACATCATAACAATTAAAAACACATTTAGTTAAATGCAAACAATTATTCTCCGTTTATTATTTGTATCATTCTATCTATCTTATCTTCTCATCATACTCCTATCGATCATAACCTATCGTTCTATTCCATCAATCACATCTTATCGTTATGTTCTAATCCTTTCGTCATACCTTTCATCATAACCTATCATTACTTCTCTTTCTAGTCTAATTCTTTGCTTTCATATTATTTTTCATAAAACATCTATCCTTTCTATTTCATAAAACATCCCTTTCTTAATTCCTTTCATCACCGATCATCGTTGCTCTATCAATCATAACCTAACTTGCATAAAACTTTCTATAAAACACCTATTCTTTCCTTTCATACCTCATTTCTTTCTTATGCATTTTATAATAATATTCTCGTTCTTACTCTTTTCATTCTTCTATCTCTCTTACTCACATCTTTATTCTCATAAAAATTTTATAATACCTTTCCTTCGTAATTTAATATATACATATATATTTTTTTATAAATTATTTATTAAAACCTATCTTTTAACATCATCATAACATTGCTATAGCATTACTATAGCATCATCATAAATCACATCATGACATTTACATACAAAACATATAAATACTATAAGCTTGTTTATAGTTGCAGACGGGTAAATGTCAGAACTTACTCATAGCGTGCTTATCCTCTTCTTGGAATCCATCGACATCCTTTGTCGCGTCTGGATCGGGTTCCTACAGACAAACTTTGTCCGTTAATCACATTTTCATTTATAATTTTTATTTTATTAAAAAGCATGATTCTAATCTTATAATCCTTAATGATAGCCTTAGGACAGCTTTTTAAATCTTAATAGCCATTTTTGAATTTCTCTCCAACTTTTTAAAAAATTACGATTTTACCCCTAACTTTTGATAAAATTACAATTTTACCCTTGACGTGATTTTTCATAACTTAAACCTCAATTTTGGCTTTTACAAACTTCATTTCCCTATTCTAAGGTCATTTGGGCTCTTTTCCCATAATTTGAGAGTCTTTGGGCAAAATGACCATTTTGCCCCCGATGGGTCGTTTAACCATAACATTTTCATTTTCATGCTTAGGCTGGATTTTCTAAACCCAAAATCATCTAATTAACTTTTTAAATCTTATCGGACCTTTTCCGGATCAATTATTATCATTTTACCAATTTTCACATTCCTGTCCCTCGGGAAGTACTATTCCGACCTAAGAGTCGATTTCATGTTTTTCTTGCGTTCTAGGGTTTCGAAGGGTCGGTTTACTAATTATAACTTGCCCCTTCTTTTTTCCATGCCCTAATTCTTCGAGGGGGTTCGGGTTCCCTTCCCGATCATATTTTACCCCTCGTTTTCCCATATTACCCCTGGTGTCATTTTTAGAAATTTCGACAGAGTTTCCCCTTAATTTTTGAGGTTCCAGCGTTTAGGAAATGCCTGAAAACCATCTATTCTGATCTAATTATATCACGTACTATACCAGAGGCCTAGATTTTACGTAAAACTCATATTGTTTACGTAAAATCATTATATTATCACATTTTTTTCTTTTCCTCCATTACAGCCATTTTCTTCTTTGTTGCATACATTCTTTTCCATAATTTTCATACCAATAGTTATAAAATCATACAATAGTCCCAAACAATTAAATTGCGGAATGTAAAAAGGTCGGGATTTATACCGAATTGCAGTCTGGTCTCGACGGCATAAACCCTAATTCTTCGTTCTTCATATCTGAGGTCCCGTCTTGCAAATCCGACTCCGCGAATGCGTCCGGAACGTCGAAAATAGGCTAACGGGCCAAACTTCCAAAATTGGTCAACGGTCGCCGTTGACCGGCGTTGACTCGTCGTTGACCGGCGATTGACGGCGGCGACGGTGGCAAATGAGTAGCCCATCTTGAAGATCTCGACGAGAGGAATCCATTGGTGGTTTCAATTTCACCATTCGACACCTCTATCGCCGGAAAACCTCCTCGAAAGTCACGGCCACGGCGGCGACGGTGGAACTTTGCCGTGCCGGACTTTTTCCATGAAATTGGTTGAGGGTTTTTGCTCCCCTCAACTCTGCGGTCATTTCTGCACCAATGGCGTGCTTCAACTCGGCCGGAATCGGCGGTTTCGACGGCGGCTCTACGGCAGCGTTTCACCGAATTTGTCGAAGCTCGGGCGGTGCGATTCCGCCGGTGTTGAGTTGATCCACTACATGGGTTTTGTAGTACTCTTCACCACGAACATTTTGGGACCGGTTTCGTGGTAAATGGTGGCCGGACGACGAAGATATCGGCATTCGAAACTCTCGGCTCCGCCGAGTTTCGGGCGGCGCGTGTGGCGGCGTGCGACGGCCGTTCCGTCGCGTCGACCCATCATTGGACTCAGCTCAGCGAGAGCTGTCCGATGACACCGGCGGTGTCGAAAACGGACACCGTTTCCGATGGTCGGTTACTGTACACATTCGGGTAGAGAGAGAAAGAGAAGTGAGGAGAGAGAGTGCACATAGGCAAATGATGAAATTTCACTTTTTTCCGCTCTTTATATATTTTTTCGTCCAAAATTTCAACATGGGCTATCTTGACTAATTTGGGCGTCCTGAATCCAAATATATCAGTTTTATTTTCATCTGAGGTCATTTCGACCAATTTCCGATACTGCGAATTTTCAGTCAAAAATTACCCTTGTACTCAATTATCAAATTTGAGCGTGCTGATAGGCTATCCTAACAAATTTGGGAGTGCTGAACCCAAATTTATCAGTTTTATGTCAAGATAATATCATCTTGACCTACTTCTTAATACTGTGAGTGGCACACACGTGTACACACATAACATCACTATTAATCGTTTTTCATCCTTTAACATTGTTAGAACATTTTATTTAGTTCTAAACAATATTAAATCACTTAATTTCACATTTTAACGCTTAAATTCAATGTGTATTTATTTTTTGAAAAATATGAATTTTCCCGATTGTTATAAAAGGTGAAATATAAACTAAAATATAGAATAGTTTGAAAATGTGGATCCGGTTCGTAAGAGTACTGGATGGTAGGAAATTTTCTTTATAAAGATTTATAGTTAAATAGTCTTTTTTTTAACAAGTTTTTTAACAAATGATTCAAAATTTATAGTTAATAGTCAATCATTAATTGATCAAATTTAAAAAAATGACAAAAGGTCATTTTATTAAATAAAAAAAATTCAGCTATCTATTACATTGGGTGATTAAAATGAACTACCTAACCTAATTTTCTTTTTTTCTTTTTCATATGAACTGACAAAGTAAGAAGTGGTTTGTGTGTTTTTTTTTTTAATTTTATTGTTTCTTGCATTTTAGTAGCGTAATGCCATTAACACGAACTTGTTCACTAAATTTTCATCCATGAAGTTATGTAATTATATACTAACCATAACAAGTTTTAATTGATTATGGATATACTTTAAAATATTAGTCGAGTGATCCAATATATACATATTTCTTTTAACACATATGATTAAAAATCATTTTTACTTGTTTACTATATTTTAACAAAGTATATTAATCATATTACGCAATATTCAAATTTTGAAATTATATATTTTAACAGTAAGACTAAGTTTTTCCTACGTGATCACATTTTCCTAACAGAATTTTAGAATTCTAATACAGTATCACAACACTAACGTCAGTATGACTTCTTTTTCAATTTTGAATTATTATTTACTTATACATAAATTTTATTTTAAATTTATAAAATAATATTCAAACTCTATATTTTATTATATAAACGTGGGTAGAATTACACTTGCCGTCGTATTTTTACGTAATTCAACCTAACTAACAAATACATTATTTTCTTTTATTTATAGTCTAAAGAAATAATTATCACGTAAGCTTGGTATTTTAATTTAACATAAATAAAATCAACCTTGAAAATTCCGATACAATAGCAAGTACAATCATAAGCAATATCATGAATTTAAAATTTTCAAAAAAAGAAACAGTAAATTTAAGTAATCGTTCCTAAGTGTCATAAGGGTAAGTTTCTTCTAGATTGTTCGTTTGGTGAACGCATTGCATTTGCATTGCGTTTGAATGCAATGTATTGAATACAATTTGTATTTGGAGGAAAAGTATTAGCATTGCATTTGAATGCAATGTGTGTTTGGGGGAAAAGTATTTGAATTGTATTTTAATAATAAATATGTGATGTGATGGGTAAAAGTATAGAGAAAAAAAAAAGGGAGAGAGAATATATGATGTAATTAATAAAAGTAATAGAAAAAGTGAAATAATAAATAGTGATTGTGTTTGATTTAAAATGTGATGTGATTGGTATTTGAATGAAATGTTTTTGTATTTAGGAGAAAATTATGCAATGCTAAAAAAATTTGTGTCCCAAACACTAGCTAAATTACCCTCTAGGAATTCAAATTCTATTACACTTCCAAAAGAGTTCCAAGTCTCCTACTAAAATTTGACTATCAAATTCTTATTAGAGTATGACTTAAATTGTTTTTGTCTTCCATATATATATATGTATATAAGTTTTACAAATCAGTGTTGCCAAACTTTTGGTTTCCCAATCCACATTTTTAAGTTATGACACGAAATTTATTTATCGGCAGTCATATTTTGGCCAATGTATTGTATCCACGCACCATCATTCCAATGATGAAATGTGGCATTCCAATAGTAAGTTACACGTTTATCATTCATTGAAGAAGGTCAAAGAATAGAAATCAGAATCAAGACAATTGATGGGATTTGTAGTAACCCTTATGGTAATTTAGATTTATGGATTAATTATATGAATCTTTTGGATTATATACCTAATTTACTTTTTCCTCACATTTACAAAACTATTTATCGTCCTTAGTATTTATAAAAATATTTATTTTGCTCTTTCTGCCTATTTTTGTTTATAATTTTAATGAAATTAATAATGTGGCATTAATACAACATTAATTAAATACAATTTAAGACGTAAATACTTATTATTAATAGATATTAATAAAAATAAAATAAAATTTTAATAAACCAAAAATAAAAACAAGAAAATCTGAACACCGGATCTAACTCCTTCCCATTGTCCTCTATTGCCATCATTGTCGCTGTTGTCGTTGTCCGCCGTCACCGATCTACCTCCAACGATCCATCCCTACATTTCTTCTCACCCCCCAAACCCTCATGGTTCTCCCAGATCTCGATCGTTAAAGTCAAGATTAAGGAGATCTTCATGCTAGGAAAAATGATGAGACCGCCCCCGTCGGCGCCTCCATTGGCATCCTCGTGATCAGGAAAAATGGTGACACTCGACGGACAACAACGAAAACTTGCAAAAAAAAAAAAAAAAACCAATAAACCCAGTCACCGTTTGCAAAAAACCGTCAAGCACTTATCAGTCTCCGTTTCTCTCATCCCTTCTCTCTTTCCCTCTCGATCATTGTCGGTCCTAATTACCGCCTTCACTAAGCTTGCCGCAGTCATTACCGCCCCCCGAGCTTGCCGCCGCCATCCACCATCGTCGGTCCTTTCTTAAAAATTTCAATGTAAAATTTTTTTTGGAAAGATATTATTATGCTCATTCTGTGATATAGAGTTCTAGGTTTACTTCTAAACAGAATTTCAATAGTTTTTTTTAATTTCTTTTATTTTTTATGAAGAAGGTCACAAAATTTAAGCTATGATTTTGAACTGGAAGATTTAGGTTGAGAGTTGAAAATTGGCTATAGAAAAGTAAGCGAAATAAGAAGAGAAAAGCTGAACTTCGTACTTGGGTTTGTGAAGGTTGGGATTTGATTTGAGAGAGAGAGAGAGAGAGAGAAAAGAGAGGGAAGAAAACAAAACAATCTTTTTTTTAATTTATTTTTAAGTAAAAAAATAATATTTGTTTTTAAAACATGATTTATATATAAAAATATTTTTTAAATTTTTAATGACGTGTTACGTCAGTAAATCTATTATTAAAATAAGAGATAGAACCATATAAAGGGGGTATTTTGAACAGTTTTATATACACCACAAGACATGATAAATAGTTTTATAAATACAGAAGTAGTCTGAAAAAATTTGTATAATTAATTGTTAGGTTATTAGCAAATTTGCAATAAACTATTTAGTCTAATAGTTGGTTACGTTCGTTCGCAGGTTGTTTGCAATGTAATGTAATAAATGCCAAAGTTAAGGGGACAAATTCGTCTTAAAAACGAAAAGGTAGTGTCAAATAAAATTCTCCCAATGAAATTTCCCCTTGTTGTAGGATGGACAACTATGCCACAACTTTCAAGAGTAAATGTAAGTTGGATGTTTTACTTTGTTAGATTTATAATTAATAAGTTGATTTATTTCAATATAATAGTTCTTTTTTCCATGTTGCAGAATCAATGGAAGCCTTATGAAAGGCTTTCTCAAGATTGCTTGCCCGGAGAACTTGCTGCACATGTTGGAATCGTAATGCTAGAGACAAATGTTCTTTGTTTTGAAGAAGTGGTATAGCACCGTCCAAGCATGAATCAAAATGAAAACAATCGTGCTGCCACAATTGAAGATTGAGGAAGAGACAAAGGCCAAGAACTACGGTGGCAAAGAAGTAAGCTCATGACCGGAAAAAATGATGATCATGAACTTTGATATATTTATGGCCAATAGATCTTGCGTGATCTCATGATAGCCATCCGACAATCAAGATCTGAGGTAATAAAGAAGAGATTGCAAGCTCATTAAGAAAGATTCCGATCCCAACGAGAAACTTACAAAAAAAAAAACACCCACAAACCCATTGAAAAGAGAGTGGAGAGCAAGAGGAATGCTGAGTAAGTCAAAGAAACATATTGTATTCTCTCTCTTCTTACCGGATTATTGGTTTTAACTCAACCACAGTCACTTTTAAGAGAGAAGAGAGAGAAAGAAGAGAAAGAGAGGAAAGAGAGGAAAGAGAGAATATATTAAAATTAATAATGATAAATGAATAGAACATGAAAGATGAATGATATATTTTTTTTGTAATAGATTTTTTTTTTCTATATCAAAAATCAATCTTGTGATATTTTTTTTAAGTTCCCAATTTTGGGCTGTAGATTGGAGTTGGGCCTTGGCTAGGAGCCTCTTTGAAGTCCATATTGGAGTTGTGAAAGATGCGAGAAATGCAAGGAAGACAAACAAAACAATGGCTTCGATGCCAAACTCCTCCTCCTCCTCCTCCTCTTCCTCCTCCAAGTCCACCCCTTCTTCTAAACGTCTTCTCTTCGACCGCCGTTACGGTTGGGTGTAATTCCCTCTCTCTCTCTCTCTCTCTCTCTCTCTCTCTCACCCCCCCCCCCCCGTCTCTCTCTAATTTTTATGGATAATTTTTTTTATTTCTATTTTTTTTGGAATTTTATTGTTGTAAATAAATGCAGAATTGATGAGTGGAAACACCCCTCAGAAGAAGCTCTCACTGGTGGCCGAGGAATGTTCGTTCTCTCTCTCTCTCTCTCTCTCTCTCTCTTCCTGTTTTTAATTTCGGAACTAGGAAAAAAAAAAGGAAAAATATTGTAGCTGAAAACATGTCTTTGAGCTTGTGTAAAAGAAACTGATTTTTCTCTGTAATCAAACATGAATTATTTGAAATTTTGCTGATCCTAGATTTTTTTTTTGTTTTAAATTTTGTGAAAAAGGTTTTGCATTCTACCTCTAGGAAGATCTTTGCTAAAGATGGCTTCGCAGTCGGTATGTAGAATCTTCCCTTACTCATACGCTCGCAGACATATATAGATTACACACACACATGTATAAATGTATGTATGTATATCAATAATTTTACATAAAAATTATAACAGAACTCAAAATGTATTCAAATTTAATAGGAGTATATGAATATCACTGGAATGATATATATATATATATATATTGTTGAAAATATCATGTTATATAAATGTATATATTCAGAATAATATACCCTCAGTTATATTTCCTCTTGTTTTAAAGTTATTATGTTTGAAAGGACTATTTATTTGTATAGTTCACTCATGGGGATATACAGTTTATTGAAACTCTTAACGATGATATCTTTTGTTAGTGATTTCCACTCCCTATAATTTCTAGCAATTTCGATTTGAGCTCAGAGATTCAGGTTGTTTTCCAAGATTTACGTGCTAAAGCTTGAACTTTTAGTTGTCTACTTAAGGTTTAGTTGAAGGTCCGAGAGCCTTATTAGACGCCCAGCTGCCAGCCTTTAGATGTCCTGGTTGTGTTTTAGATCCTCTTCTTTATAGTGAGATACCTTTGAACTCTTCCTTTAAATAAAACTTGGTTCATTCGTAACTCTGTTCTTCCTCATTTGCATCATGCTTGTTCTTGCTGATACCACTTTGGTATTTATTTGTTCTTTTGAAACGTCACGTTTTAACCTCTTTGACTTTAGTTTAACGGCACAAGTAAGTTTTTTCTCGACTTTTCAAGAGACATTTCCTTAAGTTGTTTTTGAGTTTGGAAATTCATTCTTCATTTTAATGTTAAGAACCTAGTTCTAGTAGCCAATTCAGAGTTAGTATAAAAGGGGATAAGGGCTACTGGGAGGGACGTGTGAATGATCACAGTCTGTTATTGAGTGCTTGGATGAGGTCATTAGGAGGTTGAAACCACCCTGTATCTTGTGATTTTCAGTTCAAATTTTTGGGCCTCTCAAATTAACAGACAGAGAGACTACACTAGCACATTGTTTCCTTCCAATATTTCAAATCTGCTTCTAATTTATGAATATAGATTCGCACTGGTTCAATGCTATTTTCTTTTTGTATTAATGGATCCAAATGCACCTTTCTTCAAATCAGATGTTGTCTGTCCTAAGAATGTGCTCCATTATATCTTTTAGGGCAGAACAGAACTAATGAGATTTGGCTGCAACTTGTAAAAAATATGCCAAGCGTGACAGTAAATTGCTTTTTAAATGGTGAAAGGAAGAGGAAACACCATTTTACTTATTGCCCCATTCTTCCTTGTAGATTGATCTTGCAGCAAGCTCAGCAGTTAAAGCTCTTGAAAAGCCAGATATGTTTTCGCCACAGGTACTCCAAGCTGGACTTAAAGACCAGCTTCAAAAAATTAAGTCGTCTTTGACAAACTCCGGTATAAATGCTTTCTTCCTTAAAGGAAATCTTTCGTCACATGATGTGAGCTGCTCTTCCCATGTAAAACTAGAAAGCAGCAAACCATAGTTGGTTTTGGACTCTATGTAACTTGATTCTTGAAATTGGTTCCGTACGAATGCCTTTACCATTTTTAAGTCTATATAGGCTTGCTTGTGGACCTTTTCATGGTTTTAGCATCTAATATTGCGGCCGATTACATGGTGTTGTTTCTGATGTTGATGGTTGGTTGATTAAATTATGAACTTTAGAACCTGATCTGATCACGATTACGATACAATTTTTTGTGGTTAATCCAAGTAGTGCGATTTATAGTTTATGGTCTTGAGTATATGAGCTCATTGCTTCACTAAGCATCAACCATGGAAGAAAAATGGAGCGAGCAGTGCTGCTTTAGTTTAAGGTACATTTACCACAATTTTTGCCGACATTATTGGAACTGCCAGTCTCATTTCTGTTTTGCGAGAGGCAAACATCATGCGGCTCCTTGCTTGAATTAGTTGCAGTGAAGAGTTGGGTTTTTGATACTTCCCGAGGGACTAGTCCAAGAGTGTTCTGGCCAAATAAAGGTTTGTGACATTTTGTGTAAGCAAGCAATGTCTTAATGGGAGAGTGCTGCAGTTAAGCATTTTCCTTGAGATGTCCTTTCAGGACTCTTCTTTTTATGACTGCTTTGTTGTTGATAAGTTTCTGTGTAAAAGCCAATTATCTCCATTTTGGCTACACAATTAGCATGTTAAGAAAAACAGTTTGCTGTTAATTATACGCCCATGTTTTTGTTTTGGTTTGTTTTGTTTTTTCCCGAAATATTCAAACAAAAACAAACGCAGGCCAATTAAAAGGAAAAAGAAACGGTGTGATATTGACCTATGCTTTGTATAATATCTAACATTTTGTGTGTGTGGCTATAAACTTGCCCTGTTGCAAGGAGTGACCAATAATTGGTTTCACAAAAAAGGAGAAAAATGTAATGACGAATAATTTTATTTTCTTGAGCAAAGAAAAGGAAGGGGTGATCAAGGGCACAACATGGCATATCCTTTGCCACTCCTTAAAGTCCTTATATATCAACCACAACAAAACTCCGACGGCATTGATCTTCAATCGCTTTCACATCACATATGTACACGTGGCTCTACGCAGAGCAAAATGCATGGAACTTCCATGCAACATCTAATACGCAGCAACCACAATATTTTCTTCCATTAATTTTTTTTTTGTTTAAAAAAACGTAATAAAATTGCACAATTCCTTATGCATCAAATTTAATTTTACCAAATTTTAGTTAAGCAGACGTTTGACAAATGTTTTTTTAGTGTTGTTGTATTTAAATATACTATAATTTTATACTAAATATAAAATTTTGTGTTTAAATATAATCTTTTTCAACAATATTACAAAAATAATTACTATTCAAAAGTTTTTTAAAACAATCATATTAATTTTTTAATTCTAAAATATATTTCATCCAAACGTATATTTATTTAAATATAAAATAAATACTTTTTAACTATATACAATCCTTAAAAAATAAAATTATATTCAAACGTAATTGAAACATGATATATTTATCAAATCATTTATAAAACTATTTTAAGTGATCAAATTATTACGTATGGATATGACATTACAGTCAAATCACAGCCCATAATATCTTATTAATAAAGTTTGAATTCTACAAACTGTTTTTTTTTTTTTTAAATCTTATTATAATTCTGGTTCTAGCATTTGCACAATACAATGATTTTCCGTTATAAAATTCTCTCCCTTCTTTTTTTTCTTCTGTTTGTCTTTTTTTAGTACTTTTAGTAGAGTTTGGAGAGTTCGAGTTGATTCCCACAAAATCCAAGAAAACAAGCAAAGACAAGACTTTTAAGGGGAAAAAAAAAAAGGAAAAAAAAAGAAAAAAGAAAGAGAGTGGCTCATGATTTTGCCAAAGACCACATGGCAGTTTAACATGATCCATGTATTGTAGGAGCTCCTCTCGGTCGTATCGTGCGCCACAACCCCTCTTAAAATGCGCACCCTTGTGACCCTGAGGCCACCATCGCCATGCCTCTTGAGCTCCTTCACTCCTCCTCCTTCTTTATGTTCTTCATCTTCTTCATCTTCGTCATTCCTCTTCACATTCCGACCTCACCGCCGCTTCTTCCACTTCCTCTCTCCCTCCTCCTCTCTCCGCCAGACTAAGAAGCAGCAGCAGACTCTCCCCAAGACCTCCGCCCCTCCCAACGCCCCTCCTCCCCAGAGCCTCAAGTGGCTCTTCACTAGCTCCAAGTCCGACGACAAGAATGGCGGCTCCGACGCCGGCTTGGAGGGGGAAACCGCCGTCAAAGGCACGCTCTTGGCCGGATTGCTGCTCGTCGGCGTCGTCGGGGGATTCGGCGCCGTTGGTTACGTCTACAAGGACCAAATCAACGCCTTTCTCAATCAGTTTTCCACTTTCATTGATGGTAGGGTTCTGATTTGGGGACCGGATTCTTCGAATTTTTAGATGATTTTGTTGTAATCCTTGATTTTCTATTGGAAAGTTTGTAAATTTGGATTCGTTTCTGGATATGGCCGTGTGGTTAATGTGAAATGAAATTTTTGATGAACAGGTTATGGTCCAGCTGGGTATGCTTTGTTTGTGGCAGTGTACGCTGGACTTGAAGTAAGCATTTTGTTGCTTCTGTTCTACAATCAGAAATTCAAATAAGTGCCGGTGAAATTGAATTCCAACATTTCAGATGTTTAGTTAAGTAAAGTACAGAGGAATTGAACTTTTGTTCCATAATTTGTTGATCAAAGCTCTTTCTTAATGGTCTTTACTATGGATTTATTTTCATTCTTCAACTATGCTTTATCTGCCACATGTCTGTCCTGTTCACTTGAAAACCCCCTTTTCATATAAATGGCAGATTGTGAAGGTTTCTTTTTCAAGTTAATTAAGTTATAGGCTTTAGTGGTTTTGATGGTCAATTTTTTCTTACCTTATTTTCTTCTCGTCTATAACATAAGTACTGTGAACATTTAGATCATACACAATTTTTTTTTTTAGTTGATTCTAACTAGTTTTTGTTCTCTTTAGATTCTTGCAATTCCAGCTATTCCATTAACAATGTCAGCTGGCCTTCTTTTTGGCTCTGTTATTGGCACTATCATAGTCTCCATCAGCGGAACCGTGAGTTAGTTTCTCCAACGACTGTTAACAGAATTAAGATTAGGCCTTGCTTGATGTTTGATTTTGTTACTGATTGTGATAATGTTTTGCCCATTTTCAGGTGGCTGCTAGTGTTGCTTTTCTGATTGCGAGATATTTCGCTCGGGAGCGTATTCTTAAACTGGTTGAAGGGAACAAAAAGTTTCTAGCAATTGATAAAGCTATTGGGGAAAATGGCTTCAGAGTTGTAACCCTTCTCCGTTTGAGCCCGTTGCTTCCTTTCTCTTTGGGGAACTATCTATATGGACTTACATCAGTGAAGTTTGTGCCTTATGTGTTGGGAAGGTCTGTTACTCTTCTCTGTCTCTCCAAATGTTGTGTAGAAAATTTTGAGGATGAAATTTTTATAACAAGTAGAGGATCAAGTCTCTTGAAACGCGATATCGTTGTTTAGATTTTACTGAGAAATCATTATGTGATGAGATTATTTGAAAATAAGAAAACGGTTACGAGATATTTCCAAGAGTTCTAAACATACAAATTATTCTGTTGTCACTAGGAGTATAAGCGAGGTACTATGAGTGCTCCATAATCTAGCTGGATACAAATGAGCTTATGAATGATGAGCTACTTTAGGGTGGTTACATTCTTGATGAATTGGTTAGCTTTTGATAGTTTCTTTTACCTGATTTGGTATAATGAAACGTTATGGTATGATGTAATTGCAGTTGGCTGGGGATGCTTCCAGGAACATGGGCTTATGTGAGTGCTGGTGCCTTTGGGAGAGCAATTATTGTGAGTTGTTTTTGTTTGTGCAAGCAATTATTATTCTTTTGTATCAATTCTGTTTTTGTTATCTTATTGTATTTGGTAATGCATGCGTTTCAGCAAGATGAATCTGAGATTGGTGTATTTGGAGGGAATGGTCAGTTGTGGACGCTAGGGCTTGGATTGTTAGCCACAGCAATTGCCGCAACTTATGTGACGCGACTTGCAAAGGTATTTTCCCGTTCTTGCTTTCTGTTTTTCGCCTTTTTCTCTAGCCTAGAGGTTATAACGTCAAGAGATGAGCCGTTGTTGGGTAGGTTAAATACGCTATTATGGGTGGCTGGTTTCCATGGCTTCGGTGCCATTTTGGCTGGATTTCTCTCTAGTTTCAGTTTTAGGTCACTTTTCTTTATCAACGTGTTTTACCATGAAGATAGAAAACAAGTCACCTGCCATATATCATTTGGTGTATAAAAAGTTAGTACTAGAGATCAGTAGACATTATTTATTAATTTTGTTTTTATTCCCTCTTGGTTTTTAGGCCTTATAGGGAAATACATTTTTGTCTGGCATATTACTGATTGAGTGTCATCTTCCCTTTGTTTATGATGCAGGATGCTGTAAAGGATATTGACTAGGCAGAGGGACATGGTTTGCTCCCACCTAAAGTGTAGAACAATATAATTGAATTGATTAAAAGAAAAAATTGCGAATGTATCATTGCCATGTAAATGTATTTTATCCTAACCAAATGATATAAAGAGCCTTTTCATTTTTGTACTTCAAATGTGCTTATTTGACAGGACTGTTTGGAAGGTCCAAAAAACATCTTTGTTAATCTTGCAAATGAACTTTTTGGTTTCGCATTTTTGAAGAATTATTTTCAAACATTTATGATTACAAGAAATTTTAATTATAAGTGTCTGGTACCATATATAAGTTGAAACAGTTGCCATATAACATTAAATTCTAATCGGTAAGCATTCGGCTTTAGGAACTAGTGCTCGTAGGTACTGGAGCATGGGACACCTGCATGTAAGACGCAAGTTTCTCTTTGTAATCTTCTCCGGTTAAGTGAAGCTCATATTCAGTGTAATTAACACGTAAAAGAAGAAATCATCAAAATTAAGCTCACGGTACCATCTTCAAAGGTACCGTAAAAGAAGATGGTAAATTTCCAAAATTTACCATCTTCAAAGGTAAATTTTGGAAATTTTCTCACAAGAAGTTTCTTTTTTAATCATACGTTGATTGGAGAAATAGCTGATTTTTTTTTTTTTGCCTTTTTAATCATACTATGATTGAAGAAATTTTAAACATATAGCTATTTCATAAAGTGGAACAACTTTAGCTGGTTTTGAATTCCGAAAATCCTTGGAGAAACTATACTCCAAACAGACATGGTAAATGCTGTAATTCGGTTCGATCACATGGTAACAAGTACAAATCTATGTTACCTAAAAAAAAACAAAATAAAACAAAACAAAACAAACAAACAAACGAGGATACTAATACAAATGATTGTACCCTACAAATGAAGGGCTCTATGATGTTTCCGAAACAACACAGCAAACAGATTATATATTTCACAAATATTCGCTCGACATCCAATGCAGTGAGCAGCAACAGACACATGTAACGATCAGATCGGTAATGCAATCGACTGCTGCCCTCCTAAATCCAGCCCTCTTAGCCGTTTCCACGTGTCCTAATGACTACGGCATGTTTTGTCTGCGACAGGTGTCTTACTCTTCCATGCCCTCCACTCCACATGCCACATTTGAGCCACTTGAAGCAATCAAATATATCATCCTCTTGCGAAGCCTGATTTTCGCCACATTTGCACTTCCATTAACACACGAAATTTGCTAAAAGCCTGCCACGACTTCACCTACATGCTAATCAGATCCTTGGACATGCCAATTTTCACTCTCTCATTGGCCCAACACTTCATGTCGGAGCCAAGCCACAAGGATACTTCCCTTGTAAAATATTTAATGGCGTCAAAAGGGTACCCAGTCTTCATTTTATAGAACATGTATGTAGGTATGTATGTATATATATACACCCCCTCACAAAGTTTGTGAATCACTCCAAATTCATCTCCACAATCTACATATATATATATATTATTTATCTATTTATTTTCTCTTGGCCCTAATAATCAGCTTAACACACTTCAAAGTGTTATCTACAGTCTTGTCATATATGCATTTCCAGTATCTACAATGGAGTGGTACCCTCAAGACGCCATGAAAGCTTATCTTCACACTCTTCATCTGGTAAATTGTCTTGCATGCACCATCTCTTACTTTATTTGTTAATGCCATCTATAAATTCTTATTGCATATTATATACAGGATGGTTTGATGTATAATGTATACTTCAATATTGATCGAGTACAATTTTTGTTTTCTCACAATTTTTTTAATTAATAAATACTGAGTGGCAGGCTTGATAGATGATAGGTTTTAAACAACTATCAGTCTAGTTACAATTTATTTGTTGACCACTCTTTAAATTAAAGAAAAAAGAAAAGGAATTGGAATTAATTAAAGGCTAAATATTTAGTTAATGTCATGTCATAATTAATGATATATATCCAGCGCAAGGTTGTTGATCAAAATGAAAAAGAATCCAAAAAGCTCTTAGAGCCACGGTGCACAAAATTCCTGTCCGCTTTAGCAGCCGGAAAGCGGGCAAGACTGATGGTGGAGGTCACGGCGGAGGGCATAACGCCGCTGACGATTGCTCTAGCGGCAGCAGCGAAGCAGACCGGAGGGCGTCTCGTGTGCCTTATTCTCCACCAAAAATGCAAACATTTCGGCAATGCAGGAACAACGTTATTAGACAACAGTGCTAGTCAGATCATAGGAAATTATGATCTTCAAGACGTAGTTGAGGTTGAGTACATTGGTGGGAACCCTAGTGAAGTTATTGAAAAATTTATGAGTGTTGACTTTGCCGTTATTGACTGTAAACTTGAGGATAACCTAAACTTGTTCAAGATCTTGAATCTTAATCCAAGTGGGTCAACGGTGGTGGCTAACAATGTTGGACCAAGAATGGTAGGAGATAAGAGATTAGTCAATCCCTTCGTCGGAGTTTTGAGAGCTGGAAAGCAAGGAGTTGTTGAGTCTCATGTGGTTCTTCCCACTGGAGAAGGATTAGAGTTAAGAAGCAGATTTGAATCAAATAATATTATTAAGTATAATAAGTCTCCACAGATCAGCAGGAGATTCAAGAGATTTCATGTCACCTTTGAAAATTGAGATAATAAATATTAGTGATTTTAATGTAGCATCACATGTTGTATAAATATTTAGATAATATATTTAGAGATGGGAAAAATATTAGATTTCATAAATTTGATCGATCAAGCTCAAAGGGCTGATGTTTTAATTTTATTTTTATTTTTTGATATAATTAATAGCTTATTAATGATCATATTTAATGTAGGTTATCAAGAGAAGTATAGTAAGGCTAGAAGTCAAGGTTGGCCATAACGAGTGTTCCCATCGGTTACAAGCCCGTGTAATCGAGCTTGATATTAAAAACAAAAAAAAAAAATATCTGTTTAAAAGCTTATATTTTGCTATTATAAAAAATAGAAGAATGCGTTTAATATTGTTTATTTCTACAACGAAAAGAACACAAATGGTATTTTAATGAAATGTCTGAGATATTTATGAGAATACTGAAGTTGACTAATATACAGGTCTTTCATACACATCTAATGGAAATTTTAACTAATCAGCTCAAATATTGGCATTTCTCACGATGAATGTCAACATTACCTTATTATAATGCACCTAAATAGTTGCAGAAGCTAACGTAGAATTGTGGTTCTGACTAAATGTTTTTCTGAGCACCAAGGCTATTTTCTGAGACACTATTCAAATACTCTTGGAAATATAATTGTAAGCAAACATATGTGAAGTCTAAATATAAAGTTCATACATGTACAAAATCGATTTGTTTGGCCGCCAATGTAGTTCTAGTTTACCAAAAAATCCATTGAGAAGTCAAAATTATCAATCAAATCAGAGGGCGGGAAAAATTGGTCCGCGTGATCGTAGAAATCTCCCAAGAAGCCCCACGAGATGTCCTCGTCACGACCATGATCATGGCCAACAATATTTTGGGTCTTGATTGGTGCAAAATTAAGGCCTCCAATAATATCATCACACGTCACGATACTCTCAATAACCAAGCTGTTTGTACTGCAAGTTTTGATTACTCGTTCGTTATTGACCATCATGTCATCATGATTTTGAGTACCATTAGTAGTAGAATCACTTTTTTCAATCCGATTTTCATCTTGCTTAGGAGCTGGCTTTACCTCCTTCTTCTTCTTTGTCAAGATTGTGTTCCAATAGTTCTTTATCTCATTATCTGTTCTTCCTGGTAGCCTTCCAGCTATTAAAGACCATCTGCAGTTATTTAACAAATTAGATAACTAGAAATATGAAAAAATATATACATATTTAACTTACTTAATTAGAAAATTAATATGCTAAGTTTAAAAAGATAAACAAGAAAACGTAACATTCATAATTAGGAGAAATAAATATACCTGTTGCCTATAAGTTTGTGAAGCCTGATGATAAGATCTTCTTCCTGATCGGATATGTTTCCCCTCTTGATGTCAGGCCTCAAGTAGTTCATCCACCGAAGCCTACAACTCTTACCACTTCTCTCAAGACCTGCAATTAATAAGTCAATCAACATGTTAATATATTATAAGCAAATCCACAATTCCTAGTACTGTATGGTTTTGTATGACCAAAATCGGAAAATAGATATACGAATATGTAAGGGTTCAGAATTGTGCTATAACCTGTTTGCGTGGCAACTTTAGACCAGCGTCCTTCGCCATGAAATTTGATGTAGCTAGTGAGAATTTGGTCTTCCTTTGCAGACCAAGGCACTCCTTTTCTCCCCGTCTTGAACTTCTTCTCCTTTGAGCTCGGTTTAGAAGGACTTCTACCCATCTCGCTGTTGTGGCATATTACACCTACACGCCCCAACAACTACTATGAATATATACACACACACACACACACACGTATATATGGTTTAGTACTAGATTTTTAGCTGAGTTTGGAAAATGGAATTACCATATAAGATGTGTCATTTTCGATTTAGTTAGATATTATTTGTCTCATATAGATGTACATTTTGAATAAGATTATGTCGTCCGGAAAAAAAAAAAAGGAAAATGTGCTTGAATAACCAAAGAGCTAAAGTCAAATGAAGCCCACCTTTTTTCTTCGTTTAAGAAATTTCAGTTGCATGTTACAGTAGGAAATAACATGCCAATTAGCATGCATAGACACTAGAACGTTTAAGAGTACACCAGCCAAAATGAATTCCGTATTTATTATTTGGATTAATCTAAAAAATGTCCATGTACTACGTACCAAATGCATTGTGGTCCCTGACGATTAACACGTCTTAAAATAATTTTGATTTATCTTGATGTGACAAAGTTAGTCCTCAACAGTTTGGAAAAAAAAAAATAAATAAAAGGATGGAAAACAGTACCTAAATCGTTGTAAGAGATTTGGTGTGAATCTGATGACTACTTCTGGGATGGACTTTTATTTCTTTCTTCTATTGATCATTAAATGATATATACAATTTTTCCAAAAGTACTATGAAAGAAATAAATAAAAGAGCAAGTCGTTTGGGACAGAATTTTCCAGGCAGCAATGGCGTACCCTGTTAAATTATGATTAACGTAACATTTGACTGCAATCTAACATAATCATTACACTAAAACGCGCATTTGACACTTGACAATGACATGTGAAGGAAAGAAAAGTGAAACTGCCATCAGACTATGTCTATAATAACAAAAAAAATCATTGAATTTTAGGATCAAATGATATAAAAAAAAATCAGAAGAGGAAAAGCTAATTCAAAATGTAGGCCGTGATTAAACTCCGCTCAGTTGCAATAAAGGATAAAACTACTATTGCAGTCCTGCAGTATTTTAGTCAACAATTATATGCATGAAGATATTTTACTACTTAAAACGCCATTTCTACTATGAAAATCACTCATCTCATTTCTATTTTATTTCTCTTTTCCAAAACCCTTTCTCTTGCCATTATATTTCCTTATAATTTGAAACACATGCCTTATAAGAGATGAATATTCCCCTAGATCAAAGGCTAGCCAGCAAGTTGTTTAAACTTAAAAACTAGCCCAAAAATACACCAACCATCTTTGAAGCGGAAAGTCAAAGAATTCAGCCGGCACCACTTGTAAGGCGTCCCAAATTCCCAATCCTCTACGAATTTGCAGTGTCAATCCTTTTCCACTAGTTGTTCGATGCTTCCAAAATATACATGAACAAAATACGAATGGTAGAATAGTTGGAACAAAAAGGTCTATTTTTCCATCTCCATCCATTTTTTTAATGTTTATTTGATCTATAATTTCAACTTATTAAAAAAAATTAAAATACTTTGTTTAAAATCTCTTATTTAAATTGATCCCCTCTCAACTTATTAGGGTTTTAGAATAAGTATTTTATCTCTGCCGTTCAGAAAGACACGTGACAAGACGAAGGGCGAGGGAATCTAGTATTGATTATTTTTGAATAATTGTATTTTAATTTTAAAGGATAAAGACAACAAATTATAAAAGAATCTACATGTTTCATAAAACTCTAGATGTCACTTTTTACACTTGAGAGACTATTGAGCGCTCAAGAGTGATTCAGTACCAATTTTGAGAATAGCGAAATCATTCTCCTAAGAGCTCCCAAAGAAAATGTACCATTCATATATAAGGCGAACCTCTATAAAATTTTAGGTGGCGTTTAGTATTATTTTTAAAATGTTTTCTATTTTCAAAAAATAGAAAATGAAAATATTTTAAAAACTGTACTGAGACCATTTCTGAAACTGTATTTCGTTATGTTTTCTGAATGTATATTCCGAGAAATATAAAAATGATATTCTGTTTGGTTATATTTTTGGGAACCTATTTCATAAGTGAGTATTTTATGAAAATATATTTATATTTAATTAAAAAAAATAAATTAATCATAATTAAAAAAAAAACCCTTTGGTGATGGGTTTTACAATAAGGGGTAGGGATGTAAGACATTAGTAGTTTGAGTCTTATATGGCGGCAATGGTAAGATTTGGGTCGTAAGTCAATCGTCATTGTCGCAAAGGGGTTGTCGTCGTCATCGCCAGTCCGTGGTCATTACCTTTCGTTGGAGATGGAGACCATCGTCGGACATGATCGTTGTTAACGACACTGCACAAACAGAGAAAGAGAGAGAGAAATAGGAAAGGAAAGGAGGAAATGAAAACAAAAAAGCGAAAACAGCTATTTTTTATTTTCAATAAACCAAAAAAAAAAACATAATTGAAAATGATGTTTTCAAAATAGTTTTGAAAACATTGAATAAAAAAAAGCTATTTAAGAACTGTTTTCATTTTTAAAAATGAAAAATTATTCTAAAAAATAAAACCAAACATCCCCTTGGTATCTTTTATTTTTCTGTACTTTGAAGTCTGACTTTCCTACAACTAATAACCCTAACAATCTATATATAATTGCTCTAATTTTGTGAGGTGGATTTTCACCATCAACAAAATAGATATAGAGCCGCCATGCGACGCAAATAGTTGTAATACACGGGTACATAATGGCTTGGGATAACTAACCTCAGAAATGTACATAACTTTAAATCATTTTATATAATTTTGAAAATTCTCCAAAAAAAAATAAAAACATTTTTTAGTACTTTTCCAGTTTTTCTTTCCTCAAGATATTTGTGTCCCCCTAAAAAAAAAAAAAAGGATATTTGTGCCCTCTTCAAAACAGAGTGCTGAGGAGAAAAGTCAATGTCTATCTAGTCAAATTAAGAAATTCCACGCGAACGCTTGCAAAGCAGTTTCTTTCCGAAGAAAACATGTTCGACATTTGGAATATATGCTGTTGACCGTACAAAAGTCTTACTCACAGGATACATAAAGATGGAGGGAAAGAAAGCTTTTTTTTTTCCACCAACCCATTTCACGAACCTTTTATATGTCCAACAAAATGAATATATTAAAATAAAATACTTCAGTGTAATGAACAAAAATGAAGATAATATGTACAAGATTTAAAAAAAAAATGCAAACATGGTTTATTTCTTAGACAAATAATTTGGTTAGAAACATGGTTGAAAAATAAAATGAAAATCTGAACCCTTTTCTCTTCTTGAAGACTCCTAAGGGTTGATTGCGAGGACTTACTGTACTTGAAGAAAAAAAATTTTAAGAAGTAGATGATGATGGCGAAGGTGAAACCGGTTTCGTGATTTTTCATGAGCTGGATCATGAGAAAGTAAGGCATGTTTCTGAAACTTGAAGATTCATATTTTTTCTTCCCTTCCCTTTTATAACTTGCTTGTTGGTAAAGTTTTTGTCACTTTAAATTTTCCAAGAATATTTTACATAGAAAAAAAAAGTGCTAATTTTCTTACTAATTAAGCTAATTGAGTTTTCAACCATGGAGGAAAATTATCAAAGGAGACAAAATAGTGTAATGAACTACTAATGGTAAAAAATAGAGATTAATAAACAAAATTGTACATGACAAAATTACATTGACATTTTACACTTTTAAAGTGATACATTTACATAAGCTATACATCAGATAATAAAAAATTCATGATTTTTTTGAAGATCAAGAGAAGATCTTCTCATCCCAAAATGTCATTGATAATATATGTTCATACTGTTGAGGGATCGTAAAGCTACTCGGTTTTGTTTACAAGAGACTGTATCCGCGGGCTAAGTACAAGACAAATCTACAAGAGTGTATGTATGAATCTGTTCATAAATAAGCACATCTGATCGGTACTGATTCTAAATCTGTTGCTAACGCTTTTTTTCCGGTAACGCGCATTCAAGAGTTTTGATGCTTCTTCTGCCGATGGAGAGACGGTGAAATTTCCATATGAAAGCACTATTGGCTTCAACACTAAGGCCTTATTTCGTAAGGAGGAAAAGTGGAAGGAAAGATGGGGATCAAAAGATTGGCGAACGGATTTTAAGACTTCTGATTGATCAGTAGGAGGGATTAGAGGGGTAAAAAGAAAAGAGTTCGCCTCAATCTTTTCAAATTTGAAAAGAATCCGAGTGGGAAATCCATACCAAACATAATAAGTGAAAAATCCTCCTTTCCTCTCTCTTTCCCATCTAAATTACACATAATTTTCCTTCCTTCCTATTTTCTCTCTCTTTTACCGAAAAACAGCCTAAACCTTTCCGCCGGAAGAAGGAAGGTTTGTATCGACTTTCACCGCCTTTGGAGACGATGCGGTGCTCGCAGAATTGGTGCCTTTGGAGGGAGATGAGTGAGGAGAAGGAAGCTTCTTGGGCAGCATCTGTTCCCAGTAATCCTTAGGTAACCTTGATGCCTCCGAGAGAATAAACAAGGCAAGAATTAGTGTCAAGAACAAGCACTTGTGCCTCCAAGAACCTAACATGTTGATTGATGTTGATGCTGACTAACCGACTCGAAAGAATCCACAGCGATTCGACTCCTTTAACTTTCGGAGAAAGCAGCTTTTAGAGGAGTCTGGGGGCAGCAGACATGTTGAGTAATGTATGGAGGCTGCCAACTTGTCTGCTTGAGGAAAGGAGCTTTACTAGTAGACAATCTTGTATTTTGATAATACTAAATTTGTGAGGCAGCTCACTTTGTTATTCTCATTGTCTACCAAAACGAGATACCTGTTTGGTGCTCAAAAAAGCGAGGAGATTGGGGAGTATAATATTCTCAATGGACCCATCTTGGTTTTTGCTGAGTCTAATTTGTTAGTGTTGTGGGTGTGGTAAGATGTCCTTGTTGTCAGAGTTGTTTAAAGTGATGTAATTAGGAATATACAAGGCATAAAATCTTTTAAAGAACCTAATAAGTTTAACAAACATGCCATGTGATGTTCAATCAACAAGTATGTGTGCGTGCGCGTGTGTGTGTGTGACATGAACAAAAAACGTCCATTCATGCAATTCATTAATTATTATATTTACACATTTGTACACATAGATAAGTTACTCGGACACACAAGCAAAACACACATGATAACCCACATGCAGATAACCACAAAGGTTTTTTTGGAGCGGATAACATCTTAGCCTATAAATGGGTTTCACTAAGTGATCTTATCCAAATAATACTAATAGATTTATGAACACTTCTATACCATAAGTGAATTTCACTCCCTATCAATGTAGGACTCTCCTCAATGATTATCAACTTTTTTTTTATTAACACGAACAAACAGAAAACACATAATTCATGAACTGATGGATCACAAAAACTAATACTGACCACCTTGGTTTTGTTACCTCTTTAATTATAATACATATATACACGTGTGAGGGACTAGTCTTTCTTACATAAACAAATTAAAAAATGTATACAGCAACAAATGAAAATAATGCAAAACGATCATTAGGATGAAATGAATTCAATGAAGCATATGACTCAATTCAAATAACTAAGCCTATTATTTGAGGGGGTAGCTAGGGAGGAACACCTAATTCCAAACCACAGCATTATTATTCTTGTGCTACTCCAATCATGCAAACATGAGGAAGGCTTGCCTTTTTTTCATATTTTTTCAGATGGCTAATTAAGAAGCCAAACAAAAGTTGTGTAGTTTTTTTTAAGGAGTCCCCACAGAAGCATCTTGACACTTTCGTATGCTATTTTGCAGACAAAGAAGATTGCTTTTACAACAAGAAGATAATGATTACCAAAGGTGTCAGTGAGAGGTTTGGGAGTATAAAATATAATATATTACTAGGCTAGTGACCATGGCACCGACTTCTATGCTAAGATGTGGAACAACCAAACATTGTTAAGATTAGTGATATAAGCAACCAAATCCATTATCTAATAACTATTACAGGGAGAGGTGTGGGAGAACTCTCGTGAGAGGTTCCGTTTAATATGATTTATTTTTTAATTATTAAGATATAATTTAATAGTTTAAATTTACTTGTGTATCATAATTATAGTGTACCTCAATTTATAGTATTAAAATCTTAAAAAAATTCAAGCAAAAAAAAAAAAAAATCATCCCAACTCCGATGATCCACCACCTTCGCCACAACCCTCCCCAGTTGGCCCCCATCAGTGACCCTCCAAGGCCAACACCCCATGACAACACTGCCCAACTTCCCCTCCTCCCCCGTGTGACAATTCGGCCACAGCCTTTCCCCGGTTGATGACCTCCAGCCTAGGATTCTCTGATTGCAAATCCTCGGGTAGCGAAGATCGAAAACCACACGAACACGCAAGCATGCTAGTTTCAGCGAACTTCGAACATCCTAAAAAAAATGGTGATTTCGCAAGGTATAGCCATGCAAGTATGCCAATGGGCTCGTGAATGCTACCTAGACGACAAAGTTACAACAACATCAAGGTGGAAGAAGAAGAAAAGGACAAATCTATTTTTTTTTCTCTCTTATCTTTTTTTTTGGATAAACAACATGTACTTGTCAGAAAAGCCTCGGCTAATCAATCTCTGCAAGGAGGAAGGAAGTCGTGACATGATGATTGAAGTGGTCTTCAATGGTGGTGGCAGAGAAATCTCTTAGCAACAAGCAGCACCGTCGCAAATGGTGGTTAGTGAGAGTAGTGGTGATAAGGACCATAAGGTGAAGGCCCTGAAGAAGCGGGCTGAGATATAGGTCCAGAATGAGACCTGGAGCATGATTGCCTTCCAACGAGAAACGGATAGTGGTGCAGGGCCACCGAAACTATTTCAAATTTACTATTATTTGATAAATTATATTCTTGTGTTTTTGCTTCTCTATAAATTAGAATATTGACTATATTTTCAATGTAACGTTAGTCAATGAATATAGAGATTTCACGCTTTTTCTCTTTTTCAATTGAGTTCTTCTTTCTCTCTAAAATTATTTCTTTATCCTTCTTTGTCTATATATATATGTGTGTGTATATATACATATGTACGCACACATATATTGTCTCCCGAATGATTTTGATGTAATTTAGCAATTCAAAACAACACATACTCATATATTTTTTTTTTTTTACTGGCAATCCCACTTATTCAGCTCATATGGGGTAGTTGGAACTCTAAGCTTTTTAGATGGTATTTGATATTATTTTTGAAATATTTTCTGTTTTCAAAAAAATTGAAAATAAGAATGTTTTAAAAATAATACTGAGACCATTTCTGAAACTGTAATTGATTATATTTTCTGAATATATATTCTGAGAAACATAAAAATGAAACTCTGTTTGATTATATTTTTGAAAATTCATTTTATAAGTAAGTATTTTATGAAAAGATAATTAATTTAAAAAAATAAAATAAATTATTAGTCATAATTAAAAAAAAAAACCCTTTAGTGGTAGATTTTGCAATGAAAGATAGAGGTGAAAGACATTGGGGGTTTAAGCCCTAGGTAGCAGTGGTGGCGGCAATGATGGTGTCATTCAGGAGCATATGTGATTATGAAGACAACACTAAAGACACCAAATCCTAGTGTCGGCGACGACTCCTAAACTCACAACCTGATGGCCTTTGTCGTCGTCGAAGATGGAGGCTGTCGTAGCGGGTTTCTTGGGCATCGTCGTTGTGGAATCTAGGTGGTAAGTCCATGGTTGTCATCGTGAAAGGGCCGTTGTTGTTTTCAATAGTCCATGGTTGTCGTCTTTTCACCGGAAATAGGGGCTATCGTGATGATCACCTTCACAAGATTTAGGTTGCGAGCTGGTGTCGTTACTGCGAGTTGATGGTCATCATTGCGAGGGGGTCATTACCATTATTGCCAGTTTGTGGTCATCACCATTCACTGGAGATGGAGGCCATTATTGTATATGATCGTCGTCACCGACGTTGCACAGGTTGAGGAGAGAGGGGGAGGGAGGGAGAGAGGGAAAGAATGAAAACGAAAATGTAAAAATAATTTTTTTTCGTTTTTAAAAAATCAAGAAATACAACATAGTTGAAAATGATGTTTTCAAAATGATTTTATAAATATGAAATAAACAAACACTATTTTGGAATTGTTTTCATTTTCTGTATTTTTAAAAATAAAAAATCATCTTTAAAAATAAAACCAAACGGCCCCTTAGAAATTCCACAATAAGAAATGCTCTAACCTAAGTAAAAAATACAGAAGTATATCCATGGATCAAAAAAGGGGGGGAAAAAAGCTAGCCGTTATAGTATAGAAGTTGGGACGCATGTGCGGCTGAGAAATTAAAAAATCAAAATGTAGAAAGTTGGAGAAGTGTCGGATAAAATATAATCCCCCTTTTTTTTTTTATGAGGAGTTATTTGGGACAAGAGGAGTTGGAAGGAGGTGGACGTTGCCCTTGTATCTTAAAGCAGTAGGGTCCTTGATTAATTTCTCACTCAAATTAAAGAGCTCCATGTCTCACCGTAGTACTCTATGTGGTCATTTTTAATATTTTTTCCTTTAAAGATATTTTATGTATATATACATATATATATATATACACACACAATATGAGCTACTCCACAGACATATATATATATATGTCACCAATGCAGCACGCACACACAAACACACACACACACATATATATATGTATATATCTGTAACTCAACAAAGCTATTTCCTAACCCATATAACTTCAAAGAGTCATATGCCTTGCTCTTAGAAATAATGCAAGCTAATATTTCATGGAATGATCATCTACGTACTTTGATTCTAATACTAAAGCTCTAATCTTGGAAAAATTTCTTTATTTTTGTGTTCCCACCCATTGGTTTAATGGGTTTATTAATCTCGATAGTAAGATTTAAATCGGATAATATTGGATATATTGTTCATTCTTCATATTATATATATTTCTCTATCCTGATCTCCTGGATGGATGGATCTAGAAATAAGATATCATTTTATAGAGATCCTGAAAAACTATAATTTAAAGGTGGTCGTTTTGTTTAATAAAAAAAAAATTTAAGAAGTGCTAGTTTTTCCTCTCATCAAAATAACAGGTCGTTTTCTTGTCTGAACAACATGTTAAGAAAATGAACAGACAACATGACACTCAAAAAAAAAAAGTGGTCGCTTTTCCTCCATCAAAATGAGATTTCATTTGTTTGTGCAAGAAAAGTGTAAAACCGTTTCTTCCCTCTTTTCTTTTGGTATCATATTGTTTTTTCATTTTTTTTTCCCCAATGAAAAACGTCCTTTTTCTTGGAACAAGCATTTGGATGACACAAACTTAAAAACCGTTGCACTAATATGATACAAAATTTTAATACTAGACCAATACAACACAAATAAGACATTAATAATAATAATGTTTGTATTATGTTGGTTAAGAGAAAGAATTTGCATCATGTTAGTTAACGGATAGGAAACAAATGTCTATTTGATTAATTTTCACTCTTTTTTTTTTTTCCTCCTACGGATTAGGTTTAATAAATAGCAAAATGATGTTAAGAACTTAATAAGGATTTTCTTTAAACAAAAATATTCAAGAAATAATAATAACAAAAAACTCAATAAGTTTATCCTCACAGTTAAGAACTAAATCAAAATTACAAAAGAAAAGGAAAAAAAAAAAAAAGAGATTTACACACTTCACCCATAACGTATTTGATTGTATTTATGTGCTGACAATAATAATATATTATTATAAATATATACACAAGAAAATTTCATGGATAAATTCCTCTAGTTGATGAGGGAAATTTATTCAGAAGAGAATTAAAACACTGCATCTTGATGACTAAATTAATGCTAGAGCAAACAAAAGAAGAGCCCTACGGACACCTCTATGCTTAAGCAATGGCTGAAAAAATGGTTTCCGTCTGTTTTGGACGCCAATATGTTTTCTGAACACAAAGAAAACCTTCCTTGTCATTTGAAAATATCAATCTGATATTCCACTTGAGAGACTTTGCCATGTTTTCGACCTCGTTTATGGTTTCGACATCATCGCGCACGATCAGCACTCCTTCCGGCCTTAGAATTCTATCAACTTCTACCATCACCCCCCTTAACTCGCACCTGTTTCACATTTAGTACCATAACCAAACACAACCAAAACATTCACTCATGATATATATATATATATATAAATTTTGTTTTGCATCAAACACCGCCCAACAATAACTAAAAACTACAACTAAAAAGAACACCAGTAATATAAACATACCTTTTTTTAACAAGTGAGAAGAGATGATCTGCATGGAGGAGATCATAAGATCTTGGGTAGGTGCTGAAGGATTCACACCAATCATGATATATCCCGATTAATCCGCGCTCATATATTATTGGAAGTGTGTCTGGAGAATCAATTGGGACTACATTCATAACCCAAACTTTCAAGTTTTTCAGTGCAGCAGCAAACCTGAAAGCAAAAGTTAGTGAGGAAAAGAATAGAACCTGGAGATTCAGTTCAAAGGGAACAAAATGCGGTTGAGTTCGGATCCTAGATCCTGAAAACCTTTAATTAATGGGGATCTGTTTGGTCTACTGTCCAATCTTTGCAAGGAAATTAAGTGATCATCTAAAGGAACATAGCTTACCCTCCATACACAGCTTTCATGTCCATGACATTCCTCACCGAAGACCAGCTGATTTCCATCCCTTCCAAATATGACTCGGAAACTACTTGTTTCCAATGCATGGTGTCTGCAGTAAAATCTTCCGGGGCGGCTTTGCCGTAGACTCCAACCTGAGACTTTAATAACCAGTAAGGAGATTTCTCCAACCTCGAAGGCCATGGTGAAGGCCAATGAGACCCTCGCTCTAACGGGTCCTTCGGCACTTTGTGCATGCACGCTCCTAGTGGCACATTCCTAAATGGGAACATGGTAAAGCCACTTAAGATTGGAAATAGAAAGCCTAAACTTTATACAAAGAGAAATAGTCACACTTGGATATGTCCACTCCATAACAGAAAATGGCTAGAAAAGCATGCATGGAAGTAAGTACCAGGCTGCATTTGAGTTATCGGAGTCACTGCAAAGCGGGGGTTTGTTTTCTGGTCTCTTAGAGTAGCACTTGTTGGAGGTCGGTTTTTTGTATATTGCAGCAGCCACTCCATTGAGTTTGTCCTTCCTAACCACCAACAGATCCCAGCACATAGATTTTGTTAATTTAGACATGGCTGCCATCAAGAAACACAGCACGGCGAGAAAGAGAGTAAGTTAAAGAAGAAAAACAAACAAATAAATTAGGAAAATTCTTAACTCCTTGTTTGGATAAACAAATATACGAGCTAAATCAAAGGTGTTCCACCTTTCCAAATCTCAACATCCTCCGGAAGTGATTGATAAACCGGAGTAGCGGACCAAACAAAGTAGCCGCCTGGTCTCAAGACGCGATTCAATTCTAATAGAAGTTTCCCACCTGCGTTGTTAATTCAACTCAAATCTTTGAAGCTGGAAAAAGATTCTTGAAACAAAGGAATAATAGGGATTCTATAGGTATACAGAAACCACCTTCAATGTGCCAAGGAACCCTACATCGAGCGCAGTGGACAATGTCAAACACAGCACCAGGGAAGGGTAGTCTCTTGGTGCCCATTACAGCTGATATAGCAGGAATTCCCCGTTCGAGTGCAAATTGCACTTGCGCTTCATGCTCGTCTTTGGGGGCTAACGAAATCGCAAGAACATCTCTCTCAAATAGGTATCCTCCAAAGCTGGCCACCCCACACCCGACATCCAAAATCACACGGCTTCTTCTTCCCCAAGCGATGTTAGGAAGAGACTGCATCACAACCAACATAAACATCCGTCTTCTAATAAATTTGAGTGGAATAAATCACCCAAAAAAAAACAGAAAGATAAATGACAAGGGCTTACATTTTGAATGAAATCAATGTAAAGGAGTGCTCCATTCTTAAACTGGGTTCCACCTCCAGGAAAAATAAGGTATTCACCACTTACTTTAACCCAATTCTGGTGGCCCTTAACCTTTGCAAGCTTGATATGAGGAACATTATTGTACCATATCTACATCATCAAATTCACTATAAAAGAATTACAATCTAACACAAAACTGCGGTGTCTTTCACTACATCTTTTTTTTTTTTAACGCAAATTGACCTACCTTGTCCCTGCTCATAGGCCACTCGACTGGTCGTTTATACCCCTCAGGCAAAGGAACTAGACATGTGGGAGGCTCATCAGGGCAGTGCCTCTCTCTATGTTCATAGTGCTTTGTACTTGGAAGATTTCTGATCGCTTCCCAGTTGTCCAAACAAGGGATGTAGTCTGGCCCCGCCGTGACATTGCATAGCTTCCAAGAAACGGCATTTTGGTTATTGGACGTAACTGAATCATGTTGTAATCTTTTCTCATTCTGTGACTCCACATCTTGAGTTGACCATTCTTCCTTCTCAACTCTGCTTTCCTCCAAAAGTTCGGAAGCCTCATCATCTCCTTTCGCCTTGTTTTCTTCCTCAGTTTCGTGGGAATCACTCTCCTCTTGAGTTTGCTCTATATTCTCCTGATCAGCCTCACTAATCCGCTTTGTTACATCACCATTCTCCTCTTTGATCTCTTCCGATTCCGACCTCTCACTTTCATCCGCTTGCTCATCAGAGTCACTTGATGACTCAACTTCCACTGATATTGGAGTTTCTTCTTGACTTTCCCCAGATATTTGAGACTCATCACCAGAAGATTCTTTAAATTGCTTTGGATCGCCAATAGATACAACTTGTTGTTTCATCACATCGTTTAAAACGTCATCGGATGTCAATCCTTCTTGATCCTCAACTGGGACTGTGGATGACATGAACATCCAAATCCCAACTAAACAAAATGCAACAGACACTACCACACTGACTGTTGAACAAAAATTGGATGATTTCCTCCCATCAACCCGGGAGTACTTTCCTGAAGCCATGATCTTTAAGCTATTTACTCACACCTGAAAAGGTTCAGTTTACAAAAAGTTAGATATACCATCCACAAATAAGTTGAAGAAACAATTTGATCACAAACTCAACTCTCGAGAACCTCATTACATAAGATAAGCTAAAAAGTGGACTTTTTTTCTTTTTTCATTTTTCTTTTTTCCAATTTTGCTGAAAAAATGTGGTCTTATTTTTTTTTTTAAACTAATTTCTTCGCTGGTGCTTGCTCTACGAGTATCAGTAAAAAGGAACCAAAAATCCCAGATCCATGGTTTAAAGGAAGAAATTTTGCAGTATAAAAAGATTGAAATTTTTTGCTGCTCTAACTTCAAGTTGAAGTGTTTTCATAGTGCTACTACGGAGCTCACATACACACTAAAAATGATAAGAAACAAAATCTTCCATAGCCAATAGAGAGAAAATCATAAAACAATATCATGCACAGACAACAAAATGGAAAAAGTTGAAAGAAAAACAGAAAATTTGTTGCGGGTTTTGCATGTTGAAGAAGAAAAGTACAAACCTTCTTTCTTGCAAGACATTTTATGAGCTCATTATTATGAATGATTCGCCCTTTCCTTTTTGCCTCAGAAGAAGAAGAAAAGCAGAGAACTTTAGCGGGGCTTATAGTAGTGTGCTTATGTTCTTCTCTTAAATCTTAAGTCTGTTTCTACTAACATGATTTTGATGGAGTCATGATTATGTCTTTTAGTGCCTCCCGCTCTGTTGGAACCTAAGGCTATAGCTAAGGTTAACACGTGAAGAGCGAGAGGGGGGAAATAAAAAAGATGAAAAGTGAAAGGAAAAAAAAAAAATGAGTTTTGAGGAGAAAATCGGAAGAAAATTTTCTTATATGGGATTAAAAAAACATTTTAAGGGGATATAAGTATAATTTTCATGAACTTAGGTTAAATTATCATTTTTTAGCCATCATTTTTTAGCCATCATTTTTCTGTCCTTTGAATTTATTTATTTATTTTTATGTCTCACTTTTTTTTTCTCTCTCTTTAGTAAAAAGAGAGGTTCCCTTAAAAGTGTATGGGATGAGAAGGAGATTAGTCGGGGGGAAAAAATCCCATCATCGTGAAAGTCAAAAAAAGTCCATGTATATGAATAAATTTAATAAAGAAAAAGCATTTTTCATGTTTTTAGCCAAAAGAAGAAATATCAACAAAGCACCGACATCCCACGAGCAGAAAAAATCTTGTTTTGCAATGGCCCGCATGGCAGTCATTTTGGGGTCAAGTATTTCTATCGATGTTCCAGTGATGTTGGTCCCATCTCCCCAAAACGAGTGCCCATTGTCATTTAGATCCTAAAAAATTCCCATAAGCAATCGTAATTCGTGTTTAATCAATAATCAATAGTACATATGATGAAAAATATTACATATAACATATTATAATTTTATAAGTTTTACAAAATTGAAATGACTATTTAACAACATATGCATTGTATTTGTATAATGTGTCATTAATAAGTTACATATGTATTGTAATAATCAACACAATTCATCTACTTTTCCAAAGCCTGTGAAGCTCAATATAGCTATGTAATAAAACATGCCAACTAAGTTATCAATTTCATTGATGAAATCAGAATCATGAAAATCAGATTGTTGATTAACAAAGTAGCTTATTTATATTAACAAGTACACAATCAACATAAATGTCCTGAAACTACTATTTTGTTCCCCATAAATTTGAGTTCATAAAAAACCATGTGGAGTAGTTGTTTTGTCGTATTCCCTGTGACTCTCACAATCAATGCAATTTCTGTCAATAAAGCATGTGGTGGACGTACACCTTTAATAGTTGTCGAATTGCCCCATGTGAATTATGCAAATTAGTCAAATCATTTTGGCTCACTAAGTCTCCATAATCCAATGATTAGTAGATGTCTAATGTTGTTGATGAAATGGGTCAAGTTCATCAAATGTCATAAAATTGTTTGCTTCCCCACTTCAACATCTTCTCTCATTATATTTTAAGATAATATTAATACTTTTATAATAATTAAAAACTTCGTGATTGGAATATAATATTTTATTAATAATGTTTAATTTTAAACAAAAATTAGATTTAAATTAAAAAATATATGTGAGAACTTAGTGGTTAATTATATCAATGGAGTGTTGTTTTAAACATCTGGAGTTTTACAACATATGATCCTTTTTTTCCCGTTAGAAATTGTAATTTTTGCTATTTCAATATTTGTTATATAACTGTCTGTATTTCAAAATCATAACACATAATACAAAACTACTCTCATTTGCAAATTAAAAACACTAAAATATTATATGTTTCTACAAGTAATGAAAAGAAACCGGTTCCCATGTAAAATCATTATAAAAATTATCAAAGAAAAGTAGGCAAAAGAGTTTTTAAAATGCTCTTTTTTTTTTCCTGCCTATTAAAAAGAATTTTTAGGAATGAAAGGGGTAAAAAAAGGAATGTAGAGGGCAATTTTGATTTGTGAAATGCCATGTGGATGTGGCATGAATAGGGAAGACCACATCATCACATTATCCACAAGTTATCAGAACGAAACCTCATGCTGACTCGTCACAAAGTTGGGGTCCCTAGCCAATCACCTAACCTTATTTCAACCTCTTTTTTTAATATTTTTTTTTTCCAAAGCACTTCTGAAAAAACCAAAAAAAAAAAAAAAAAGGGAAAAATTTTGCGGTGTAAGATAATTGACATAGATTTTAGACTCTCGAGGGGTGTGGGGCCAGTGTAGTCAGAGTCCACAGAACCAGAAACCTTGAACACAAACTTCCCCACACATTGCGACTCTATCTCTCTCTCTCCCTTCTTGGTTTCTCTCTCTAACACAACAATGGTGAGATTTGAAAGATGAAGAAGAGGAGGAGAAAGTATAGGAGTGGGTTATGCACCTTCCATGGCCTGCCATTGTGCTTCATCTTCGTCTTCTTCTTCTTCTTATGCTGTTTTGCCTTCACTAATGCAGATCAAGAATATCAACCTCACGAAGACTAGTAGTGCCAACTTTATCATGTCCTCAAAAAGGCCCAACTTTCTTCTGCTTTGTTCCATCAACACCAATAGAGGCTCTTATACCACCGTTGTTTCTGAGGTACGCACCAACATTTTCCTCTCACACTACATTTTTATGAAATTCCCTTTTTTTTTATGCAAAAAACATGATTCCTATTTCCCACATTTGTGTTATTTGTGAGTTGCATGGCTTGAAAATTGATAGAGGTTTATAAGATGGGTTATTATTTTTATTTAAAGAGATTTTAGATTAGAGAAGACTAATTTATTTGTTGGTACTGTACATATGGTTTGTCAATTTGATGTAGAGTTGCGTCATATAGATGAGATGTTTTGTTTTTGTTTTTGTTTTTTAGTTCTTTTACATTACATTTGTTTCACATCGTGGTCGACCTTTACAAAGACAAAAACCTATTACTCATGAATATTTTTAATTAAAAATTTAAACTTTAAAATTTGTATTTTTAAGGTAATGGGCCATGTGAGAAGATAAGCTACAGGGCAACTGAAATAGACGGGTAAGGGTAACCTTGAATTGTTTAATTTCCTATTAATTCTTTTTCTTCTTCTTTCCCTAAAATATCATTGGCAGAGACTTCATAATATTTTTTCCTTGGAAGATCAAACTACATAGTTGCCTGACTACTATAACATCTTCGTTTTTATATTCTTAGATTAAACACTAAAAAATGAACATGTTTGACATAACCATAAAAATTGATGCTTTCTTTTAGCAGCTCAATGGCTGCCTCATCTTGTCAAGTAGTGTCGTATTGGATCAACTATATATAAAACATACTATAACAATGTTGTCGTTTTTATGCTTTGAATGTAGGCTGTTAGGCTGTTGGGTGCTCCAGCGAGGTTCGAGGCTTCAAAGCTAAAAGTGGTTTTGACAAGAGAGGTGAATGTGAATAGCAAGTATGCTGGAGTCATTCCACGAACTTATATCTTGTCCCATTGTGACTTCACTGCTAACTTAACTTTAACCATCTCCCATGTCATCATCCTTGAGCAGGTATTTATATATATATATATATATATGCATTTTCAAATATGTACTTTGATTAGAAGTCACCATTCGAACCTTAATAATTTTGTTATGTGGGGCGACTTTGCCATGATAGTTAAGAGGGTGGCACAGCAAGGACGATGTGGTTGCTGAGTGGAAGAAGGTGAATGGTGAAATGTGTCTTCATATCCATTGCTTTGTGAGTGGCCCGAATCTGTTGTTAGAACTCGCTGCCGAGCTCAGATACCAAATATTCTCCAAAGAATTACCTTTGGTAAGTGTGTCTATTTGTGTTGTGCTTGCAAACTTAGCTTAGCAGTAGTTCCGTGCCTAGTTTTGACGGTGAGGCCTTATGTTTGGATCATTCCCCTGCCCCAAGTTCATAGAAAGAAGGGGAAAAAGAGGGGAGTGTTTTTTTCATGTTAATATACCTAAGATAAACTAATTAGGAAGGTACACATACAACTATTGCGAGAAAAATAGGGAGAAAGGAGAGATATTTTCTTTTATTGTGTTTGATATAGATTCTCTCTTAGAAGGATCATAATCAGAATCTTGCGGAGGATTTTGAATCCCGCATCCAATTCATTCCATTCTCTAATCTCTCCTACGAGGCAACCACGCCTTAAAATCCATCCACTAATAATTTACTCACTCTTCTTTCACTTTTTTCTCCTGCTAAACATTCTCAAACTCCGAGATCAAGGATTCAAGATCGGAACAAATGTGTCAATTTGGTGATGCAACTTTCTTGTGGCCTAAAATTAGTTTCAAACTCATGAAATCAGGTTCTGAAAGCCGTACTTCATGGTGATTCAGCGCTTTTCACGGAGCACCCTGAGCTACTGGATTCTTTGGTTAGGGTCTACTTCCACTCTAGCTTACAAAAGTACAACAAGATGGAATGTTGGGGTCCTCTCAGGGATGCTATTGAGGTAGTTACACTAATAATCATATAAAAACTAACATTTAATTGCTTTGTGAGTTGAAATTTATTTATTTATTTTTTGGCCTCAGGGAAGGCAAGAGGATAGGATCCAAAGGTTATTAACAACAAGCTCAGTTGGTAGCAGGAAATGGAAAGGCCCAAAAGCCATATTTCAAGCTCTTTTTGCCTTCCTTCTTTAACCTTCATTATTGCTCACATCATGAACAGACAATTATTTGTGTATACATCTTTTTTTTTTTAAAAGACTCAATAACTGCAACACATGGGGGTTCCAGAGGCCATTTGTGAAAAGGAAATGAGGATGAAGAGGAATTTATTGGAAAATTTTTCAAAAGTCAAAACAGCTCCTCTTTCAACAGGGATTATTTCAGGAGGACATTTTGACTTTTTTTTTTTTTCCTTGATTGGAAATGCATGTTTTGAACTCTTGATTCTTGTGAAACTAAGAGCAGATTCTTGAATCTTTTATTCATCGAATCTAATGCTTCAATTAAGGTCTTTTTCTGGTTGTTGTTTTATATATATATATATATATTATTACTGATATGTTTAGTAATCACTTCTCCTAGGCAGAAAAGACAAAAAAAACAAAAAAACAAAAAAAGAATATAGCAATATAAAAGAGGCTTCCTTGTGGCTTTGAATTCTGTAATGCACACCAGGTTACACTGGTGTCCCAATATTATGGCTAAGAAAACAGCAAAACAATTTGTGTGTGTGTTAAACACCAAATTATTTGAATGTCATTTATAGATACAGACTATTTCTGTAATTAACATAAAAGATATATATACATAACACATATATATATATGCTAGGAGATCTCTGAGGCCTATAAAACTAAGTGGACGTTTGATACAAGTTTTTTTTTTTGTATTATATTTAAATACAATGTAATTTTTCTCCAACTACAAAAGTATTTCATTCAAATACCAATCACATCACATTTTAAATTTAATACAATCACTATTTATTATTTTATTTTTTCTATTACTTTTATTAATTACATCATATATTCTCTCTTTCCTTTTTTCTCTCTACTTTTACTCATCACATCAAATATTTATTATTAAAATATAATTCAAATACTTTTTACCCAAACACACATTGCATTCAAATGCAATGCAAATACTTTTTCTTCAAATATAAATTGCGTTCAATACAAATTCAAACGCAATACAAATGCAATGCGTTCACCAAATGAAGTCTAAGTTTGTGCATTGTCATGTTGGATGCCACTGAGATGGAAAGCTTAAACAAAAATGGAAATATCTCAATTACCCCTAGCTTTAATTAAAAAAGTAGATAAATTTTTTTTCCTTATAATACAGTACAGGATAATATAGTAATTTCATAAAGTAGTCCTTGGACATAAAAAGGAATATATGAGAAATTTATCTTTTTAAGCGTCATCTTAATAAATGTCATAAGTTTTTCTTCATCTTTATATTTCAAAATTTTTTATAAATAACGTAAAATATCGTTTTCTTAAAAATGAATTAGTCATTTATTTGGTGAAATATTGACTAGCATCTTAATTAATATTTAACTAATATTAATTAATGATTTATTGATCAATTAATAATCAATTACTAATTGGCTATTGAATCTAATTGACCAGCGCATGAACACCTCAACTAGTTTGATTACTATCATCAATTTTCCTATTTAAAAAGAGGTTGGTCATCTTTTTTTGCCATCTCACCTAATTTTCCTAAAAAAAATTAAGATTTAAAAAAATGATATTTCTTCTTTCACACATGGTCGGAAAAAACAAAAAGAAAATAAGTTATTTACCTTTTTATATTTATAGAGACATCTGTAAAGGATACTTTGCTAGACCTCTAAATATTCTTCACACTTTCAAGGCTTCACTTCTTAGAGTTATCATGGCTGATTTTATTATTAGATATAATGGAATGTTCCATGGAGATCTAAAGCAAGATGAGATCGAGCTGTGAAAACATTTAGAGAAAATTTCCTGTTAGGTTTCTTGTATTTTCTGAAAAGAAAATCATATAACCGACAAACTTACTTCTTATATAGTCATCTTGAAAATAATTTATAGTTAGTGGTTTGAATTTTCTACTTGGTTTCTCATATTCTCAAATTTTTTTTGGGGGTCATTATGCATATTAATCTTTTGGCGTCTACGTCTAAACATTTTTTTATTATTTTTTCTTTGGTGCAGCACACTCTATTTCATTTCCTTGTTATGCATGTTTTTCTTTCATACCCTTCAATTATATATATATATATATATACATACATATATGCAAGGATGAAGGTAGGGGCCCCTTGAGGGGCAAGTGCCCTTATGGGAAGAGTTAAATATATATATATGTTTTCTAATGATTTTAAATTTATAGTTTATAACTTATTTGTGTCCTATTAATTATTTAGATTTCCTTTTCATGTATATTTTTTTTAATTTTTGGCAACTTTTTGAAATAGTAATCCCCACTTTTCACTAACTATAAATACACAATTAAAATTTTTCTATTTATTTTTTTAAAAAAAGTGATGTATAGACAGGTCGAGAAAATTTTAATATCTTGCTTATTTAATAAAATTTCATTATGAAAAAGTATTAGAATTTTACTTAGTTTTCATAAATATTACGAAAAAGTATTGGAAATTTTATTTGATTTTCATGTTATTAATTCAGAATTTTTGTTTTTAGTTGTGTCTTTGAACTCAAAATTTGAGTCCATCCCTGATTTATATATATATATATAACATAGAACGGTTTTGATGAGGGTGCTTAATAGATATCGAATATTTGGCTTACTTATTGATAATTATTATCATTAAATTGAACATACACATGCAAAACTGTTTAATATTGTATAAATTTAACTACTCAAAGATTAACTTTATAACAATTCTAATTTTTGTTTTTTTGTTTAATATAACAATGAGATATTTTGTTGCCTCAAAAATAAATAAATTTTGTGATTACATTCATAACATCATATTACACTCCATTTAAAATGCAAATTTCACGTCTCTCACTCTAAATTAAAAATATAAAAAATAATATACACACACACACACAGAGAAGATATGTAACTATGCACCGTTTAGGGTTGACAAACACCAAACCAAAGAAATAGAAAAAAGAGGCGAGCATGGAGGGCGACGATCGGCTGTCCGATTTGCCGGAGAACGTCATCCACCATATCACGTCTTTTCTTTTTCCAAAAGAATCCCTCCGGCTCTCCATCTTATCAAAACGACTGTCGTCTGCGCTCCTCTCCTTCCCATCCATCCACTTCTTCTCCTCCATCTGGCAGTTTCATGAGGATCTCTTCTTTGGACTCCGTCAGCTCCTCCCTCAAACGACGTCGCACCCTCAACATCAATTTCCAAAGGCTAAGGTTCGACCTTTACATCTTTACGAATCGAGACGATCTTTATTCGGCATTGACAACTTTAAAATCTGCTTCAGAAACACGCAAGGATTTGGTCAACTTTTCCTTAGAGAAGAATATCTCTAACGTATTTCTCACTTGCCATGGCGATTACGAGACACGCCGGGATTGGCAAAATACCGCCACAACGATTAGAAGTATGTTGCTGAATGCGAACGTCCTACTTTCCGCGGAAACAATCAAACGCTTGAGCTTGGCTGGGCTCAAGTTGGATTCTAGGGTTTTGACACTAACTTGTCCTTTGATCGAGTATTTGTCTCTTTGTGATTGTCATGGATTGAAAGTAAAGAGATCTCGAGTTGTGCTAAACTTATTAAGAAAATTAGGATTGATAATCTCTTTGGATTAGAGAGCATTCGCGTCGATGGAGAAGCGAGTAGTCTTGAATCCTTTTCATTTACGGGCTCAGATCCACCGGTTCTGGGTCTTAGGCCAGATGACATGAAGCATGAGAGTATCGATATCGATATTCTTGCTGCTCGTAAGTCTCTCAAATTCTTGGAATTACGCAAGGCGAGCGAGAATATTACTGACAAGTGGTTCCAAAAAAACGTTGCTGAATTCGAATTGCTCGAGACCTTGATACTGGAAGGTTGCAAAACGGTGAAAAATGTTTGGGTATGCAACGACCGTCTCACGCATTTGGAGTTGAAAAATTGCAATAATTCCCTAGTGAGGGTTGATGTTGTTGTGCCGGGACTCGTGTCTTTTCAATACAAGGGGAAATTGATTTATAATCAGCCGTGCTGTGAGATCAACATGAATAGCTGCAAGTGCCTTAAAAATTTTATTTTAAAGGACTTCCGCGTAACAAAACAGTGGATCGAGATTAACCTTTCCGGTCTTATGTATGTAGAAAATTTAAAATTGGAAAGATGTGAATTTATCTTGAGAATTTTAAAAGCATGGAGTTTAGTAATAATTACCAAAGATTTCCCTACTTGGAGATCGATAGTCCGAATCTAGTGTAATTCCGATATCGCACGACATGGTTACCCTCATCTCCAGAGATACTCTTCTTCTCGAATCTAAAAGACGTGGAAATCTGCTTCGAGTCCTTGGAAAGAACTAAGACTACAGAGTACTTGATGGATTTTCTCTTAAATTTGTGTCATCGAGTTGCCTTATTGAGGTAAACAAGCATACTACAGTATGTTTGTTGTTAAATTTAAATCATTATATTTTGTCTTAATTTTTCACTACTAACAAGTTATATTTTAGTTTCATAAACATGAATGGTAAAACTATTTTTATTTTTTATTTGCATGTATACATTCATGCATTAAGATGAGAAGCTAGCTCGTTATTTTGTTATTTGATCTTTTGGCCTCTTTGTATAGAAATACTTTATCTGTCCTGAACAAGTGAGAAATACCTTGATTCTTCCACTTTACGGCGTAAAGCATCTCCAGATACAAGTTCCGAGACTCGAATCGAAGAGAATCGTGGAATTGGTAGATAGCTTCCTTTGGTTTGCTCCTCATCCAGAGTCTATAACATTCCTCGTTGGGCGTTATCCAACAACAAAGTCCTTAATAAAGGTTCCTTCTCTGTCTAACAGTTAGCCCATTTTGTGAATTGTTGTTGTTATCCAACAAAATCTTGGCTCAGATAAGATTGAATTAATGCTCATAAATTACATCGATAATTGTATTCAGTGATTTGAACTTGAAATTTTGCAGTTCTGCGACGGTGTGCCAGATACTTCTGAAGTCGAAGAAGAGAAAGATCGTACTGCGTGCTGCTCCTTGTCTCCACAGAAATGGCATTTTTTTTCGAATATCAGCCACCTTGCTATATTTTTCATTTGGGTTATTAGAGATTGCTTGGGTTTAACTTTGGTCTATTTAAACTCATGACCTTTTATTAACAAGTCTTTCTTGATTATGTGCTCATTAATCAAAATAAAACTCGTTTAATCATTAAAAAGAAACAAATTAAAGACATCTATATTGGCTGTTTATATTGGCTAAAGAAAACAATATAGTGGTGACTTGGGACCAAAACGGATATAGATCAATTGTTTGTGTTCATGAAAGTAGCAAGAAGGTTCCTCTTCAGACACTTTCAAAAATGTACTTCGAATTCATTTTACTAATCCTGAGCGCGCAGACAAAATCCCTCTCTCTCTCTCTCTCTCTCGAAATTCATAATATGTCGATAATCGGTATGCATAATCTCTCTTTGTTGGTATAAGATCCGTTTTTATCTTATTTACCAGATTTAACTAATTAATCTAATTTATTAATTACTAAAAGTAAGTAAATAAATAAGATAGGCAATTTTAATGAGGTTCGCTTTCCCTACTCTTCGAGATCACGCCCAGATATTGAACACTTTACTAACTATCAAAAGATTACAAGCACTAATGGACTTATACAATCTAAAGACTCCCTTTTTGTTATTGTCACCGGTCGTCTTGAATCCAGTTAATGAACTCATTCGCAAGATCTTCTTGCAAATATATGTTGAAGTCCCTTCAAGTACTATTGTCTCTTCCTGAAAATGCTAAATCTTCCTCCCAAAAGACGCAAATAATGCAGAAAGCTTCAACATCCACAAGGACTCAAAATCTCATAATCTCAACTTTTGCTCTCTATCCCAAAGACGAATATTTTGAGCCCTTATAGAGAAATCCAAAGATCTCCTGTAAAATCTTGGATTTATTTTGAATTTTGAAAATGTTACAGATAATGTTGCAATACCATTCTGTAACACCCTTAAAAATTCAAATTTCAAATCTTCTGAATTTTAAAACATAGATATTCTCCAAATATTATCTAAATGCACTTCCAAATATATCTGCATATTTTTCCAATTAAAATCGCAGTATATATAGGCAAACTTTGGGTTTTTTTTTTAATCCTAATTTAAATAGAATTAGAAAATCTAATTTAAATTAATTTTTCCTTATTCAGGCTTATTCACACCTTAAATAACTCCCCAAATCCTATTTGAACTTAATTTTCTGTGATTCTCTCAGTCCAAGTTGAAATTCAAAAAATATTCACGATTTTGTAGCAGACCACGATATTGCAGCAGGTGTTGTAACACCCTGTAGCACACTCTGCTAAACCTGCATAAACTTCTAAAATTTCTGATTTTTTTTAAATTATCATAAATACCAATATTGAAAAACCTAATAGTTGGTCTTATCATGGACAGGAAGAATGGAAGATGATCATAGTGAGAAAGGAGTTGGTATTGGAATAGGCAGAAGCAGTTGCGAAAAGGAGCAAAAGCGGTGACAAGAGTGAAAATGAGAGGCATGGTAATGTCACTCCACTAGAGGCGGATGAAGCGCAAGATTTTTTTTTTTTTTTTTTTTTTTCAGTTTTTCAAAAACAACCCAAGCTTGACGCATCACCTCCTTCACGATGTTATGCTTTCTAACTCATGAGGCCAAAACTAGCTATATACATTAGTTTTGAGTTTTTACTCATCATCTATATGTTCATCTCTCAAATAATTCCTACAATATATATGTGTATGTGAAGTTTGCACGCTTATACATAAATGTATACGTAGTTGCACACTTCTGTGTAATCTTTTCAATTTTTTTCAAAATTCAAAATCTTATTTCAAATCTATATCTCTTTTTTTCTATCTTCCATTTCGAAAAAGAAAGAAAGAAAGAAAGAAACTTCAAAAATCTATAACAAAGATCATTATATATAATATAATAACTTTCACAAATGAAATTGTAACTTTCTCAATAGGAATGAACATATAGTTATGCTTGTGGCTGTTTCCGGCTGAGAAAACAACATGCATAATTTTGTTGGCACCGTGACCATGAAGAGGAAGCGGATGTAGGTGTGAGAGGCTGGAGTTGAGTCCTTAGATAGGAGCACGTTGACGGTAAACATCAAGGACATGTATGACTAAGCCCTCGACAAATCATCTATGCGTTAGGAAAAAGAGAATAATTTAGTCAGTAACATTATCAACGAACTCCTTTTTAATTGTATAACTGAGAATTTTAAATAGGATTATTTGGTCGGGATTTTTTTGAGAAATATCTCAAAAAGAGTACATCTTGATAAATTTGATTTTCTAAAAAGTATTAATTAACCTAAAATTTGAGAGAGAAAAAAAATACATTCACATTTCATTTTGAACAATAAAATATGGCAATATTTTGTTACATTCTTCAAAGCGATTTACCAAAAAAATATGTATTCTTCAAAGGGAATGCAAAATTATGCATTTTCCCTAAACCTTTAATTATTGAAAATTAATGTCTTTTTTTATAAGGTTGTTTAGATTGAAATATATGATCTAATATCTTGTGGTGAGGCTGATTGTTTTAAATAACAAGTCGCCAAAACAAAAAATACAAAGATTAAAAAGTTAAAAGACATAACTTAAAAAATGCATTAATTAAAGAAAAAGGTGAAGGAATGTTGCCATTACTTTTTGCTTTTTATTTGTACTCCTTTCATCCCCTCGTTAGTTTGTCTCTTTCATGTGGGACTTTTTCGTTACGGTTGTTTCTCTAGTTTGTTTCTCTTTCCATGGTGGGATTTTTTCGTTTCTGTTATTGCAGTCTCCTCACGGTAGCTTAGTTGTGTCCTACTAAAGCGTTAATTATTGAATCTCTCTGGAATTTAATACTATTTCCATCTCATTAATAGCGCAGTTTCATAATTAAGTTTAATCACGATTTCAATCTTTCCTTTCGCAAAATTGCTGTCAACTACAAGCTATAGCCCAACTGTATTCAACTATTACTCCTACTAAAACCCTTCTATTAGAAACTTTGTTTAAATCAAACGGGGGGGGGTGGGGTGGGGAAAACATATAACAACGTTTAACCCTTTTTTTCAATTTTTTTAACAGAAATTCTGGATTAAGTCGGACTAATTTACATACAAAGGATAAAATGAGAGTTGTTAAGTTTAAGTGATAGAATACAAATGACTATAAAGCATAGTGGTATAGATGAATTATCCAAAATTTTATCATGATCATAAATGTACATGTGTTTAAACTCTATGAGTAAGTTCCATAAAACTGAAAGAGAAATGCTTGTCTTCACGGAAATTTATGACTAAAAAATTACGAATTTATAAAAAGTGGTGGAAGGTCACATGCAAGTAAAATAGAGGTACTAAATTTGCTTGACTGAAGTTACAATGGATCATAACTTTGAAGACTGTGTTAGGCCAGGCTCACAATTATTTGATAAATCCAGTAACATTTTAATTTGCTTTCGAGTTGGTTGATTACCCACAGATGGTTAATTTGTTTTTTTTATATGAATTTAAACTAAAAATTGTGCAAATACCTTAGGATGATTTTTTTTAAGCAACGAATGTTGATAACAAAATGTGGTTGCTTTACCAATTTTGCAAGCTTGAGCAGTGATTATTTTTGTATTTATTATTATTATTATTATTATTATTATTATTATTATTATTATTATTATTATTCTGTATTTCCCCTCATGTTATGGTCATTTAAAAAAAATAAAACTTATTTCATAGATGATTTTTATTAGTTATTAGATAAATTTGGAGGTGATTACTCGATTTAAGTTGGGCAATTAGTTAAGAAAAGTATTTATTAGAGTGGTGTTTGAAAAGGTAATATTTTCAAAATGTGCTTGAAAACATTTAAATGAACATGAACATATTTGACAATTTATTTTAGAAGGTAGATTAGAGAAAAAAAAATTAAGTTCAAAAAAAATATTTAAATAATAAAATTTGAAAATAAAATGAAAAAAAAAAATAAAGAAAAGAAACTAGCAGGCAAGCAAGATAAAATACAAAGCTTAAAGAAAAGCTATTCTCCCTTTTACTAGTTGTATAGCACACAATTCGTGTCTAAAATAAACAAACAAAACAAAATAATTGCAAAAAAAAAAGATTAAAAATAATATATTTTTTATTTTAAAAAAAAAGGCAGTTTTTGAGGGGAGGAATAAAGCACTGTTGTTAAGTGCTTTCATCCTTTTATATAGAGCAATTAGATATATTTTATTTCTATAATCTATAGGCCATTCTCACTAGTAAATCGCTGTAGCTAAATGGATAAAAAAAAATTCACAATCTTTTTCCTTCCCCCCTCAACAGAGAGAGAGGGAATTATCATGTGACTAAAGAAAATGAATAAAACTTTTACGTAACACATATGATAATTTTTATTTATACCCTTAAATTTTAATATCATTTCCACTTTGTCCCTTCATTTTAAACACACTTATTTCAATCCTTGAATTCTGAATAAGTCTCCCTTTACTCTATTTACAAGAATTTAGGTTAAAAACATATTTTAAAAAATGTGGTATTTTTCCTTTTGTTTTTAACAAAAACCCTATTTACATTTGAGGATGAAATTTGATGAGTTTAAAAGATTACTTGATTTACGAGATGGATGTCTATTAATTAGATAACTTGTTAAAGAAGTGTACAAGAAACAAAAGAAATTTAATTAGAGACTAGTTCCTTGGGGATTTAAGCTAAGTAGTACTTTTTTGCTCTGAAGCTTAGTACTTTGCAAACTGTCGACGCATCCGACAAGCACAACATATCAGTATTTATTTGTATTAAGCAGCACGAAGGTTCCTCCCCAAACCCGCCCAGCGTTACTTTTGAACGTCTCTCCCTCTCTTTCCATACATACGTATATGTACACACGCACACACACATATATATGCATGTATACATTTATATAATCAGTCTAGACTCATTTGCTGGTTTCTTCATGGAAAGAAAGATGGTGATGGTGAGAGAGGGATTGAGCACAAGCAAGAGGCGTGCTAGTGTCCCTCCGCTAAGAGGCGGCATCAAGCGGAGGATTTTCGTGCTTCTTCTCAAACAACTCAAGCTTGCGATGCAGCAACTCCTCCATGATCATGGCCGGCTTTCCCACTCATGAAGCCAGGACTACGTGCATGACTACCTACTACATCTCTGCTTTTCATTCAATAAATAAGCATTTATACATATATTTGTGTGTGTGTGTGTGTGTGTGTGTGTGTATGTATACATACATATCCGCATACATGCATATGAAATGTACTTGTATGTAGTCGCATTCATGGCCTCTTCTTTTGAAATTTCTTCTACAAAATATATATAAAAATTTAAAATTTATTAAACAAAAAATAAAAAGAAACGGGAACTGAGATTTGAACAAGAAATCCAATAAGGAGCATCAATATATTGAAATTATGTGCAATAAGCAGGTCATCTCAAATAAACCAGCTACTAAAACAACACACACGAACCAAAACCCAAAAGGTTCCTATAACAACAAACTATTTCACAAAAGTCAATATCACGATATCAAGTAAAAAACTCTTGACGCAATTGTGTTCACAAGCAGTGGCACTTTGAAAACCGAGACTCAGGATCACTCAAAATGACCTATTCGGTTTAGACGTAGAAGAGGAAGACGACTTCGCTTTCGCAAAATCAACAAGATCTTTAAAGAGAGCGTCTTCTGGTTTTTCTTGCTTTGTTGGAGCAGAGTTTAGAGACAGATTCTGAGTATGACCCACTAAACTGTCATAAGATGAGCTCGATCCACTACTCGAATAAGAAGTGTGTTGTTGCTCAAAAAACTGCTGTCTCTGGTTGTACCTGGAAGGCGGGGGTGGAAGAGAGACAGAAGACTGAGATTCCCAAGGAGCCGGGGGCAGATGATCCGCAGATCTGCTGGTGGGAGCAGGCTCATCATAGACTGGCTTTCCCGAGAAAAATGGTGATGAGCTGGAATTTACAGCACTGGAAGATGGAGAGGATGACAATGTGGAACTCAGTGATGGGGCAGAACTTGAGTTTGAATGAACTGGTGGAGCCACATAAGATGTATGTTCTGACATTTCGTCGAATGCAGACTTGTAGGTTTCGCCACTCAGATAATCAACCAAGCCAGCATCTGTGGCTACTGGCCTTTTCGATGATGGTGGAGGAGGAATAAGTGGACTCGCCCGCACAGGTTCGGTCCTTGAGTTGGCAGGTTTATGTCCTTGTCCGTGCAGGTTATCTCTTGAGGACCTGAAATAGTTCGATCAGAAACGCTGAATTCTATAGATGAAACTATCCAAAGAATTTATTGGACAGAATCTCATATTTAAACATCATCCACAGAAGACAACAAAAGCATTATTTATAACTACAACATAGCAAAGAATACCAGACGCCCCAATTTCTACTAAGCGAATGAAAAAAGGAACGTGAGAAAGGGCATGTGGGCACACTTTTTACTTAATGCACTTAAGTTTTAGGCAGTAAAAGAAGAGAAGTTAAAACGATGACTTTGAAGTAAGCATTTGGAATTATAAGTTTTAAAGAGCTATAAAATGTTAAAATGAAGTTAATAAAATCCTATTGAACCTTAGATATAAGTTCCAAATATTGCGGCTCTGACTAGCTCTTTTGGAGGAGAAAAGCACTTTCGAGAAGTCAAAGAAAAATTTTCGGAAACAGTTTTTAAACCCAACCCAGAAAGCCAAAAGCTACTTCCATGAGGCCATGCAGCCAAACAGGCCCAAAATCTACATGAAAGTCCATCTCTAGTTAACTATGGGTCTGTGTGGGAAAGAGACACTTGAAATTTTTACCTGTGGGCTAGCTGGGCAAATTCATCTTCTGATTCATCATCCTCGTGGTCGACGTTCACAAGTGGCACAACTGAAGATACTGCTCCTTGCATACCTGCAGTTGGAGTTCCTTCTGCAATTTCATCGTGGCGGGAAAGCACACGTTGCAAATTATCATTCAGCGTCAATCCTTGACATAGAAGTTCTTCATCTCTGAAAGAAAAGCAGCATCAATTATTAGCATCAATCAATCTAAATATCATTGGAACTACAAAGCTGAACAATCTCTTACGTGGTGTTGTTCACAAGTAGCATGACACGCTTTTGGTAAGAACGACATTGATCAACAAGGTCAACAATCACTTCATCCTTCACACCCTGTCAAAATATCCAAAAACATAAATTCCCAACAACAGATGAATTGGATATTCTCACTTGTATAGTAAGAAAAGAACAGAAAAACAAAGGGGAAACCCATACAAGTACTTCAATTAAGAGAGCTTCAATCACGCAAAATAATAACAATAACAATAAATAAATAACTCATTTCAGCTATGTGCATGATAATAAGTTTCGGCCACTATTAGTTCCCCATCAACTTCTAGATTACTCAGTGCCACACAAAAAATAAAATAAAATAAAATAAAACATATAAAACAAACGAACAGAAGACTATCCTTTCCACCAAGCAGACGGTTAAGGTGATTTTTTCCAACTAATTTTTTGGCCAGATGGTTTTATTTTGAAAAAGAATTCCACAAGATATATATATATATAAATATATATAAAGGGACTATTTACCATGTTCTACAAATTCCCAACGACTTAAGAAGTTAAATAATGTTATAACAGCCACAACTCAAAATTTTACTATTAGATATATACACCACCTTCCACAGACGTAAAATAAGGAGCACCATCCAAGTAAAATAGGTCTTTCATATAAGAAGCCCAGTATTTAGAAATGGATTTATAGAATATATTACCTGAGAATTCTTAGGATCCAACGCCCCAAGCATATCCGCCAAGACATCTGCTAGTCCTTGAGCGTTTTTAATCTCTGACAAGCTGATAACATAAATTTCTATTTCAGGACTCTAACATCGATGAACTAACAATCATGGCCAGGTGAAATGGAAGTTAAACAAAATCAAAGTTATAAAAAAAAAAAAATGAAAAAAGATGTTTCTGGTTAAACTATGGCAACAGAACATTCTTACAAGTGCACATACATATGAGAAATGAAACTCATGATATTACCGAACTGTAACTGCAGTAGCTGCAAAATAGGCCGAACATTCTGATGACAGGGATTTTCCACATTTCACTAAAATTTTACAGGCTACACACCATAAGGAAATTCTAAACCGAGGATGGTTGTGGTGAATGGATTAAGTTAGAAATTGGTGGTTGTCTTTTAGGTGGTGAGATGAGGTCTGAACAGAATTACTATAAGGTTAAGACTACAAACTTCAATCAAATAGTGATTACTATTGGGTCCATGAGCATGCTGTTCAGTGCTTATGTTATCAGAGAATTCTTTATTTGGGTGCCTCATATTCACGTGAAAGTGGTATATGTTAGATGTGAATGAGGAAAAGAGAGAGACATAGAGATGAGGCCTTCCACAATTAATATTGAAAAATTCAAAAGGAAGCCATTGCGACGTTACAGTACCTGAGGCCGGAAGCATCGGATTGTAGAGAGGCCTGGATAACAGCATCATTGTACTCTGTAACAGGGGGAATGATTGGTTGGGTCTGAGGTGGAGTAAAGAATGGCACGATGTTCTCTACTCGAGGTGGAAATTCAACTCCAGCAGCCTGACAACAAGAAAAACAAATAAAAGAATTATTTCAACACGTACTCATCAACATGACATCCACCAACAGTTGAGCATCAAGGGAAACACCAAAGGCATCCATGCCACTAATGGAAACAATTTAAACTGTTTTTATAACCAAAAACTAACAATCACATCCAAACAACAAGTCGAACATTTGATAGTTGTAAAACAAATCAAATATTAATCAGACTGCTTAGCTTAGGCAGACCTAAAGACCTCTTAATTAGAAAATAATATGGCTGCTTTTCCAACTTAACGTACTAAATAACACATCATAACCAATTACCCTAAGCTCATTATATGCTGCGTAGTACTGGGGATATCTCCCCCCAGGTCCCCCAAAAGCTTCTTGCCAGGTATCTATTAGGATTAGGATCTTTTCCCTCACATTCAAGTCAGGCTGCAGAGTTTAGACCATACGTGAGACAGAAAGTTAGTACTTAATTAGAGTGGAATTAACAAAAAGGAACAGACATGGTCATAATAATAAAAATAAAGATAAAAACATCACGGTACCTTCTTCTTTACGATTTTAACCATTTCATGTAAGATGTCACGCTCAACGATCAGCTGAAAAACATTCTCACCACAGTTTTTGCTTAAAGTCTCTAAAGCCTATACCAAAATGCCCAAAAAAAAAAAAATGAGTACATCACATTTGAGTTACATTTGTTGCTTCTCATGCCTTAAAAGGACAACATAAAAGCAATAACTGAATCATAGGAATGAGTTTCATAGGCATGTTCAGCAAGAGCAGACCCATATCAAGGTAGAAAGTTTGACATAATGCACATGCCGTATCCAGAAAATCCCAAATGAAAAGAAATACTAACAAAAAGAGCCAGAAGCTGAATCTTCGGATTTTTACTGCCAAGGCGCTTCTTGAGTGTCTTTAATGCATCTTTTGCTTGCCTGCAGTTTCCAATTCGAACCAAGCACACAAATAAATATAAAAGCATTTTAACTAACAAAAATACAAAACTAATTCTAGGGCTAAGAAATGAACAAAGAAAGATATAGAGGGGAATATAAGTAGCTATACCCAGGGTCCATGTTAATAATATCACATAATTCGATGTTGATTGCCCAGTCTGGACCAATCAGCATATCACTAGTCGCTCTCTCGGCACAGGCTGCAGCGTTGTTAGACATGTCTACTGCCGTTCCAGTCAAGTCTCTAGTCTATGAATTCGAAATTTCCTAACACAAAACAATCGACCCACTAATTCAATCGTACAAATTAGTCCACAAACATCAACAAAAATTTTAACCGTGTCAGCATCAACCCTGTTTTGTTAATGATTTTTCGTCCCGCAATTCTAAAACCCTACAATGTAAACTGTTCAGTGACCCACCTAGACAACAGAACATCAAATTTTAAAATGTAGATTCTTCGTTCACCCACTAAAACAGAGGGCATCATCAAAACTTAGAGATAGACATAAATTATTTGCAAACTTTAAGACACCCGAAGAACTTTATTTTCCTCATCTTGCAACCAAATTATCCATAAAAAATATTAAAATCCCAATATTAAAACACAAAATACGAATACGCAAAAGGGTTTTTTTTTTTTTTTTTAGGATAAACAAAGTGATTTTACAAACACATCCACCTGCTAATCAAGAGAAACCAAAGAAGAATTTCTACAACAAATTACACGAGATAATTAAAAAAGGGGGGTGTGGTGGTGTTGGTGGCGGGTGGGGTGGTGGTGGTGTGTGGGGTGGGTTGGGGCCGCTAAATAAAAAGATCATTCAAAAAAATTAAAGAAACATCAAAGTTAAACGCAAAAGCTACTAAAAATTCAATCCCAGATCGCCAAAACACTCTTTAATCATCATACACAGCTTTATGATTAGGAACAGCAATCGAATAGAATCATATAAACACGAGAACTGGAAACGGAATCGAATTTCCAGCTAAAAATTGAATCAAAAAATGAAGAGAATTGGAATTGGAAGATAAACGAATTAGTGTTGTGAATTAATGATCTAAAGGGTAGTGTTTTACCTGTAAAAACCCAGAAGAGGATTAGCCGATTAGGATCAGAAGCTGACCAAATTGGGAGAAATGATTTTCCAGAGAAAGAGAGAAGTGAGAAAAACAAAATTGAAAAATGGGTTTTAATATTTGGCTTCTTTCTTTCCCTTTTTTTTTTTTTTTTGTTTTAATTTTTCCTTTTCTTCTCGTGGGGGTTTGTTGGTTTGGTAGCTCTGCTGCTTTTGCGTCAGCTTCTGCCGTTTGGAATCAAATTGGACTTTTATAATTTTTTTCTTCTGGCCCGTTTGGCTGAACGAAAAAAAAAACAAAAACCTTTAAAACACTTTTTTTTTTATTTTTTTATCTCATTATCATTATTAACTATATATATATAAAATATTAAAATAAACTTCAAATTTTAAAAATTTATAATTTTTCATACGCAAACTCAAATAAGACTTTTAGAAAAACAAAATAATATCTATTGATAATTTTTTAAAATAAATTTTTAAAATTTTATATTTTTTTTCATTTCAAACAATTTTTTTTTTCAAATATATTTTTCAAAACTTTTTTTCAACTAAAAAAAATCTTCAAAACTTAATCCAAACATATTCTAATTATTTTTTGGCTCTGAATTTTTCTTTTAATTTTAATTTATAGTTATCATTTGGAAAATTTCCTAGTGGGTACATGATAACATGAGTAGTGTGTAAAACGGATAAAAACTCTTTTTTTTTTTTATGGAATTAGACAAAGATTGTGGATAATGTAAATTTCAACTCTAATCTTGGTTGCCATTACATTTGTAATTTATGGCATTGTTTATATTTTTTCCATCATACAAAAAATACCTCTTACTTTAACACCAAAAAAAAATCATGAATTACCATTCAATCCTTATTTAGATCTTTGACAAAAGAGGTGATGATATGATGATTGAGAAGGTTTTATTTGAAGCATCGTCCTCAAAAACTAGCAAAAAAAAGTTACTAGTTATCTTTGGGTGATGCCTTTTTGCATTACAAAATTCTTTATTTTAGATTTTTTTAAAAACAACCTTATTTTTTATCTACCCAAATTTATTTTAGTTTTTTAAAACTAAAAACTAAAAAAAAAAATTATCAATAAGCATTTAAGAAGATTATTCATATTAATCAGTATTGAAATTAGATCTACCAAAATTTTTTTTTTATTTTGTTCCCAAGCTGATGGTTTCTTGAGCAGGCTAATCACAGCTTGTTCCACCCTAATTATTTGCAAAATTATTATGCCTTCCTTGAAAAATCAGTAGAACAAAAATAAAATAAAATAAAAGCAGCATTGTGGATGTATAGCAGATTTGACTTTGCTTTTAAAAATGGTTAGGACTCGAGAGAAAAGGACGTAGAAGAATTATCTGAGCCGTAAACGTGTGGGACCTACTTGTTGGGTCCCACAAAGAAAGTCAGGCAATTTTTTTTTTTTCTTTTTTGCGCTGGTTTTGAATTCTCCTCTTTGTTTTGAACCATGATTCTGGAAGCCTTGGAATTTGGAATGTCAAATCTTCACAAGTCACAATTCCTATTTGATTTTGGGCCTTTGCCCTCGACTAATTGACTTGGTCAATGTATTATTTTAATTTACGATTTTTTTTCTTCTTCTTAAATTTTAATATTTTTGAGAAAGTTTGTGATGTTATTACGTTTTAATTATATTTAAATATAATTTATTTTTTTAAGTATAATATTTAGTTAAAAAATATTTATTTTGTATTTGAATGAAATATGTGTTTGAATGAAAAATATTATAGAATTAAAAAAATGATGTGATTGATAAAAATAGAGATAAAAAGTTAAAGTTGAAAAATTAATTTGATTGTTTTAAAAAACTTTTAAATAATAATTATTTTCATAGCATTATTGAAAAAAATTATATTTAATTGTAAAATTTTACGTTTAATATAAAATTACATTACATTTAAATACAATGACATTAAAAAAAAAATTTACCAAACGCCTCCTTAATCTAGAACCATGCAATACCAAATGGTTATGAAGAATTTTCTTCAGTTTATTGCAGTGATACCAAACTTTCTCTCAAGAGAGTTAGAGCCAATCTTGAAAAGGGGAAATAATTGGGAAAGGGAAATCAATAGCTACCAAAACATTCTTGACTTGCTTTGTTTAAACAAATCTTTAATTAGGGAGTTTTGGAAAAAAAAAAATTTTTTGAAAAAAAAAGTAAGTTTTAAAAAATGTATCTACGAAAAAAATTTGTTTAAAGTAAAAAATATAAAATCTTAAAAATTTATTAAGAAAAAATTATTGATATAGATATTATTTTGTTTCTTTTTAAATTTTATATAATTTAAAAAAATTTATCACATTTAGACTTGTATATACAAAATTATGAACTTTTAAAATTTTAAATATATTATAAAATTTTAAAATATAAATAATAAAAAAATATAATAAAATTAAAAAATATATCATAAAAATTGTTTTTATCTCCAAAACCGACCCCTTCACTCAACCTTCCAACGAGAAGTTACCAAGTAATAGATTTTTAATTAATTTAACAAGTAATAATGACAAGTACAATAACAAAAGGACACGTATTTGTCCTGTGTTGAAGACTTCATCCCTTGTAAAAACTTTTCTCTCCGGTCTAAAGTGCGTGTTGTATTGTTTCCAACAAAAATAAATAAATCAAGGTTTCGTTTATTTATCACAATATATTTATATAGAAAAAATAATAAGAATACGTAACAGAATTTTAAAAAATTTTTGAAGATCATCAAAAACTTGTATTTACATATATAATAAATTATTCAACAATCATTATACATTCAGAAGAAAAACGCTAAAAATACCGAAGGATATGACCGAGAAGTTTTAACCAACTAGTCTTCTCTATAATTCTCAAATTCCCGGCTGATAGAATGTGTGAACACTAAGTTTCTCGATCGGTATTCTAGCGCAGCTTATTTTCTTTTAACTACCCAGATCTTTGAGAAGTTATTATTATTATTATTAGTGAGATATATAATAATAAATTCACTCATTTAAGAACCTGTAGTCTAAAAAAAATAGAAGTCCCAAAAGCCTTATTTATAAATTTGTATCAGGTGACTTTCAGAATTTTGAATTGGATCAAAAAAAGATTTTTCTATCTCCACCAAATCCCTAAGGCCAAAAATTCCCCAAGGAGAAAGCCTAAAATTTTCAACCACCATAGAGTGAGGATCATTCAAAATTCAAATAGGATTTAGACATGATTTTTCTCTCTCTTTTTCCACTAAAAATTCAAATTTATCCATGAGGAAAATCCCTTATTAAAATTCGGTTTCTATTTGAATTTGTAATTCAAAATTTAATTCACATTTCATATTCTACAAATATAGTGATTTTGTTTGTATAAATAATTTTTCTACAACTCTAATTCAAATTTAAATAAAATCATGACAACTTTATTTGAAATTCAAATAATTATGTAATCTGTTATCCAAAACAAAATTCAAATTCAAATTACAACAAAATCTTGTCTTCCAATCCCATTAAAAATCTACCCCTATCTTTGTGCTTGGACAATATTTTATTCAATTTAAATTTAAATTTAAATAGGATAATCTTTTAAAATTCAAATATTTATTTAAACAATATTTTCAAAATTCAAATTAATCTTATACTTATCTTTTGAAAGATAAATACAATTAATTTAAATTTCAAATCTTATCTTCCAAAATAAATATTCTCCTAAATTAAATATTTATCTCATTTATTAAATATATAATTTTACCCCCAATACATAGAGAAAATAGCCCACACCGTGTGAAGAGTGATTTAGGTTTTTCTCTTTACTAAATGCAATAATACAAGTAATAAATAATATTCCAATCAATTATCATCTGTTAATAAATTATAAGGAGTTAATAAAGGAATCGATTAGACATAAATAATGTGGGCTTCAATAATCTATATAACTATTATTCTATACTGAATAAACCCATTATAATTATGAGTTTCAAAATTACATTACTATAAACTTGAAACTGCACTCCCAATTATATATTATATTACGTTAGCTAGTGATAAGCTATCATCCAATAACCTTATTATGTATGCAACATCCTCATATAATATCCATAATCAGCATTAGGTTAAAGTCTATTTGACTTCCTGATCACGCTATTTTAAATATATATTATACTCCTGAATAAGAAAATGATTATTCACTATATATGAATAAAAAGTCATTTGTCTAACAAACGACCCAAGGTCTCGTTTATTTTTACATCTAGCATAATGCTTTTAAGAGGATAACATTTATTTCTTATTAGAATTATGATTCCAATATCTACAAATAAACCTTCTATCGTATACAAGTTATGTACCCAACAAAATGGTCTATAAGCTTATTACATCTAAAATGCTTTAGCCGTTAGAACATTAAAGTACACAAGTCATACACATGAATTTATTTACCTACTCAGGATTAAGGTTATTGCATAATAAATGTCAAAAGTAAATTGATCCTCTTAAGTGAACTACGCAGATTAATTGCACTTTGGTCCAAGCCTAATTCGTTACTATCAAGTAACATACTTATGTCTCTACACTTAGAAGTTAAAGATCCGGATAGTCAAAATAAATCGTCTCCCCAATTAGCTTTAGACAACATAGTAGTCTTGATATGAGTTAGATGTTCGGTCAAACTCAATAGACTACAGACTATAATTTAGACTGCTTACTTTAGAACGTTATTTTTTCGCATATAAAAGTCCATTATATGTCATATTCTAATAATTTAATAATAAGCAGTCAATGAGTTATATTTGTTTATATTTACTTTAACATGTAAATAGGATTAGGACATATAGTAATGTAATAAATAACCTCTAATATATTATTAATCATTTTAAAATAAATGAAATACATTAAAATGTCTTTCCCACTTAAAGCATTCTTAACAGTTTAAACACAATACAATTTTCATCTAAATGTAAAAATATTACATTCAAATATCAATCATAGTATATTTTAAATCCAATACAATCATTATTCATTATTTCACTTTTTCTATTACTTTACGAATCACATCACATACTCTCTTTCTCTTTTTCCTTTTTTTTCTCTCCACTTTTATTAATCACATTACATACAATATAATTCAAATTCTTTTTATCCAAACAAACATTGCATATAAATATAATACAAATACTTTTTATCTAAATACATATTGTATTTATATGTAATATGAATGTAATGCGTTACTCAAATATCCCATAAATGTGCTGAGAGAATGGAGTAAATAGTATGTTTTATAAAATAATTAAAATAAATAATAATTTTTTAAAATATTTATAATAAATAATAGATTTATCATGTAAATAATTGATTTATGTCAAATTTATTAGGTGAATGATTTATTTACATAATAAGTAAATAATATATTTGCATCTTCAAAATAAATTATTTATTTACGTATTGTACATACATTACTTATTAGAGGAGTTCATTGGATAGAATTCGTCTCATTTTAAATATACAATATCTGATTCAATTAAATGTCAATTTTCTTTAAATTTTTTTTAAAACGTCAGTTTTTAAAAATTTCATCCAATCCAATCAGTTAGCAATATGTCATCAAATCCAATTTAATTTATTTAAGATTGGTTTGGATTAGATTAATAGGTTTAATATTTATCGTCAATCATTAAAATACTTAATTTTAAACAAAAACAAATAAGAATTATAAAACATATGAAGGTACATTATAATATGTTAAAAAATGAAAAAATAAGATAAAAAGATTTTATTTGTATTAATATTATAATATATCGATTTTAAAGTTTTAATTTATATATAAAAGTGTATAAAAAATATAAATAATTTTTGAACTAATTTTATAGAAGATAAATATTATTTTGTAAATTTGAGTTATCAAAGATGAAAATGATCATTTCTATCAATAATTAATGACTCAAATACTTTTCACATGTAAGTTAACATTGCCATCAACAAAAGGTGTTTTACTGCACAATTTTTTAAAATAACTGCTGACAAACTGCTCATTTATTTCTTCAAAAAATAAGAATATATTTTCAATAGCTTGTGAGCTCGCTATATTTGATAAAATCATTTCTAATACTAAGAATCCAACTTCTATATCCCCTTAGTTCTCCTCTTAGTTCTGTTTATTTCATGTTTATTTAATAATATCATCACACATCAATAAAAAATATATAATTTAGTTAAAATTTTATATTATATCAATTAAAAAATTAATTTAACTACACATATATCATTATTGAAGATATAATAATGTGGATATTAATAATAAGACATATTAAATAAATCCTTATTTGGTACCACTCTCAAAATGTTATGTCATATTTATTTGATAAAATTATTTTTAGAAATGATTTAATTTAACATACCTTTGTTTTGCATCAAAGTGGAAAAACAAAAAACCGTTTTCAAATTTTTTTTTTGAATAATGAGAAAATGAACAAAGTGGTTTTTCATTTCTATTTTCATTTTTTAAAGTTTTTATTTACCCAAAAAAAAATTTCAAAAACATACGCAAATACAAGTTTAATTTTTCTTATATATTAAAACCAATATCTCTAGAAATACAACAAATGCAATTTAAAAAAAAATACCATTCTCAAAACATTCGTTATTTTTATTTTATACTCAAAACAAAATCCTTCACAAAATGTTCCTGAATGACCAATACGTGTTGTGAGCCCTTACGTGCATATCGCTTGAAGGACCCTGTCTGGCCTCTGATCAATGAAATTTTTGGTGTTTCACTTGATCTAATGGTAGTAAATTAAACAGAGCACGTAGTTTGATGAGAATTAAGTTGGGTATTTTTCTGTTCCATTGCATAATTTTAGGGGGAGTTTGAGGGAGGTTTTGGAGATTTTTTTTTAGGTTGGAAAAAAATTGTTTTGGAAAAATGTTTTTGGGGAAAAAAATTGTTTAGAATGAAAAAATATAAAATTTTAAAATTAAAAAAAAAACCAATATAGATATTATTTTGTTCATCTCGAAATTTTATGCAATTTAAAAAAAATAATCTCATTTGAACTTATATATATAAAGTTATGGGCTTTTAAAATTTGGAATTTATTATAACATTTTAGATATGTGAATAGTAAAAAGTAATAGAGTGTTGGAAAAAAGTTAGTTTTGAAGATGTCAAAACCTTGTCTCTAAACGGAGGTTTAAGTTTCTGTTGTTGTAGACAAAAAAGGGCGAAGGCAAAAAAAAAAAAAAAAGAGATATTTTCTTTTTCAAGCAAAAAAGAGGAGAATTTATATTATAAGACCTTTTATTTATATTATTAATAGGAATTATTATTTTAAGATGGATATTTATTGATCAAATATAATAATCTTATGATGCATATGATGCCAATAATGCATGATAAAAGGCCTTATCATAAAAACAAAGGAAAAAAAAAAAACTTAGGTATGAAACAATAAAGAATGACCAACATAATTTCCACTAAGGGTGAACATCAGGTCGATTGGGTGGGTTTTTGTAAATTTTCAACCCTGACAATTTTTTTTACCCACCCAATCAACCCAATGTAAAAAACCAACTCATCCAATTAATATCGGGTTGGGTTAGGTGGGTTATGTATTTTATTAATAAAAATAATAAATGATACTAAACATCCAACAACAAATGAAAAATTTAATAGGAAAAAAAGAAATTAAACTTATGACATAGTTTTTAAAATAAATTCTATCATAGATTTTGCACAAATAAAAAAATTTCTAATATAATCTCATTAATAATCAAATGTAAAATAAATATAAGTTATAGTAAACATCAAAAGATACAAGAATACTAAAGTAATTAATGGTATTTTTTACATAATTACTAAAAATTACATTTATATTGAATATCAAGTTATGCATTTTATATATTTAAATAATCTAAACAACACTTAGGAGTGAACATTATTTAACAAAAAAGAAAAAATAGTAAGTGAGTGAATATTAGGTGGTTGGGTGGGTTGAAAATTTTTTTTATCCACCCAATCAACTAAATATAGCAAATCAACTCACCCAATGAAAATCAAATTAGATAGATTAGATGAATTTATTGGATGATCAGATCTTCCCCTAATATCCACAGCCTTGGTCAACTGAAAACTAACTCTCCGTCTGTTTGACACTTCCAAATTTGAAAAATTAAAAATTTTTCGTTTCAAGAAAAATGAACCTTCCTAAATTTCCGTATCTGAACATTTAAAATTTTTCATTTTTGAAAAATAGAAAAAGAGCTCTTTAGAAACAAAAAATTTTCACCCACCCAAACAACTTTTCACTTTTAAAAGAAATTCCAAACAACTTTTTATTTTTCATATCTAAAAATTTTTCATTTTTTAAAAATAGACCTTTCATCCAAACGGACCCTAAAAAAATTAAAAACTGAATTCAGGCCTTCAGAGCGGGTAAAATCCGCAATAAATGAGTTTGAAGAAAAAAATGTGGGGTGGGTCTACCCATTTCATAGCGGGTCGGTTATGAGATAGTGCGGGTCGACCCTGGCCCGTCCCAATTACTTAAAAAAAAAAAAAAAATTTACTTGAGAGTAGTTAGTACTTGATCCTCCCCAATTCATTTTTTGTCGTCCTCCCAATTCCGATCCCCAAACATAGTCATTCGTCGTCGTCGTCGCCGTCGCCGGAGCCAGAGCCGGAGTCGGATCCGGCATCATCATCATCATCCTCTTCATCTTCTTCACCAACTCAACAACAACAACAGGTGTGTGTGTGTGTGTGTCTCTCCCTCTCTCTCTCCAAGATCTCTTTCTCTCTCTATCTTCCTCAGTTTCTCTGCATAACTTGTTTTGGATTTTGCTCTGCTTCTTTTTATTCCTGAAATCCGTTTCTTCTTCTGGATTTGTTGATTTCGAGATTGCTGCTTTATTAGGCTTCGCTTTTTTCTTTTCTTTGTCTTTTGTTTCTTTCTCTCTCTTTTTTCTTTGGGCGAAAATTTCCACCCTTTTGGATGGAAAAGCACGAACACATTCTTGAGTTTTGAGCTAGTTGATTGATTGCTTTATCGATGCCTAAATGGGTGTCATGTCCATGGTTGTAGCTTTTGATCTATTGATTGATTAATCTTCTCAAATTCTGAAATATCTTTGTTCTATCATGAAAGTATTGTTCGCCTAAAATGCTTGAAGAATTGTAATTTTGATTGGTTAATTTCCTTAACTTCTGTAATTTTCGCTTTTTTCCAGAGTTAAATCAGTACCACCTTTTGTGTGTTCTGTTTCTCCATTGCTGAAATTATGTTTTTCCTCATTTAGTTGTAGTTTGCAAGAAAAGGGCAACTAGAAAGTCAAAAAATTGGAGTTGGATTTCTCAAATTGTACCTGAATTTGGGAGTTGGGATAGAAGTTTGGATTTTGTAGATTCTAAATCACAAGTACAAGAAAGAATTTTCAATTAGATTATTATAGACATATATCTTTAATGGTTTTGAGCAGTTTTTTTGGCTTTTCCACTGATCATGAGAATTATTTATATATATATATATACACGTTTTTCTTTTTCTTCTTCTTCTTTTACACACACACACACACACACACACACACACACACACACACACACACACACACACATGTTTTCAATTTTTTTTTTTGTCTGGAATGTGTGTGTATATATATTTTGTCGTTCTCTCATTTCTAGTGCGTGTAGCTGTTTATGTCTATTATTGATCTCTATTAAGCCTGCTTACTTCTAATTGTTTGATTACTTGCTGTACTGAGATTTGAGTATCTTAAGAAATTAATTACAAATATTTGATTGGGATTCAAGTTTTGTAATATGTTTAAATTGATATAAGACAAAAAGGTACACTTACATGCTTTATTAGTGAAAATTCCTCGTAAAAAGATTGGAACCAGGCCATCCAGAGACAAATCTTTCAGAAACATGCCAAAGAGCTCAGGAACCTGCCGGTATCTTTTATTTCTTTTGTTCAATTATTTATCTCTATATATAAATATTTGCATTTCCACATGACTACCGATAAACATAAAAATTTGCGTTTGTACACAAAATTTTGGATGTAATGTGATGTTATTTAATTATAGTTATAATTATAACTATATAACTATATAACTATAGTTATAATTGTTAAATGTTATTAAACATTATAACTACATAACATATTAAGTATCGTAAATGTTATAACAAATTTAGAAAAACCTTCACACACATGTTGCCCCTATAACTCCACCACTGCCATATGGTACAGGAAAACTTGGGATGATATCTATTCTAATCCTGTGGATCTTAAAGGTTTAGATTCAAAGCTTTGCGACAAAGATCTCCAAGCCATTTGAGAAGAAAAACAAAAATGCAGGTACTTCTTGGCTTCTAAAAGGAAAGTCTTTTGAAATCCACAATTAGCTTTAATGGATTCGCATTATTAGCATTATACTTTTCATCTTTCTGGGAAATTATATAAATTTCTTTCAATTCTTCAATTGTCAATTTTGTGCTTAAACTGTCCTTTTTTTTTCTTTCCTTTTTGGCCTTTGGTTAAGTCCCCCTCCCCTTTTTTTTTTTTGGCCTTTGTGGTTGATCTGATTATCTAGGAATTTATAAATGCATTTCCCGAGAAAACATTTCTGGTTGAAAAATATTATAATGAAATTTAGCCTCTACGGCAAATGGATGGGACAAAATGTACTCAGGATTTCAATATGAATAGAAAGAAGATAACCCAGATTAATGTTTTGTGAGAAAAGTATTTTTAGAGTGTTGAAATTTATGGAGAATGAAAAATAGGATCTTCTTTGTAAGTAGTTTCTTGGTCCGAATATCTTTATTTGCAGGTAGCTTCAAGCGTTGATCTTTCTGCAACTAATTTGGAACACACTCCGGAGAAGGTTGAAGATGACAAGCAAGGAGTTTCCTTATTCCATTGCGATCTCTATGATACAGAGATAGTCCACAAGATAGCCCAAGTTTTCCTTCCTGGAATAGCCGTAGCTTGCGTTGACAACACAATCGGGGATATATTCAAGACCCCAGCTTTAGTGGCCGGTGACTTGAGAGAAGAAATGGTGGAATACATTACTCAGAGAAGTGAAAATTTTGTCGCAGAGACTGTGATCATAGAAGGTGATCCTGAAGCAGAAGCATCCAATCATCCTTATGATATCATCTCAGATTTTATTGAGGACTTTGCAAGTTTAAAGAGGAACTTGCTGAGTCGAGTCTCGGGTTGGCTGTTGAGTGAGAAGAGGGAAGACAAGATTGATGATTTCATTCAAGAGATGGAGAGTAGTAGATTTTGGTCGGCAGATAAGAGGCAAGCTATTGCGCATGTTGTGCTCAGAAATGTTGATTTCAAGAATGAGTATCACTGCGGCATGAAATTTGACTCTGCAGAAAAGCTGGCCAAGCATGTGCAGAGTTGTGGCTTTAGGTCTATGACTTGCAGAAATGTGGGGTGTAATGCCATATTTTCTTTGAGAAACTTGGAGAAGCATGATTCTGCTTGCGCCTTTAAGATAATTCCTTGTGAACAAAATTGCTCAAACAACGTAATGAGACGTGAGATGGACAGACATTGCATTACTGTGTGTCCCATGAGGCTTGTGAGTTGCCCTTTCTATGCAGTGGGTTGTCAGTCCACTTTGCCACATTCTATGCTCGAACAACACTGTTCCAACGATCTTCATTCCCACTTGCTTTGTGTTCTTCGAAGTATTCACAAGGAAGCCTCTGAAGAGGATCTCAAACAACGAGTAGACCAACTAGAAAAGGTGAGGATGAGAAAGTATTTATTGGCATTTTTATCATTTACGTAACTTCAGAACATACTTGATTGCTGGTGTTACTTTTCACATTTTGTAACTTTTTGGTTACTTGTAATTATAGTAAGCAATTCTCATGTTTCGTGGCAGGCATCATCGTCCAATCAATTGGCAAAAGTTCGAGATGTAAGATCGTTAATATCTGGAGTCAAGGACCTTGGAAAAAAGCTAGCGCCAGTCAGACAGAAAGGCGAAAACGAGGACGAGGAAAAAAATGACGAAGTTTAAAAATTGTAATAGGGTACAACATTTTGCGTTGGTTCTGAATTTTGACATTCTAAATGGATGCGAATTTTGTATCCTCTCGCTTAGATTTGTCTTCCTCTTATTTAGAGTTCAAAAGGGGACTACGAGTAAAAATCTAATAATATTTAGGGAGGGGCAGAAATCTTGTTTGATTTTCACTAGATGGGCGTTCCTCTTATTCTTTGTTTGTGGATCTTGTTTGTGAAGCCAAATTCTTTTTTTTTTTTTTTTTTTACTTTTTGTAATTTTAAAGGACCAATTCAATAGAAGAATGTGATATACCACTGTTGGCATTCATCACTATAATTTTTCAATTGATCATGAATTTACGTATAAGATGAATGTCTAGGCCGATATTCACCTATTTGTTGTAAATAATTTGCATAATAATAAAGGACTTTAGAAATTTATAGTTATTCAAAATTCGTCGTCATGAGTCATGTCATCTTATTTTTCTTTTAAAATTAGACTAAAAATGAGGTAATATTAAGATGAAGAATTTGAAAGGCAGAAGACTAAGGTCAAGTATGCTGATAAGTTAGAATTTATATAATATGTATTGGGATATATTAGAATAGTAAAGATTAAGTAAAATGTTAAAAAAATATTATAACAATTAATGAGAAATAGATTGAAATCTATCCGTTCAAATAAATTATAAACAACATATATAATTAAATAGGATGCATTCTTAAATTTTTTGAAATTATATAATGGAAGATTAGAAAAGTGTACTAAACAAACCCATTTTGATTTTTTTTTTTTATAAAGTAACTGGTCCATTTACTACAATTTGTAACAAATGGTTCTTTTTATTTTTTTAACTTATAAATGCAGAGATTTTAATTATGCACCTTATGTTTCTCTATAGCCTATTTTGGATGACTTGTGGTTTTAGAGCAAATCAGGGAATTTTCCTCCCTTAGTCAATTCTTTAGCTTTGTACCCCTCTTAGAATTTTATTTATTAAGTGAATATATAATAGGAGCAAATAAAAGTAAAAATATTAATGTTTAAATTTTAAAGAAAGGACATAAATGTTTATAGCTCTTTAGTTAAATGGCATTACTTCATATTTCCCTTCTAATTTAAAATCCAAAAAATGTTTTATTTGTTGTAACATAATTGTAACATATTGGTGTCAGATAAATCAATAAAAATTGTACAGTGGAATTACAAAAATTTTTCAAGATCGTTAAATAACTTATGATGCTATATATAATAAATCAATAACAATCAATATACCTTCAGAGGAAACACCTAGGATGTCTGAGGAAGTGACCGGAGGGTTTCAACCAACTAACCTTCTCTATTATTCTCCAATTCTCAGATGACAGAGTGTGTGGACACCCAGATCCTCAATTGATATATTAGCACAACTTGTCTCCTTCCGACCCCTCAAATCTCTTTAAGAATTTATTGCTACTGTGATTTGTGTAGTAATAAGCCTGTTCACCTGATAGTCTATGGTCTGAAAAAAATTGTAGTGAAAGGACCTCTATTTACAATCTTACATGAGATGACCTATTAAATTTTAAATTGGACCAAGAGAAGATTTTTCTCTCCTTTTTCCACTCAAAATCCGAATCCTCATAGGCCAAAAACCAAGCATAGATTGGGTTACCCTTAAGAGATTAAGTGATTTAAAATTTAAATAAGATTTAAACTTGAATTTTGTCTCCCTCAAGAGTCTAAAAACTGATTCTTCTTTAGGCCATAATTATGGCTAGATTTGGCCATAACAAGGAGAGGAGGATTCAAAATTTAAATAGGATTTAAATTTGAATTTTCTCTTTTCCTTATCCACAAAAATCAATTCTCACTAAGAGAGAATCCCAAGAAGAAATTCGGCTACTTTATGTGAGAGAGGGGTTCAAAATTTAAGTAGAATTCAAATAAGATTTCCTCTCCTTTATCTACTAGAAAAACTGATTCTCCCTAGGTGGATTTATCCACAATCAAATTCGGTTTTACCTAGGCTTATGATTCAAAATTTGAATTCAAATTTCAAATTTAAATTTCGAACTCCATAAATATTTGAATTTTATCCATATGAATAATTTTCAACAACTTTAATTCAAATTCAAATAAAATCATGCCAACTTTATTTGAAATTCAAATAATTGTGTAATCTCTTATAAAAAAAAATTCAAATTCAAATAGAAGAGAATCTTGTTATTCACCCTTATCCAAAATGGACGCTTCTTTTCTTTGTGTAAGGACAGGATTTTGTTCAATTCAAATTCAGATAGAATTTAAATTTCAAATATTTATTTTAAACTAAGATTTTCAAATTTCAAATCAAAATTCAAATCAATCACATATTTGAAATTTGAAATTCAAATGTAATTAATTTGAATTTCATATATTATCATCCAAAAATAAATATTATTGAATATTTATCCCATTTATTGAATAATATAAAATTACTATTTTACTCCTCTAACATACTGAGAAAAACGCCTATACCTTGTGGAATTATGTAGAGCTAGTAGAGGGACCAATTACTGTCCGTTAAGGAATTATGTAGAGCTAGTAGAGGGACCAATTAGACATATATAACCAGGCTCCCGTGAATCTACGTGATCATTATTCTATACCAAACAACTCAATCACATGATCACTAATTTCAGAGTCACACCACTATAAACCTAAAATTGAACTCCCAATTATATACCATATTATATAAGTCAGTGATAAGTTATTGTCTAATGATCTTGTTATATATGCAAAAACCTTATATGATATCTATGATCAGTCTTAAGTCAAAGTTCGTTCAACTTACTGATCAAGCTATCTTGAAGTTCCATTATAATACTGAATAAGAAAATAATTATTTACTATATGTGAATAAGAAGTCATCTGTTCAACAGACAACTCAAAGCCTTGTCTATTTTTACATCTAGTGTAATGCCTTTAAGATGATACCCTTTACTTCTTATTAGAGTTATGATTCCAATATCTGTAAACAAATCCTCCATCGTATACAAGTCATGTATTTAACGAATCGGTTTATAAGTTTACTTCCTATGAGACGTTTTAGCCATTAGAACATCAAAGTACATAAGTCATATACATGATGTGATTCGTCTACTTAGAATTAAAGTTATTGCATAATGAACGTAAAAAATAACATGATCCACTCAAACGGACTACGCAGATCAATTACACTTTACTCTCGGTTCAATATATTATCTCTAAGTAATATATCTATGTCTCTATTCGGGAGTTAAAGCTTCCAACAATCAAAACAAATCGTCCACCAATTGGCTTTAGAAAAAATAATAGTTTTAACATAAGTTAGATGCTCAGGTAACCCCATAGACTACGAACTATAGTTTAGACTGTTTCATTTAAAACGTTGTCTTCTCGCATACAAAAGTCCATTGTATGTAACATTCTAATAATTTAACATAAGCAGTTAGTGTGCCATATTTGCTTATATTTACTTTAACATGTAAATAAATTGAGGACACATAGCAATGTAATGAATAACCTTTAAATATAATTTTATCATCCAATTCAAAATAAATGAAATACATAAAAAATGTCTTTCCTACTTAGGGCACTCCTAATAATTGGCTATTTTTAAAAAAAAATTTTAAAAGTAAATAACAAACCTATCTCAAGTAAATTGTATACTCATGAGTAATAATTCTTTAAGTTAAAAAAAATGTAATTTAACTTTTTTTTTTGCCCTTGTTCTATTTTGCAATTTACTGAATTATTACTATAAGTTAATAATTGGCTATCTTTTAAAAAAACTTTTAAAAGTAAATAACAAACCTATCTGAAGTAAATTGTATACTTATGAGTAATAATTCTTTAAGTTAAAAAAATGTTATTTAACTTTTTTTTTTTCCCCTTGTTCTATTTTGCCATTTACTGTAATTCTCCCATGTAAACTCCCTACATCTTCCGGGCTTATCCTAAGCCATTATATATATACATATGTGTGTGTGTGTGTTTTTTTTTTTTTTTTGTGATTTCTACTCAAATCACACCTACACTATTGTTCTATTCAATCACTTTTCTAGGGGTGAACAAAAAACTCAATAACCTGACAAACCCACCCAACCCATTATAACCACAACCCGACTAACCCAATTAAGAAATCAACCCAACCTACCCAACCTGACTATTAATTGAGTGAGTTTTGATTGAGTTTTTTTTTTTAAACACAACTTAACTCGAACCCACTCAATCTATTAATATGTAAAAATAAAAATATTTCATACCTCATAATATATAGTATTTATCTTATATTTTATATTAGTTACTTGACAATTTGGTATATTTTATATTATATGAGTTTTTATTATTATTTGTTTGTTAATTTACAATTTTTATATTCAAGCTTGTTTTTCATATATTTTATTTTTATATTGGTTTATAATTTATAAAATAATTTTGGAGCTTTATAACACTAATATTATGCTGAAATTTAGCTTTATTTTTATATATTTCTTATTTTGGATTAAATTTTTAATTATATTTATTTTTTATTTTTTAATTATATTTAACCTGACCAACTCATCCAACCCACCCAACCAAAATTTAATTAGTTAGGTTGATTTTAAATTTTGGGTTAATTAGGTGGGTTAAATTTAAAATCAACTTACCCAAACTTGATTGGGTAGATTGAAAATTCTCAAAAACCCATCTAACCCACCCGATGTTCACCCCTATTGACTTTTCTATTTTTTTTTAATTTGGAAACAAGGGATTTAAACCGTTCATTTTATAATGAGGTTATGTGTAAAGTACTTGTTAGCCTATGATTACGATCTTTAATTATATTTATTTTAATGATGCAATAGAGCAATTAGAATCATTTTTAAATTGAATAATATATTTATAAATGCATTAGCATTTAAATTAGCTTTTTTCTATACTTTATATCACTTAATATACAATATTAACCTCGCCTTTTCTCTTCTAGCATTCTCCTGCTTGAAAATGCGATCGAATATGATTGGTGAGGGAGGAAAAACACTAAATTAGGCGTTTGTTTTCCGTATTGTTTTTACATTGCGTTTAAACGCAATATAATTTTCATTCAAATACAAAAGTTTTACTTTCAAATGTAATATTTTATTTTCAAAATAATTTTTTTTCATATATATCATATTCTCTATCTCTATCTCACTTTTTCTATCTACTTTTATCAATCACATCAACTTTTCAATTCTAAAATATAATTCAAATACTTTTCATCTAAACACATATAATGTAAAGTAAATACTTTTCATCTAAATACATAATATATTTAATGCATTACGTTTAAATATAATGTGAATGTAATATGTTTACCAAACACCCTATAAGTATTAGTAATCAAAAGGAATATCAATTACTTAAAAAGTAACAAGCCAAAAACTTATACATTGCCACGGAAAATATTGTTACATCATATAAAAAATAGAAAATTTTTTACTATATTAAATGAGAAAATAATAGAAGGAAAATCTAATTTATCCAAAAACTATTAAGTGAATAGAAAAACAAAAAGGCCAAAAAAAAAAGTCAGAGAAAAAAATCAAAGAGAAAAATGGCAAAATAACCCAAAAGAGAATTAGAAAAGAAGGCCCAAGGAAGACATAAAGAGAAGTAAAAAGAAAGAAAATTATTATTATTTTATTTTATTATTTTATAAATATCTATGGATAGGCAAAGAAATGTGGGAAAGGCCAACATGGGCTTGGCGTTCCCGGTCGGCATGCCATCCTTTTTTTTTAAATTAAATTTTTGGGTAAAAGTGTAATTATGTAAAAGTTAAGGAGTAATTTTATCAAATCACTTCTGAGGAAAATCACTGTATATATAGTGATTTTCCCCTTCTCTCTTTTTTAATTTGTGGACAAAAGTGTAATTTTATAAAAATTAAGAAATAATTCTATAGAATCATCTTTTAGAGATAGGAGAGGAAAATCATTATACAATGAACAGATTTCCCTATACTCATTAGTATATATAATAATGGGAAGAAACGAACTGAATGAAAATAGCCCATTACGCGAACATCATTAGTTAGAAAAAGAAACTTACAACAAAGTGGGTTTTATCATTCGTGACATAGAAGCTAGACATACAATCCGTGGAGTCCACCTCACAATGCAACAAGACTAGGCTTATCTATAGAGACATAGAGAATAGACAGTAGACAAAAAATGTAGAATTTGTCCCTGTAGAAGGAACCGACAATTTTCTCCAACTTTTGTTCACTTCCATTTCCCCCACTTCACCACCACCCCAATTTTATTTATTTATCTATTCACCTATTCATTCATTCATTCATTATTATCATCATCATCATCATTATTATTATTATTTAGTTACTCAAAGAACTCAAACAATTCAAACTTCAAAGCTCAGCAACCACTTCTTATGTTTTTCCAGTCAAAGCAACTTGCAAAACCCTCCAAATAGAAACAGCTTAAATTTCCAAGTCCATACATGTAGCAGTCTCAACCAAATTTCTTGGGATTCTTCCTCTTTACATTGAAATTTGTAGTTTTTTTTGGGGTCAAATTTCAATTTCAGCATTCGGTGATGTTAATAAAGTTGCATGTCATTTCTGGAAGTCTAATACTAATTAGGTTTAAAATTCTAATACAATATTAATTACCTTGAATGAGCTGAACATTATTTTCTGTCTATGTACAGTCATGTGGTGTAGTCTTTTCTTTTTCTGCTAAACATGACTTTCTCTTTCTAGCATAATCTCTCTTTTGTTGCTTTAATATTAACACACTTCCACCATGATAGCTGAATTGATCTTGTTAATTTGTCTTGAACCACGGTAATATTATTTGAACAGAGAGAAACGAAAATAGAACAAAAATAAAAATAAAAAAATAAAAAAGTAGTTAGTGTTGTATTAGTGATTGTCTACGTCTCCTTAAAAAATCTCTTTTTCGTCCATTTCCTCATTTTAGCTTGTCAACTGCTGAATCTTTATAGATTTCATATTGCAGAATAGGAAATATAATACTACCTCAATCAAAAAAGAAAAAAAAAACCAAAAAATAAAAAATAAAAAATAAAAAGTTTCTTATTTTTTTTTAACCGTTAAAACATTAGTCTACAGAGTTCAACTACAAATCCTCCAACTCCAATTTCCTTTCCTAAAAAAATTCTGGTATTTCTTTCCTTCTAAATATTCTAAATCAATGATAAAACCAAAGCTTTCCAAAGTGCTCTTGCCATTAAGTTCGAACCCAAACCCACCATTTCCTCAAACATAAAGGACCTCCAATTTCTACAAACCGCCCATTGGAAACCTACTTTACGTGCTATTTTCTCCCAAATGTATCCAGCCACCTTATAATGAAGCATGAGATGACCTAAAGATTCTTCCTTCTCCATCTTCAAACACCACTCATCTTTTTATTTTTTTTAAATTTATATATATATACTCTCTCTCTCTCTTTGCTCAGTTTTGTCAACGGAAAATGCACTGGAGAGGCCCACAGCACAGCTCCCACCCTTCTATAAATGTAATCCAAGAGGTGCTCGATTCATGCATGCAAAGTGGGCAGAACAACTTGTTCATCTAGTGTCTCTCATAACAATCTTATTCTAAATCCACTTTGCTAGATCTCTCTATTAATTAAGCTAAGCTCTCTCCCTTTTCTCCTTAAGTAATGGGATCATTAGCAGCTTCTCATGATCATGAAGATCAAGTCCCCACAATTGACTATTTGATGCTCTTCTCTAATGATCCTAATCAACTTTCCAAAGCCCTCGATCACCTTAGCCTTGCTTGCCAGGACTATGGCTTCTTCTATGTAATTATACATATGCATATATACTCACACACACACTTACATATAATTTTGTTTATCTTTTCCTTGAATTCTTTTCTAAATTACGCATCATTATTTGATCAACTTGGCACTTGAAAGCCTAACATATATAACTGTTTATTATTATTGTAATCATCATTATTACTACTATTACTGTTATTAATAATCTTTGGAATTTGACGCACACTCAAGCTTTCTTAATATTTATAAATATTATTTTGGATGGACATGACACATGTAAAAGGAGTCAGGATTTTTATTCAGTGAGGGATAGCTTAAATCTTTTCCTAAATTTTTCGTTGAGATCAATTGAATTCTTTAATTTTTAGAAGAGCATATTTTAAATTGAATAAAAATACGTAGATTTGAGTAGAAAAGTTGAAATTTCTCAATTCTGTGGGGCTAATTAAAAATATGTGGATATTTAAGGATGATAAAATGGTGTTTCTTGTTTTGGTGGGGGTTACTTGTTAAAATAGCAAGAATATTGGGTAGTTTTTTAAAGAACGTGAACTGCTTATAGCAAGGGCATCCATGTGTCAAAATGATTTTATTTTTTATTTTATTTTTTTATTTTTGTGATGTGTAAAGGTTTGCTCTTATTTATGTTTGATTTGTCATTGTTTTTTGGACATATGGTGAGGCTATGGACGATTACCTCAAAAGAATGAGGGAAGTGGTACGCGGCTTGTGTAAAGCTGTGTCAAAAACTTTAGGATTTGAAGAATGCTATATAGACAAGGCGTTCAACCTCGAATCAGGGTTCAATATCTCTGCCATGAAACTTTACCCTCCGAATTTCAAGTCCAAAGGTGCTGTGGGCCGGTGTGCCTAGTCACACCGATCCTGGGTTCTTTGTCTCACTTGTTCAATATGTTAATGGCGGCCTCCAGATATTATCACATACTGGAAACTAGATCAACGTCATTAATATGCCCCGTAACGGTATTTTCATCAATCTTGGCGATCATCTTGAGATAACAATTGTTTATATGAGTGAAGGGATAAGTGAATTATCATTTTCTAATTGTGAATCTACTAATAGAGAGTTATATTAACAGACTGAAAGTTATACTAATTGATTACAAATGTCATTTGATATGAAAAATTTAGTGGATCGTAACTTGAGGTCCCTAACGTTAGGTGTGTTCACGGATTGGTTTGAACGGATGAAGCGTCAATTTATAATTCAATCTGTGACATTTAGATTGAAAAAATCTCAATTTATAATCAATTTGATAGACTCTCAAAACCTATTTGTAAATATCGGATTACATTTATTGGATTGATAGATTCAATCCATTTGCTCAAGAAACTAAAATAAAATAATTAAAAATAAAATGGTTTAATAAATTTATAACATAATTAACTTTAAGTCGTTGATCGTGAGCTAAATTATAGCATAATTATACAAATTGTAACTTAATAACACATTACAACAAACAAATATCGACTAAACTCATAATAAAATATTCATACTCATTTAACTTGATTAATACTATTTTTAAAATAATTCAATATTTACATATTCAAGTCAATAAAATCATATTTTAACATATACATGTATGATTTTATAGAGAAAAATATATGTATATATTATTGATTATACATATATATAAATAGAATTTGAATTCATGGATTATACGAATTGAGAAATACAGATTGAGTAATTAATTCATAACAAACTCTAAACTGCAACGTAACTTTTAGATTAGGAAAATTCCAATTTATAATTAATTTGTTAGTTTTTCAACCCAATCCAATATAACCAACTGGACCAGATTAAATGGATTGAATTCAGTGAACACTTTTACCTAACATTGTTCATGAAATGGATAATAGATTTCATTTTTTTTTTCAAAAACGAGTTTTTTTTTATTTATTTTCAACTTGCACTCTAGCTGATTGATATCTTGTTATCAATTATTGATGGTAATTACTAAAAAAAATTTTATGACAGATTTTAACGAACGGAAAGTACAAGAGTCATGTTCACAGAGTGGTGGTGGATAACAACAAAGTGAAGAGGATATCTGTGGCCACACTTCACGAGCCATCCCTGGACACATTTGTGAAGCCGGCGCCGGAGTTTGTCGACGACTCTCATCCACCCGTGTAATGCGGAGCCACCTACAAGCAGTCCTTGGAGGCCAACGGTGGTGATGAGATTGATGTACAATCTAGTATCGACCAACTTCGCCTTCAAGCCATTTAAAACTAATCAAACCTTAATTTCCACGGATCTATATCTAGTTCAATATTAACAAGCTAAATTATTAGTTTACGATTATGTTCACAATGTCACAAAATGTACTGTATTCAAGATTATGTGCTTATTCATATGTACTACACTCATCCGTCAGATTTCGCTGTGTAATATCCGTGTTTGATTAAGCAGGTTTATGTATTATATTATGCTGGTTTATGTATTATAAAAACAATTTATAATAGAGTAATTTCTCCACGTTTAGATTTGAAGAAAAACTAATATTTTGCTATATACATAATGTTATGAAAAGGCAACCAAACTTCTCGTGCATGATGGCCGTAATATTATAAGATAATATAACTTATCTTAACGTACTATTAATTTTAAAAACTATTACTATTGGATAAATTTTGACTCTTGGAAAAACCATTACCTCATCATCATATTTTGATCCACATCATGCCCTGATCTACAGTTGTACTTTATCCTATTAATTATTATTAGATTGTACTAGGATGTTTTACTTTTTTTTTTTTAATCGTCTGGAATTTAGGTTCATTTTAAATTAAATTATATTTTTTTATTTGTTTTTAAGTTAACATAAATTAAACCTAATATTTGAAAAAGACATTAGTTTAAGTTGAGTAAATTTTTATTGTTTGATTTATGATCGTATTCACATTTAAAATAATACAAAATTAGACGGTATAAAAATGCTCTCACTCTTATAATTTAGACTGTTAAAAATTAATTAAATAATTAAAATAATTGATACTCTACCAATAGAATGAAACAACATGTCCTGCCATACATTATTCTGATTACAAAATACGAATTTCGTTGTTATAGATACGTACATAGTTCTTGTCGTATATATAAGATACGTATACGTTTACACTTCTTCTAATTCTACGTTGGCTTTAGCTATTTGCTAGTTAATTAATAAATTAAATAAGTGTTTAATACCTTGCCACTAAATTATTGAATTATTTAGTATGGATAATAAAGCACGTCATCTACAAGTTGCTATCCTCAGCACAAATAAATATAATAAAAGGTTGTGATGTAATTTACAAGTTGTGATGTAAATGTCCTCAGCACGTAATCTACAAGTTGCTATCTACGCATACAAAACACAATGTAAATATAATATAGTAAACAAACATGTCATTAAATTAAACATGTGTTTAAATAATTCAGTTAAAAATAACATTTTAAATATAAAAAAATAAATACGATATAGATTTTTTTTAAAAATTAAATTTAAATTTTTTTGAATTAATATAAATAGTAAAATCACTTAAACTTTTAATTATTATAGGGTATTTTGGTAATGTATTGCGTTTGTATTACATTTGAATGCAATGCATTGAATGCAATATACGTTTAGATGAAACGAATTTATATTACATTCAAATACAATATTTATTTAGATAAAAAATATTTAAATTGTGTTTTACGTGGTGTGATCGATAAAATAGAGAAAAAAAAAGTAAGAGAAAAAATGAATATATAATATGATTGATAGAAAAAAATAATAATAAAATAACAATTAATGATTATATTAAATTTAAAATATAATATAATTGATATTTAAATATAATATTTTTACATTTAAATAAAAATTATATTATATTTAAATATAATAAAAATATAATATAATAAACAATTAAGACATTATGTTTGAATTATTATAAATAGTAAGATCACTTGAACTTTTAATTATTAATGTCCTTTAAAGCAACATAGCCATTGTAAAATCTAAAATAGATCAAGTTAGGCGTGCCTATGTATCTCGATCAATAATCATCATGAATCCGTACATGTTTAAAAATCCAATAATAATTAAGGACTTGCTTAGATTATCAATTTATCATTAAAAAAACCTAATTATTTGAATTGATTTAAAAATTTTTTTTGAATCATATTCATTTTTATCTTTGATAACACCTGTATTTAAGTGAAATTTAATAATATTACTCCTGTTATATTATATTTAAGCTTAATATAATTTTTATGTAAATATAAAAATATTATATAAAAATATTATATAAAAATATCAATTATATTATATTTTAAATTTAATATAAATATTATTTATTATTTTATCATTTTATTATATTTATTAATTATATTATACATTTTTTTATATATTTTTATTAATCACATTATATAAAATATAATTTAAATATTTTTTATCTAAATAAATATTATATTTAAATATAATATAAATATAATACATTACCTAAATACCTCCTTCCATGTTCGAACTGACGTGCGTAACAGACCCAACTACATACATGGAACTAAAAATACTGTGGTCCTTTTATATAGGGGTGGTAAATTGTGTCAGCAGGTCGTGTTCGTGTCGTGTCTGACCCGTTTGTTGACACGAATGCACTCGACACGAACACGATCCGTTTAATAATCGTGTAAAAAATCACAACTCGAACACGACCCGTTAATAAACGGGTTGACACGACACAATACGTTTATGACCCGTTTATTAAATGGGTCATAAACGTGTCGTGTCGTGTTTGCTAAACCCTTAACTAGTCATAAACGTATCGTGTCGTATCGTGTCTACTAAACCCACTTACTAAAAGGGTCATAAACAGGTTATTCAATCTGTTATTGACCTACTTAACTAACTTGTTATTGACCTATTTAATTAACCTATTATTGATCAATTTAACTAACCTATCATCAATTTTAACATTAAAAAAACTTATTAAACATCTAAATAACAATCAAATTAAGTTCACAATCAAGCTACACTTAAATTTAGATCAGAAAAGATAAATACAAAACTAAAAATATATATATAAAAACTAAAATACATATTTTATATTTAAATTTTGAATTTTAAGTTTTTAAACTTTAAAAATTTATATAATATATATTAAAAATTATAAATGGGTAATTCATGGGTCGTGTTCGTATTAACCCATATATCACCCATTTATTAAACTGGTTATTTCGTGTCAATTACGAATTGGTGGGTTCGTGCGGGTTCAACCATTTATTTAATCGTGTTTGACGGGTTCGATCTGTTTTGACCCAAACCCCTTTAAAGAAAACCCAAACCTTCTAATTTCGTGCAGGTTTCGTGTCGTGTTGTAGTGTCGTGACCCAAATTGCCAGCACTACTTTTATAATTAGCAAACTGAAAGTAGTGTTATGGTTGGCAAGAATATGTAGACAAGTTGTGATGTAATTTATTTTTAAGGATCTAGGCAGATTTTTTTTTCGTTGCTTCCGTTTATTTTATTTTTTCTGTTTATTAAATTTAGATATTTAAAAGTTTTTACACGTCGTCAATATTTTTTTTTTCCAGCAGATATGCCCTTCTATTTTTTTTTTTTTGGTGTGTGGCATGCCTTTGAATATATATTTTTTATTAGGCCTTTCGCATATAGCTTTAAACCCACTTTTTATTTTTTCTATTTTTTTTATTTTTTGCAATAATGTTTTTTTCTGTAAAAATTTGAATTTAATGTTTCAAAAATGGAGTTTAAACTAAGACGTTAAATGTAAGCTAGTCTTTTAAATTAATATAGTAGAATTTAAGTTTGATATATATTTTATCATCGTTATATTTTAAGATAGAAATTTTGTAGTATTTGTCACCCTAAATTAACTTCTCCTAGGTTGGCGGCACTGATTTCGTCCCAAAAGTCACTTAAAAAAATTTATTTATAAAGTAGTTGATAATTTCTTAAATTTAATTCCCATTAACCCACATAATATGCGTATAACTAATCTATTTGTAAGACCTAATTAGCAGTTAGTTCAAGCACTGTCTAGATAAAAATCACACCACTATTGCACTTGTAACATAACAACATAAAAATTACATAAAGTAAATAACCATAAAATAAAGAATAGATATGGTGAATATGTTATTTAAAGTGGTAAAAAAAACCCTAAAGAAAAAAACATATATACTAAATACACCGGTTCAAATAAGAGATCTTTATTATTAATAAATGTCTTCTTCTCTTTTGATGACTTGTCTTTGAACTTGTAGCTCTACTCCAAATCAACAGCCCGCCTTTCGAGCTCATCCTACTGCAAGATTACAAATGCGAAGCAAAGGTTTGCAATTATCTTTGAGCTAAATTTGCCATCAATATCCCTTCAAATTTACTCTAGATCGTCAACGTGTATGAAGCAACAGATTGAGAGCAATACACTTTAATGCTAAAAGAATTCTTATATTTTATCTCACTCTAAAGGTCGTAAAAATGTGATCATCAATTTAAGATCATTTAAATCATAAACTCCTAGACAAGAGAAAGTGTAAATCATAGTCAATGACGAGTTGATTCACTATCGACCAGGTAGTTAATGGTCAAACATTGATTGACCCATTTAAATATATATATTTTACTGATAGATAATACATCAATCACTGATTAATTATGACGAATAATTAATTGACTATTATTAAACACTAAGGCTTTGTTTGAAATACTGGTTTAAACTTTTACAATTCATTTTTGTATTATCAACAAAAATTTTAATTAGATTTTGAATAATCATACAATTCCATCCCAAAAAGTTGAGTTTCAATTGGTGTACAGATGCAAGCTAGTTAATAGTAATTGTTCTAATTAAAATTTTTTTTGATAATTTATATAGATAGGGATTTAAAACTTGTCTATTTACCTGATTTTTGTTAACACGGTTTCATTTTTTTGGGGGGGAAAAAACGGCCTTCTATTACAAATCCCTGTTGTTGTTGTTTTATTTTATTTTTTTAAGAGTATAAACTTCATTTTGATTTCATCATGCCAAGCGGGTTATTAGGATTTCTATTTTTATTTGGGTGTTGACTCTATATAGTTTGAGTTTAATTATGATTTTAGTTGTTTATTATCAGGATTAGAATGCTTATCTGTTTGGTATGTTTTTATAATTAGGACTTCTAATTAGGATTTTTAGTTTATAAGCAAGGATTTATCATTGTACGTAGTTTTGGTTTTCATTATCATTGTCAAATTATGTGGTTATTTTTAAGTAGTTTCTATCCTTACTCCTTGAAAGGGTATAAACTTCATTTTTAATTCTATTACGCAGCGTCAAACAATGATACCAGACAAATTAGAGAATTTGCGTTTTACTAGGATTTCTTTTTTTTTTTTTGGGCTGTTTTCTATATATAGTTTGAGTTTCATTAGGATTATATGTTTCGTGAGTAGGAATACTATGTTGGTCTCTTTGGTAAATGGGCTCAGTTTATCAGGCTATAAACAAGGCTTTGTCTTGGTAACAAGGCTTTGAAAGAGTATAAACTTGATCATCTCTTCTATTCCGCTAGTCAAGTGGGTATCAGAGCAAGGCTCTTCCTTGTCGCCATTGTTGCTGAAGCGCAGAAAGTTTCATCCGTTTTAATGAACAAAAGTTCAAACCAATAAGTCACTTTTTGATCTCTAGAGAACGATGATAATATTCCTCTTTATTAGTGTAGCATAACTGATTAATAAGGTTTGTTAGTGGTTAGTGTTGGTATTATAACTGATTAGAAGGTCGTTGTTAGCACGGTGTTAGAAGGCAGTTATTAGTACAAAAAAGGGGAATAATAGAGGGTGGGAGATATGGAAAATCTACGGGGAATTAGTAGAGATCTTTCTCTGGGATAGAGTTGAGCCTCTCGAAAGCTCAACACTATCAGCTTTTGTATTTTACCTTGTGAATTCAATAAAACATATAATTTTCCATTTCTTTCATTTTAGTTCTTATCAAAAGAATAGATGTTTTTTTACTATTTACTGATTCAAGATAAATCTGTCAAGTGGGAAATGTGTGACTTGATTCTAGTCTCTTTTTTTTTTGTCTGACCAATGACAGTTGTACTTTATAAATGACCTACATGATCCCCCCCTTTTTTTTCTTTTTTTTTTTTTTTTTTTTTAAGGAACTGCTCAATATTGAATGCTTGGGCAAATCGAATGTTGGTTTGTAGAGATAAACAGCTACATATTGTTTTCTAAATTCAGGTTTTTGACTATAATTACAAGCTTTTTTATTTGTTTTGATTTTTTTTTTGAAAGACTGACTTTTAGTACTGTTATGTAACTTGTTTAACTACTAGTTGTTTGAATGGAGAAGTATAGACGATGCCACATCAAGCTTGAAAAAAAAAATTTTATTTATACCTATCACAAGTTGCAAAGCAATTACAATTTTTGACCGTAATTCAGGTTTTTTATTTGTTTTTTGAAAGACCGACTTGTACTACTGTTAGTACTTTTATGCAACTTGTTTAACTACTGGTTGTTTGAATGGAGAAGTATATATGATGCCACATCAGGCTTGAAGAAAAAAATAATTATACCTATCATATTAAATATGAATTAATGGGGTGCTAATGAATATTATGGGCGCAAATGGTTAATTACTCATTCATAAACTTCTAAAATGCCTCCAAAACAAATATTTAAGTGCTTGAAAGGTCTTTTCTTTTATCAATATTCACATAGGCCGTTACTAAGAGCACGAAAGGTCTTTTCTTTTATCAACATATACAAAAAATTATATTTAAGATGAAATAAATTCAAAATTCTCGTTTTGATAAACTTAATTTTAAAAATCAAAGCCCAATAAATTTAGGTTAACAAAAGTAAAAATGATCATTTCTAATTGACTCAAATACATTTCACATGTAAATTAACATTTGCATAAGTAGAAAGTGTTTTACTACACATTTTTAAGGCTAAAGAACAAATTGTCAATATGAAATATTCAAGAGACAAGTAATGATTGACGATGGATCAACCAACATTTAACTGATCATTGATTATTTTCCTTAAAAAAAAAAATATATTTGATCGCTTTTTTTAAGTGTTAAAAAACTGCTCATTTACTTCTTCAAAAAATAAGACTATATTTTCAATAGCCTGTGAACTGGCTATACTGGATAAAAGTGATTCTCGATGGTAAGGTTCATAATACTAGCATATAGATCCCTGTCATTAATTTAATTACTTCTTTAGTATTTTGATTTAAAAAAAATATGAGTGGTATTTGAAACCCATCTCTGCTTCTCCTGTTTTGGGATTGGTATCAACGCGTTTAAGACTTATATATTGGGTCCGTTAAGCATATAATCTATGTTAAAATCATATTCTAATATATGATACACAACTTGAATATTTAATTTGATAAAAATAAAGATTCTAAATAGAATTTGTTTACAATCACCATCATCATCGTCCGGTGATATCGAATTTAACTTATAAAATGACCAATTGGCTCGAATATGTGGCATACATAAGTTTAAGTAGTGTTAGAAATACTAATTTTAATCTCAACTTTTTGAATACCAACTTATATATTATATTTTAATTTATAAATATAATTAATTGATATGATAATATTTTAAATATTTATTAATAAAAAATAATAATTCATATATACTTAAAAGTTAGACGTGGAATTAATATCTTATCATTTTTCTGTAAGTTTTTGGTGACAGCAGCATCAATGACCTCATACTTATGACGAAATTCTTACATAATTTTCACAAAGAAACGATCAATATATACTCCAACATGCATTAGTTCTCCTTTTATTGTCTTATAAATGTTCTAATGTATTCTCGGTCCTTTATAATAATTGAGATTCATTTGTTTGTTCTGCAGTGGATTTTTTTTTTTTATTTTAACGTGGGGTTGGAAGAAATTTAAAAAAAAAAAAGGAGGAAAAACAAAAAATTCATCCACTTGCACAAATCACCTACCTCTATCTTGTCCTTAAGCACAATGTTTATTTTATTTAAGGCCTGAATTCAGTTTTTTAATTTTTTTTGTTTTTACTTGACCAAGGTTGTGGAAATTAAGTCGGTCATTCTTTAGTGTTTTATAACTAATAGTTTTTTTTTTTTTTTGGTTTTTTTTTATGAGAAGACGTTTTATCATGAGTTATTAATGCCGGTGGATTATTATTATTTTTATATCAATGAATGTCCATCTTAAAAACATGTACAATGCACTATAAATAACTACAATTTAGTCATAGATCAAATTATAAAAAATTTAATTCAAGATTAAATAAACAATTCCTATAAGTAGTATAAATAGAAGGTCTTCTAATATAAATTCTCCTCTTTTTTTTTCTTCTAATAGAAAAAATCGTTTTTTTTTTTTCCATCATGCTTTCGTCCTTTTTTGTCTACAACAGAAACTTATTTATGTAATGGAACAAAAAAAATACCCAACTTAATTGTCATCAAAATATGTGTTCTGTTTAATTTACTACCACTAGACTAAGTCTAACACCAAAATAGTTCGTTGATCAGATAAGGACCTTAAAGTGATATACACCCAGGGCTCATAGCACGTATGGTCATTCAGGAACATTTTGTGAAGGATTTTGTTTAGAGTATAAAATAAAAATAAGAAATGCATTGAGAATGGTTTTGAGATATTTTTAATATTGTGTTTGTTGAATTTCTTAAGAGATTGGTTTTAATATATAAGAAAAATTTAAAATTCTATTTGGGTGTGTTTTTTAAAATTTTACTAAGTAAATAAAAGATATAGAAAACAAAAACGGAAATGAAAACAACTCTATTCATTTTCTCGTAATTTGATAAAATATGAAAACGGTATTTTGTTTGTACAAGTTGATGCAATCCGAAGGTGATTTTTTTAAATAAACATGACAAAACATTTTGAGAACGGCACCAAGCAATGCCTCTCTCTCTCTCTCTCTCTCTCTCTCTCTCTGTGCTCAATATTGACTCGGAACATGCACTGGAGGGTCCCACAGCACAGCTCCCACCCTTCTATAAATTTAAGCCAAGAGCAGCTTGATTCATGCATGCAAAGTAGCAAGAACAACTTGTTCATTAAGTGTCTCTCGTAATAATCTTATTCTAAATCCACTTTGCTAGATCTCTCTATTAATTAAGCTAAGCTCTCTCCCTTTTCTCTTTAAGTAATGGGATCATTAGCGGCTTCTCATGATCATGAAGATCAAGTGCCCACAATTGACTATTTGATGCTCTTCTCTAATGATCCTAATCAACGTTCCAAAGCCCTCGATCACCTTAGCCTTGCTTGCCAGGACTATGGCTTCTTCTATGTAATTATATATTTACATATATACGCGCACACACACTTACATATAATTTTGTTTATCTTTTCCTTGACTTCGTTTCTAAATTACGCATCGTTATTTCATCAACTTAGCACGTGAAAGCCTAACGTATATAACTGTTTATTATTATTGTAATCCTCATTATTATTACTATTATTATTAATAATCTTTGATATTATTTCTGTTTTGTGTATGCAGTTGGTAAATCATGGTATTCCTGATAATGTTTTCGAGAGCGTTTTCAAGGGAGTTTCTGAATTCTTTGATCCGATGGAGGTGGAGGATCGGAGGCAGTACGAGAAAAAAAATCCGACGGACAGGATCAGATGGGGCCTGCGCTCCTCACCGGGAGAGAACAGAGAATATCTCAAGGTGGTTGCACATCCCCACTTCTATTGCCCTCCTAAACCAGCCGGTTTCAGGTATATATACAGTAATACACATTATTATACGTGCAGAACTAAGCAATATACACATACGCATATATTTGTATATTTATGTATCCTTGTGAATAGAGTACAATATGTTATCTGGAAAGTGCATAAAGGACGTTCTTTCATTATTTTTTGATGGAAAATGATTCTGGTCATGAAAAACAAAGTTTTAATGACACCTTCATGAATATAAAATTGAACTTCTGAGGAATATGAAATAAATAAGGATAAAATAGTCATTTAAATTTTTGTCCAACTCATGGAATTTGACACACACACACACACACACACAAACAAAAGCTTTCTTAATATGTATGAATTTTTTTTTTTTTTAGGATGTACATGACACATGTAAAAGGAGTCAGGATTTTTATTCAACGAGGGCTAGCTTAAATCTTTTTCTAAATTTATTGTTAAGATCAATCGAATTCTTTAACTTTTAGAAGAGCTATATTTTAAATTGATGTAAATATACGTAGATTTAGGTAGGAAAGTTGAAATTTCTTAATTCTTGTGGGGCTAATTAAAAATATATGAATATTTAAGGGTGATAAAATGTTTTTCCCAGTTTTGGTGGGGGTTATTTGTTAAAATAACAAGTATATCGGGTAGTTTTTAAAGACCAAAAAACGTGAACTGCTTATAGCAAGGGCACCCATGTGCAAAGACGATTTTATTTTTTATTTTTGTTATGTGTAAAGGTCTGCTCTTATTTATGTTTGATTTGTTATTGTTTTTTGGACATACAGTGAGGCTATGGACGATTACTTCAAAAGAATGAGAGAAGTGGTGCGCGGTTTGGGTAAAGCTGTATCAAAAACTTTAGGATTTGAAGAATGCTACATAGACAAGGCATTCAACCTCGAATCAGGGTTCGATGTCTCTGCCATGAACCTTTACCCTCCGAATTTCAAGTCCAAAGGTGCTGTGGGTGTGCCTGATCACACTGATCCCGGGTTCTTTGTCTCACTCGTTCAAGATATTAATGGTGGCCTCCAGATATTATCACATACTGGAAACTGGATCAACGTCGTCAATATGCCCCGTAACGCTATTTTCATCAATCTTGGCGATCACCTTGAGGTAACCATTGTTTATATGAGTGAAGGGATAAGTGAATAATCATTTTCTAATAGTGAATCTACTAATAGGAAGTTATATTAACCGACTGAAAATTAATCACTTTTTTGTCATGTCATTTGGTATGAAAAACTTATTGCGTGTTTGGTTTTGTTTCCAAAACAGATTTCACGATTCCCTAGGAAATCGATTTCAAAATCGGTGTGAAATTGTGTTTGGTTTGTATTATTTTTGAAAACAGATTTCAAAACGAATCCAAAATCTCCTTTGCTCCCAACATAAAATTGAAAACGACTTTTAGTCATTTTCTCTGATTTCATTTTTCTCATTCTTCTCATTTCTCTGATTTAATTATTATGGTTAATTAAGATTTAATTAATATAGTAATTACTTAAATATTATGGTTATTAATTTTTAATTCATTTTTCAATTAAAAAATTTTATTAATTTTTAATTTTTGGTATTCATAATAATTTTTTTTAAATCAAACATAAATATGTTTTTATAAAATACTTATAAAATGACTGGTTTTCAAAAATATAACCAAACACAGTTTCACTTTTTTGTTTCTCAAAACATACACTCAGAAAATAAAACCAAACACAATTTCAGAAACGTTCTCAAAATTATTTTCAAAACGATCTCAAATTCAGAGAATTTGAAAACATAACAGATTTCAAAAACAATACCAAACACTACCTTAGTGGTTTATAACTTGAGGTCCCTAACATTAGGTGTGTTCACAGATTGATTTAGACAAATTAAGTCTTAATTTGTAATTCAATTCATGATATTCAGATTGTCAAAATCCCAATTCATAATCAATTCATTAGACTCTCAAACCAATCCGTAAATATCGGATCACACAGATTAGATTGATAGATTTGATCCGTTTGTTCTAGAAACTAAAATAGAATACTTAAATATAAAGTAGTTCAATAAAATTTGTAACATAATTAACTTTAAGTCTTTGATCATAAACTAAGTTATAGTATAATAATACAAATTGTAACTTAATAACACATTATAACAAACAAATATCGACTAATCTCAAAATAAAATATTCATATTCATTAACTTGATTAGCCCTACTTTAAAGTAATTCAATGTCTACATATTCAAGTCAATGAAGTACATATTAGCATATACATGTATGATTTATTTAGAGAAAAAAATACATATATATTATTGATTATACATATAAATAAATAGAATTCTGATTTACGGATAACACGGATTGAGAAATACTTAATTCTAATCCAATCGATAATCTTCAGATTGAGAAAATTTCAATATATAACTAATCTGTTAGTCTCTCAATTCAATCCAATTCAGTAGATTGGACTAGATTGAGCTGGTTGAACGGATTGACGAATTCGATGAATACCCCTACCTAACATTGTTCGCGAAAATGGATAATAGATTTTATTTTATTATTTCCAAAAACGAGTTTTTTTTTTTTTTTTTAACTTGCACTCTAGCTATTGATATCTTGTTATCAATTATTGATGGTAATTACTAAAACAATTTTATGACAGATTTTAACGAACGGAAAGTACAAGAGTCATGTTCACAGAGTGGTGGTGGATAACAACAAAGTGAAGAGGATATCTGTAGCCACACTTCACGGGCCGTCCCTTGACACATTTGTGAAGCCGGCGCCGGAGTTTGTCGACGACTCTCACCCACCCGCGTATCGCCGAGCCACCTACAAGCAGTCCTTGGAGGCCAACGGCGGTGATGAGATTGATGTACAATCTAGTATTGACCAACTACGCCTTCAAGCCGTTTAAAACTAATCAAACCTTAATTTCCTCAGATCTGTATCTAGTACAATATTTAATAAGCTAAATTATTAGTTTAGGTTTATGTTCACAATGTCACAAATTGTATGTATTCAAGTTTATGTGCTTATTCATATGTACCACACTCATCCGTCAGACTCCGCTGTGTAATATCCGTGTTTGATTAAGCAGGTTTATGTATTATACTATGCTGGTTTATGTATTATAAAAACAATTTATAATAGAATAATTTCTCCACGTTAAGATTTGAAGAAAAACTAATATTTTGCTTTATACACAATGGTATGAAAAGGCAACGAAACTTCTCGTGCATGATGGCCGTAATATTGTAAGATAATATAACTTATCGTGACATACTATTAATTTTAAAAACTATTACTATCGGATAAATTTTGACTATTGGAAAAACCAATACCTCATCATCATTTTTTGATACATATCCATGCCCTGATTTACAGTTGTACTTTATCCTAATAATTATTATTAGATTGTACTAGGTAGTTTCACTTTTTTTTTTAATCGTTTGGAATTTAGGTTTACTTTTCATTAAAATTTTTTTTTTCAAGTTAACATAAATTAAACTTAATATTTGAAAAGTTAATTAACTTTTCAAGCTGTACTAAACTAAACAATTATTTTGAATGAAACATTAGTTTAATTTGAGTAAATTTTTATTGTTTGATTTATGATTGTATTCACAAAAAAAGTAATACTAAATTAGATGGTGCAAAAATACTCTCACTCTTATAATTTAGACAGTTAAAAATTAATTAAATAATTAAAATAATTGAGACTCTACCAATAAAATAAAATAACATGTCCTGCCATACATTATTCTGATCACAAAATACGAATTTCGTTGTTATAGATACTTACATACTTCTTGTTGTATATATAAGATACGTATATATTTATGCTTCTTTCAGTTCTGTGTATACTTTAGCTATTTGCTAGTTAATTAATAAATTAAATTAGTGTTTAAGACCTTGTCACTAAATTATTGGATTATTTGATATGGAAAATAAAGTACGTAATCTATAAGTTGCTATCCTCAGCACAAATAAATATAAAAAAAAGTTGCTATAGTGACCCTAATTTAACTTCTCCTGGGTTGAGTGTTCGCCTTGAAAGTCACTCTAAAAAAAATTTGATTCATAAATTAGTCGATAATTTCTTAAATTTAATTCCCATCATAATATGCATATAACTAATCTATCTATAAGATCTAATTGGCAGTTAGTTCAAGCTCTATCTAGATAAAAATCACACTACTATTGCCCTTGTAACATGACAACATAAAAATTAAATGAAGTATATAACCAAAAAATATATAATAGATATAGTGAATATGTTATTTAACGTGGTAAAAAACCTAAAGAAAAAAACAAATATACTAAACACACTGGCTCAAATTGGAGATCTTTATTATCAATAAATAACTATTACATGAGATTGGAATTGTAAGTTTGCTAAAAACTCCAGAACCCACGTGTCGTCTTCTCCTTCGATGACTTGCCTTAAAACTTGTAACTCTACTCCAAATCAGCAGCTCGCCTTTAGACCTTGTCCTACTGCAAGCTTCCAAATGCATACCTATAGTTTACAATTATCTATGAGCTAGATTTGCCTTCAATATCTTTTCAAACTTACTCTAAATCGTCAAAATGTATGAAGCAACAAATTGAGAGTAATATACTTTAATGCTAAAGAATTCTCATTTTTTAACTCACTTTAAAGGTCGTAAAAATGTGATTATCAATTCAAGATCACTTAAATCATAAACTCCTAGATAGGAGAAAGCATAAATCATGATCAAGTACTGATTGACTCATATTAACGTGTATTTTCACATATCGATAATGGATCAATTACTGATTAATTATGACAAATAATTGATTAATTATTATTAAAAACTAATAAGATATTTGGTAAACGTATTGTGTTCGCATTGTATTTGAACGAAATATGTTAAATACATTTTATATTTAGATGAAAAGTATTTGAATTATATTTTAGAGTTGAAAAGTTGATGTAATTGGTAAAATTAGGTTAAAAAAAGTGAGGTAAAGAAAGAATATAAAGTGAATCGGAAAGGTGTTACTTGATTCTAGTCTTCATGTTGGCTTGTAGAGAGAAACAACTACATATTGTTTTCTTAATTCAGGTTCTTGAATGTAATTGCAAGTTTTTTTTATTTATTTTGATTTTTTTTTGAAAGGCTGACTTGTACTACTGTTAGTACTGCTAAGCAACTTGTTTAACTACTGATTTTGTTTGCTAAGTTTTGATTATTAGTTGAAACAATATTTTCCTAATTTCAGTTTTTTGAATGGTGAAGTCTGGATGATGCTACAAGCTTGTTATTATTGTTACTATTACTATTATTATTATTTGTTGATTAACAAACTTATGTTTGTCAGTACATTACGTTTTTACTATGAGATAATTTCATAATATAATTGCATAAGCGTGTGTATACTTTCATAAGGCCAAGGACCATTTTACGTATGAAAACCAAAATAGGAGGATATTTCCTCTGTTTATCCTGGAAAGAACTGAGAATATTCCAGACTTAATCGAGATAAAGTTGTTAGCTGTTACAACATGTCTATGGCCACTGTCTTTGCATAAGAAGTTTTGGTTTGCTTTTTGAAATGATATTTTTTTAATTATACTATGTTTTGAGTCTAAACACTTGTGTTTCTAGATTTTACCCAAAAAGTTTTTAATATATGACCGGGTTTTATGAAATTAGAAAGATGATCGTCTTTTAAAAAATTTTAAAATTAGTGATTAAACTTATGTAGTTTTCATTAATTAACAATGATTGATACTTATTAACTATGGTTAAACCATAATTAATAGACTATGGTTAATCATTTTTCTAAATAAACCTTTAATGAGAGCGTAGGGGCAGGACCCAACTGAAAAAATAAAATAAAATAACATCAGACGACATAAACTGGAAGCAAAACATAAAAACGACAATGCACTTGAAAAAACAGAATAAACTGAAGAATTATATAAGATGGCAGGGCCGTACACCAGACTTCAACAATTATATAAGCATTGGGAATGTGGGGTGGGTTCAATGAATTACCCTTTTTTTTTAATCCTTCTTTTAAAGGAGAAATTTCATAAAACTTAATAAAAAGAGAAAAAAAAAAAAACATCAAATATGACAAATAATCTCATACTCTTCAATTTGAATAAATTCATTAGAAAGTTTGATGACGCTTAAAGAGAAAGACATATACTTGAGACTCAAAAACGGGTGTATGTCTCAGTATATTGAAATTAAGCATATATAAGATTTTTTTTTTTTTAATAAAACCCCGACGGTTAATGGAATTTCCTGATCAATTTGGCCAAGACTCTGTAACACTAAGATTACTACTAACTCTACATACAAGCAACTTTGACAGGACCAAAACACTATCAAGACTCAGATCTTGCAGGAGAAAAAAAAAACCAACATTCAAGGTATGGAAACCACTTTTGTTAACACCCAAATAAAAGAAGGTGAAGACATCATCATTATTTCATGCAAATCCAAACATGACAAAAAGAAAAAATATATATAGAAATAGCCCTTGCTGATAAAAATGATCCCTATCATTTAGAGAAATTAGGTTGTCGAAATCAAGTCACCGCAGTCAGCACATGACAACAACGCACCATTGTCAATTATCTCATCCCTACCTTGCTCCTTCCTACAACGTCCATCATCCAACCATGAGCTCGTCTATGCTAAGACCCTCACTATATGATTTTCACCTCCATCCTTAAGGTCAGAAAATTAGAGCAGACCAATGGCCGCCACTAGAGTCTAGTCTCAAAAGAGGAACACGATTGAGAAACCCTAACGCTCACGTATTAGAGAAAGAGAAGAAAGAAAGAGCGAGAGAGGGAAAAAAACACAATAAAATTGAATTATCCTTTTCTCTTCACAAAAAAGGGAAAAAAATATAAATATATATAATTACAATGCTTATGCATAATAAATTAAACTTTATTAACTTAAGATGAGTTTTACTTCATCTTCCCATTTTTCCTGTTTTCTTTTTAGAAAACATGTTTCAAGCGTATTTTTTTTATTTAATTTACGTAGATTTATTCTAGGGAAAATTCATGTTAACTGTAGTTTTTCCCTATGGATAGCTACTTCTCCTTAGCCATTGAATTTATTTGTTTAATGATATGATTTGTGAGCGTCTATCTTAAAAATTTGCAGTACAATTGCATTTAGTTATAGATCGAACGGTTGAAAGTTAACTCTTAACGGCTAAAGTAATGATATATATCTGTTTATAACATGAGTTTTTCCTTGTTTGTGCGGGTGCTTGGGGGAGTATGTAGGAGAATTCTTATCCAATTGGCAGTTTACCATATATTTTCTTTAGAAAAACAAAAATGGTTTTGTCATGAATTAGTCATGAAGCATACCAAGGAGAACTCTTTGTGAAGAATCTGAGAGAAGAGTAAACATGAATGGATGATAGACACCAAGAAGGGTATCATCCAATTAGCATACTAACTGGTTGGACCAACTATCAAAGCCCGCTTTACACCCCATATGTTGATATTAATTCAGAACCAGAAGTTTCTCTACTTTGAAAACAAAGTTTCACCATAAAATTCCTATCACTTTGAAATTTGAATCGTGGTGATTGAGATCTGAGATTTGCTAATTTATGCCCACTCACTTTGTGCCGTTTGGTGAACCAACAAATCTTGTAGCTCATTTAAAGTTCTGAGGACCACCATTGTAATCAACTAATTAAATCTCCACCGTCTCCAGCTTATTTGGCCTTTCTTTCACTATTGTAATCGAAGAGGAATGCTAACTGCGCTCTTTCGGTGGTCTACACCGTTTGTTTCTGTGGAGTCCAAATAAATAAACATTTTGGATCGTTGATTTTCGCCTCTCGCAAGTGCATTCTACATTTCTCTTGCTCGTACAGCCATAAATAATATCATCTTTCCTTCAATAAATACTTTTAAAGCACACCTTCCACAGATCCAGTATGAAGTCTCTTTCTATTGCAGAATTTATTTCTAATTAATACTATTAACACTCATGAATCACACACTTAAGTGAAACTCAGAATTCAAATCATACCTCTCAACATATAAAAGACTGAATTCTTGGGGACATGTATGAATTGAAAAGGACAATATTTATATATATATATATTTCTTTTCCTGATGGGAAAACTGCTTGCGGAGAATATACACAAGAAACGGTACAACTTTGATGAAAAATTTCACTACATAACATAAAGCAAGCACTGTTAGAAGGAATGTGATATATGTATACACCAATATAAAACATCCTTCTTCAACTTCATTGAAATTTGAAAGCACCTCAATCATTCCTCTTCTTTGCTTTCCTTTTCCCTACAATAAACCACCAGCAACCGCCACTGCCGCCACCGCTGCGGCGGCTTCCTTGCCTGCATTTCCATAAAAACCAGAGTAACTATTAGAACTAACTATATGTGTGTGTGCGTGTGTTTATATACATATATATTTGTATTAAGTTTGAGGTTATTTACTCATTATTACCAAAACTTGACTTTGATTCTAATTAAAGTCTTGTGTGAATTGCCAAGTCATTTCCAATTATTTCTGTGGCTTTTGTATAAGACACACAAACTATTAAAGACAATGAAAGTTTACCGACTGTGTCACGAGATTTCTAATGCCATATCAATTGTCTACTTTTTGGTGCCTCGTACAATGCCAACTTTTGACCAATTTTACACTTCACATTTCTCTTGCTTTCTCTTTTCCACCATTCTCTGTCCCTATTACCCGACTAGTAGAACCAGATATCTTATCTCCAAATAACATGGGATTTATGTTTCACATTTGTTCCGGGACTAGGATATGTGTCTCACTCTGATCTAACAAGATTAAAATTTCCCCTGTTTTCAATATCAAGTTCAAACTTGATCTAACTAACATCCCTATTGAAAATGTTGTTCAATTTTCAAATTAGCACAAAACATAACATGAACGCCAACAAAAGTGGCAAAATTTAACAAGAATTAGTCCTCAAAAAGAATAACAAGCTCATGAGAAAGATCAAAAAAACAATTACCTGATGCTGCTGCTTCTACTGCTGACACTGCTGCTTCTGCTACCGGAACTGCTCTTCGTGCTTCCGCTATTCCCACTACTCGATAACTGATCACTACTACTCTGATCTCCCGACGCCGAAACCGAGTATCTCTTCTTCCACCACTCTTTATCAACACCATTACTAGTACTATCGGATCCTCCATTTTCAGTCACCAAACTAGCAGGCTTCGGAGACACTTTTGCGCTCGTGTTGTTGTTGTTGTTGTTGTTGTTAATCATTCCACTCACTTGCTCCTTATTCTTCACAACCGTCTTCTTCTTCTTCTTGGTCGTCGTCGTCGTCGTCTTCGCCGCTGCCGCCACCCCCTTTTTCTTCGACCCGAACGAGACCGGAAACACCATTTTCAGAAGCAAACCCGAGCCATTCTCCTCCACCCCTTTCCCGCTCCTCCTCATGCTGCCGCCATCGTAGCTTCTCCTCTTCTGACTGTCTTTCCTCTCCAAGCTATCACGATGATGATCGTGATCGTGATGATCATCACGTCGGGGATGTTCGACAAGATCTTTCAAGGACAGCTCGTAGCAGGACTCGGGCATGTTGCTCACCATCTCCATCAGCTCCCGCTGTCCTCTAGCGATCGCCTGCGCCCGCGACGCAGGGGATAAGCTCCGGTAGTGGTTCCTCTGCTGCTGCCGCGGAGGGCTTGGACAAGGACTTCTTGCTCTTATTGTTGTCGTTTTTGATGTTGGTCCCCAGAGAGGTGGAGAGGAGAATCCGGAGGCGTAGAGATCATTATTACTATTGTTGCTGTCGTGGTTGAAGTAGTTTTTAGCTGTCGTTTGAGCTCGGAAAGCATAGTCCATCCTTGTTTCCCAACTGCTAGTTTCATGTCGTTCGTCATCGCTTCTGGGTCTAATCCCGGCCTTGTGGAACAGAAATGGGTCTTCTTGTTGTGGGGATTCTAGTCCTGCTGGTTCAAGCATTATTGTTTGTTTTTTTGTTTGTTTGGTTGTTTTTTTCCGGGAAAATATTTTTGAGGTGGGAGAAAATGGAGATGGAGATCGTGGTTTGATTGAGCAAAGAGGTGGTTGTCTAGGATATTATCTTCACCGACCCTTTTTTAGTTTTTTTTTTTAATATAAATAAAGAAAAAATATTTCTTTTTTTTTTTTTTTCTTTTTTGGCGTTTTTCTTGGGAAATAAGCTGAACTTATTGGGAAGGAGTTTTCAAGCTTCAATTCATATCTCTTTTAAGTCAAGAAGTTCTAGAGGGTGTTGGGTTGGGTTTTATGTGGGGACCACCTTCTCCTTCTAATTTTATTTATTTATTTATTTATTTATTTTTTGTCTTTTGAGGTAATGTCTTTTTTTCCCTTTTTTTTTTTTTTTTGGTGGGGGCATATTTGGACCGGAAAGGCTCCGCCGATGTCCCTCTACCATTTATTTATTTCAAATTTTTGACTTTTTGGACTATTATTATCTAAAATCTGATTTTTTTTATTTTTATTTTTTAAATTGTGGAGGAGCTAATAATTGTTACATCACTTGCAATTTTCTAAGCAATTCTTCTGTCTTTTCAAAATCCATGAAGCAATTTCCATTAAAAAAAAAAAAAGAAAAGAAAGAAAGCTAGCTCATGTTTTTTGTTTGGTGCTCTGCAATAATATTGTCTGGTTAGGGCAATTTGCTTTGTTTTAGGCTTTTGATTTACATAACTTTAATTCTTTTAGTAATGTCCAATTAATAAAAATCTTCAAGGAAATTTCTTGTTTCTTCTATATTTGATAGGCCTCCCAAGGGCAGTAGGCTTCACACGTTTTCATTTATTTAATGAACCACCTGTCCAAGATTTCCACCACCATATTTCCTTTCTATATTTTGAAAGTGATGGAGATTTTAGTTATTTTCAAGTTTTATTTTATATAAAAAATAAATTTCTATAATAACATGTAAAAAATACCCTAGTGATATCTTACTAAATTAAAAAGTGTGAGAATTAAAATAAGGGCAAATAAAACTTTAATAGTTAAAATTGTGGTTTGTACACAAACTACTTTTTTGTACTCAAAATTCTTTACAGACAGGGACAGAAGAAAATCTAGAGGGGAGTAACGTTTCTCTTCAATGATTTAGCCAGAAATCATGGAATCACAGAACGGACCCTCCAAGCACCACATGACGTTTGTCCTTTCAATTGGGTTTCCGTTGATACTAAGAAATCCAACCTTCTCTTTAGCTCCCCCCACCAAAAAAAAAAAAAAAAGGAAAAATCCTTCATAACAGAAGATTATTCCTTCATTTTCAAGACAAGATTAGCTTTTAAGCTTGCTATTGGAAAAGCCAGCTTAATCAATCACGGTTTCATCACTAAGGATTCTTCAAGTTATACCCACCAACAATGGTCAATCTCTAATTGGTTTATCAAATTCATTAGAGAATCAAACCAAACTTTCTTATTCTAAAGCTATAAATGTGGTAACTAATAAACCACTTTTGGATCAATTATGCTACAAAAATTAACTAAATTTTGATTTTTTGACATAACCTCATAAGGTGAGAAGGGAGATCCAAGCACATGTTATTGGATTTCGTGTGTGCTTTCTCAAAAGAGAATGGGCAGCTACCTTAGACACCTTGGGGCCGCCTGGGCAAAATGACAACTGTTTGCATTGATTTACTTTCACACTTTACTATATACTTTACTTTTTTACTTTTTTTCACTGTACAAAAGGCAAAAGGCGCCAAACATCTTGGTGTCTTTTTCAACCATGGAGCCCATCCACAGCTTCATGTTTTTGCTTGCACCTTACCTAAAGGTAAAAAATAATAATAATAACAATAATAATAAATAATAACATATAACTAAAGAAATAGAAGTAAAATGCAAAATAGTCATAGATTATTGCCACATTTCATAATTTGGGTTTTGAGGGGGTGTGGCTTAAATGCCTCGTTTTCTATTGACACTTGTGGTAATATGCTTTCAAGGGTTGGTACCAATTTGTTGTTATTGACATGACCGGTAATTTAATATTTAAATACACTTATAAAGATATAAAGTTCAAATATTTTATTTTTAAATTTATAAAAGAAAAAAAAACGAAAAAACTAATACTATTTTTGAATTAGTTTTACAGCTTTTAAAAGTCATCAATAAATTATACCGTTAGCTAACGGCTGATATAATCGTAAACGTGCTTGCACTTACAATTGGCCGTCTTAAAAAGTAACTTTTACCAAGTAGCCGATTAATTAAAAGCACAAAAAGATTATTTAAGAAGTTAAAAATTGTCACTTTTAACTTTTGTTCTATACTAGAAGCAGAATTAGAAATTGACCCTGTATTTATCTAGAAGTTTTCGAATGAAGCTCGGCCATCACAATAAATAAATAATATACACTAGTAACGATAACATAGATAAATAAATACAACTAAAATATTGGAGGAGACTATATGAGAAAATGAATCTCTAATATCTTACTAAAAAATATCTTATAGTTTGAGTCAAGATATGATTTATAAAATCCGCTAGAATAAATAAAACTTCCATATAATAATAAGTATAGAATAACTTGCGTGAAGCTTGCTGAGGGAAAAAGAAAAAAAAAACGTATGGAGGAAAAAAATGTCAAGCTATTTTCGTGTAAATTACTTGGTAGCAGACAAATGAATAGACTAATGTGAATTATTTTTAGTTTCGGCAGAAAACTATGAATCTAGAAGGGATTTTTGGGCGGTCTATTCAACATCTACATATACTTTGTTTTTATTTTATGATGAAAGCAGTGATAACGCAAGGAATTATAATATTGATTTCGTGGGGAAAAAAAAAAAAAAAGGAAAAAAGGGTCAATTAGATAGCTCGGGTTTTTGGAAAATTTGTATTTCTAAAGTTTTCAGCGTTGTAATGTTTAAGAGACTTGCAAATCTCAAGATCAAGACAATAGGCCCATTTTAGAAATTCCACAAGAATTTTGCATAGATTTAAGAGATAAATGGGAACTTTTTTTTATTTTAATCATTACTAAATTGTATTAAGCAATTTTGCAATGCAAATTCCGTTTTTTTTTTTCATTTAATCATCATAAAATGTGTTTTATGGTTACAATTTAAGGGGTGAATGGTATATGAGTCGAGTTCGGAACAGAACTAAAATTTTGAATTCAAACTGATTGATTTAATTATGATTTTTGTTAATTTTTCAGAAAAAAAAAAAAAACAAAATTAGAATCAAATTTTTGATTTTGATCCTATAAGCCATTCAAGGCTTTATTTTGTATAAACTTGTGCTCAAAGATTTGGGTAAGCATATTGGGTGAGAAACTCACACCACGTTGTGGTGTGGGATAATATTAAGGTCATTTAGTATTCATGAAATTTATGATGAATTATCAAGAAAATTTTAAAATAATTACATCCTGTCAATTGAAATTAATAAAATGATGTTCTTTATTATTATTATTATTATTATTATTATTTATAAGAAACAAGCCCATTTAGTTGTATAAAAGTAAATCGTGACAAAGTCATTTTACAAATACAAGTTATATATTAAAAAAAAAAATCATTTTGTAAATAAGCATTTCTCCCAAGGTCATTTTGCAAAAACCATGGAAATTATCGACTTTGGACCAAAAACCTGCCTTGATTCTCGCTTATCGACTTGAAGCCAACGTTTGTTCTGCTTTACACTAATAAACCAATCATATTTTAACACTGCACACGTGCATAGACCAAGAAACAGGGTGTTTTTCCCTTGGTTAGAAAAATTCCTTTTCTCTTGTTTTTCTATTTCGCCTTTATATATATATATATGTGTATATATATATATATATATTGGTAGCATGCTTTTCATCATCACTTGTTTCTTTTGTTTTTGGTCCTTCTAGATCCAGACTTGATGAAGATTTTTGACTAGTTTATATAATGTAATCTTGTACGTCATCAACCTATTTTATCTTACAAAGAATCGTCTGTAACTCATGGGAAATGTCATGAAACTTTTTTTTTTTTTTTTAAGAAGGCAAAGTTATCAACTTATGTTTTTTTATAAACGACTTATTTACTTGATCTACTAGAATATTAATACACGAATCGAGTAAAGACATAAAAATACGAAATCTCTAGATTTTATATTTTTTTGAAATCTCAATAAATAGGATGGTGATTTATAAAATAAACTTTGAAAATTCACATTTCGGGATTATTGTATTAGTTATAATAGTTTTACCATTTTTAACCTTCAATTACATAAATATAGAAGGTCAAAAATCTAAAGAAGACAGTGAAAAATATAAACATATATGTTTGAGAGACTGTTACTGCAATTTTCTCGAAAGAGAAGGCTGAAAATGTCCTCTTGACCTTGGGCCGAATTTGTGGTGGGCTTTGTTTTCACTAACAAAGACAAAGTCCAGCCCAAGATTACTATGGATCTGGCCTGTTCCAATGTTCTTAGGCCATTTGAGCCTAAGCCCTATATCCATTTAAAAAACAAAGCCTAACATGCTTTTGTAATTGTTCATCATGGAGGTCCATATTTGTTTAAAGTTAGAATTTGCTTCAAATCCCTTTTAATTTGATATTGTAAAAGAATAAAAATGTATGAAACAATATTTTAAAAGTTTGCCTTTTTTTAGAACATCCTAAAGACATAAATTAATCCAAAACCAAATCCTGCTCTAATTTTGTCAAATAAACGAAATTAATTCCAAAACATTAAGTCCTGTTTGTTTATAACATTACATTTGTATTACATTCAAATACAATATAATTTTTATCTAAATATAAAAGTATTATATTTAAACATTAATTACATTATATTTTAAATCTAATATTTCATATTTTATTATTATTATTTTTACTAATCACATCATATATTCTCTTTCTCTTTTCCTTTTTTTTTCCCTAATTTTACCCATCATATCCACATTTATTATTAAAATATAATTCAAATACTTTTCATCAAAACATAAGTTACATTTAAATATAATGTAAATAATTTTCCTTTAAATATAAATTATATTTAATATATTATATTCAAACATAATATAAATATAATTCGTTATAATACGTGTATTAAATAAGACCTAAACCCTAAGCTTAAATATATCACAAAATTTAATCCATTCAAAACCAACAAAATCAAGATTAAAACCAAATAACCAATTTAGAAATACATTTGAAGACAATGAGATGACAGAAAATCGAATTTACCTTGAGAGAAAAAATTAAAAAATTAAAGAGCGATGTGAGGGAGGTGTTTGAGATGCGATAACAAAGGGCGGCAGAGATGTGATGGATGTGCAGCAAAGCAAATATAGATGAATGGCGAAGGTGCGGCAGAGACTAAAGTAATGAAGAGCAAGAAAACAAAGAAAATTAGGATTGAATAGGAAACCCAAATGAAGGTAATTTTAGGGAACTGAATGAGCGAGGGAAGAGAGCAAACGGAGATTGGATTTGGAGAACCGAACGAAGGTAATTTTGGTAGCGTTTGTTTTTGTTCTCGAGAATGATTTTCTATTTTCAAAAAACACAGAAAATGAAAGCGATTCCAAAATAGCGTTTGTTTATTCAACGTTTTCAAAACTGTTTCAAAAACAACGTTTTCAAAACTGTTTCAAAAACATCGTTTTCAACTATGTTGTTTTTTTGGGTTTTTTGAAAATGAAAAAAAGTTGTTTTTACTTTTTGTTTTCGTTTTCTCCCTCCATCTTCTCTCTCTCTCTCTTTCTCTTTCTGTCTACACAGCGTCAGTAATAATCATGTCCAACGATGGCATCCATCTCCGACAAAAGTTGATGACTATGGGCTAGTGACGATGACGACGACCCCCTCGCGACGATTATTATTGACTTATGATTTAAATCTAGCCATCACCGCCACTTAGAACTCAAACCACCAATCTTTTCCACCCCTATCGCTCATTGCAAAACTTATCACTAAAGTTTTTTTTTAATTATGACTAATAATTTATTTTTTATTATTTTTTTAAAATTAAAAATAAATACGTGTTTATAAAATACTCACTTATAAAATGAGTTTTCAAAATATATAACCAAACAAAATTTTATTTTTATGTTTTTTAAAATATACACTCAGAAAATATAACCAAATACAATTTTAAAAATGATTTCAACACAGTTTTCATAACATTCTCATTTTTAATTTTTTGAAAACAGAAAACATTTCAAAACTAATACTAAACACTACCTTTGTTTTTATGTTTTTGTTTTTGTTTTTGTTTTTTTGTTTTTAATTTACAAACAAAAGGGTTTATGGCATTTCAAACGAATGTTTTTGACGACGTGGCAAAATTCGATCCACTGTAGCTTCTACGGCTTTCCGCGTCATTTTCCCGCGAAAAAAAAAAAAAAAAACACCTCAACAGTCGGCAAGGCAGCAAAACCGCCCGTAACCCACTTACGAGCCCCATAAAGTGATACATACGTTAACGCCTTATGCCTGTTTGGCTTTGATTCAATTCGGCAAAACTTACGTTGTCAAATGTGTTTTAGTGAGCCAACACTGAAATTTGCAATTGCATGCACCCATTTCTCAAGCAAGTCAATGGTTCTGTTTCTCACTACTCCCACGTCTTAGACCGTTGTTCTTCGTTCAAGTCTTTGAATTTTCTCAAATCCATTCATGCCCAGTTGATAAAACTCGGCTTTAACACCCATACGTTTCTGGGTAATCGTTCTCTAAATCTCTACTCTCGGTTTGGCACTTTTGAGGATGCACTGAAGGTGTTCGATGATATTATTGACAAGAACTGTCTGTCCTGGAACATATGCTTAATGGGTCTGTTACGACACGGGTGTCTTCGAAAGGCCCGTGTGTTGTTTGATGAAATGCCTGTGAGAGATGTGGTTGGTTGGAACTCAATGATGTCGGGTTATTCTTCTCATGGGCTTGTTGATCATGCTCTGGAGATTTACTTGAAGATGCAAAGTGTTGGTGTGAGATCAAATCAGTACACGTTCTCGATTTTGATCTCGCTTGTTTCGTCTGCTTGTCATGGCAAACAAATACATGGTCAGATTATTCGGAGTTTTGGAGTGGGTTTGTCGAATGTTGTGCTCGGTAATTCATTGATTGCCATGTATGGAAAACTCGGCCTTGTTCATTATGCTTTTGGGGTGTTTATGACCATGGTGAAGGTTGATGCCATCTCGTGGAACTCTTTAATTTGGGTTTTTTATAGATCGGGGTATGGACAATTGGCATTAGATCAGTTCTGTTTGATGAGAGCAACTGAATATTCACCCGATCAGTATACAATATCTACAGTGATAGGTGTTTGCTGTGACATGAGAGGTTTGGAAAAGGGTCAGCAGGTATTCGCTTTCTGCTTGAAGGTGGGATTTTTTTCTAATGGCATTGTTTCAAGTGCAGCTATTGACCTACTTTCCAAGTGCAACAGACTGAAGGATGCAGAACGTCTCTTTAGTGAACTAGGTCGATGGGATCCAGCCGTCTGCAATTCCATGATTTCGAGTTATGCGGGACATGGTCTTGTGGAGAATGCGGTGCAACTTTTTGTTCTAATGTTTAGAGAAAACCTCAGGCCTACTGAATTTACATTCAGCTGTGTTCTGAGCTGTGTATCTGGGTTTCTCCTACCGGATCAGGGGAGTCAAGTCCATTCTTTGATTGTTAAAACAGGTACGGAGTCGGATTCAGTTGTTGGTAGCTCACTTGTGCAAATGTATTCTAGTGTTGGAATGATTGACTATGCTATGAAAATCTTTGCCGATTTGGTTGTAAAAGATTTGGTATCTTGGAACACCGTAATATTGGGGTTGACCCACAATGGTCGTCCATTTCAGGCTCTAGACATTTTTAAGGAACTACTTAACCATGGTCCACAACCAGACCGTATAACACTAACCGGGGTTTTGTTAGCTTGCAACTATGCAAATCTTGTTGACGAGGGAATGAGGATCTTTTTGTCCATGGAGGAGTATGGAATTGTACCAGGGGATGAGCATTATGTTTGTATAGTGGATTTGTTGAGTAGAGTAGGAAAACTCAAAAAAGCGATGAATATTATAGCAGCAATGCCTTATGAACCGAGTTTTGTGCTATGGAGATCAATTCTTCGTGGTTGCGCCATTCATGGAGACTTGGAACTTGCCGAAAGTGTTGGGGAAAGGATGATGGAGCTGGAACCAAAATCATCTCTGCCTTATTTGGTGTTGGCTAGGGAATATGAAAAGAGAGGCAGATGGGAAAGCGTGATACGGGTCAGGAAGGCCACGAAACATAAATGTGCAAATGTTGACATGGTTGAATGTAGTTGGATTGTGGTAAGGAACCAAGTCTATACTTTTGAGGCAGACCAATTGCTTCATCATGGAGGCAAAGACATTTATATGGTGCTGAAATTGCTGTTTTGGGAAATGAAGATACAAGGTAATATATGAAAACATCGGAAAAGTAGAGGCTAAGGGTGGTGGAGAATACAGAAAAACTAGAATATGACCTATTATTACCAAGTACATGCATTTATCTTTAAATATTATTTATTCATTCAATTCATGTTAACATATCAGCTTTCTTTTCTTTTTATTATTACAAGACAGCAATCATAGCCCTCTAATTGATCTATTATCATTCCGGCTATTTGTTATGTTATTTGATTTTATTTTTTTAAGTTTTTCCTGGAAGATCATAGCAAATTCTTTTGGATTGCAGAATTGACAAGGAAAAGAAACTATTAAATTAGTTGTCCTATTCTTGAATTAACAAATTGCATTTTTCTCAAGTACACTCTAAAATGCTCTAAATGCTTCTAGATTGATACAATAATCGCATTAGCACCACACGTTTTTCACCTACCCTCACCCACCCTCTAAAATGCTCTTACTGCTTCTAGATTGATACAATAATTTCATGAACACCACACACACTTGGCACTAAATTAATTTTCTCTTCTATCATTATTACAATTTCTTTTCCCATGTTAGGAAAAAAGAATATGTACATGTATATCTTTTATTTAAGACGTAATCGAACCTATAATTTTTCGGAAACAATGAATATATTAAATTTAAAATATAATGTGATTTATAAAAATAATAAAAAAATAAAATAATAAATAGTGATTATATTAGATTTAAAATATAACGTGATTGGTATTTGAATGTAATATTTTTATGTTTAAATAAAAATTGTATTACGTTTAAATGTAATGTAAATGTAATATGATAAACAAACGAAGCATAAATTTACAAATTTTTCTTCATTAGATTTACGGTCTTATCCTTTATGTTAACTTTTATTTTAACTGATTTAAAAGACAAAACTATCCTTATTATCATTTTATATTACATCTTAATTTATACAGAAGTCGGTGGACATTAACCTTCTATTACTGGGTAAAATACAGAAGTCAGTGGACATTAACCTTAAAAATAGGTTTTCAGAAGTTGAATAGGATTCCAACTGAAAAACTTTGAAAAATCAATTGAAGTTTGAATTACTAAGATAAAAGCAAAATTCTAATTAGATTATGATTGATAAAGATGCAAATAGGATGTTGGGATAAATATCTAATTAATATCTTTATTGTGTTTCCTTTGAACTTTGAGTACATAGATCTGCCTTTTGAGCTTTATGTGCTTTTCAAAAAAAAAAAATCTTGCTTTTGAGTTTTTATTTGTGAGTTCTTTGAGAGAAGATATTTTGTTCAACATTCTTTAGGAAAAGACATTGCAATTAAAGGGATTTCAACAATTAATATAAGTAGTGCTTGCTGAATAGATTAATTAATTAGGTTTAAAACGACTAGCGGCAATAAAAAAAAGGAGTTTTAAGTTGTATAAGACCTTATAACTTTTAATTTTTTAGAGTTAGTGGATTATTTGATAGTTAGACGTGATCCAAAGGTAAGTAGATTAGAATCTTATATAAATTATATGTGTCTTTTATTTATTTATATTTTTAATAATTTAATTAATTTGATATTTAATTAAATTCAGTAAATCGTTCAAAACAGACCTAACAATGTCTTATACATAAATGCACTACACAGCGATAGTACACAAAGCTCCTGAAAAGTCTTCTGTATCTACAGGTTTTTCATTAAAGGTATTTTAGGATTTTCATGCATTTGTAATTTTTATTGCTCTAGTTTTTTTTTTACAATTAGAGGACACCATCATTAGAGATGTTTATTAAAGATGTTAAAAGGAAGAAAAAAAGAGAGTTTTTAAAAGCGAACAAATTTCTTTTGTAAACTTTTTTATTTTTATCATAATAGTGAAATACTACAAAGATTGAAACATGTAGTAGTCTCATATTGAGGTAAACATGTATAAAAATTTTGTGTGTTTGTAATTGTTTTTTTTTTTGTTTTTTCCTGCAAATTTGATTCCTCTCGATTCCTCTCAATGATATAGAATTATGTTACTAATTCTCAACAAGTAACGATTTTTTTCCCATTTAATATTATGTGTTTACTTGTAGAATTAGTAATGAAAATTTACTGCATAATATAGATAATAAGAAAAAGAAATTTCAATTCCTCCATCTTCTCGCGTTGATTCCCTGTTAATGGGATGCACACCCTCAATTTGTTCTTATGTTATGTGTCAATGGTTATTTAATTATGTAAAATTATATTTAATTAATTTTATTCATAAAATTCTTAAACTATAATTAAATAGTATAAAAGAGAATTTGATTGTTTCCTATTATGCCATTTAATATACAAGAAACATTAAAAAGAATCAATTGATGCTCATTATTATTATTATTATTATTATTATTATTATTATATTTTGTTTTTCAATTCTATTACATTTCTTATTATATTTTTTTCTATTACCGTTAGGTAAATTTGACCTTAATATAAGATGCCACCAAGGAAAACGAGCAAAACTTGTGTGCCCAATATTTTTAGTCCTTTTCAATTTCAATACTTAAGTTCGTGAGGGGAAATGTGCTAAAAGAGCCTAAGCCTCTAACATTTAGATTTTTTTTTTAAAGAAATAGCCTCTGAATTTTTGTTTACTTTTTATAAATAACAAGAAGAACAATAATTAATACATCTCAATTAGATTGATATGGACTAACTCTATCATGTACAGTAGATGTTTGGTTGTAAGGCTCTAATATAATAATTACAACTTAATTTTTGTTTTTGGTTTTTTTAAAAAGTTAACAAGTTTTACTATATAATATTTAAGATTATAACTTAAAAACTTATATTTTGAAAATCTATAACTTTATATATACAAATCGAAACGAGATGATTTTTTTTTAATAAATTATATAGAATTTTGAGACGAACAAAATAAGATTTATATTAATATTTTTTTTGAAAATATTTCAAATATTTATATTTTTTTGGCTCCAATGGCTTAAATGCATGCCAAATCACATTCAAACTGTAATTCTTGAATTAAACCTTGCACCCAAACATGAAGGAACAAACCTTATATTAATCTTATTTTATTTTATGAAACATTTTAAGGTGATGCAGGGATTATTATTGGATAAAAAAACAAGAAGCACCAAATTTACTTAAACAAATATTTAAATCAAGTAAGTTATAAATGTTCACCCATTTACGAAGTAGCTTCTCTATTCATTTGATCATCCATTCTTTTTTCTTTAATTGAGATTTTCTTTTTCGGTTTTACTAATTAATTAAAGGTTTTACCGAGTCGGATCTTTCAAAACGAGTAGATTATTTTAAATTTCTTTCCTTTTATATAGTGGTTTTAATTGACAGCTGTGTGCTTGCTTTAGTTTTGTTTTCGCTTCATTCATTTTCTGTTTCTGGTTATTTTGTTAATTGTTAGATGAATATAATCTTATCTAAGTTTACTTTAACTTTTCTTTATTTTTCATTCCTTAATAGTATATAGTGGTAGGCTTTTTTTAGGAAAGACTTCATATTGGAATGCCCATATCAATCTTAACGGCATATATATATGTATATCATATATGTTGTATAATTTGAGTCCCCTCTTAAGCATAAAAATTTGATCGATCGAGTTATGTGATCACTTCTCGGTGTAATAAGTCGCTTGTTGCATGCATTACGTACATGAAAGTTGGACAAAATGGAAGTTCAAAACATAATAGTTTCCATTAAATAGAGAGCTATAAAGTTTATCTATTTCCCCATAGCTCAAATTTAAAATATCCTAGACATACATGTAAGTAAATTGTAATGATTTAATCATGCCAAAACAAATCTAAATATAGCATATAGATCAAAATGCGGAAAAAAACGTCGGGACCGAAAAATACCTCCCGCCATTGTTATTTCTCCGACGAACCTGCAAAACTTTGAACTAAACGTTAAAAACACACACAGAAGGCTTAGCCTTCGAAGCTCTCAATCCTCACGAACGATGGTGCTATGAAAACTGAAAATTTTTGAGAATTGAGCTCCAGGACCAAGAGCTAACGTCCTCCTCTTATTCTCTTCCATCAAGAGAATTTTTCAACGTAAATGGAGGAATAATGGTGGGATTAATGGACCATAATCACGAACGGTTACGTCCGTTTGTGTTCAAAAACCGAAAGTAACCATTCGGTTACCAAGAGTAACCGACATTCTCCTACTTGGTCCATAAATTCCAACATTCACCAAGTAAGAAATAAATTACATGAATTATGGCGACAAGTCCTCTTAAGCACGAGTATTATCTTCCATGTATTACAATGCAATCTGTCCCTTTAATAGCTCATATAACTTAATGAATAAACCCTATGTTTATTCTTGGTCCAAACATAAAGATATTTTCTCAAGACTAACATATGTGTACATGAGATGACAAAAATGAGAAAACATCACAAAAGGAATTTCATTATAATAATATCGTTCTTATAACGAAATTACATAGAGGAACCAAGTCCCATTCTAACTACATGATCCTTGAATTTTTGTGGTGGCATGCCTTTAGTTAAAGGATCAACAATCATCAATTCAATGCTAATGTGTTCAATAACCATTGATTTGTCTTTAACACGTTCTTTTATGGCTAGATACTTGATGTCGATGTGCTTGCTTCGACTACTGTTTCTATTATTCTTAGCCATAAAAACAGCAGCTGAATTGTCACAATATATCTTCAATGGCCTAGATATCGAATCCATAATTCTAAGCTCAGAAATGAAATTCTTTATCCATACACCATGTGAAGTAGCCTCAAAACAAGACACGAACTCAGCTTTCATAATGGAAGTAGCAGTCAAGGTTTGCTTTGCACTTCTCCGAGAAACAGTTCCACTGGCTAGCATAAAGATGTATCCCGAAGTTGACTTCCGATAATCAACACAGCCAGTATAGTTTGAATCAGAGTAGCCAATCACTTCCAAGAGATTAGTCCGTCTGAACATAAGCATGTAATCCTTAGTACCTTGAAGATACCTAAGCACCTTCTTTACAGCTTTCCAGTGGTCTATACCTGGATTACTCTGATATCTTCCTAACATCCCGACTGCAAAAGCTATATCAGGCCTTGTGCAGACCTGGGCATACATAACGCTTCCCACAACTGAAGCATAAGGAATATTCTTCATTTGTTCTCTTTCAAGATCATTCTTTGGACATTGATTCAAGCTGAGTTTATCACCCTTCACAATAGGAGCTATACTCGGTGAACAATCCTTCATCCGAAATCTCTCTAAAATCCTGTTGATATAGGTTTCTTGAGACATACCCAGAATACCACGTATTTTGTCTCTATGTATCTTAATCCCAATGACATAAGATGCATCACCCATATCCTTCATATCGAAGTTTTTAGAGAGAAATTGTTTCACCTCATGTAGCATGCCCTTATCATTAGTCGCAAGTAAAATATCATCCACATACAGAATAAGAAAACAAATCTTGCTCCCACTGACCTTCTGGTATATACATTGATCCATAATGTTCTCTACAAATTCAAATGAAGAGATGACATCATGAAATTTCAAATACCACTGACGGGAAGCTTGTTTCAATCCATATATAGATTTCTTGAGCTTGCAAACCAAATGCTCACCATCACTAGAGGAAAATCCTTCTGGTTGTTTCATGTAAACCTCTTCCTCTAGATCTCCATTGAGAAAAGCCGTTTTCACATCCATCTGTTGCAACTCTAGGTCAAAATGTGCAACTAATGCCATGATAATGCGAAGAGAATCTTTCTAAAATACAGGAGAAAATGTCTTTATGTAATCGATCCCTTCCTTTTGAGTGAATCCTTTTGCAACGAGTCTAGTCTTGTATCTCTCAATGTTGCCCAGTGAGTCTTTCTTTGTCTTAAAGACCCACTTGCATCCAATGGCTTTTGCACCATCAGGCAATTCAACAAGGTCCCAAACACCGTTAGATGACATAGAATTCATCTCATCTTTTATAGCATCATGCCATAAGTTAGATTCCTTACAACTCATGGCTTGTGAAAACGTTTTAGGATCAATTTCGGCTCAAATGTTATAGTCCGACTCTTGTAGATACACGATGTAATCACTGGGTACTGCTGACCTTCTTCATCTAGTAGATCTTCTTAAAGTTGTTTCAACATTCTCTTGAAGATTGTGTTGATCAACTGGTTGTTCAACCATTTCTGGTACTTTTTGAACAACTTGATCTACTGGTTGATTATTAGTAGTTTGTGGAACCTCAACAACTGGTTGTTAAATACCCGTTGGAACTTGAGAGGCATTAACAATGACAATCATTTTATTACTTAATGTGGAAGGTTAAGCATCAATGTGATCTTTTTCAAGAACAATGTCTTGAAATCGATCTTTCCCATTAATCATGTCATTCTCAAGAAACTTCGCATTTCTAGATTCCACAATTTTAGTGCTGTGAGATGGACAATAAAATCTGTATCCTTTAGACTTTTCAGCATATCTAATAAAATATCCACTAATAGTCCTTGGATTCAGCTTCTTATCTTGTGGGTTGTAAACTATAACTTTAGACGGGCATCCCCAAATGCGTATATAACGCAAACTTGGTTTCCAACCTTTCCATAACTCAAAAGGCTTTTTTGGGACAGTCTTGGTTGGAACTCGGTTTAATATATACGTTGCCATTTTAAGAGTTTCAGTCCACAATGATATAGGAAGTTTAGCATTACTGCGCATACTCCTAACCATCTCCATTAAAGTCCGGTTTTTTCTTTCTGCAACACCATTCTCACTCGGAGAACCAGGATTGGTGTATTGAGCAACTATTCCTTGCTCTTCAAGAAACTTAGCAAACGGACCAGGAGCTTGTCCATCCTCGGTGTATCTACCATAATACTCTCCTCCTCTATCAATTCTCACGATCTTAATTATTTTTCACATTGTTTCTCTACTTCAGCCTTGAAAACCTTAAAGGCATCTCATGCTTCATTTTTATTCTGAAACAAGTAGATATACATGTAATGTGAGAAATCATCAATAAAGGAGATAAAGTATTTTGGACCACTTTGTATGTTCATATCTGGACAACAGAAATCTGAATGGATGATTTCAAGTAATTCAGAACTTCTGTGCGCACCCTTCTTAGATGTTTTGGTCTGCTTTCCCTTAATGCAGTCCACACAGATCTCGAAATCAGTAAAATCCAAAGTACTTAGTACTTCATCATTTACCAATCTCTTAATCCTATTTTTGGAGATATGTCCCAATCTTCGGTGCCACAACATAGAAGAATTCTCATTTATAACACATCGTTTTGAATCAGCGTGAACATGCATAGTATTATTAGTGGCATCATTTTGCAAATTAATATAGAAAAGATCATTAGACAAAATACCATTTCCAACAACATCAGATTTATAAGATAAACTAAAAAATGTCTTTGAAAAATTAAAGGAAAAACCCAATGGTACAAGTCTTGAAACAGAAATCAAGTTTCTAGAAAAACTTGGAACATAAACGGTATTTTCTAAATTTAAAATAAAACCGCTACTTAAAATTAAACTGCATGTCCCAATGGCCTCCACATGCGAGCCCATCTTATTTCCTGAAAAGATGCATTGCTCACTTCCCACTGGTTTCCACAGATTTCGCATACCCTGCAAGGTATTTGAAACATGGATTGTAGACCCAGAATCAATCCACCATGTGTTATGACCAACATCAACCATATTAGATTCATAACAAACAAATGAGATTAGTTTACCTTTCTTCTCAAGTCATTTCTGAAATTTAGTGCAATCCTTCTTCATGTGCCCATTCTTTTTACAAAAGAAACACTTGGATTATTTCTTTATTCCATCTTGTGGAGGTATTTTACCTTTCTCTTTCTTCTTGGTTTGCTTGTCATCTTTCTTGTCTGTTGCCATCATGACACTTTCACTTTGTTCCATTATCAGCCTGCCCTATTCTTGAACACACATGGTCATGAGTTCATTAATTGACCACTTTTCTTTATGTGTATTGTAGGAAATTTTAAAGGGCCCATACTGCTGTGGAAGAGTGTTTAATATGAAATGGACAAGAAAGGTTTCAGATATTGTAACCTCAAGTGTTTTTAATTGAACCGCAATATCCCTCATCTTCATGATATGCTCTCGCACACCTTTTACTGTAGTGAGCCTCATAGATGAAAACTTCATTATTAATGTGCTAGCAAGCGCCTTATCAGAAGTTTCAAACTGTTCATCTATGGCCTTCAGCAGATCTCGGACCTTTTCATAGCCTTCGACGGAACCACGAATACCAGTAGATATGTTAGTCTTTATGAACATGACACTTAGGCGATTAGATCGCTCCCATTTTTCATAAAGAGCAACATCAGCTTGAGTACTGGTTTCAATTATGGCAGGTGGTTTGTCCTTCCTTATGGCATAATCAATGTCCATCCAGCCCAAATGAAGAAGAATTCTCTCCTTCCAGATCTTGTAATTATCGCCTTTTAATTCGGGAATGTCACACTTAAAATCAGAAAAATTCACAAGTTGCATAGCTGCACAAATTAAGTATATATGCTTAATTCACAATTTTTAAGGCCAAAACTTAAGTTATACTTTACCAATGCAAAACATAAATATGAATCTAGTGACATAAAACTTGCCTGTGGGCTAAAGTTTTACTCAATTAGGTCCATTTCAAATAAATGACAAACTATCAAATTACGTTCCTTTTCTTAATTCCTGTGAGTAGATTAAGAAATATAATTTGATATTTCATCCTAATTAATTATACAAATACAACAAAATTTCCTGTGGGATAAATTTTATTGTACTACATATAATTAATTACAACTAATGTTATAATGTGATCCTAAAAATTCTTAATATATAATTTGCATAATTTAAAGATGCTGTGGCTACTTTAAAAATTAAACAAATTATATGGATCATACAACATTTAATTAACAAGATAACCATATATATTGCATAATATCATAAGTAATATCAACAAAAATTAATAATATTACAAAAAACCATAAGCAATATTAATAAAATTAATGTACTTTATTAATTAACTCAATGTTGCATGTATAATAAAAATAATAAATTTATACACACAAATCCAAATAAATCAATTAAGCACATTAAAATAAAACAATAATTAAAAAAAAAATTTTTTGCAAGAAAAACGACAAAATATGGTAAAAACGACAACAAAATTCGTTTTAATAAAAAAAACGATAAAATCTTAAGAAAACGACACCAAATGGGCTTCTGGAAATGACATGTCGTTTTTTACGTCAGAATGTCACTTCCCAGCTGTCAAAACAACATGTCGTTTTTATTATGCCAAAACGACATGTCGTTTTCTCAACAGCATAAAATGACATGTCATTTTTCGTCGTCTTCAACCTTCAGCTGGGTTTTTATAGACTCGTTCGACCCGGTTTTGATCAGAAATGAAACCCGACGGTTTCTTGGCCTTCCGGACGTCAAAATTCACGTTTCAAAAGCCAGAATTCATAAAAATCAAATTTCCTAATGATTTCTAATCTTATTTTTCAAAAACAACGTCTAAAATTCAAGCCCAAAATCAAAAACATTAACGTGAGTTTTGAAAAAAATTTACAGATTCTCCGACAAACAAGACAGAGGCATAAACATCTGCTTTAATACCAAATGTAAGTAAATTGTAATGATCTAATCATGCCAAAACGAATCTAAATATAGCATATAGATCAAAACGCGAAAAAAACATCGGGATCGAAAAATACCTCCCGCCATTGTTATTTCTCCGACGAACCTACTAAATTTTGAACCAAACGTTAAAAACACACACAGAAGGCTTGGCCTTCGAAGCTCTCAATCCTCACGAACGATGGTGCAATGAAAACTAAAAATTTTTGAGAATTGAGCTCCGGGACCAAGAGCTAATGTCCTCCTCTTATTCTCTTCCATCAAGAGAATTTTTCAATGTAAATGGAGGAATAATGGTGGGATTAATGGACCATAATCACGAACGGTTACGTCCGTTTGTGTTCAAAAACTGAAAGTAACCATTCGGTTACCAAGAGTAACCGACAATACATGTATAATTGAACTTTCCTCAGTACAGTAATCATAGTTTATAACAGATTAAAAAAATATGAAAAGAAATTTATAATCTATGATTAATTATCACATACCATTCCTAATTAAAAGTTGAACAAAATAAAATTCATGTACAACCAATTTCCCATTTTGTGTTGTGTTCATTAATTGGATGGATTCTTTGTTTACTAATCTGGCTCTTTCCAATCCGCTTGCATTTCTTGTCATTATTTTTCTATCCAGAAAATTATCTCATATGTGGCTCTCCTAAATGCTAATCGTTGCCATTATTTTTAAAAACTATTGTTAGACATCTCAAATCACTTTGGAGGTCGGTAATTTTTTAACGCAAGTGTCATGGGCTTTTTTTTTTTTCCCTTCCTCCTGAACACCTACTGAGAGTTTTAAACAATTTTATACATCATGTCACTTGAAGTTTTGAAATTTAATTCATTGCTTGTGATTTGAATTTTAAACACCTACCAATAAGTTCCTATTTCCAATTAAGGTTCTTATTATAAATCTTGGTGCCCAATTATCAATTGAAAATACACTAATTGCCACAACATGCCAAGCATTTTTACACGAGAATCAATGGGCTAAATTGCAACTCTATGGTAGACACTTTATTCCATTGCAAATATTCCATCTTGGAATGTTTTTCTCCACACAATATGGTTCTTAGATTAGTTAACATATTAATATTGTTTCTTCGTGATTTGCACCTTTTTGGTACGTACTTGGATTCACTAGTAGAAAAAGGATTCTGTATAATAAGTTTAAGTCGTCGTGAAGAGATATCATGGTGGTTAAGAAACTACAATGGAAACTTCAGTTTTGGCACATCATGAGGACTCCATAACAGTTTTAAAACCCTCATTAAATGTGCATAAAAAATGCCTCGTGATGCCTCAGACACTAATTTCAATAATGTTTTTTTGGAAAAAGACCTTGTGTAAAGTCAGATATGGAGTTATACAGTTAGTTTATACATGTAATCACAAAATGTCTAAACTTTAGGTATACCTTCAATTTTTTTTTTAAGATGACAAATGCAATCCAATAAATATATAAAGAAAATAAAGTTTACAAATAGGATCCACAATCCCACTCAAAGCTCAAGTGTGGTTATAATCCTAATTGACACCCTTTCTAACCCATATTTCAAACGTTTTTGTTTTTTATAATGTTTTTTTAATAAAAATTTAAATTTAAAATTTAGATTATGTGCTTGAACCTAAAATCGTAACGGGTTTAAAATAATACTAATTCTAAGCACAACTTTAGGTGGAAAGTACTAAAATGTTAATGCTAATAATGAGCCCAATTTTTGGTGAAGAGTAGCTATGGTTCAAAATTGACACGTCTATGCCTAAGCTGCCCGTAAGCTACTTTAAATCGTTTTGTCAAAGTAATAGTACAAGTTTGGTTTGAAGGGTCGATATTTATCCCTATAGCCATAAATTATACCCTAATTTAAATTATATTAATAATTATCAAAATTGAGAGGGAAGGACGTTGTTCATTTATCACTGGTGGAACCCATCATTTTTGGAATTCAACTCGTTAGATTGAATCCCATTTCTCCTCTATAAAAGTCACTTGAACCCGTGCATGCAAAGTCACAACTTCAAGCTTTCTCTGAGCTCCCTATTATAGTGTATCTCTCTCTCTCTCGCTTTCTCTCTCTCTCAAATGGCTAACAAAGAATACTCTTCATCTCCATTGAATGATGGGGTCATCCCCACCATTGACTACTCTATGCTTTCCTCTAACGATTCTGATGAACGATCTAAAGCCCTCCATTACCTTACCAATGTCTGCAAGGACTATGGCTTCTTCTACGTAAGACCTTTTTTTTTCTTTTTTAATTTATTTGTCTCGATCTGTTTCTTGTTACTCATGAGAATTTCTGTTATTCTTCATAAGCATCATTGCTATATACGTGTGTGTTAGCAAAAATTAAATTAAGATCCAAGTCTCACTCTATTATACATATATATATGTATATAACACAATTCTTAAAAATGTATACCAACGGTTTTTTTTTCTTTCTTTTTATCTTTTTTTTTTGTCGATTATAATTATTTCCCTGAACTTTAAAAGCAGGTATATACATAAAACCCTTAAAACTTTGAAATTTAGTAAATAATTTCTCCCTTTCACTTCTAAGTGAAAATTAGGTTTTCTTTCAGTTTACAAATTATCTTACAAAACTCCTAAAGAACGTAATGAAACCAAATTTCTCTGTTAGAATTTTAAGAGCGGATTAAATTTGTAAATGGCTTTTTTTCCCCTAGGAATACTCAATGGGGATTTTATGGCTTTCTTTAATAAAATCTAGACATCAATTTACTTAATTTATTTTTATCATTTTGCTTTTAATAATTAGATTTATATTTTAATTTGTGACTTGCAAATTAGTTATTATTCTTTAAACTAAGAATGCATCAGTCTTAAATGGATAAAATTTAAATAATGTGTTTTTTAAATAATTTTTTAAAGTTTTGGGGCATACATATCAGTTTTGAAGTTCGGAGGGCAGGTAAAGAGTAATAAAGTTTAGGGGGAAAAAAATATGTATATATCTATATATGAAGCATAAATACAGAATTACAAGGTGTTTTTGCCAATATTTTAAAGTTTACGAAGTATTGCATACTAATTTTTTAAATTCAGAGAGCAAGATTAAAGAGAAAGTTCAAGTGTATAAATAAAATTTGCCCTTCAAATGTTGGAATTGTTTAATTATAAGTGCAAAAGGGAATATTAAAGTCCTATATAAAAAGAAAATAAAGAATGATAATAATTTATAAGAGAATGTCTTTCTAATAAGTCAATATTATGATAAGTAAAGGAATATGCTTATATAGCTCAGACACGTGCATGCACGGCAGTAAGGATGTAGAGGTGCTTATTAGGTGCACTTGGTACGTTAATATAACACTTGTTACGTGGAGATTAAATACTGTAATTAATATTAATTTATTTTTATTATTTTAAAAAAATTATTCAAATTTTAATTTTAAATTTTGAATTTTTGAAAAAATGTGACTCTTAAGAAATAGCATCATTTAAAATGACTGTTTGTAACAATAATCGCATATATTGATGAATAGGTGCTATTAAATCTATATTAAAAGAAAATCAAAAAATGTTTGAAATATATTTTTTTTTTAGTTTTTCCTCTTTTTTTCTCCCAAATATTTAAATAGTGTTCTTAATTTTTCTTTTTATGAATTTCTAGTTTTGTTTACTGAAAATTTACATAAGACTTATCACATTTTAAGGACGGTTTGCTACTGAAATCCAAAGCAATTTTTATAAAGAGAGGCAAATAACATTTAAAAAAAAATGTATTTCATTACGTGTTTCAAGTTTTGAATATTTTCTCAACATTAAATTAAATATATTACCGTTTCTTAAAAGAAATTTGTATCCATATAAGTCATAACCTTACGTACGTGTTTTTCACCAATACCTTTGGGTGCCTTGGGAAACAACATTAACAATTCTACGTTTGCTATTTTTGGTAAAAGGTAACTTAAGGGGCTTTTGGTAAACGTATTATATTTTGATTATATTTGAATGAAATTTGTTTTTTAAATGTTGTATTTGGTTGAAAAGTATTTGTTTTGTATTTAAATGAAATGTGTGTTTGGATGAAAAGTATTTTAAAGTTGAAAAGTTGATGTGATTGGTAAAAGTAGAGATAAATAGTGGAATTGAAAAATTAATGTGATTGTTTTAAAAAACTTTTGAATAGTAATTGTTTTCGTAACACTGTTGAAAAATTTATATTTGATGTAAAATTATATTGCATTTGAATAAAATTAAAATATAATTTTTTTACCAAACGACACCTTAATCGCTTATAACTACTTTAATTATCCGGAGTCAGTATACAGCAGATCTAGTCACTATATCATCTTTACAACAGTACTTTTTAATTCAAATTTTGTCTAATATTTCTTGGCTGGCTGGAGGCTATAAAACCAAAAAAAAAAAGATGAAAGATGTTGAGCTTTGATATACTTGCAGCTGGCGAATCATGGCGTGCCACATAGCGTTTTTGAGAGTCTCCTCAAGGGAATTTCTGATTTTTTTGATCCAACGGAGATAGAGGACCGAAGGCTGTACGCGGGAAAGAATCCAACGGATAGGATCCGATGGGGCCTGAGCTCCTCAGTTGAGGAGAACAGGGAACATCTCAACGTGGTTCTACATCCCATATTCCACTGCCCTCCTAAGCCACCCCATTTCAGGTCATTCATTTTGTACTGGTTCTATTTTACTTTTTCTTTGCAGTAGTTTGAATGTGCAAGTTTCTCCTGATATTAGTTATCCTCGATCTTCATATAATTTATACATATGTTTATATATCTTTGCTAGTAGAAAATTTTAAGTCCACAAAATTTTATTTAATTTGAATTCTTGTATTTTTTTTAAATTGATATATTTAATTCTAATACTATATCAGATGTTAACTTTTCCTTAATTCACTAGATAATCATTCTTGATTTGCTTAAGTAAACACATGAATAGGTGGAAAGAAAGAAGTAATGTTTTGCCATCCCTTTCCAAATTCATCATGACTTGGAAGTAATAATTATAAACGAGTGCACTTGTCTGTTGATGTAATTAACAGTGTGGCTTTAGAATATTCAAAGAGACTACGAGAGGTGGAGCTCGGTTTGGCCAAAGCAATGTCAAGAGCATTAGGGTTTGAAGAATGCTACATAGAAAGGGCACTCAATCTCGAATCAGGATTCGATGTGTTTGTCACAAACCTTTACCCGCCGAATCTCAAATCTCGAAGGCTCAATGGGTTTGGCCGATCATACTGATCCTGGGTTGTTTGTCTCCCTCATACAAGGTGTGAATGGTGGCCTCCAAGTACTGTCCCATAACGGAAAATGGCTTGATGTTAATATGCCTCCTAGCTCCATTTTCATCATCTTTTCAGATCATCTTGAGGTACATTTTTATTCAAATGTACTTGTGAAGTTAAGGTACATGTATAGTGACGTAATAGCAAGCGTTGATGCTGTTTATCATTCTTAGTGATTACATAAATCATTCCTAGTGATTACATACATATATATATATATTAAGGCTAAGCTATGAAAATTGTTGTAAATAGCATTTTATGTAAATAATTGAAGTAATTAAATAACAATGCTTTAAAATACATGAAACAAATAACGATAGATAAGGAATTTACTATGTGAATAATCTATTTACCAGAAATAAAGTTGTTATTTATATCAAATAATTAGTTATAATTTCTCTTAATAAATTTTTTATTTATCAATTTGTTATTTACTCTAAATATTTTAAAAATATACTATTAACTTTAATTATTTGTTAAAAGATGCTATTAACTTCTTCCTCCCTTCAAGCTCTTCTTTACTTTTTTGCACGCGTGACGGTTCTCTTTTCTTATTCGAATGGTAATATTGAATTGATTGATAAGTATAAGAAATATCTAGAATTTAAAAAATCATGAGTACGTGATCATGTATATATGTATGCCTTCCTGCAGATTCTGACGAATGGCAAGTGCAAAAGCACTGTTCATAAGGTGGTGGTGGCCGAGAACGAAGTGCAGAGGATATCTGCAGTAACACTTCACGGACCATCGTTAGAAACTTTTGTGACGCCCGCAAAGGAGTTCGTGGACGACTCTCACCCGCCGGCATACCGTGGAATGACCTACAAGCAGTCATTAGAAGCCAATGGGTTTGATGAGGTTGATGTCAAGTCTAGCCTTCAACAACTTCGTGTTCCCAACTTCTAATAAAAGGACAAAAGTATCCTATCAACGTTACACAGCTCTAGAAATTTATTAATGTGTGTACCATCCTAGCTATATATGATCAAGTATAATATGTGTGTATAATATGTATGAATAATTCTGGCCTCTGTATTTAAGATAGTCTAGTTTTTTAGCTTCATCCATGCGTGTTTGGATGTATAAATCTCCCTTTTTTGGCTGGTGGGTATGTTATAATTAAATAAGCTATTTTCCATGCAGTATTTATGGGGTGTTTGGTAAATACATTACATTTTAATTATATTTGAATACAATCTATTTTTTGAATGTTATATTTGGTTGAAAAGTATTTGTTTTGCATTTAAATTAAATGTGTGTTTGGATGAAAAATATTTTAGAGTTGAAAAGTTGATGTGATTGGTAAAAATAGAAATAAATAATGGAGTTGAAAAGTTGATTTAATTGTTTTAAAAAAAATTTTGAATAATAATTATGTTCATAGTATTATTAAAAAATATTATATTTGAATGTAAAACTTTACGTTTAATATAAAATTATATTGCGTACGAATAAGATTGAAATAGGCAAAATTTTACCGAACGTCTCCGTAGTACCTATGGGACTTAGTTCGTGTGTCTAAATAATTGGCAATGTCAGCCAGCCTGCGCTAGTGTCATCAATCAAATTAGGTTGTAATATAATATGATTGTTGGGCTAGAAGCAAAAGTTTAGAATTCTGGAAGTCTTTTTTATTTTTTAATAAGAATGGAATTCTGAAAGTCTTGATCCATGTTTTAGATGGATTATATATATATGTACACACAAACAGAGCCAGACTTTAAATTTAAAATGGCACAAATAGTGAAGATAACAATTTACAAACTAACATAATATCAATTTTTCGAAGAGGGTTTCAGGACTCAAATTTTCTTGTAAATACTTACTCCATAATTATTAACATAATATCAATATTTAAAACTCAGTTTACTTTTCTTAGCTTACTTTTATTTTAAAATCAATTATAATATCATATATAGATGTTAAAAATCAGAAATCAAGTTAAAATAATTTTGCCGTACGAGTTTACGTTTGAAAATGAGATTTAACTCATTTAGAAAATAAAGAAAAGGGTAGTATAGAAAAAACGGCAAGCAGAGAACGTTGACGAAAAAAAAAAGAAAGAGGAAACACACACTAAAAGGAGAGAGAGAGAGAGAGGGAGAGAGAGGGAGATAATGTGCAAGCAAGATAGAAAGGAAAAAAATTAAGAGAAAAAATTTTTTTTTTTGACTTAGAAAGTTCAAACGGAAAGCATTATTAGAGAAAACTCTAATAATTTTTTTAGGTAACAAACTCAACTATTTGACAAGAAATCAAATTATAAATCTTAACATTTAGGATTTACAACTAAATAACCTTTTTCTAACCAGTTTTTTTTAATAAATAATTTAAGTTTTTAAAAGTTAGTTAAAAGGTTAATTTTCTTAAAATGATTCACTAATTTTTTTAAATGATTAATAAATAATTAATCAAATTACAATTAATTATAATATAAATAATCGACTTTCTTAGTCTATTATTAATTGAGAATACTTAAAAAAAAAGAAAAACAAGTATCTGACTAAATAAAAAAAATTTTGATTATTTATTAAATTAAATAACTAAAATATGTAATCTGGCTTAATTTTTTTAACATTTTTATATATTTTACAAAATAAGAAAGTTAAACGGCGACAACATGGAGCACAAAAGCGTCATAAAGGGCGAAGCGTTGAAAAAATAACAATTGTTATAATAATTTTAACACGCACCCCAACTAACCAAGTGTGCCTACGTGTCCCTATACCCGTCACACTTTCACCTCTCATACACACATGTGTATATATATATATATCATGTATATTTATCATGATCAGATCAATATTTCCACCATTGACTTCTTCATGGTCTTCTCTGGTACCTTAGCCATGTCACCCAAAACTATGGCTGCTTCCACGTAGGACCTTCATTTCAATTTATTTCTGTTCGTTTTCACTTTTTCGGTTTTCTTTCCCTTATATTTAATAAATTTATTTTGTTCAGTGCCATAGCACAAAACTTTTCTCAGCCAAAAGGAATTTAAATATACGGGCCTGATTGTTCCGATTATTCCCAAACAACAACTAATTTCATTCCATATAAAGGATCTGTTTAATTGATATTATGAAATGAAGTAGGGTTCAGTTGCAAACTTAATTAAGTGATTTTTCTAACTTCACATCATTAGGGTTATATATATATATTTTATGGCACTGACAATAATATGTATGAGTCTACTAGCTCTCCGATAATTGTATGCAATGCATATTAATTTCCATGGTATTTCACGCCAGATTGTAGTTTTGTTTATTTTTAGTTATTTGGTTTTCTTCTATTAATTCTCCATTTCCTGTAAGGTATGTTACGCACACATACAAAGCCGATGAAAGGTATTGAGCTTACAAGCTTGATGTATTATTGGCAGCTGGTAAATTGTGGTGTGCGACAAGGCGTTATCGAGAGTGTCCTCAAGGGGGTTTCTGATTTCTTTGATCCAACGGATGTGGAGAGCCGAAGGGTTTACGAGGGAAAGAATCCAACGAATATGATCAGATGGGGCATGATCCTCACCGAGTGGGGACAATAGGGAACATCTCAACGTGGTCGTACATCCCCAATTTCACTGCCCTCCTAAACCACCCCATTTTAGGTCCATTGATTGAATAATAATAATAATAATAATAATAATGATAATAAACATCATCTTATAAACATCATCAAAAGTTTTAAAACGAAATAATTAACATAGTTTCTCATTATTTGTATGTTCCGGTTGCTTATTATTATAAATAACGCGGCTTTAGAAGAATATTCGAAAAGATTGCGAGAAGTGGAGCTAGGTTTGGCCAAGGCAATGCCAAGAGCATTAGGGTTTAAAGAATGCTACATCGAAAATGCACTCGATCTAAAATCAGGACTTGATGTGTTTACCCACCAAATTTCGCGTCCAAAGGTCGCATGGGTTTGATTGATAATTAAGATCACCCAGGATTTTTCGTTTCACTCATACAAGATGTCAATGGTGGCCTCCAAATATTATCCCTTGATGGAAAATGGGTAGATGTTAATATGCTCCCTGGTTCCATTTTCATTTTCTCACGTCAACTTGACTTACATATATAAGTGCATGCATACACACACATACACACACACATATAAATACATGCTTGTTGGCCTGTTTGAATGACTTTGTTTTAATTACGAAATAGAAATGATTTCTGATTAATGAGGCTAATTGTATATACTTTATCATATTCTAATAAATATATGAAAACATACTTATACACTTTCTTATACCTAAATTACCAATTTCTTTAGTTAGAAATACAGTCAAATACAAGTTTACAAATGATTCAAGCACTATTCTCGATAAATTTTCATTTTCATTTTCACATTCAAAACAAAATCATTTTCAAAATGATCTATATTATTCTCATTGTTTTTCTCACGTACAGATTCTAACGAATGGCAAGTGCAAAAGCAGTGTTCAGGAGAGTGGTGGTGGGCAAAAACAAAGTGAGGAGGACTTCTACATCGACACTTCACGGACCGTCATCGAAAACATTTGTGAAGCCAGCAGTGGAGTTTGTGGACGATTCCCACCCACCAGCGTACCGTGGAATGACCTAAAAGCAGTCCTGGAAAGCCAACAGTTTTCGCACAATTTATATCTAATCTAGCTTTCAACAAATGACAGTTCTGGACGCTCAACAATTACTAGCACTTCTAAATATATTTGAAATTGAATTATGTGTCAAATTAATTAAGGTTTCGAGTGTGATGAAAGGTTTAATTAGTAGGTGTCAACTTTGTTAGTAGTGTGATATGAGTGTTCTCTATCCTTCATTTGCATGTTGAGCAAATGAATAATATTTGCTGCGATCCAACATGGTAAAGGTATGAATAGTATTTGCTTCATGATGTCCTAGTTTCCAGCTTCAATGTTTCTATGAAATAACAGAACTAAAAGCAGATCAGAAGAGGAAAAAAAAAACCTAGTGCTTTAGGAGAGGGAAAAAAAGGAAAAAAAAAAAGGGTCCTAAAGTTATTGAACGAAGAAGAAAAAGAAAGGGAATAAATTAGCTACAAATAAAAATCAAAACCAGTCATATAAAAAGCACAACCGACAATAGAAGAACAGAAGGGAACGAAAAAAAAAATCCTAGGGTTTTTGTACTAATTAAAAAGGAAAAAAGAAAATAATGGAAAAAAAAAACCAAGCTTTTCAAATAGAGAGAGAATGAAGGGGAAAAAATTGCAAAATAATAATCCAATCAACCATAACATGCAATAAAAAGCGCAAAATCATAGATGAAAGAATGAGGCAAAAACCAAAACCCAATACCAACAAAATGAGAAAGGTGACCAATAGAAAGGATAGATTAAAGGCTAAGATTTCCTAATAAAAAACACTACCAAGAATTAAAAAAAAAAACAGAGGAGAAAAAGAAAACAATATAAAAACAACATAGGGTCCTCAAACAGATGGGGGAAAAAAAAAAGAAAAGATTGGAAATGAAAAAACACCAAGGTTTTCAAATAGGAAGAAAACAAAAGATGGAAAAACATAGAAAGAAAATCCAATCATCCATAAAAGACAATCAAGAGCATAAAATCACAAATGGAGGAAAGAGACAAAGATAAAAACCCAAAACCAGCCAATTAAAAGAGGCGGCTAAAACAAAGCAAAGAAACAAAGATAGGGTTTCTTAAGAAGAATGACTAAAAGGCTACTGGCTAGAAGGACCCACAATAAAAATCAAGGGAAACTCACAAGGAAAGTATAAAAGGACCGAAAACCTATGACCAAAACCCTAGCCGAAACACACTGAAGGAAAATTACGTAAAAACAACTTACATGAACAGTGAAAAGATCAAAAACCCACTACCCTTATCCCCTTATCCAGACCTATCCAAACCTAGCCACAAATACGAAGGCCAAATCCATCAAAAGCCACACCAGGGACAATACTGATACAGCACTGTTCAAAGAATAGTAATTTTAGATCCCTCTTTAGATATATATAATGATGTTAAAGTATGCAAAAGTCAGTTAAAAAGATTTTTTTTTTAAATATGGTGAAAGTATACGATTGATTAAAAATATTATTTTTTACATCAAAATTGGACATAGGCTCTTAACATAATCATTAAGCATAGATTGAATTGCATTGATGCCCCCCCAAACTTTTTTCACATAGTTGCAATTAGCCTCTTTGACAATTTGTATCTTGAATATACAAATTGATAGCAAATCATCCCCGCAAACCAAAAAAAAAAAAGGTGATAATGGTATTAATATTTTTTAGGAAAGTGACGCCTGACTTACACAAGGCTATTAATTAAAATAAAATTTTAAAAAATACTAATCTAAATTTATATTTCAAATAAGTCAATTCAAGTACAGATTTGTAAATTTATTATGTAAATTGTTATAATATAAATTTATGAATTATAACTATGCGATAAGTTTAAAGGACAACAGTGTTAAAAAAATAAAAGTCTTGATGAAATTCAAATCAAATTAAGACGTTATTTTTCCACACCCTATGGTAAAAATGTGATTTTGATACAACGTTCGTTAAAAAAAAAAAAAAAAAACCCATGATAAAATTTTATTCTCCCACACCTCATGTTACAATTGTGATTTTGATATATAGTTTATCATACTTATCCTAACAAACACCAGTGTTAAAAAAATCCTTGATAAAATTCAAATCAAACTAAAATGTTATTCCCCCATACCCCATGTTAAAAATGTGATTCATTTGTCGTACTTATCCTAAGAAACAACGGTGTTAAAAAAAAAAAAAAGCAAAATGAAAAACAAAAAAGCCTTGATGATATTCAGATCAAACTAAAAAAGTCTTGATGAAATTCAAATCAAACTGAAACGTATTTTCCCACACCCCATGTTAAAAATGTGATATTAGTACATCATTTGTCATACCTCTCTTTACAAATAATACTGGGCACGTGTTAATTACTATAGAAGTTTATTTTAAGAGTAATTAGTATATCCCCGTACTTAAAATTAGTGATTACATAAAATTGAGAGAACTTGGTCACTTTCTCGAGAGTTGAGAGAGCCCCCATCCGTCTATAAAAGTCACCTAAAAAACTCCAACCATGCATGCAAAATCAACCATTTGTAACTTATTTCACCAAGTTCTCAATCTAGCACTACTACCTCTCTCAAATACCAATAAATAGTGAAATGGCCTCTAACAAAATGTTTATTCCTAAGCCTCCTAGTTCTAATTTTGTTGGTTTTAGTAATAAGTTTGTTGATGATCATGATCAGATCAATGTTCCCACCATTGACTACTCTATGGTCTTCCCTAGTGGAGTTGATCATGTCTCCCAAAACTATGGCTTCTTCCATGTGGGACCTTCATTTCTTTGTTTCTATTGCTTCTTGCTTTTTTGGTTTTGTTTCCGAGGTACTAATATTTATCTAGATCAACGATACTCCTCGTAACAAACATGTCTCTTATTGTGGCGATGGCTTAACAAAGTATTTGTATTCTGTAACGATGAATTTGAAAAAAAAAAAATAAATGTTTTGTTAAAACATTTTCAAAGTTATTCTATTACATAAAACCAAAAATAATAACTCTATCATATGCTAACTTTCGTAGGTTAAATTGTCGGATTCATAAATGAGAGTCCTGCTAGATCTCTGAACTGCATGCAAGGCATTCCCAATTAAATATAATTAGTATTGTTTTGCTATCTTTGTTGACAATAACTTAGGGGTATTTAGATAACACATTACATTCGCATTATAGTTGAATGCAATGCATTAAATATAATATACGTTTAAATAAAAAGTATTTATATTACATTCAAATGTAATATTTGTTTGAATGAAAAGTATTTGAATTATATTGTACGTGATGTGATTGATAAAAATAGAGAGAGAGAAAGAGAGTATGTGATGTAATTGGTAAAAGTGATAGTAGAATGGTAAATAGTTATTATATTAGATTTAAAATATGCTATGATAAATATTTAAATACAATATTTTTGTATTTAAATAAAAATTACATTGTATTTAAATATAATACGAATGCGATGTGGTAATCAAACGCCCCTTATAATTATAAACATCACTTAAAGGGTATAACTTATAACTACTTTCCTAGATTCAATAGTCATGGAAATTTAAAACAAAATCTTAAAGCGATACTTATTATCCGATGAACATATAGCATTTGATAAAGATATATATATATATATTGTATATTTTTTTCTGATCATGACACGCATATGCCTTGCTGATTATAGAGACATGCATCGATATTAATTAAACATATATACTTGCTTTATTTAGTTTTTCATTTGGTGTCTAATATTTCTTCGCTTTTTAGAGGATATATATGTATATATATGAAAAAGTTTTTAATAATAATATATATATATTTATGTCACATTTTGGCCTCCGAAAATATTATGTCACATTTTGCCCTCTAAATCTATCAAAACGTTTCAAATATTTATTCACTTCTTAGAAAATATATATATGTTAAAGAGTTTCTAATAATAATATATTTGTCACTTCTAGCATGCATGTGTCACATGTATAGTTATTGAAACGTTTTTTTTGTGCATTAATTTTGGAGGGAAAATCCCTAGCTAATAATTATGGAATTTGAGAAAGCTTCCATTACAACTCAGTTGGAGAAAATGAAAAAAAAATTTTTTTTATGGTGTACGTTTTAGTATTTTCGAAACAGGTTGTTAAGTGCATATGTTTTTTGTAATGGGTAAAATGAAAATGGTATCTGATGGTCAGATAAATTAATGGAAGTTTTCAAGCTCATGAAATGACATTAAATCCAAAATATTCACAAAGAATTTTAACTTAAGAAACACCAAATTTTCAACACAGAAAAAAAGGACAAATATTTCCCTTACCGTACGATGTTTGGTGCTGCCATTTGGGTCCATCTCCGCCTCTACTGGCATCTTCAAGCACGTTTCTCCTTCAATTTGTATGTCAGTCAAGATTTATCGAAGACAGTTAATTATAAACGTACGTCTGCTAAATTAATTAATCAATATTAAAACTTACATTGCTGACAAAATTAAATGTATTTCTAATGTATCTCACATTATTAATTATCATAACCAATTAATAACAGGGCTTTCAAAAATTCAGACTAGGGCCAAACGACTAAATATAAAAAATCCCATGTGGATAACAAATATGTGCCAGTAAGTGGGAGGTCAAATTAATTTACAAGCTTATATCTTCAAAATATGAATAAATATGTATCCCAAATTAGGTGGAAGCAAAACAAAATAAATAAATAAATAAATAAATAGATGTCTGATGAATTAAGCATACTCTTGATTTTAATTGTTTGTACTAATTATTCTTTGTTATCTGTTCCTTCTTTTTCCAAAAACTATTTGGAGCACGCATTTTGTATGTGTGAAATAATTTAATATCTAAATAATTATTTATGAGGATAATAAATAATAATAATTAAGTGTGGATATATTTCATAAGAATTGTTTTAATAAGATCAAAGATTAAAAAAGAGAGAGAGAGAGAGAGCCATGCCCAACGAGTATGATATATAAATGCTACATGACGAGCACTGGAGCAAGGGCAAAACTAACATTAGGGGGCGTTTGGTAAACGCATTACATTTTGATTGTATTTGAATGAAATTTGTTTTTTGAATATTGTATTCGGTTGAAAAGTATTTGTTTTATATTTGAATGAAATGTGTGTTTGGATGAAAAGTATTTTAGAGTTGAAAAGTTAATATGATTGGTAAAAGTAGAGATAAATAGTAGAGTTGAAAAGTTGATGTGATTGTTTTAAAAATATTTTGAATAGTAATTTTTTCGTAGCACTGTTGTAAAATTTGTATTTGGTGTAAAATTGTATTATATTTGAGTAAAATTAAAATGAAAATTTTCTCCAAACGACTTCTCATGCTTAATATATGTTAAAGATTTTGCATTCTTTAAGTGCATATCTATTCAAAAAAGAAGAAGAAGAAGAAGAAGAAGAAGTCTATAATTAACTAATAACTGTACGTAAATAATATATGTTTATCAGTTGTAAACAACTCTATTTTTGATTTCCCCCACTGATTTCATTTGGAAAGGTTTTTGAGGAACATAAGCGCTTTAGTATTTGTTGCTTTGTTGCTTCTCCATTTCTCTTTCAGAATTGTTTTTGGCTTGGTTTTTGTTTTATTTAATTCGTTTTTATTTAAAAAATTTCGGTTAATTAGTTCATACGATAAAAAAAAAGCCTTATTCATATCAATCACACGATCAACTAGCTATTTTAGGAGGTATATAGATAATGCATTGTATTTGAATTGTATTTAAAAACAATGCATTGAATGTAATATGTTTTTAGTTGAAAGGCATTTGCATTACATTCAAATACAATGTTTATTTGGATGAAAAGTATTTGAATTGTATTTAAATATTAAGTATGTGAAATGATTGATAAAGTTAGAGAGAAAAAAAGAGTATGTAATACTAAAAGTAATAGAAAAAGTAGAACGATAAATAGTGATTGTATTGTATTTAAAACCTATTTAGAAGGATTTTGGACACATTTTTTTTTTGTTGGAAAAAAGTAAGTTTTGAAAAAATGTTTGAAGAAAAAAACTATTTAGAGTGAAAACGTATAAAATCTTAAAAATTTATTTAGAAAAAAATTATCAATATAGATCTTGTTTCATTTCTCTCAAAAATTTTTATAATTTAAAAAAAAATCTCATTTGAGATTTTATATATAAAGTTATAAATTTTTAAAATTTGAAATTTATTGTATAATTTCAAAGATATGAGCGGTAAAAATTATTGTAAGGAGGTGAAAAAGACAATGAAGATTCGACTCTCTCCAAGTAGTATTTTAAATTGTGGTAGTATTTGAACCAATTATTTTTGTATTTAAATGAAAATTAAGTTATATTTAAATATAACGAAAATATAAGACAACTTTCAAACGCCGGAGTCATTTTTTGATTATTGAATTGAAATATTGTTTCCAGAAAAGGAAAAAAAAAAAAAAAAAACTTGAGTGATAACCTTACAAGGACATATAATGGCGACAGGACCTTATCGCACGACTGATTCTGTCCCATAATGCTACATCCAATCAGACATACTTCCAAAACGACCCATCCACAGAGCACAACCACTACTTTAAGAGATTCTACCGTGAGCTGTGTTCTTATCGGATTATCTATTCTGACTAGACCTGGATCCCATATAATAATTTTTTAAAACTCCATTGTTGTACTCGTTTTATTAATATCGTCCAATTTATTGTAAGATACAACAAGAAGTATCCCACCGAGTAACTTCTCATTGTTTTTCTCTATTGAATCTTCTCAGCATATATTTAGATAGTTAATGTATTCACATAAAAAAAAAAGTGATGTTTCCATTACATGACAGACAAATATCTTTTAAAATAAATTGTTTTAAAAGATAAATTGTTTTAAATATCGTGTCATTTTAAACCTGTACAATCTTTTATACAAAAGACGAGTAGCCTTGTCACATCATTTAAGTTTTCGGTAGTTTTTATTTTTTTCATAACATGAACAATCCTCGCCTTAACAATTGTTTGTATGCGTTTTCCTCGTGAATATGTACATGTATAACACACCGACACTTAAATTCTATAAATTGTCTTTCTCAGCATATAAATTTCCTCCCTTTCTCTCTCTTCTTTGTGTCCACAATCGATAACCCAAATGGCTACGAGATTGAGGGGTAGTAGCATTTTCTTTTCACTTAGAAAGAAGTTGGGTTGTCGTTTTTTGGCAAGTTCTTGGTTTCACCACTCAAAATCCGGAATTCAAAGGCCGCTTGATGAAGATCACTTCTCCAAGAACTACTTTTCTTCTACTGGAAAACCAAACGACAAATATCTAAGGTTTTGGCGTTTCAAATCAACACACACACATTCGCAGTACATTAACGAAAATGATGATCATGATAAGGTATGGATTTTTTTTCCTTATTATTATTTTTTAAATATTTTCCTCCTTGTTTTTGTTAAATAGCTGGGAAACTAATGGGTGGCCAATTTATTAGCCAGCCACTTTAATAATTATTTATTTCAAGTATTATTATCATTCAGAAATTAAAAGGTCCGGATGAATTAATTATTTGTTTGATATAAATATTTCTCTTTTTTTTGTAATTAATTATTTTTTTATTACTTAATTTTCATCATTAAATATAAAATATAAATGAAAAAAATTGTTCTACGAGAGAACTTCTCTTAAATGAAAGTTGAGCAAAAGAAAACCAACAAGCATCATTGAAAAATTAAAAAAAAAAATGTTATCAAGGTTTCAAAAAGTAAGAGAAGAAGCCATTAAATACCTGAATCACAGAAATTTAAATCAGATTTTGCAAATTAATCACGTAAAAATGGTGAAGAACCTAACAAAAAAAAAATGATTAAATTGATACCTTTGATACTTTCACTCTCCCATTTTTCAGCCAGCGAATGATTAAAAATTTATTTCCTGGTCTAACACTTCTCAAATTATTTTCATTTATACCCGTAATCACCTTCAGACTCTTGGTCACATGGATAAAACTAGCAAAGAAAGCTAGTCGAATATCTTCGAACTTGTAGTTAAGATACATGATCATTAGTATTAACAGTGTTTTTTAATTAGCCAATGAAGAAAAAGTATGTAATTTCTTGGTGTTACAGGGCTTGGATTTTCCTGGAGGAAGGGTGACATTTACATCCGAAATGAGATTTATTTCCGAGTCTGCGGAGAAAAGGGTTCCTTGTTTCAGACTTCTCGACGACAATGGAGAGCCAATCACGCAAAGCGATGTACTTGAACAGGTATACTAATTAAGTTAATCAGAAGAAAATCCAGACTTTATATGTGCTAGAACCATTAAGCAATAAATTAAGAATTTCACCGAAAAATTAAACATTATCATTATCAGTGATGCAATCACCGCACCGCACATATGGTTGTAGATTGCATATGGGAGTGGAACTCTTTTTTTGTTTAGTTCTATTAATACACGGTGCAGCAAGGCGTCACTAACTATGACGAATAGAGTTCGAAACCGTGCTTTCAGTATAGCGTTTAATTAGTCTATCACTAAAAAAAATTGAATGGTAATCTAATAGGTGACTAAGGAATTAGCAGTGAAAATGTACGAGGACATGGTCAGACTTGAAGTGATGGACACCATATTGTACGAAGCGCAAAAACAGGGAAGAATTTCCTTTTACCTCAGTACAATGGGGGAAGAAGCAACTAACATTGGATCAGCAGCTGCTCTTATTTCAAGTGACATTGTTCTGCCTCAGGTATATATCTAGATAGTCATGGATATGATCACAATTACGCCCTGCTTTAGTTACCGATGCAGTTAACGCGTCAGTAGTGGCTTTCAACTACGACCAGTGACACCATTTTGGCGTCGAGATTGCTAGGGATTACATTAATGGTAAATGTTATGAATAAGTGAGTGTGTGCGTGTGTGTGTGTGTGTTATGTAATGCCAGTATAGGGAGCCTGGATTGCTATTGTGGAGAGGATTCACATTGCAAGAGTTTGCCAACCAGTGCTTTGGAAACAAAGCGGATTACGGGAAAGGAAGACAGATGCCAATACATTACGGTTCTAACAAGCTCAACTACTTCAGCGTCTCATCCCCTCTTTCGTAAGATGTTTTTAACTCTTTCGAAATGCCGACAAATTCTGTCTTTTTATATGGTTAAATTTGTGGAGAATTCCATGGCAGGGTCGTAAAAGAAGTACTTCAAAATTAATGAAATTTGATAAAAATTTGACAACCGTGCAGTACCGGTTCTTCCCATGAATCTTTGATATATACATTTATGTGCGTCTCTGTGTGTGTGTGTGATGTGTTCTTTTTTCAGTACACAACTTACTCAAGCCGTGGGGGTAGCTTACTCTCTTAAAATGGACAAAAAGGACGCATGTGTCGTCACTTTCTTTGGCGACGGAGGCAGCAGTGAAGTAACTGCGCACACCGTTTTTTTTTTTTTTTTTTTTTGTATATTCTTTCTTATTTTCATCAAGAAATTGTTGAAATTTATTTTCCTACTAATTGTGACTTCAAAATGGTGTTTCAGGGTGATTGTCACGCTGCCTTAAACTTTGCAGCAGTTATGGAAGTGCCATTACTTTTCGTTTGTCGCAACAACGGATGGGCGATAAGTACCCCGACTGAAGAACAATTCCGAAGTCCGCATCTTTCCCTAGTCCTTCTTTTAATTAATCTATTTTTTTTCCCATCCGTTTACATTAGGAACTTGGATTTATCACCAATTTTGCACCTTATTTACATCAAAAAGGGCAGGGGCTGTCTTAAACTTATGTTGTTCTTACTAGCTCTTCACCTTTGGCAGGTGATGGCATTGTAATTAGGGGTCAAGCTTATGGAATCCGAAGCATTCGGGTTGATGGAAACGATGCTCTCGCTGTTTATGGCGCAATTTGCAGAGCTCGCAAAATGGCCATTACAGAACATAGACCTGTGCTAGTTGAGGTGCACTTTGAGTATTCATCTTCTTTTCCTTACAAAATAAGTGAACAATAAAAATTTGTTACTTTTTAAATGTTTAAATTTATAATCAGGCCCTTACTTATAGAGTGGGACACCATTCCACTGCTGATGATTCGACAAAGTACCGAGCAGTTGGTGAAATCGAGTACTGGAAAACGGCGAGAAACCCCGTGAACAGATTAAGAAAATGGGCGGAAAGAAAAGGCTGGTGGAGTGACAAAGCTGAGACCAAGCTCCGAAGCAGTGTCAAGAAACAGGTAGTGTGTCATATTCCTGTGTCTTTTTTGGCTTTGCTTGAGTCTTAAGAAACCTTTGTTTTCTACGTATTTTCTCTTCTGACTCAAAACAAATCCTTAATGCAGTTATTGCAGGCAATTCAAGTGGCAGAGAAAACCGAAAAACCTCCGATTTCAGAGATATTCACTGATGTTTATGATGAGACACCACCAAACCTTCAAGAGCAAGAGAAACTCCTTAGAGAAAGCATAAGCAGACATCCAAAATGTTATCCCTCTGAGGTTCCCATTTAGGTGTTTTTACGTAAATAAACATCAAAATTATCAGTGAAAGTTTCAGTTTGTGTGGCTTTTTATTTTTATTTTTTAAATTTTTGTAGGGCATGTAAATCAAACGGAAGCACTAAAACAATCGTTAAAACAGTTGGGATGCAAAAAAATTCTAAGCATGTCGTTTTAAGAAATTGTTGTCGCTTTAATATTGATGTCGTTTTAATACTTTTTTTTGTTTGTTGAGGTTCATGTCGTTTATGGTTAGTTTGCCGCACTCAGTGCGTTGTCTTTTTTATTTTTTATTTTTTTAGGGGCATTGAATGGTCTTTTTCGCTATTGTCCTTTAAATTTTATTCTCCTGTTTTCCTGTCAATGTTATTTTCAAATTAATTGTAGTTTTTTTACATTGATGTCGTTTTTGGAAGTTTCATGTTTAAATTTGTTGTCAATTTCAGGGAGTTTGTTTGTCTTCATGCTAATTCCGTTTTATAGTTGTGGTCGTTTTTCATATTTTAAACTTTTGTCGTTCAAAATTCATGTAATTTCACACTTGGTCGTTTTCTAGTTAGTGTTTATGTTGGCTTTTTTTTTTTGTTTTTTGTTTTGGTAGTTTCCAGTGAATTCGCATTTTCTATTCATTGTCGTTTTCCAACTGAAATGTTTTTAATTTATGGTCGTTTTCTACTCATGTCGTTTTTATTCTTTATGTGCTTTCCAATTAATCCTTTTTTTTTTTTTGTTGAGGCTCATGTCCTTTTAGAATTTTTGTCATTTTCAGTGAAATGCATTTTTCATATTAATGTCGTATTTGAAATGTTGTCGTTTTCTGCTCATGCGTTTGCCGAGTGGTTGTCGTCTTTTACATTGATGTTGTCCAATACTTGATGTCGTCTTTTTAGGCTCATGCAATCGTCTAATTTTTTTTCCCTAATTTATGTTGTTTCATAGTGAATGCCCTTGTTCTTTTTTTTTTTTTAACTTAATATGGGAGATTTTAGCTTTATACTGTCATTAATAGAATTAAGTATAAAATTGTCATTAAATAATGTTTATAACCATTAGCGAATGTCTTTTTATCAATTCTCTCACATTCACTTTGATCTCATTTTTTAATGGTTGTAGTCACTTTCTTTATTTATGATGCATTTTTTATATTTTATATCATATATATATTTTTATAAGCTCATCCAGAGATGTCAAATGAATCGAACTAGCCAAGTCCATTCCATTTATTTTGAGCTTATTAGTGCTTTATTCCCTACCTATGCTAACTCATTTAATCAAGAGAAAACCTTAGAAATAGCCTCTTTTATGCACCTACTTTGACGTTTTGGCTCATTAAAATGTTGGTTAGCAATTTTGCCCCCTTTTTAATTTTTTTCATTTAACTTTATTACACATTGACAAAAATATACTAAATATAAAATCTCTTTCTTCCTTTTCTATTCATTCTCTATTTCTCTCTTCCCCACTCTCTTTTCTCTCTCTTCCATGATACCTCTTTTTTTCTCTGATCTGCTCATAAGCAACTGCCATCACCACCACCATCTCCTCCAATCTCACATCGACCACTACCTTTCTTCCTTCGCTACTTTCTCTCCCTGGTCGTTTTTCTCTACTTTCTTTTCTCTTTCGAGTTCGAATGATCTTTAGTTGGACCTCAACATTGCAATCATCAGACCTCCATGAATGGTGATAGGACAATATTGAAGGCTCATAATCTTAAGTAGACTGTTGGCGTCATGATCTGACAATGTTAGACCTCCATGAACGTCGATCGGATGATCTCAGAGGCTTGCGATCTTTGCCACCATTGCCACCACAATCTTCCTTCCTCCAATCTTCATCGGCCACCACCTCTTCTTCCTTCGTTATTTTCTTTCCCCTGTTGTTTTTCTCTACTTTCTTTTCTCTTTCGAGTTCGAATGATCTTTTGTTGGACCTCAACATTGCAATCATTAGACCTCCATGAATGGTGATCGGACAATATTGAAGGCTACCACAATCTTCCTTCCTCGACCCCCCCTTCTTTTCACTCCTCTGACTCACGTTCTTGCAACCTTAGATCTCTATCGTGGTTAAGATTGTGTTGTCACTTCAACCTCAAATATGTCGTGGCTGAGCTTTGGTAATTCTTAGATCGATTGAGCCTTAGTTAAGCTGTGTAAGATTGATTTAGATTGCAATCACCGTTTGATGAAATCCAGGTCGAAGATTCTCAACTGGTCATGTCTTCTCTAATGGTTAATCTCACCAAAGAGGAAAAAGAAAATATTTATTACTCTTTTTTATTTTTTTTAATTTTAATATTTTGATTATTTTATTTTTTTCATATTATAAAATAATATTGTGATTATTAAAATAATATGGTAAATTAATATATTTAATTTTTTTTAAAATTTATTAAAATAATGTAAAATTTGATTAATGAAAAAAATAATATAATAATTCGGTGGATAACCAAATAGTATCTCGACAAATTACGAAAAGGTATTTTGGAAGATACGGTATTCATGCAGATTACTAAACGGTATTCAAGCGGATTTCCAAAAGGTATTCGGGCATATTACCAAATGATATTTTAGTATTTTACCAAATTATATTCTGATAGACTACTAAATGGTATCCAAATGGCAGATTATCAAAAGGTATTCTAACAGATTACTAAATGATATTCTGATAGATTACAAAAATAGGTTAAAAAACAAAAAGTATTATGGCAGATTACCAATTGATATTCTAGTGAATTACCAGATGGTATTTTAGTATATTACCTTTTTGGTTGGTATGAGGTAATTTTGGAAAACCATATTAGGTTAACCTTTGACTTGTCTTAAGAAAAAGAATAAATTCCAAAGATATGCCACTTTTTTTTGGGGCATTCCTCCAAATTCCCCTTTAATAAACATGCCATGTCATGCATTTTTTTTTTCATTTACAACATCACGCCAAACTCATGGGTCATTTATAAATGTGTCATACTTTTAACATGTATATGCCTTAGTCATATCTAACAACAAAAACTTCAAATAAATAAGAAAAAATAGTTTTGAATACAATACAAAACATTGATTTTTAATAAAAACAAGTCATATTATTAAAAAGAAATTACAACATTGAAAATCTTATCAAGTAAAAACTTAAAATAGATGAAATTTTAATAAGAAAATTAAAAAAAAAACCATAATTCTTGTGTGATAATTGTTAAAAATACCATAAAAATTATATGTAATCGTACCATCTTTATGCCTCTTATCATGCTTGTGCATGTGCTCGTGTTCTTAGTATGCTTCATATCCAAAAATTGCGTTAAGTACGGCTAAATTAATTAATCATGTCGGGTTAGGTCCATGCATTAATTGTGTCATACCATATTGTACCAACTTTTTACAATGTTATGCTCATGCTAGCCTATTAGGCCTCGCCCGTTTTGACATCTCTAGCTCATCACACAAAACAAGTTATTATTTTCATGTCCAACACTATTTCCATAATGAATATTATTTAAGGATTGAAAAATAAACATTTCCACCGATATTTTCATGAAAATTTCCATATTTTAGAAGTACCAATATGGAAATAAGAGTGTAGTATCTTTTGTGCAAAACATCCATAAAATTCTAGTAAAAATCGATATTTTATGAAAATATCCTATTTCAATTTAAAAAAATAGTATTAAATGACAAAATATCATGGAAATTTCCATGAAAATATTAACAAAATTTCCATATAATATTGATTTTAATTTTTTTAATTCATTTTTTTAGTATAGTAAAATTCATTTTTTTAATACACTGGCATTTCTTATCTATGAAGAGGTAATTGCTAAAATATATACATGACCTGTTTAAAATTTATTAGAAAAATACACAAATGTCACATCTTGATATTGATATTGTTTAAACTAATTAGATATTACAAATACATTTGAATATTCTAGAAGCTTCTTTAATATTGATATATTCTTATCATCTGAGAAATTATGTATGTAATATACATACTTATATTGTTAGGTCAATTGTCAGTTATTTAACTAAATTGTGAACATTTGCTAATTACTTACAGTACTGTGACTACTTTTTACTATGCAAATTTATCATACTCTTAGTATTTTAGTTAAGTGTTTCATTTAATTTATGTGTTATTACTATTTTAGAATTTCCTAAATTTTGATTTAAAAATTTAATGTTTTAAATTGAATTTTCGTATTTTACATTAATTTTTATCAATATCAATATTTTCGTAAAATTTAATTACTGATATTTTCACAAACATATTTTCATCCTTGATATTACTCAAGGTAGTGTAAGAATTTGGTAACCTCTATAAAAATATTCTCTCAAAGAAAATTTTCCGTATAGAAAATCTTTGGTTAATCAATTTTGGATAGTTCTTTTGGCATAATCAATTTTGGATAGTTCTATTGGCATACTCCTTTTAACTCTTTAAATCTCTTTTTAAATACATATCCCTTTCAATTGTAAAATAATTAAGTTATTTAATACACACCCTCGTATATTACAAAATCACCATAACTACTTTCCTAAACTAAATATTATTATGTTACTTTATATTTTCTGACATCCAATATTTTATTTAACTATATTTACGTTTTTATTCTCCATTCTCTCTTCTTCTTCTCTTTTTTTTTTTTTTCCAATTTGTTGTAGTTGTAGAGTCATTTTTTCATATGTAAAGAAAATTGAAATTTTAACAAAAAAATATATTTACTAATTATCCTTTTAAATTTGTACAATATACTGATTAACTTAAAATTTTTCAAGAAAAAATAAGTTTGCAAAAAGAAAAAAAGAAAAAGTGATTATTAAAAAGTGAAAAGAAAAAGTCTGGTTCGGATTTTTTTTGAACTTTATATAAACATTTTTATCTATACATATATTCAACAACGAAAGCAACATAAAAAGTAAGATATTAAAGCTTTATAAGATAAAAAGAGTAAAAATATATAAATATTAATGTACGTGTGACTAATGCTATATTGTAAAATGTTATATGACTTTGTTCTATTTATATGGAACAATGCAAAAGTAAATTACAGTTTTATATAAAAAAAATTAAATATGAATGATTGTTTTAATTAAAAAAAATAAAATACAAGGGGTTTTTTTTTTTGAAATATATTCCTAAGATTTTTTTTGAATAGTCATTAAAAATAAAAATTTTATAATTTTATTTTTGAAAATTAAAAATAAAAGTTTGGATTTTAGATATCAAAATAGAAAGATTTTTTTTTCTAAGTATAATTATTTATTCATGTCAATTAGAGTAATGCCCTTTTTTGGCTCTTTATGTAAGTGTTGTTTTATAATATTAAATTTTAACTTAAAGGAGTGTATTAAGAGTAAAATGAGGACTGTGAATAAAGAAGAAGTCTGGTTTGGATTTTTTTTGAACTTTATATAAACATTTTTATCCATTCATATATTTAACAACGAAAGCAACTTAAAAAGTAAGATATTAAAGCTTTATAAGATAAAAAAATAAAAATCTATAAATATTAATTTATATGTGAAAATGCTATATTGTACAATGTTATATAACTTTGTTCTATTTATATGAAACAATGCAAAAGTAAATTACAGTTTTATATAAAAAAAATATTAAATATGCATGATTTTTTAATTAAAAATTAAAGTTTGGATTTTAAAAATTAAAATAGAAAGAATTTTATTTTCTAAGTGTAATTTTTTATTTATATTAATTCGAATAATGCTTTTTTTTTTAATCTTTTCCTGAAAGGTTGTTTTCTAATAATAAATTTTAATTTAAAGAAGATAAATGGGTAATAAGAACCACCCATCGGTTTTTCTAAAGAAGTGCCATGGGATCCGCTTACAATAGGATAAAATATTAAAGAATCTTCCTCGTATATACCCAACACAAGTAGACAATTTTTACACTGTGACAGCCAGTCTTACATAATAGATAAGATACATTTGAATTCCGATATAATGCTATCGTACTATTATTTTATGTAGAAAAACAATTTTAGATGATAATTATATCATAACAACGTTTGTTTTTGTGAAATAATAAATGCAAGTCCTGTCACCTTACCCCGTCTAACTCTTTTAAGTGTTGCTATGCAATATGCATACATACAAGTTAATTATGAGAGCATTTTATTTTTAACAATGGTAGGTATCATATTGTACATATTATCTAATCATGATTTGATTTGATTAATATATATAGAATTCCAATCTTCAATTTTTTTTTTTAGATTTTTTAAAATTGTAGTTCCTATTGTGGAACCCACAAATACTTTTTATATATTAGCACTATGGAGCAAAACTAACTAATCTTTTTTTCCATGAAACTTCTAGATATATCTATTATGAATGCATGTTTCTAAATAATAGGATCCCGTAAATATCACATTTAAATGGAAAAAAAAAAAAGTTCACGTAGCATGATATAAATCTAATTATTTTAAACAAAAGCCTGTGATCTTACAAGGAGTTTTTCTTTTCTTTTCTTTTTTTTTTCATATTCTATTATAGAGTTTTTGTTTTTTTTAGGAGAATTTTTTTTTTTAGGATTTTTGACCTTAAGATCAACCCAGATATCAAATTGAAAAAATATATATATATAATAATTTTACTCGAACTTGATGAAAATCTTACCGTTAATAAAACTATAATCATCACTTGTAGGTTATATATATTTTCATATCTTAAGAATATTCCTCTTTTCTGTGTAATTCATTGATAAGATAATATTCCTGGCACGGGACCATATTTTTTGACTCGGAAATTAGGAGGGCTAAGTCAAGAAAAGGAATCAAAAGAACACGTAATGGAAATAATAAACATGCCGGAAAGTTAGAGGAATAAAACGACAAATAATTAACTAAACTCTAAAAGCATCATTCCATGATTTCTGTGCTTGAAAATATTTGTTGTCGCTGTACTTACGTCCGTCCCTCCATTAAAATAGGAAGACAGAATATCCACTAGCATATCTTCCCATTTTACAATGCAGATCATTGAGAGACTTGGCAAGAGAAAGAAGAAGTTTTGATCAGGACTCTAACGATAATTAACTGCCAATCGGAGTCTTCCACATCTCCCCATACATGGTCCATCAACTACTAGTTTCTATTTCAGAACTCGTTTTGTTATTCAATATATATTTGTGTGTAGAGGTGAGAAATTAAGAATAGTTGAGAAAATTTAGATATTCGAACCAATGGAGACCATGGCAAGCCCTCGATCGCCTTCCCATGTTCTGATGGTCTATGACGCGACCAAGGAGCGCCCGGATGACGAGCTCAATTTAACTATCGACAACGTTCGAGTGAGAGGCGACATTCTCCATTCGGGAGATGCTCTTGTTGTTCTTGGAATCCTGCACACTCTTCACCACCCTAGTAAGTATTGTTTCACAAAATTGTTAGTTAATTAATTTCTACTAATTATGATCGTACTGAGTAATTATTTTTTTTCTTTTCTTTTCTTTTTTTTTTTTTTTTTTTTTTGGTTTAGTGGGTTACCACATAAAAGCGTATTCGGAAAATTTTATGACAAGTGACCGGGCAACGGAGAAAGAAGTTTCCAAGAAACTCGATGCGTACGTTAAGATGCTCCAGGAAAGCGCCGAAATTTGTGAAACTGAAGGGGTAGTCCAATTTATGTGGTTCTCTTATTGGTTTGATTAATCCAAGCAATTATTTGTAAATTTTGGGGGTTTAGACGACTAAAGATGCATAACACCATGGTGTTTGTTCTTTGGATCTAGCATCTGAATCTCTCAATGTTTGTAGTGATAAACTTTCACTCATAAAGCATAATTACTAATTTTTAAAGGAGTTAATGAGTTAAAAGTTAAAACATTTTGAAATTAAAAAAAAAAAAGGAAAAAATGTTTGATTTCAATGTAACTTATCAAAAACTTAGGACCAAAAATAATCTGGTTTCTGTTCCATTGTTTTCTTCATGAAAAGAAACCATCTTAACTGAATTATTAATCATCTGGTTTTTCAATCTTCTTTTGTTTCACAAATCCTAAAGCATCTGCTGATGAAGAATCCAGATATGCACAAACTTGTTAAATTATTAAGGCATTTGTTTCATGAATTTAAACCCATTTTGCACCATTTGAATTAGCTTACTGATTCAAAATGGTGTTTGCGTACAAAAGCAAATCAACATATTCAGATCGGAAAATCCAATCCAATCCAATCCAAACACTGTGTTTTAAAACCATATATATTCATTTTCACTATGTGATTATTGCTTTGCTTCATATGTACAATATATTTTCCTTTATTTATTTTTTTTTTATGGTCATCATGCTTTGATTTTTTCTTTTTTAATCCAGATCAGCATTGAAGTCAAAATTATTGCCGGGTTTCCCATCAAGCAGGTTATTTTGCAAGAACTTACTGACTGCGATGTATCTTGGGTTCTACTTGATAGGTACAATTTGTTATATAGAAAAGTAAGATTCAAGTTAAAATTAAATTACTAATTAGAATTAGTTACCGTATGTTTTTGGCATTCCTTTAAATACCGCAGTCATTCGAAGTTTGCAAATGGAAATTACTGGTAGGTACCTTAGAAAGGATATGCGTCACCAATCCACGCACTTACCGAGCAAAGTCGCATTCATTGAAGATAACTTATTCTTGAAAGTAGAGAAGTTTGATTTTACAGATGACCATATAGATCTTTTAGAACGCAAGAACTTCATCTCCCTATCCAAGCCTGCTCTCGCACTCTCAACCAGTACTCAGAGTTCAAGTACTACTCAAAATTTCGATGTACAAACCCTTTATGGTAGCGGTCCCCGGGATAGCTTCGATACATCAAGGAGCAGCTGCATGTCTTCTTACTCAAAGAGATCACTCCTTTTTAGGCAAGAAAAATCAGGTACAAATGCACATATTGTACATGTCTACCTTCTAACAGTTTAAGCGCATAATTTGTAAACTAATGTATTGGACTTTAATTCGCATTGTAAGATTAACTACAAGCTTGATGAGTACTGAAAAGAGAAACGGTGTAAAGATTGCAATATTTGTTGTTTTGATCCAGTTTTGTATGAGAATAATTACTCGTTCCGAAAGACATCCTCAGAAGCTCCTATTCTTTGCACAACATGCCGGGCAAGAACCGAAACGTACTATTTGAAGGATGCCATGATATTCAAGTACAATGAAATTCAAACTGCGACACGGAATTTTGCCAAGGAAAACTTAATAGGAGAAGGTGGATATGGTTGTGTGTACAAGGGTAAACTCCACAACGGGCAGCTCATCGCGGCGAAGGTGCGAAAAGAAGAAAGCAGTCAGGGATTTGCCGAGTTTCATTCGGAGATTTACATCTTAAGTTTTGCGCGTCACAAGAACATAGTGATGTTGCTAGGCTATTGTTCTAAGGAGAAATTCAATATCTTAGTCTATGAGTATATTTGCAACAAGTCCCTTTATTGGCATTTATTTGGTAAGTCACTCTAATTTGGATGAACATGATTTCTTCTTTCTTTCAAAAAGAAAAATTAGGAAAATAAATTAGCTATTATTTCTGATGACATCAATATTTATTTTTTAACCAGTCAAATTTGATACTTAAAATTATATGGAATTCTATATTATAACGGGATGAATTCTCAAAGTTGACATATAAATTTATGATATATTAATAAGGTAAAGCAATATTATTTAGTACGTCTATGATGATATCTTTAGGGGAGAAAAAAAAAAAAGAAGTCTTATTTGCTTGAAAACATATGTAAAAGTACTATGACAGTACATGAAGTAATTTATTAATTGTATTTCCATAGATAAAGAAGCAACTCCTCTTGAATGGAACCGAAGATTTGCTATTGCCATTGGGATTGCAAAAGGATTGCGTTTCCTACATGAAGAATGCCGTGGAGGTCCTATAATTCATCGCGACATGCGACCAAGCAACGTCCTGCTAACGCACGACTTTGTTCCAATGGTACATACACAAATAAAATTACTTGAATTTTGAGGCATTTAAGATCAAATTAGTGCACGTGTTAGCTGTGAATTTCTTTTGTTAATTCTTTGAGAAGATTATTGTAGTTAATAGAATGATGTCTTTTGCACTCCCTGCAGCTAGGTGACTTTGGGCTTGCGAAATGGAAGACAAGTGATGATTCTTTGCATACGAGGGTACTTGGCACATTAGGGTTAGGACTAACCCATCAATCACTCTTCCAAGGGATCGGTTTTTGGATCCCCACTTTAAACAGGGTTGCGGCAGGGATGAGATTTTGAAAAACCGGCCCATTCCCACAACTTTTACATTCCTACTTTTGCGTCTTGATCTCGTACTAAAGCCTTCTATGATTAGTGCAGATACCTCGCTCCCGAGTATGTGGAAAATGGCGTTGTTTCTGTACGAACAGATGTGTATGCGTACGGCATTGTTCTGTTACAACTGATCACTGGACGCAAAGTGGTTGTTGATGTAGAAGGAGAGGAGAATCAACTATCTCTTAGGCAGTGGGTACGAAAAATGTTGGTTAATTCTTTGCAAGCGTTGTGCTCAGCGACCTAGCTCTTTATTAGCCATTGGCCTTTTTTTTTTTTTTTTTTTTTCCTAATTTGGAGGGGGAAATTTAAACTTTAAACTTCGACAATGTCGAGATTAGCATGAAGTTAACGCTAGGCTATTTCGCTATTAACTAGCATCGTGTGTGGCGTGAAAATCGCAGGCGGAACCAATGATCCAAAAGCTGGCGTTGCACAAACTCATTGATCATCGGATCCTCGACTCGTGTGACCTAGATGAGGTCTACCGAATGGCTAGAGCTGCAAACTCTTGCGTGCAAAGCAGCCCTGAAATGCGTCCATCCATAGGCGAGGTAATAATAAACTACAGTGCTTACATTTATTATTATCATTATTATTTTATTGTTGTTGTTGTTGTTGTTGTTGTTTCTATAACAATTTGAGAGCGGGGCTGGGGATTTGAAGTATAAATCTCGATAATAAAAGTCAATCTAGATTTAATGCTAAACTTACAAAAATGCTTACTTGAATTTTGCTACTCTCCGTAAGCTTGTGGTTTATGGTGACATTATTTTTTGACTTCATAGTCTATAGAGTCTTACCAATTTTGGGTGCAACAAATGGATGCCTTTGAACATCTATGTACATAACTATATGGGGCAAAACCTCACTAACCGAGATCTAAGACCATGAATCTTCCTTTACACCCATTGAATTAGTCCCAATGAGATAATAAAAACCTTTGATGGTGAGGATAAAAAAATCAGATATATACATATATGTGTGTGTGTGTGTATTTACCTTTGTAATTAATTGATCAGAGTAATATTCACAGGTTGTGCGCCTTCTTGAAGGGGAGAAAGGACATTTTCATCAGTTTAGAGATCAGTTTCTGCCTCATTATACGAAAGAGTAAATTGCCCCTTGGATTATGGCACTTTTGGTACATGGTACTCCTTAAAAAAAATGAAGGCAAATCAATGGAGTGAGGGAAGAGGAGGGCGATGGAGTAAGGTGAGCAGAATTGTAAAAGTAATGAAAGACTGAAAAAAAAAAAAACAAACTCTAGATTTTCTTTTTTACGTTAAAAAAATTTAAAAAATATATATATAAAAATAAAAGATATATTTTATATTTGAATTTTGAAAACTCAAAATTAAAAATAGTAAAACATTATAATATATATAATAATATAAATATATTAAATATGATAAATGAGTAATTTATGAGTCATGTTCATGTCAACCCATATATAATCCATTTATTAAAAGAGTTATTTCGTGTCAATTGCGAGTTGATGAGTTCGTGCGAATTCAACATTTTATTTAATCGTATTTGATGGGTTCGACCTAAACCAATTTAAGAAAAACCCAAACTCTATAACTTCGTGCGGGTTTCGTGTCATGTTATCATATCGTAACCCAAATTGCCAACCCTACTTGTCTCTTATTGAAATCGTCTAAACTTGAAAATTATGAGATGGCTGATATTGCACTAAAAAAAAAAAAAGAAAAAGAAAAAACAATGCATAGGAAGTGATGTGCTTGAATCTTTTTTTGAGGGGAAAATGTACCAAAGGTGCCATAATTCATGAGGCCAATTTACCATCGACAAGACAAAGGAAATTGAGGAATGATTTGGTTCATCATAGGGGTGGTTTTGTAATTTTTTTTTCTTTAGATATATTAATGCTCTTAGCTAGGTAGATAGGTAATATATAGTTCTTAAGAGGTCACTTGTTCATTAATTTTTTTGTTCTTTTGTCCTTATAGACAAAGGTGATGCCATGATAAGTTTGTCGTATGGAAAGTATATCGAACTATATGATATAGACAAATTATATGTTTGCATAAGCCTAATATATACATCTAAAAATAATTATTTTTTTATAAAAAGAAAATAAAAATACATTGATGGGATCTGGGATAGAAGTTAAACCATATTATTATGGATATTTTCTTCAATCTTTGAGTGGAATATTGATCGTATCACTTTATCTACGTGAAATTCATCTATCACCTCATGATTTTATTATTACGTATAATACTTTGTTAGAAATAACTTTGTTCAAACTTATGGAAGCTGTGCAACAGTGTCAGTATTCATAATTTTCTATTTTATGCTGCATTTGTACGTCTTTTTGACCTGTTTATTTTGTGTTATTTTTTGGGTTTAACTTATTCGTAAGCAAGGATGGAATCAGATTTTGAGCTCAACCAGAGCACAAATAACGATAAAAATTACAAATTAATAGCATAAAAACTAAGTGAAATTTCCAACACTTTTTCGTAATGAAATTTTATTTACAATTGCTCTCGTTAAATTCTCTCTCTCTCTCTCTCTCTCTCTCTCTCTCTCTCTCTTTTTTGTAACTCTACATAATAGTTTCATTGTCAATAACATCAAAAATGTATTTTTTAATGTAGACAACTAAATTTGGACGACAGTTAGTCAGGGATACAAATAGTTTTCTAAAAACCTAAAATTAAAAAAACTATAAAAAGATCTATATAAACTTTGTTTTATTATTTTTATCAGTGGAACACATGCTCTATCAGGCCCCCTCCCTCCATACATGTTTTTAAGTTGTAATTTTTTTACTCAATAAAGTTAGTGGAAACTTAATATTGATTTAGAGTTTTAATTAGTGCATACCATAATTAGATTAGGAATATGTACTGTAGTTCATTGATATATATATCCGTTTTTACTGAAAACAAAAAAAGAAGCAACACAAAACAAATTAGTCGAGTTTGTGTGACAGGAGATCAAACTAATAACTGACTGATTAAAGTGCTTAATGGATAAGGTCACAAGCACTGTTTTAGACTTGTGTTGAAGTCACTACTAGTAGCTGTACATCGACACATAAAAACATGCGAATGTCAAAATTGGATCTCTCCAAGTTGGACCAAACAACAGCTTTGCCCACCATAACAAACAGTGCGCAATGGAATCATTCACGTTCGTAGAATATTATATCTGACTCCGTCGTGATGTAATATTTAAATTGCCTACTTTGTTGTTAAGTAAAAAAAAAAATCGTTTAATTGCGGCTTAAATCTAAGTATTTGGGACAACTTTAATTTGGGTTTTAGAATTAATATTGTTGCTCAAGAGACTGAAATATCACTATACTCGCAAAGGTGAAAACTCTGTACAATAATGGGCTTATACATAAATCCAAGCACAGAAAAAAAATAAAAAACAAAGAAACAACAAAAAGAAGAAGAAATTACTTGCGGCTTTAAATAATAGTGGAAATCATGTGAAATGCATCTTTAGCTGATGAAAAATGCTATTGAAACATTTCAATATGTACGTTTAGAGAAACAATTTTTTTAACTTTATTTGTGACATATAATAATTCCTCTTCATATAATTGTTCTCTCTGATTGAAAAAATAATAATATCAGGTTCCCAGTACTATAATATGTAAAATTATTGCGAGCTAAACTTTAGGTAATAAGTAACTTAAGATAATATAATTAAATTTACTTTTCATTAAGAACCCGAAAAATTGATGAACAGCATTTTTTTTTTTTTTCATAATATCTAAAATTTGCTTCAAAAAGTCCCCTTTTTTTGTTCTCTTCTTCAATGTATTTTTTTTTTCTTTTATAAGAGGCCTTATAAATAGAATTATTTATTTTACACTACTGAAAAAAGTTGCTTTTTAGTCAATAGATTAATTTTCTAACAATTTAATTCATGAGTGTTGTTGAAGAGTTGGGGTTATTTTTAAGCATAATGAGACAGTTAGAGTTTTAAATAAAATCTAAATTTTATATAATTCAGATTTTATAAGATTTTATTTTTCAATTGTAAGTTTTAAATTCATGTTCTAAACTGGGTGGGATTTTTACTAATTCAATAGACCAACTATACAAACTCCTTGAGTCTTTTTAGTCAAATCTTGTGTGTTCTTTAGCCTAAAAAGGTAATTATTTTAACAAAGTCTTTGTCGTTGATTTAAGAGCAACTGATCATATGATTGGTTTGTCAAAGCTTTAATCAGAGTTGGATCTCTTCCTTGAAAATGATATAATTAATCAAAGTTCTTGTAATAATATACCTCAACAAAATAGAATTGTTGAAAGAAAAAATAAACATCTTTTGAAGATTGCTAGATCATTGCTTTTTTCAACTAAAGTTCCTAAGCATTTAGGATAAGGCAATCTTAACTGCAACCTATCTAATCAATAGGATGCCATCTAAAGTTTTAAAATTTCAAACCACTTTCCATGCTTTCAAATACGCACCGATTTCAACTTACTTACCCTTGAAAATTTTTGGTTGCATAGTGTTTGCTCATAATCACAATCACAATAAAGGAAAACTAGAACCAAGGGCAACTAAATGTATTTTTGTTGGGTATTCCCCAACTCAAAAAAGTTACAAAGGTTTTGATCCAATTTTAATTAAAAAAAAGTTTGTGACTATGAACGTAACCTGTTTTGAAAAACAACCACATTTTAGTGCTCATCTTCAAGGTGAAGACGATTCATTGTTTTTTAATGCTTGTGATGGTAACAACATTGACTCACAGATTTTACATGACGTAGGTTTGGTTAGTGGGACTCAACGTCTAACAATAGTTGATATTTTTGAAGGTATTAGGCCTACATTAAAGAATAATATTTCAAACACAGAAAACACGAAACAACCACCTATAATGTCACTACCTGATCAAAGTTACAAAGAAATAGATGATAGAAACATGGAAGATGGCAAAATTTGGAAAGGGATTGTCTACTCAAGGAAGAACTGGGCTCGAGTAGAGGAAGTCTTGGCTCTACAGCATGGTTATGATTTTGAACAGGGATCAAGTTAACAATCAAAGCTTGTGTCAGGTAACTCATCATCTCATTCAAACGTTCAATCTGAATCTTTAAATGATGATCTCCCAATTGCATGTAAAAAACGTGTCAACTCTTGTACTAAGCATCCTATGTCTAAGTTTGTTTCTTACAATCATCTGTTTTCATCTCTCGTTGCCCTTACTTCATGATTGTCTGATGTAGAAATTCCTAAAATGTATAGAAGCCTTTTAAAATTACAAAGTGGAAGGAAGTAATGCTTAAAGAGATTAGAGCTCTTGAAAAGAACAACACCTACAACATGGTGAACTTACCAGAGGGGAAGACTACTATTGGCTGTAAGTAGGTTTTCACAGTTAAATACAACTCAAATGGCTTTATAGAAAGATACAAAACTAGGTTGGTGGCAAAAGGGTTTACTCAAACTTATAACATTGACTACTTAGAGACCTTTACACTGGTTACCAAGTTAAATATAGTAAGGGTGCTTATATTGATTATAGCTAATTTGGATTAGCCTCTTCAACAGCTTGACATGAAGAATACCTTCCTCAATGGTAATTTAGAGGAAAAGGTGTACATGGATATTCCTCCTCGCTTCAAGGAGAAATTTGGCCCTAGGGTGTGTAGATTGAAAAGTCCTTATATGGTCTCAAGGAATCCCCTAAAGCATGGTTTGAGAAGTTCACATGCTTGGTAAAAAAGCAGGGATGCACTTAAGGACAAACTAATTATACATTGTTCATAAAATTTTCTCCTAGTTGAAAAGTTGCAATCTTGATTGTCTATATTGATGGTATCATTCTTACAAGTGATGGCGTAGTAGAGATGGATAGATTAAAGAAAAGTTTAACCTTAGAGTTTGAGATCAAGGACTTAGGATCTCTGATATACTTTCTTGGAATGGAGGTTGCACGTTCAAAGAGTGGAATTGTTGTATTTCAGCACAAATACATATTAGATCTTCTAAAAGGAACTGGGATGAATGGTTGTAGACCTGCAGAGACTTCTATGGATCCTATTGTGAAGTTTTGGAAAAAAGGAGGAGTCCCGATAGATATTAGAAGATATCAAAGGTTAGTAGATAGGCTAATCTACTTATCTCATACTCGGCTAGATATTGCTTTTCAATTAGTGTGATAACTTTGTTTATGTATGCTCCATATAAGGAACACCTTGAAGTAGTGCATTGGATTCTAAGGTATTTAAAGGTTACTCTTTGGAAAGGTTTTTTTTTTTTTTTTTTAAAGAATGATCAGCGGAGTGTTGAAGTATTCACAGATGTAGACAAGGCTAGTTCTGTCATGAATAGGAGGTCTATCCCAGGATATTGTACCTTTGTGTAGGATAAACTAGTAAACTAGACGAGTAAAAAACAAAGCCTCATTGCTAGAAGAAGCGTAGATGTCGAATTTAGAATAATGATGCAGTAGATATGTGAGATCTTATGGCCAAGCCGAGTTTTAGAAAAACTGAAGATGACAATGGAGCATCCCATAAAGCCATACTTTAATAGCAAGTTAGCAATAAGTATTATACATAATCCAATTCAGCATAATAGGACCAAGTATATAGAGACTAATCGTCACTTCATAAAAGAAAAGCTTAAAACTTGGATAATTTGCTTGTCTTTTGTATCGAAAACTTAACAAATTACAAATATATTAACCAAAGGACTTCCAAGACCTAGCTAAGAGTATCTAATTATCAAGTTGGGTAAAATTTATATATATGCATCAACTTGAGGGGGAGTGTGGAAGAGTTAGGGTATTTTTTGTATTTAGACATAATTAGATTGTTAGGGTTTTAAATAAAATTTGAATTTAGAAAAATCAAATGTTAAGAGATTTTTTTTAATTTCAAGTTTTAAATTTATGTTTTAGGCTAGGTGGAATTTTTTCTGATTCTTAATCCTATTTATATCCTTGTAAAATGTTTTTTTTTTTAATAGAAGAGAATATTGTTTTTCTTCCCAATAAAACCTATAAGTGTTCATATAATTAAAAGAATTACAGTGTATGACACAAAAATCATTCCAATCATATTTAAATCAATCAAACAACAAATAACTATTATCGACAAAAACTATTATCAATAATACAAGATAAAAAAAACTTCTTGTAAAAAATTTAATACTGTAATCTCTCTCCTAAATGAAATAATATCGAGGCTTTATACCTGTAGTTATGTTGTTTTTCAATGGGCAAATAATTCTAGTCACAGTGCAAAAGCATAATAGTAACCTTGCAGGAAAGTAGACTAAAAAGTGAGCATTAACAACATCATGGGGGCACAAATAGCCCCCCATTACAACATTACTTTCCCACTACAAAATTTAAATAATAATAACAATAGAAATAGAGTCAGACAAACTATTTTTTTTATTTTTATTTTTATTTTTATTTTTATTTTGCCTTTGAAAGTGATTAATTATAGTGAGTGCTATATTTTTTTTGTTGTTCTTTTTCTGCTGAAGTATTGTTAGTGCTGCTAGAAACCAAGAGATCTTTTTTTTTTCCTCTTCTTAAAAAATGTCATTCGCTTGTTGGAGGGGAATATCAGTCTAATCGGATAAACTCTAGAGGGTTGACTTTTCTTGCTAATTCTATGTTACTTGTTTTATTTCCTACTCTTTTTTCTTTTTTCTTTTTCTAAATTTTAATTTTTCTTCCTTTTCTTCCTCTTCTTCTCCTTCATCTTCTCTCTCTTTCTCTTCTTGGGCTATGAGCTAATACTCTAAAAGGTGTTCCTTTAAAGGAGTTCCTTGCAACCAATATTCAAATGCACACAGAGGGGAAAAATTGTATAAGATATATAGTTCTACTATCAAATTTTTAGGTTGAATTAGAAAAACAGCTTTTTATTCAAAAAAAGAAAATTGAAATCTAAAGCTAAGGGGTTAGTGACAAGCTTCTCAATTTTATTATGAAAAGAAAATTCTAAAATATTGAATGTTTTGTTTGGTTATCTAGATGGTAACTCTATGGACTTTCAATATCGTGAAATGTTCTCCTGTCGTTTCTTACACCTTTTTCTTTCAGGGGGGGTTTGAGAGAAGAGACTGGAGACATTATTTTTGAGTTGGAAAAAAGTTGTTTTGAAAAATGTGTTTGGAAGAAAAAACTATTTGAGGTGAAAAAATAAAAAATTTTAAAAATTTTTTTAGAAAAAAAATATCAATATGGATATTGTTTCGTTCCTCTCGAAATTTTATGCAATTAAAAAAAATTATCTCATTTGGACTTGTATATACAAAATTATGAATTTTTAAAGTTTGGAATTTACTGTTGCGTTTTAGAAATATAAATAGTAAAAAGTGATAAAGTTTTAGAAAAAAGTTGATTTTTAAATGCCGGAGAACAGCCCCTAAACGTGCCTTTAGTTCTAAGTAATAGAATGCTTACGTACAAATACTACATATTATACATGATTGTGTACTTTTCAAACCGATCTCAATGTATTTCATTATTATTTTAAAGATTTAAACTTAATAGGGATAATTATCATATGTGATAACTAAGCAACATTATTATACTGTTACAGGTATATTTAATTCTATCATAAAATGAACATAAAATTTGAATTCCTTACATTCTTAAAATAAGAATAATATTTAACAGCATATACTAATAAAAAGATAGACTCGCGTTGTAAGATTCTTTAATAGAGATATATCTATACGCAAGACTTGCTTTTTAGTATTTGTGATGCAATGTTTTAGTCGTTGACGTAAGATTCACAAACAGGGATATTCGCATTTAGTTATTAATGTGATCCATATTAAAAGACCACTAAGTGTCCCTAAGCCTCCATTTTAGGGAAGCCATGTATATTGGGACATTTAAATTAAAACATGTGGGTGAAAATATTTAAAATAAAAATATTTAAATTGTTATTTAAATAGATATTTTGATATCAATATTTAAAAAGAATATTTAAATGGAAACATTTAGGTTTATAGTTAGATAATCGGTAACTCATTTAAATTACTTAAGTTAAAAAGTATAAAAACTTGAAATGTGTTAGGAAAAAAAATCAATATAAGACTTGTTTTATTTGTCTTGGAGTTTTATATAATTTATTTAAAAAATATTCTATTGAGACCTATATATGCGAAGTTATAAAGTTATAATATAAACATTGAATAGTGAAGTTGAGATTGATTTTTCAAAAAAATAAATAATAAATAAGTTAGGTTATTTAGATAAAGTATTTGATTTTAAAGAAACACATATTTTACAAGATCACCTAAATAGAATAGCTTCTATTTGTAAAACTGGTTGAAATAAACGGGGTTAATGTTTGTCCTTAGAAGTTGAGAGCTCATCTTGGCAAGCAAGCAAGATGGGAGTGGAAAGCTGACGTGGACGCATCCAGTAGCTCATGGGAGTGATGGGGTAAGAAAATAAAATAAAATGTGTGGTGAATGGTTGAGATTCCTCTACCATGGTAAGATTCCGAATCAAAACATATCTCCAACTTGTCCCATGCCCACCTTTTGCATCTTCTATAGCTTCCCACTTGTTTCTTTGGTCCACAAATTTTTTAATCTTTTCTCTAACTTTCTTGTTTTCTTTCCCTTTCATTCCATTGTTCCACTCTTCCCACAATCACATTCTCTTTAAAATATTATATACGTTTAGCTTGTCTTTATTTATTTGTCTATTCCACGTATACTATATATTATATCATGTGCTCACAAGTTTTATATATGTGCAATCCCACACTATCACAATAAGTGCATGAACTACAACTGTATATATACATAAGTTTCTTGTATTGTTATGATTTCATTTTTGAAATTAGCTATTAAATTATTAAAATGTTGGAACCTTAGATAGAAAATCGTAAAGAGACTTTTACGGTGAGGTTTGAATAAACCGATAATGTTTTCTTTTTCTACCATCCTATTTATTAAGTTTCTGTAGATATCATTTTTTTTTCCCCTCAAAGTTAGTATAATGTTAATTAGATATTATTATAACATTAAAAAATGTACACTATAATCAGGATACTCTATCTGGAATGCTCTTGTAATGTTCGACGAATAGAGTGAACCTCTAAATTTGTGGTCCCTTGACAAATGAATATTGAAGTAATGGTGGACCTAACAATATGAAGTTGGCATTCGTCCACGTTTTCCATTTAGTCTTTTGCATACAATGTTTATGCCTGATTCTACTAGGAATTTTGCCCTCTATTATATTCTCATTGCTTATTTTGTAATCAAGAGGGCACTTTATGAAATTAATGGAGCATTAGCCAAATAAAAAATGGAAAATTTTTCATTTCATTGGAGCTTGGGACTACTTAAATTAATTAATCATACTATGACCAAAGTGTGCAAATTATTGCGAATTAGATACCAAGGATAAACAAGCATGCGATCCCGATTCTTTTTCAAAAAGTATATATATAAAAATTTAAAAAAAAAAAAGCAAATTTGAAGAATTTAGGGTGTGATAGCAAAATCTTATAGGCTTTATTTTTTTTTATTTTATGTTAATTTCTATTTCATGAAAAATAGATTCCATAAATTTGTAGCTAGGTTGGAACAAGATTCCAATTGCTCATGGGGTGTTGATTGTTAAACGACGTGCGAGGCTTAAATCATTACGGATGAAGTTGTAGGGATCTGAAGCTGAATTTAAACCATCAAAAACTGTAAGAAAAAAAAAATAAATAAATTGGCACATTGGTACGCGACGATTTGGTGAATCTAAAGTGCACTTGTAGCTATTAACCACGTGTTGTCTCCCCAACATGTATAGATCATAAACGCGACCTCAAGCTTTTTTTTTTTTTTGTCTTTTTTTTTACACGTATTTAATCCATAAACCATTGACTATAGAGTTATCCATTTATGTCTAGACCTTCCAAAATTTTTATTAAAAGCGAAGAATGTGTGAAAAAATATCTTTTATAAAGAATTTTTATATAAATATCTCATGTTTTATTAAATTATGAAAATAATTTAAAAAAACATATCAATACGTGATTCATCACTTGGTGATAGTCAATCGTTGAAGTGTTTTGATCAATTAATCACTGAGTTATAATTAATCAACACTATGTGATCATATATCATTGATCATAATTAATCAATATTTTAATTATAACCTGTCATGTTTTTTAAAAAGAAAATTCGGTAATTTTTTTTATATATCTGTCCAAAAACTGCTTTCTAACCTAATATATCTTAAAAAAAAAAAAAAAAAAGAACAAATACGATCCTACCATTCAAATTGAAATGCATGACAAGGATCTTGTTCCACAACCCAAGCTAGTGCTATTTCATTTATTCTCTTTTATTATTTTTCCCTTGTTTTTTCCCCCTATCAAAAGCAGAACAATACTCATCTTCCTCTAAACGGACACTCAAAAACCTTATATGGCATCTCTTATTTGAGAATAATACTTCATGGAAGAGTGTTTTATAGTCATTTTCTAGTACTTCTCGGAAAAAGGAAATATATGTTTATACCATAAGATGGTTTTATTTTGTTTATTGTGTATATACCTCTCACTCCCAATATTCTAATTGTTATGGTAACCATAATCCAAGTTTGGTATCCCTATACCTCTTTTGATAAATATTATTCCTACTATGCAAATTGCCACCTAGACTCGCTTTTCTCTCACAAAGTGTATAAGGTCTTTCTTTGATAGGCATATTGCCATAAATACCAATTTAAATATATATACACATGTATATGCATATATGTGTGTATGCTTATTGAGTACTTTTTTTCGGGAAAAAGAAAATTTAGATACGCTAACGGATAATGAACCGATGGTGGCTATGCATGCAAACGTCTTGTCTAGAACTATGTTTGGTTTGAGAAATGCACATCTTGTCTAAGCTCTATGTTTGGTACGAGAGAAAGAAAGAAGGGACGGATGCATGAAGAGAATATATTAAAGATATAGTGGATTTTTCATAAAGTTATTTGGCAAGATGTTAAGGAAAGAAAATAAAATTGCACTGGGTAATGTATCGTTAGAAATAAAAGCAGCAAGTTTGTGTATCAAAGATGATTCTTTGCTTCAACAACTAACCAATACTTTGACCAATTTTTGGAACTCTCATTTTGTGGTGGTAAAAGGTAAGTAAAACTATCATGTTCCAAATTTTATAGTCTGACCCCTTCCTTTTTTTTTTTTTTTTTTTGCCTTTGTTTTTTCAGAATTATATATATTAAAAAAATTAGATGGTTTTCGGTTTTTAATTGTTAGATTTTATAGTCTGAATTTTTTATTTTTTTAGAGAATTATATAATATAATTAGATAGTTTTCGGTTTTATATTGTTAGATTTTAATAAGAGTACTATACGTTAAATTTGTTTCTATATTAAAATGTGATTCTGTAGTACTAATAGAGAATCCTCACCATCAAAGTTCCCAACTTTTTTAGTTCCTTATTTAACGGAAAGGATAATTTTTATGAACAAAAAAGAATTATATGATCCAAAAAATGTGAAGCTCAATATTAAAGCTGATCCCGTTGCTCTATGCGTTACATTATCTTACTAATCAAATACTGAGAGCATATGTTTTTAGGTGGTAGAAAAAGAAAGATAAAGTAAAATAATGATTTTTCGTTTACTGTTTGAAATTATGGTTTTTTTTAAATTTAATTATAAAAAATGATTAACAATCTAACAGGTAGTAAGAATTATTTTAAAATTTCTTGTAAAAATTTCAAGTGTTGCTATTTTTTTTTTTTTTTGACAATTCATATTGTGACTTTGATGGGAAATTCTTCTACAAGGTTAAAATCTTCCAAAAAAGAAAAAATCTCACACTCGTAAATATAAAGCTTATGTTTGAAATAAAGGTTTGAAATGAAATTTTGACGTTAAAATTGATTGACTTTCAAAACTTAATTATAATTTTTATTAATTTTTTAAAAAAATTTAGACAAAAATGAACCTAAAAATTGCATGTTGAACCTTACAACCAATCAAATCATAAATTTAATATATAAAATCAAAAGCAACTTCTAATAACCGAAAAACAAGACCTTAAATTTACAAGGTTTTCTCGGAGGAAAAAAGATAATAAACTATTAAGTTTTAGTGATCAATCTGAGATATATTTATATATATATATATTCTAATCGCTTGCTTGAAATAAATAGAAAAGGGCTTGAGGTGCATTTTATCCTCTGTGAAAACGAATGAAAATATGAGCTGCCTTCCATGGCCATGTACGACCTTATCTGAAAAACCAGCAAAGGGTATTATTGTCATTCCACTTTTTTAGCAGCTTGCTCTGTCATCATCCATGTCGATCCATGACATAAGACGATAAAACAGGAACTACCAAGTAAAAAACATAAAATTGTCAGGCAAAAAAAAAAAATCAAAAAATAATATCAACTTATCAAGCACAAAAAAAACCTGAAAATTAAAAAAAAAAAAAAGGAGTGTCAACAGCACGCGCTCCAATAAGACGTGATCACGGTTTTTGGTTCCTTAACGTGATTGGGAAAAGAATCTAGTATTTTATTTTATATTTTTTAAGAAAAAGTTAATATCTGATATTTAAATAAAAGCATCTTTCAGTAATTTAGATACGATTAACGGTTGAGTAGCTTTCAACCATATCATATCTTCTTCTAGCTTAAGGTTCTGATTAGCAAATCCAAATATTTTATAATTTGAAGTCTTAGGGAAAAAAGAAAGAAGACATTTAAAGCCAAGTATAAGATTTCCAAACTCAGAAAAATGGAGAAAGTTGAAATGATGAGTTTTTGTACATTTTTTAACCATCGGTCTGTATAAAATTAATTACTAATTAAAAAAAATCATGACTTTATTATTATTATTTTTTTCGGTTCCAAAAAATGCATGTAAAAATTGATAAAGAAAATATGTACAAGTCAAGAGAAAAACCATATGCACGGGATTAAAGAAATTAAATAAGAAAATAATAATAAAATAAAGAGAGGGAGAAGAATAGAAAACAAAGAATTTTTAATGTGAATACATCTATAATAAATACATTTAGTAAGGAGTATTATGAATAGATTTCTATATAAATACAAGTTACAATATATAAAATTAGGTAAATTTTCTAATACTTACAAATAACCTAAGATCAAGAATATTCTAAATTACAATAAATACAAAATTTACCTAATACTTACAAAATCACCTAAAATTAAGAATATTCTAAATTACAATAAAAACAAAATTCTTAATATACAAAATAATAACTTTCTTAAATACTATCTTTCCTAATATGCCCCACAAGATAGAGTTTCAATAGGTGATCCAATCTTGAATTATGATACGAAAAAAAAACTTGAATAAATAAAATTTTCTGTTTTTTCCTCTTTTTTTCCTTTTTTTTTTTCCTTCTTTTTTTTCTTTTTTTAATCTTAAAAAATAAAATAACAAATTATGGGCGAAAATTGTTAGAAGAGAAATGTAGGTGACACTTAGGTGGACGATAATCGTCAGGAGAAAGGGCGTATGGGCTTTGGGACGGCAAGTGTCAAATGTGCAGATAGAAGGAACAAGGCAGCATGGACGCTAAGATGGCAATCGTCAAGAATAGAACGCAACACGTAGGGGCAGCATTGGTTAAAAAACAAGGGTGTAATGCATATGGAGGATCAGTGACTCATTTAAATATAATCCTATGAGCTTACTGCTTTAATTATATAAAAAACTAAAAAAATAAAGAGAGAGAAGAAGACGGCACTTGGGTGTAGGAAAGATCAAGGACTCGTTTGAGTATGATGTTAGTATTTTTTGTGGTTTTTTTTATTATGATAGAAGTTTTTTTATTTTTATTTTTTGGTGATAAAAACATAAAGAGAGGGGGGATTACGTGATGTGGGCGGGTAGGCGATTGTGTTTTGTGGGTGGGGGAATTTTGTGGAGAAGGAGGGATGGGGAGGATTTGAGAGTGTGTGCGGTGGTGGGATTAAGGTCTAGTATCTAAGCTTGATACCATAAAAAAATTAAATAAGAGAATAATAATAAAATAAAGAGAGAGAGAATAATAGTACATAACAATTTTTAACATGTATGTGTTGATGTCAATAGAGTAGGAACCAAGAGAAATTCACTAGAAAGAAGCAATATGAATGAGTTTCCATATAAATACAAGTTATAATATACAAAATCAGGTTCATTTTTTAATATTTATAAATCATCTAAAATTAAGAGTATTCTAAATTACAATAAATACAAAATTCACTTAATACTTAAAATCACCTAAATTTAAGAATATTTCAAATTATAATGAATACAAAATTCTTAATATACAAAATAATAACTTTCTTAATATAACTCGTAAGATGGAGCTCCGATAGGAGATCCAATCTTGAACTATAATAAAAGAAACATGAATAAATAAATTTTTTTCTTCTTTTTTGTTTTTTTTTTTCCTTCTTATTTTTTAAATTTAAACAAAAACAAAATAATAAATTATAGACGAGAATCATGAAAAGAGAAAGGCAGATGACACTTGGATGCAAGGATGATAATCATCAGGAGAAAAGGCCCATGGACATAGGGACAGTAGGTGTCAAGAGTGGAGGGAGAAGGAACAAGGCGTATGGGCACTGAGACAGCAATCGTTAAGAACAAAACGCAACGCATAGGGACGACAATCATTAAAAGAAAGGATGCAATGCACATAGAGGATCAATAACTTGTTTGAGTATACTCCTAAGAGTTTACTACTCTAATTAAATAAAAAATAAAGAGAGAGAAGAAGATGGCACTTGAGTGCAAGGAAAATTAAGGACTTATTTGAGTTCGATGGTAGGGTTTTTTTGTGTGTGTTTTTTTTTTTTTTTTTTGATGATAGACCTTTTTTTTTTCTGTGATAGAAACATAAAAGGAAGGGGGATTACATGAGGTGGGTGGGGTAAGGGTGGGGTAAGGGATTGTGTTTTGTGGGTGGGGGAATTTCTTGAAGAAAGAGGGATGGAAAAGATTTGAAAGTGTGCGAGGGTAGTGGGGTTGAGGTCTAGGATCTAAGCTTTGATACCATAAAAAAAATTAAATAAGAGAATAATAATAAAATAAAGTGAGGGAGAAGAATAGAGCATAATAATTTTTAACATGGATATGTCAATGTCAATGGATTAGGAATCAAGAGAAATTTACTAGAACAGAGTATTATGAATGAACTCCATATAAATACAAGTTATAATATATAAAATTCAGTTTATTTACTAACACTTAAAAATACATAAAATGAAGAATATTTTGTATTACAATACATACAAAATTAACTTAATATTTACAAAATCACCTAAAATCAAGAATATTCAAATTATAATAAATACAAAATAATAATTTTCCTAAATACTATTTTTCCTAATAAGAATGACCCAACAACAATGAATTATTATGGTAGATTTATAATTAAAAGTTAAAGTATTAGATGATCCTATTTGAAAGTTTTAATCATGAAAGTTTGTTCATTTCATCGTAATACTTGGTTTAGAGCGTTCAAGTCCAACAATCTTATATATTATTATAATTAACACATCAGTGAGAGTACGAGGCTAAGTAGATACACTCTTGATCGAGAAATAAGACCGTCTATAAAACACTTAATTCAAGGCTCATACATAGGCAATGCAGAAATATAAAATAAAATAAAATAAAATAAAATAAAAAGAACAGGAACTTATTGAGCGTGTAACACGCGCCACACGACACCGGGATTGCGACAGCTGCTGCAAGGATAACCGTTGTCGTTGTACAAAGAAACAGTTTAACAGAGGTCAGATGTTTTTTTTTTTTTTTTTTTTTTGAATTTTGTAGATGTTTGTCATTTAAAAAATAAAAAAAAAACAAAAATAATATAGAAATTATTAAAAATAGAAAGGTAGTGGAGTGGACACTAGAAAGGAGGTGCTTGGTCTCTCAAAAAAAAAGGAAAAAAAAAAAAAAAGGCGGTGATTGGCCCTGCGTCATATGAGGAATATAAAAATGAAAAGCCCAACAACATTTGTGGAAAAAAAAAAAAAAAGCTACCTACTTTAATTACACAAATATATTTCATTTTTTATCCCAGGGAACACAACACAAGTGTTGAAGGAGGAAAAAAAAAAAAAGTGTTCTTCTCTCATTATTTTCAACTTATAAATAAGTTACTAAAAAAGTAAATAAGAGAGAGAAAGAGAGAGAGAGAGAAAGCAGAGAGAGTGGTATTCCGACGTCGAAAGCAGAGCAATTTGCAGCTCAGCTGCTACCAACACTCCACAATTTGACTCTTTTATTTTCTCTCTCTAACATTAACACATACACACACACACTCTCTCTCTCTCTACTGGTTTTTTTGTGCTTCAAGATGTGAGAAAGCTCTTCGTCTCTCCGAAGGAACTCTTTCCAAAGGTGTCAACCTTTTCCACTCCCACTCCCATTTGGATTCTCCATTTCTCTTTCTTTTTCTTCTTCTTCTTCTTAGCAAAACCACTTCTCCTTTCTTCAGAATTGCTTTGAGTTTTCGTTGGCAACTCAATTCTCAATTCACGAGCTGTGACGCCTCTGTTTTTTTTATTCTTCAAGATTAGTTTTTTTTTTTTTTTAGAATTCTTTTTTCTTTTTTGGGCAGATTTCCTTCGAGACTTTGGAAGATTGAACCCAGAAAATTCGAGTAAGTTTTAACATTCTCAACGAATTTCTTCAATTTTCTTTCGGATTTTTCCGTTTCAGCTTTCCAAGGTTTTTTTTTTTTTTTTAATTCAACTTTTTTCTTTTCTTTTCTTTTACGTTAAGTTTATTTTCTTTCTCTTTTTTTTTTCCCTTAATTTGATCAATTTTCTTTTGATTATTTAATTTAGGAGGCCCTTCGGGGGATTTTTTTTTTTGAAAAAATTTGTTTTGAAAAATATATTTAAGGGAAGAAATCGTTTAAAATGAAAAATATATAAAATTTTAAAAATATATTTATATATAATATTTCGTTTTCTTAAAATTTTTATATAATTTAAAAAATTCATGTTTTTTGAGTTTATTTATCTAAAATTATAAATTTTTAAAATTTAAAATTTATCGTAACATTGTATAAATATAAATAATAAAAAATAATAAATAATATTAAGATAAAAAAATTATTTTGAAAACTTTTTTTTTAACCCTCAAACAGCCTTTTAATTGAAGTAATTAAATTAAATAATGAAAACCTGTTTTTTTCGTTTTATTCTGTTTTTTAATTAGCAAAAATTTTAATTAATTTATAAAAAATTAATCAAATTAAACTTTAAAATTCCATTCCGTACGCAAACTTGGGTTCGTTAAATTTTAAGTTTCGATAAATAGTGGAATGGACGGTCATGATCAGTCGAGCAGTTGATTGATGGATGTCATCTTGGACCGTAAAGATACGAACGGTGGTAGTTTAAATAGTTTGGAATCAAATCTTTATTTTACATCAAAAGGTTTTCTTTTTTTCCTGTTTTTACAGTTCTTTCCTTATTTCTTTCCCTTTTTTTTTTATAAATAATTTCTCTTAGCCCTTTATATCGGCTTTGGCCACGTCATTTTCCAACATAATAATATGATATTTATTTAACATAATATTAATTTTAGGAGAATGTTACGTTAAACAAAATATTATATCATACTTTTCATTGAAATAACGAGGATGATAAACACGTCTTATATAATTTATATATAAAATTAGATTTGTCAGAAGATATCACCATATTCTTTAAATTGTAATGCAAAACGAGAGTGAGGGAGAAAAGTAAGATAAATGTAATGTTTTTAAACCTTGCAAGGTATTTAATTCTATGTTCAAACTAATCATCTTCAAATCTTGTTTAAAAATCTTAAATTGGACGCATTAAAATCTATACAACTTGCGAGCCTCCTTCGATTTAATTAGCTTCAAGTTAAAACTTTTTTTTTTTTTTTGTGTGTGTTCTTTGCTCAAAACGTCTAAAGATAAGCAAATAATGTCCCCTTTTGTTGTCCTATTTTTCAATTTAAAAGTTTTGCTCGCGTCTGAAATGTGACCACAATTGTCTTTAGGTACTGGCATCGTATGAACTGTTTCTTTGCAACATAGAGCTGTGATTAAGGGCCTTAATTACCAGAAAATGACAGTGGTTAAAAAGTTTTGCTTTAATTCTATATTTTGACCAGCGAAAAGTGGCTCCCAGCCCCACTCTTTCAAGGTCATTAGTTTTAGTCTAGAAACTAAGGCCAATTTGTGACTTATCACCCTTTGTGATTGAACATTTCTAATTTTTAACCAGGCATCGTGTGATTCTATCGTGGCGCAGGAACGGAGGCGCTTCTTGGTTGATTGGTGAAGTTTTGGTCTAATGGCAAAAGTTTGTTGGCCGTATTTTGATCCTGAGTACGAGAACTTAAGCACCAGAATCAATCCCCCAAGGTTTTTGTTCTTTTGGGCTATCCTTGTTACTTTTTTATCAAATGTTGGTTGTGCTTGGTAAAGCATCAAAATTAGAATCTTCAATGCCTCAATGGCCATTTTTACATGAGAAATGCTTTGTTGTTCTTCATTCCTTCTAATGATTTGACGGATCTTGAAAACGACCAACACTAGGTGAAAAATGCTTGGCAGTGAAATGCTGTGGCAATAGGATCGCATGTTAAAATTATTTTAGCGACTTTTACACCGTGAAAGATAAGCGCGGTTGAATCCTTATGAAGAATGTGCCCTGCTTTAATTGGCTATAGCTGAGGACCATGATTAAGCATTTTCTTATTCTGGTTTACCAAGATGAAATAAAGACCTGAAATAACCGTGTTTCTGCACATGTCATATTGATCTTGTTGGCCTGACAATTTCTCGTCTCTCTATGATTCTGTCTTCAGGGTGTCTGTGGACAACTCCACTTGCAGTGACTGTACTCTAGTCAAGGTATTTCTTGTTTTCTTTGTAGATAATCGACGAGGTCCTTGCAGTTTGGATTTTTCAGACAAGTTGAAAGCAATTTTCACATTTCCTATAACATCATTCTAATAAATCATCATGGAAGCAAATCACAGTAGTAAACTTGAATTTTGAAACAAATTATCTCAAAAATCCAACCAGATCCAAAGAGGGAGGGTTATTGTTACTGCCTCACCATCTTCTTTCATTTTAAACTTACGTCTCAAACATATTGAAATGAATGTGTGGATGTACTTATGATGTGCAGCTTGATAGTGTTAACAAGCCTGGAATTCTGCTAGAAGTTGTGCAGATCTTGTCTGACCTTGACCTCATCATCACTAAGGCTTATATTTCTTCTGATGGCGGATTTTTCATGGATGGTATACATATATATATATATTTTTTTTGCTATTTTTAACTTTTATAACTTTAGCAATTACCTTGAGAACTTACGCTAGTAATATTCCTTTGAGTCCCATCATTTTTTTCTGTTCGCTCGTATGCACATTGGCGGAATATTTTACTTTGTATGACATTCTCAATATGCTTTGGACTAGTGTTCCATGTCACTGATCAACAAGGAAACAAAATTATGGATAGCAAGACCATCGACTACATAGAGAAGGTAAGCCGCTGCAAATTTTTTTTTTTTTGCTGTATGCTTTTCTGCTTTTTACCAGAAAAGGCCTCCAGCATAGTCAGTTGAACCACAAACCAATTATAGTGGCACAATTTCATGAAGTCTCTCGACTGAACCGTACAGCAAAATAATGACCCACTTAGGGGAGAATCTTCATACTCAGAAGACTCTTTATTATCTTTTTCTCTACTTCACAACCACTTTTACTATTCTTATCTCAAAAACTCTACTATAAACTTAACGTTATGAAAGTTTATAACCTTATATATACAAGTTCAAATGAGATGATTTTTTTTTTAAATTATATAAACTTTCAAAAGAAATGAAATAAGATTTATATTGATAGTTTTTTTTCTGAATAAAGTTTTTAAATTTTACATTTTTTAACTCTAAATAATTTTTTTTTCAAATACATTTTTTAAAACTTACTTTTCTCTAACAAAAAAAAAAATCTATTCTCAATTCTGACATAAGGAACTTATTAGATCTAATAGAATTGTTTTGCTATATCTAGACTGATACCAATCTAACCCATTTTACGAATTAAATGTGACCAATTAACTAACCAACAAAACTACTTGTTACGAACAAAATCTTAGTTCTTGTATCAAAACATATAAATGTTGGTAAAATAAAATGGTTCTCCTATAGTTATAGTTAGATCCTTCAAAATCATAAGAATCCTAGTTAGAATGGAATTCTAACTCAAACTCCCCCAAACAAGCCTAAGGGGGCATTTGGATAAATATTTCATTTTAACTTCATTCAAATACAATACAATTTTACACCAAACATAAATTTTGCAACAGTGCTACGAAAACAATTACTATTTAAAACATTTTTAAAACAATCACATCAACTTTTCAATTCCACTATTTATCTCTCTACTTTTACCAATCACATCAACTTTTCAACTCTAAAATACTTTTCATCCAAACACACATTTCATTCAAATACAAAACAAATACTTTTTAACCAAATACAACATTCAAAAAACAAATTTCATTCAAATACAATCAAAATGCAATGCGTTTACCAAACGCCTCCTAAGTTTGAAACGTATCTAGGGATGGCAAAGATCTTCATCCCACAATCTCCAAGGAGATAAGTAAGAACTGCCATCATGAGGAAAACTCTAATTGCCTTTTCTTCAGCAATTTATATTTTTCGTTTTGTTATAAATCGCTGGAAAACCAGAATACGGACTATCCCTTGGCATACTTCCTCAAGAAAGTGCTAGATTGTTTGAGTAGTACATGACAACCACTTGCAAACAGGTCGTTGAGAAATTAGATTTGTTACTTCTTATTACTTTAGGAAAGTGCAATAAGGCACACAATCTATTACACTATGGGGCTAAATTCTTAAGAGCATAGAAACTGGCTTTTGTGACACTAGGAAAGGGTCAAGGAATGAGAAAGAGTTTTCCACAGGTTGTGGAAAAACAGTTGCATATATTTTTATCTTTTTTTTTTTTTTCCCTGTAAACTTATTGAAGTAAAGCAAAAGGAAATATGTGGAAATGCTGATATTCCCTTCTTTCTTGCCTCGTTAAAAAAGGCCTTAGGACCAAAGGGGCGTTCCACAGAGGAAGTGAAGACTTGGCCAGGAAAAGAGGTTGGTGTGCACTCTGTTGGTGATCTTACGGTAGTTGAACTCATAGGCCGAGACCGTCCCGGTCTCTTATCTGAGATCTCAGCTGTCCTTGCAAACCTTCGGTTTAATGTATATGTGGCTGAAGTGTGGACGCATAATAGGCGGATAGCCTGTGTACTTTATGTCAATGATGATGTCACATGCCGGGAGGTGAATGATCCAACCAGATTATCTGCTATGGAAGAGCAGCTAAAGAACATTTTACGGGGATGTGAGGATGATGAGAAAGTCGGTTACACTAGTTTCTCCATGGGATTCACCCACATTGATAGGCGGCTCCATCAAATGCTGTTTGCTGACAGAGATTATGAGGGCTGTGGACTTACAAATGTGGTCGATTCTCCTTCCTTCAAACCAAAGATCACGATAGAGCGCTGTGAAGAAAAGGGATACTCAGTGGTGAGTGTCCACTGTAAAGATCGTGCAAAACTGATGTTTGACATTGTGTGCACCCTCACAGATATGGAGTACGTTGTTTTCCACGCGACTATTTCATCAGATGCTCCTTATGCATCACAGGTAAAATGTATATTTATTCAGTCTAGATGCTTAATCCTCAACTTAAAAATGGGCGGAGCTACTCGTAGACGAGTGTGAACTTTTTATTTTATTTTATCTTTTTCAGTTTTATCTCAAGAAACTTCACATGTTTTTTATTTTTGCCACCACCAAAAATTTTTTTAAAATTTTTTTATCCCTATATAAAACTTTATCTTTTATGTACGTCCTACCGAAATAATAGGTTGACTTCATTGTAAATTTAAAACCTGACAAATGAACCTAGACATTTACATGAATAGGGCCATAGTTGATTTTTGTTGTTTATTATCTGTCACAAAAAATAATATAAAACATATTAAAACACTTTTTATTCACAAAGTCTTACCAGTCAAATCGGGTTATCTCATGAATTTCTGATTGACCTTCTTTGGATGCTAGGTTGTCTTAGCTGTTTGAAGCGGTATCCGTTTGTGCCTTGTATCAGAAGCAATAGACAAATTGCATTTACGTCATGATATGTGTTGATCCCTCCTTAAATATTTAAATTCAAATAATTGAAATAATGCATCTAACTGTAGGAGTATTTTATTCGTCACATGGACGGTTGTACACTTGATACGGAAGGAGAGAAGGAAAGAGTCATCAAATGTATAGAAGCCGCGATTCAAAGAAGAGTAAGCGAGGTCAGTGGAAAACTCTAACCGGCAAGGCTTTTTCAAGTTTTGCTTTAATAGTCCACCATACAATCTTTTCTAGTGTATTGCTTGTTTCAGAAGTTTGAAAGATACAAAAGTTGCAAGAAAAGTTAGTGTTTTATAGAAAAAGCCATTATAAAGTTTGATGGATTCAACGCATCTAGCTTGGGAAAAACACTAAAAACTTTACTATTTTTTCATTCATGACGGAAATGGGAATTTTGCTGTGAAACCAGGGTCTGAGACTGGAGCTTTGCGCAAAAGATAGAGTAGGCTTGTTATCGGAAGTAACAAGGATTCTGAGGGAGAATGGCCTGTCGGTTTCAAGAGCAGGGGTCTCAACCGTTGGAGAACAAGCAGTGAATGTCTTTTTCGTGAGAGACTCATCGGGAAACCCGGTGGACATGAAGACAATCGAAGCGCTGCGTAAAGAAATCGGGCACATGACAATGATGCTCAGCGTGGAGAAGGTCCCAACTAGCTCCAAGGCACCCGAGGCTAGAGGGTGGGCCAAGACATGTTTCTTCTTTGGGAACTTGTTGGAGAAATTTTTGGCTTGAACTGATGCCCCCATAATTAGTGTTATGGATATTTTGGAAATGTACAGAATAAGTGTAACAAAACTGTTCAGCATCTTGTCTGGGCAGAGTTTGTCTAATTGCGACATTCCTGTAAAACTTACATGTATGGATGTAACTTGTAACCAATGTTGCTTGGACATCGCAAACTGCCTTCTTCCCCCTCCCTCCCCAGCTTTGATGTCAACTCATAGCGGACTTAAAACATGGTATTTTGTACACTTCTACTTAAGTTCGAATCTCTCACCTCAGTTTAACAATAATAATTAAAAAAAAGGGTACAAAACAAAACAACAAATAGGAATTTTTCTTGAATGCAAATCCTTTATCCATTTCTTCTGCCAGCCTTTCTGCCCATCCATTATCACCATGCAATGGGCATGTGACAAATATATCAAAATTATCGCTCATAATCTAGGAACCTAAACCTCTCCCATCCTTTATCAAAATGCTACATTTTACTCTCGTATTTTCAATAATACTATAATAACCATCTTTGTTTCTAATTTCATATTAAAAACGTCCCTTTTATCGAAATTTGACCAAATTTTAAGATTTGAAAAAAAAAAAAAAAAACGTTTTAATCACGAGGTTGACCAATTTCATCGAATACAAGGAATTCTATGTTTGTTAAAACGTTCATTTGGCACTTTTAAGTTGAATCAAATTTTGTCCAAAGTGAGGTATTAAGCCGGAAATTAAAAACTCAAGAAATCATCATTGAAAACACAGAGTAAAACGTGATATTATGATTAAACACAAAAGAGGTTTAAGTAGTATGATTATCCTGTTATGCCCACACTCAGATAACGTGCGTCACACAACATAGTACTCATATAGAACCACAGTGCGTATATTAAAACGAAATAAAGAACAAGGAACAAGGAGACACAGAATATTTCCTCAAATTCGATCTGAGCAAGTCAACTCTAAGCAGAAAACTAGAGACGGGCACAAATTGCATGTCCGACTGAATTTGGGCCCTTCCAAAACCAAACTAAACTTTGAATTTGAACCACAAAAAAGTCGTTGGTATGGGGGGTGGGGGGCAAGGATTGTGGGGGGAATGCAAGCACTATAAAAACTGGTGGGCTATTTGGAAGAGTTCTTGTAAGAGTTTTTTTTTACCTTTTGAGTTCAAAAACTGTGAAAACTGCTTTTAGAAATACTCGGGTAATCTGTTAAAAAAAATTTTAATTTTCAAAAAAACTTTCTAGCAAATCTAAAAAATATAACTTATGAAAAAAATTCTTCGAAATACTTTAAAATTTGTATCAAAACTTAAATTAGATATTATAAACTTTATTTTAATATTTTAAATATTTATTAAAAAATTTTAAAGTCTTTTTTACTTTAAAATTTTTTTTAAAAATATAGTTTCCAAACACTTAATGGGTAATGACCCCTCATGAACCGTTACATTTAACTTATCTTTTCAATATTCATCTCTTATAAAATTTACATAAAATAAAAAGATTTGAATAATATTCTTCACTTACTAAAACAATAGATAAATTTTTTAAAAGTAATTTTTATCTTATCAAAAATAACCTTCATGTTTATTACAAATAATAAAATTCATATAATGAAATAAAATTAATAAAATCCAAAAATATTCTTCCATGAAAAAAAACCATAATTAAAGTATGAAAATTTATTAAAATATTAAACATAATTAATTTAAGATCATTCTTCCCATTTTCCCATCACTCATCATATCGCTTCTATTTCAAGCTTCTCTATCATTGCGTCTTACCATTTCCTTTATCTACAATATGAATTAACTTATATAAGTAAAAACTTAACAAGATACTTATATCTCACAAATTCAAATAAAAACATATTATTTTATAATCATCATCATCGTCGTCATCATTATAAATATTAACATCTTAAAAAGCTTTTTAACTTTTAAAATATCATCATATTTAGGCCTGATATTGTACCATCATAAGACTAGTTACGAAAAAATGGGATAACAAACTTTAAAACAATCATGACGATAAATCCACTCATCGGACAAAAGACTGCTCACTAGTCACATTAACATCAAATGTGTACAACGTCATTTTAAAACATAAAAGTACATATGCTTATTTTTTTTTTATCAAAACTTCATCATAAAAGAAGAGTTAAAACATCTTACCGTTATCAACATTAATAATGTATATACTTCTTAATTAATAAATTCATGTTACAGGTGAGAGTATACTTACATAAACACCTTACCTAACCTCTTAAATTTTCCAATAATGACGTGATGATTGAGATTCTTAGGTACTCGCCTCTAAAACTGTTCATGTCATAAATAATAAATATAATAAATTATTAAAAAGCCATAATAATCTTTCAATACATCAATCACATTAAAATAGTACCTAAAAAAACTGATTTCATCATCTAATAACATCGAATCATAATAATAATAATTTCATAACTTACAAAAATTAACAGCTGGACCTTCGTTCTTTTAAAAATTCATAAAAATTCATACAAAATTCTAAATAATTCTTAATTAGTCTCAAAAGAAAGTAAATATCTAGAGCTTTCTAATAATATTAAATTCATCAAAAACAAAGTTTGTTTGGACTATTAAACAGCATACTAAAGATTGAATTTAAACTCTGAAAATTTTTGATTATGATCAAATTTAAAAATTATTTTTTAAAAATAAAATAAAATAAAATAAAATGATCACTTCCAATAAAATCATAGATAAAAATTGACAAACACTAAAATAGTCTAAACAAATAAAATTAATCAACCAAAAAACCTATAATGTTTCCAAAACAACAAATCATCATCAATCGATTGTGTAGTCTATCTAAATTATCATCTCATAATATTCTTCTAACCCATCAAATTATTGCAAGAAAAATTCCATTGAAGATATCAACGCCATCAAATCAACAAATCACAGAAACTACTATCACCAAGCAATTATAAAACATACTTTTGTTATGATCTTCCAAAACAATAATAAAAAAAGAAAGAAGGATGATGATAACAATGACAAGGCAAAAGAGACAAAAGAATGGATCAAAAACTCTTTTTTTTTTTCCCCTATAATCTTTTTCCCTGGTTGAATCTCCCTCTCCACTTAACTTCTTACTATTAACTTATATACATGTATAACTTATATAAAACAGTATCTATTCAAAACTTTATATATATATATATTTAAGTAATGATGTTAACAACCAAAACTAAAAAAAAAAAAGTAATAAATATGTATAGAAAATCTTATATTTAATAATTAATAGATAATGAAGAACAATAATTTATTATTGAAAATTAATAGAGAATAACATATTTATTTTTATTCAATTCAGTAAACGGGAAAGTTAAATATAATTAATATAGGAGTTAAAAACTACAAATCAACCTACACAATTTCATTAAATAATTACTTATATCAACATCATTAAATAATCACATAATTTCATCAAATTATCATATATAATGAATAAATAAAATCAAATTAACATAAATTTTATTCTAACGTTCCGAGTTGTCATCGCATCAGCTGAAAAAAAAAAAAACTCAATATGACATTATAATGAATTAAATATAACATCATTACATTATTCATATTATTTTATTTCATCCAATTTTAATACTGTTATTAGCTAAGATTTGGGGCGTTACATACTGAAAAGTCATAACTTTTACTTATCTTCTTCTACTGACTAAAAACAAAAACAAAAACAAAAACTCTACCAAACAAACCCGAAATATGGAATAAAAGCTTTTCAGAATAGAAACATTATTTACCAATAATATTAAAGGACACCAATAATGTTATGTTATGTACAATTTATAATAAAATATGGTCTTGTATTATAAAGTTTATAGATGAGATCCTTTTTCTTACTAGTGATATTTCGGGTTTGTATGACAGAGCTTTCTAAAAGGTATTTTTGGCTTTCTTAGTCCAAAAGTTATTTTTGAAAACATTATGATATGCTTGAAGAGCTTCTGATTTTCAAAAAACCTTCCTATCAAAGCTAAAAAAATATGACTTTTGGGAGTAACACTTCTAAATATACAAAAGACATGTTTGACAGAATTTCTTAGAAACTAATTTAAGCTTCTTAAATCTAAAACCTGTTTCTAAAAATGTTTGAATGATTTGTTATAAAAGCTTCCAATCTTAAAAGAACTTCCTGTCACAGCGAAAAAACATTGCTTCCATAACAAAAACTCTTTTGAATTCATTTTAAAACTTATATCATAATTTAAGTTAGATTTTATAAATTTTATTTAAACATTTTTGTTATTTATTATAAAAATTTTTAAATCATTTTAACTTTAATAACTTTTTCAAAACGTTATTCTCAAATATTTATAAAAAACTCAAAGCTTGTGTTTCTTTTGTTTTATTTACTAAAATCAACCATATGAGTCCTCACCACGAAAGATAGGCAAACATTTTTTTAAGGAAAGTTTATTTAATTAATTTACCACCATGGTCACAACTCCTAAGCAAACAAACTTTGCACGCATGGCATTACAAAGGAAAAGACAAGCCGTAGCCGACAAGTAATGATTCTTGAGTGTTAAAATGCGCCTCTATGCATAATAAATTAGATAAAAGACCTCCCTAAAGAAACCACTGCACAAGCAACACCCAATTGTTTTACCAGCTAAAGCCTTTCCAAATCAACAAACTTCGTCTTTCCCTCATCCCATCAATCATGAAAGACTTTCCACAGCTCATACACAATGTACCAACACGAAAATCAGTGCCAAATTCGATTGCAATTTTGTGGACAGGATCAAATTAAAACAATATTGTTCCCTTTGTGGGACAAGGAAGAGACAAAAATAAGTGATTAGAGGGGAAAAAGAAAAGAGAGAGAGAGAGAGAGAGAGAGAGAGAGGAGAATTATGGTACCTCTCAATTTTTGAATGTACCAAAACCTCTCGGCATGAATGGCAATAAGAACGATAAGCAAAACCTTGTTTTCTTCATATTACTAAACACTTGACTATATCATATCTGATTAACAAGCATCTTTCAAACAACTAATGCAATCATGTATTTCTCTTTAATAAGAAAGGAGTGACGATTTATGAAAAGGGTCCACTCTAGAAATTCAAAATAGGCAAGAGTAACAAATGTATGGAGGGAGCAAGTGGCAAACACAGACGTGAGGCATCCACCGACCATAATTCTAAACGTGCGACTCCCACTGTGTTACCCACTCACTCATGCAATTTGGAAAGCTGACTTGGTCGCAAATGAGAAATATACCTTGGGATTGGTGTTTTTGGCCTATCACATGTTGTTGATTTTCTTTCTCTGCAATATCCAACACCAGAGACCAAAGTAGAGATGGATTTTCCCGGATTGGAAACTCATCGTTTCTATTGTTTTGTCGTCTTTTGATACTTTTGACCATCTTGTTTCCAATAGCAAATTGTTAAAAACCACTTCAATCTTATATCTTGAGCATCCTGATATATTCCGTCTCCAAGTTGACGTTTGGATTAGACAAAGAGTTTTTTTTATATATATATATATATTTTTTCTTTTTTCTTTGTGGGGTTGATCCTAAATTTTAGAGGGTACACTTCTATCTCACTACTTACCTAAATTAATATATTTAGTATTTTCTAATATTAGTAATTTAGACGTAATTGGTTTGTTGATAAATATTTTGTTCCCCAAAAAGCCCAAGTTGCTTATAAGATCATTTCATTATTTTCTTTCAGACCTTTTTTTTTTTTTTTTGGCTAATAATCAAAAAAATAAGTCGCTAATATGAAATTGCTAGTTTGATCATTTCGTTAGTTATAAAAGGAGCCATGTGATTGGCCAGCGTGGGATCTAGTGTTGTTAGGGGGTTGTACTTGCCTTGTTTAAGCTTGTAAATAGAAATCAGAGAACAAAGAGATCATTAAGAAATAGGTGTGTGTTTAATTCAACATTCTGTAAATTAAGCTAATTTAATCTAGTTTGTAAATCAAGCTAATTTAGTCATTTTATTCTAATTTAATTTATTGTATTAGAGATTGTGAAAATAAAAATAACTTGTATTAGAAATTATGCTAAAATAATGAAAGTAAAAATAATAAATAATGAAAATGAACCCTACTAAGTTAAATTAAATTAAAATCAATTTGATTAATTTAGTTTAACTAACAAGTTGGATTAAGTTAAATCTTGATATCAAATGATGTCTAAAATTGCGTTGGCTTAGTTTTTTTATAAAAAAAGGGGGTGGTGGGAATAAAATTTAATCTTTTTAGCATGCATGAGCCACGGCCAAAATGGGACAGAGAAATATTTGTATTGCTATAAGCACTTATCCTTTATAATTCTTTAAAAAAAGAAAAAAGAAGAAGAAGATAAAGAAGAACTTACTTATACTTTGTGTTGTCACATTGTTTATTTTCGATACTATGCTAGAAAAGGCCTAGCCAATCACCACAGTGTATTATTTCCACTTGTTGGGTTGGCCGTAAGGCTGTCTAGCAAGGCACAATGAAAAAGACCCATTGATTTCGAGCATACGTCTAAGATTTGTGTTGAAAAGTTCTTCGTTTGCTCAACCCAAAAAAAAAAAAATTATTTACCTAAAAAAAGAGAAAGAAAAGTGCCACATGAGAAACCAAAAAAATATATATTATTTACCTAAAAAAAGAGAAAGAAAAGTGCCACACGAGAAAAGAGAAAAGGAAAAAGATTCAGGGATTAAATTATCAAAAGTAAAAATTATCATCTTGTTATATTATCAAAAGTTATACCATTTATCCTCAGAAGTTTCACGAACAAGTGCGCTTAAAAAACCATAATCTTGTTATATCATCTCTAAAAATATCATTTTAATACTTAAAATATAAAAACAAGATATTTAATCTTGATGGATCACTTTCACTGTAAATATCACTTTTAATACTTAAAATATAAAAATAAGATCTTAATATATTGAATTTCAAATATAGGGATTTATTTCTAAATAGCTTTTTTATTTAAGAAGTTTTTAACAAATGGTCTAAGTTTTTAAAAATTAATTAAAAGTCTTTTTTTCCCTTAAAATAGTCAATTAATTTTTTATTTGATCAATAATTGTGGTTTATTATTGATTAACTTTTAATCAATCACTAATTAATTGTTGATTAATTGATTCAAAATTATAAAAGAATCAGTGATTAAGTATAGTAAATCACTGATTTACCATTAAAAAGAAATGTGTAAATTTTCTCTCTTCCTCCTCATCCATCTGAGACACCCACTCGATTCTCTTTCCCCCTCTCAAATCTGATGTTGTTCGGATTGAATCCTGTTGTGAATCGTAACTCAGTTTCATGGTTAAAGAGAGAATCAATAATAGAGGCATGTGTCTCCAATTCATCGTTCACGATCAATCCATCGAAGTCCCTTGCGAGAAGAAACAAATTGCAATAGATGATGGTGTAGGTGAAGCGACTCTCTCCCCCTACTCTAATCTAACTAGATCCGTTACTCAATGTCGAATTTGCACCACCCCTTAACACATGATCTTCATCACTTGAAATTGATTAACCAATTTTGGAAATTCTAGCTATTTCCTTAATAAAATAAAAGATAAATCATATATTTTAATATAATAAGACTTACAATAAACTTCCCTCGAATTAAATATAAACTATTAAATCTTATTCAATTAATAAAATAAAAAAGCTTATTCCATTATAAAAACAGCAAAGAAATTTAATATTTAACTTAATATTTTCAACAATTAAAAAAAAAACCTTTTAAATTGTCAGTCTTCAAAAATTGGAGGCTTCTATCATTTGGAGGGTAGTTTTTTTTTCTTTAATAATTTATAGGATATAATTTAAGTCTCCTTTCGGGTAAGTTTTAAAGACATTCAAAACTAATTTTTTATAAAAACTTCACCACTTTTCATTATTTATATTTCTAAACGCTATAGTAAATTTCAAATTTTAAAAGCTATAAGTTTACGTATATAATTTCAAATGAGATAATTTTTTTTAAATTACACAGAATTTCAATAAAAACGAAACAATAACCATATTAATATTTTTTTTTCTAAAAGAATTTTTTAAATCTTTTATTTTATCGGTTCAAACATTTTTTCTATCTACCACATTTTTCAAAAACAACTTTTTTTCATCAAAAATAATGTCTGACGGCACTTCTCTCAAACTCTCCCTTCACGGTTAATATTTGATCCAGGGAATGTTTAAAGAAGTTAACATGTCTCTTTAGCATACTAGATTACAACTCTGAGAAGGTCAAATACATTTTTCCAAAAACAAAAGCGAGAGAGAGCAAAATATGAATAAAAATTTCCGGCGACCTCACCAACACCGTGAACTTCCGGTGACGATGGCTCCCGAGGGAGTGCTCGCAAGGAAGAAAAGCTCATGACTGAGGGATAAGCCACGGCCTGCGACGGAGGGATGGATGATGGATGGCGACGAAGATCTGGGTTCCATAGCCAGATCGCGACGATGGAGCAAAGTCCGTGACTGTCCGAGGCTACTGGGTGTCGTCCGTCGTGAGCCGCCCACTGCCCGAACGCAACCTCGTCGACACCGTCGACTTTGGGTTTGCTCTTGCACGTCGCAAACCACGGCGAAGGGAGGAGATTCAACCGATCTTCTCTCTCCTCCCACTGCAACTCCATCCTTGCCACCATCATCGTCCTCTTCAACCGAACCGCTGTGGGTCGTGGATCAGGAAACCCACAGCCGTGGTCACTGGTAGTTGCCAGGCTTTTTTTATTTTTTTAATGTTTTTTTTTAAATATTTTCTAGCATTATAATTGAGTGTGGTGTTTGGTTAAATTATTTGGTGAATCCTTTTTAATCGGAACCATGATTCAAAATTTTAAAATTAAAAAAAGCTAAACTAAACTTATTATATAATCTCCACTTAAATTTTTATCAAAAGTTTATATTAAAATAAATCATAAAGAATTCGTTCATCGTATACAAATATCTATAAATTAATTTATCAAGATAAATTTAGCATCTTATATAGTTTTTCAATGTCTAGTTTAGGGGGCGTTTGGACAAAATTTTTCATTTTAATTTTACTCAAATACAATACAATTTTACACCAAACACAAATTTTATAACAGTGCTACGAAAACAATTACTATTCAAAATATTTTTAAAACAATCACATCAACTTTTTAACTCCATTATTTATCTCTACTTTTACCAATCACATCAACTTTTCAACTCTAAAATACTTTTCATCCAAACACATATTTTATTCAAATACAAAATAAATATTTTTTAACCAAATGCAACATTTAAAAAACAAATTTCATTCAAATACAATCAAAATACAATACGTTTACCAAACGCTCTCTTAGAATTACAATTACATTCACTTAGCATTTTAATATAATGCAAAATATGTTTGGATCCATATATATTACATTTAAATAAAATATTTTTAAATTATAAATTTAATATAATTACTATCTATCAAATTTTTTATTTATTTATATTAATTATATTATTATTTTTATTTTTATTTTCACTGATAGACCTGTAAATTTGAGCAAAAGGGGCTCAGTCTGATTAGTTCGCAAGCCAGGCCGAGCCGATCCAAAGTATGAAAATCTATGCTTGTTTCAACCCTAAAGTTTGGGGGGCTTGAAATCATGCCAGGTAAACGAGCTTAAATTCGAACCAGTTAAGTGGGTTTTTAAAGAGAAAAAAGTTTAAATATCAAACCTTCATAATTCACACACAAACATTCAAAGTTTTGATTATTATTTTTTAATGGTAAAAGCAACACGTTATTTATATATAATTTCATTATTTTATTACAAATATATTATAAGAAAATTATAATTTTAACCCTGTTGGCAGGCCAGGCTTTGGGTTGACAAGTCAACCAAGCCAAGCCGATCCATCAGATTCAAAACTAAGGGTTAACCCGACCCTTATAATTGCATCGGGCTGGGGATGAGTCTGACATTTGACTAGTTGGGTTGTGCTTGCTCTGGGGATAGAATTATAGGCATTGAGCCACCCCGTTTCATCCTATCTATATTTACAAATCTACTGAATAATAATTTAAACATACATCATATTATATTTGAATATATGTAACTTTAAAATATTTAAATATATTTTGTATTCTATTATAATGTATTTAAATATAATAAAAATAAATAGTTGTTTCAAACATATCATAAAATTAAAAAAAATAAAAATAAAAAGAATCTTCAATCTTCAAAAGTTAAAGACATAAAGATTAAACAAAGAAATGCTGGCTTTACGAATACTTAGCTTTCCCCTCCGTTCGTTAAGAAATACAAAAATATAGTAAAATAAAATAATCTAACTTCACTCTAAGGATTTTGGTATTTTTCCTTCGCGAAAAGAAAAAGACTCAGAACATTGAATTTGAAAGGCATTGCTTTAAAGTGCGGTTTCGTGTCTACGCAAATAGAATCTTCTCGGCTTTCCACTCCTTTTTCTTTTGTTTAATATTATAAATATTTCTAATTTTAAATTTTCAAATTCCTTTGAAAACAACATAACCAATTCAAAAATATATAATCAACTTTTCAATTACCTAATTTATAACTACATATAATTATACATAACACGTTATAAATTTTAAGTGAAAGCTTCACACAAATTAAATGATTAAAAACTTAATCTGATAATTTAATTATCAAAATTATCTATAATATTAAAATACAGATTCTACCATAAAATTAATTCCTTGTATTTCTTTATTGATGGAAATATTAATTGTGTTTCTAGTGTAATGTGCCGAGTGCTAACCAAGGGAGATAATTAAGAAGTCTAGATCATTGAGTAATCAAATCACCCTACTTTAAGTGGGCCCCACCGTTGCGGACGGTACTACAATCATCACATCAAATAAGAGCTCATCATTATACGCCACGTGGCATATTACGCGTCTCTCATTCTCTCCACCGTACGATCCCCCATCCCTTTTCTTCTCTCTCTCTCTCCTCTTTCCTTCTCTCTCTAAAACAAGCGAAACAGTCGTCAAATATTTTCTCTCAGTACTGGTTTTTTCTTGTCTCTTCTCCTATCTCTCTCTCTCTCTCTCTCTCTCTCTCTGTGCTTTGTCTATAAACACCATTAATGAGCCAGGAGAACTCTTGTCAGAGTTAAACTCAGGTTATAATTCTTTTTTAATACCTTTTTTTTTTTTTCATCACAAAAAGATATTTTTATCTTCTGATGATCATGTATGACTGCTATATTTTATTCATTAAATTGGAAAATTTTATGTGCTTGTTTAGAGCTGGCTTCATTTTGATTTTCATTAGAGTAATTGTTCTTGAACTTGTCCCTCTTTTTCCTCTCAATTTTTAATCTTTTTTTTCCTTGTTCTTATTATTATAATTGTCTCAAAAAATTTTTTTTTTGCTTATTGTTCTTATTTAATTACAGCTTTCAGCTAACTTAAACTGGTTTCCTATTAGGTTCTTCTTCTTCTTCTGCTTCTTCTTCTTCTTCTTTTTATACATGGACGAATTTAATGAGAAACAGAGATAAGGGAAAGACGTAATACATGACATGAAGTTATGTTTTTTGAGAGTGATAAAAAGATTGTTATGTGTGTGTGTATATATATATATATATTTGGGTGTATACAAACTTAAACTAACATATATAATAATTTTAAAGTGATTTTCTTTAGAGCGATCAAAAGGGTGTTTTGGGATTTTTATTTTGTGTAGGTATAAAAAAAAAAAAAAAGGGGGTTTTGATTGGGATTGGTCACTCACAATTCTATGTCTGTTGCAACCTCTGCAAATTTCCAATGAAGTTGCCACTTGGGTTGTGCTTTTGTGTTTGATATTTCCTCTTTTTCTTGTCGTTTTTTCAAGGTATCTTGGGATTTGCCATCACTTATCCAAAGTTCTCTCTCTCTTCTTCATCTTCTTTTTTTTTTTTTTCCCCTTTTGTGTTGGCAGAATCGGGGAACAATTTTAGTATTTCTTGCACAGGTTTTCATAAAAGCGGTGTGTTTATTTATTAGAAAAATGGCTCAGGACTTGAACACAAGCTTTGAGAAGCTTATGATGGTGGGAAGTGGTAATTGTGGTGGTGGTGATGATGGTGGGGAAGTGAAGGTGAAAGGTGGCGCCATCACTGATTGGAAGGATATTCCGATGGAGCTGTTGTTTCAGATTCTTTCTCTTGTTGATGATAATCAGACGGTCATCATTGCTTCTGGAGTCTGTCGTGGTTGGAGAGATGCTATCTGCCGTGGTCTTACTCATCTCTCTCTCTCATGGTACTGCTTTTATGTTCTTGTCTCTTTTAGTTTCTCTCTATTTTCCCTTTTGTTTTTCCAAGAAGGATTCAGTTTTACTAGTACAGATGAAAAATCTAGGTAGTTTTGTTTGTTTAAAGAGATGTTCTTTTGGGGTTTCTTTTTTTTTTTTTTTCCCCTTTAAATTAATTAACTGACTTGTGCTTCACAGCATGCATTCGTGAAATCCAATCTAATCATAACTGGATAGGCTATTACTGCGAATTAAGCATTTTTTTCCCCTCCTTTTTTTGGAAAAGAAGGAAAAGGGAAAGAGTTAATGTATGATATGGGGGTGATCAAAAGAGTATTTTGTATATTTCAGGCATGTAATGATCTTTCCATGGAAAAGTTAAAAATATATTTTTTTAATAAATATATGTTGGATAAGTTAATTTTTAGCCCCTTGTTGGAATTACTGAAGTCTTAAAAGATCGTTGAGATTGTGTTTAGGGGAGATAAGGATTATTTATTTATTTATTTTCTTACAAAATGAATACCTGTAATCCAATCTACTCATCAGTAGCTGATTTAATTTCATGTCTCTCCTTTTCTTTTTTTTAGGTGTACCAAGAATATGAACAACTTGGTCCTATCACTTGCTCCTAAATTCACAAAACTGCAAACTCTAATTCTGCGCCAGGACAAACCGCAACTCAAGGATAATGCTGTTGAGGCCATTGCAAATTTCTGCCATGATCTGCAGATCCTGGATCTCAGCAAAAGCTTTAGGCTCAGTGACAACTCCCTATATGCCTTAGCTCTCGGTTGCCAGAACCTTACCAAACTCAACATCAGCGGGTGCTCTGCTTTCAGCGATATTGCTCTCGAATTCCTGGCTGGTTTTTGCAGAAAGTTGAAAGTTTTAAACCTTTGCGGATGTGTCAAAGCGGCATCGGACAGGGCATTGCAGGTATGAATCTGTTTTTAGTTGAAACCATGTATCATGTGGGATTGTATCGAACTAATAGCAAGAACTATGTGCAGGCAATTGGGCGTTACTGCAATCAGATGCAGTGTCTGAACCTTGGATGGTGTGAAAATGTGAGTGATGTCGGAGTTATGAGTTTGGCATTTGGATGCCCTGATCTCAGAAATCTTGACTTGTGTGGATGTGTCCTTATAACAGGTATATTATGTGTTCTAAAATGAAAACGACTGTTAACCCGATATTTTTAGGCAAATTTTCATGGTAGGATATCTGTATTGTTGGTGTGCATTTATGATTGTGAAGGTCAGAATCAAAATTCTATCAACATCGAACGGTTAGCAAATTTGATGAATTCCATGATGATATGATGATTTAAAATTGCGTATTGTCATCCTACCTGTTCATTTTGATGGCAAAACATTGGTTAACCTCTCGATAATTGTATTGCAGATGATAGTGTCATTGCTTTGGCAAATAGATGCGTTCACCTGAGATCCCTCGGCCTGTACTACTGTCAGAACATCACTGACAGGGCGATGTATTCGCTGGCCCAGAGTCGAGTGAGAAACAAGCCTGCTGTGTGGGAATCTATCAAAGCCAAGAGCGACGAAGAAGGGCTCAAGACTCTCAACATAAGCCAGTGCACAGCGCTCACGCCATCTGCTGTACAGGCAGTGTGCGACACATTCCCCTCGCTTCACACTTGTTCCGGTAGGCATTCGCTTATCATGAGCGGCTGCCTGAACTTGACGTCGGTGCACTGTGCCTGTGCTGTCCAAGCGCACCGTGCACCCAACATGCTGCCTCCTTCAGCTCACTGAGCTGAGCTCGTGTTAAATATGGGTAAATAAACTACTTTTCTCCTGTAGATATGGTTGTGTTTGTATGCCGGACACTAGGCTGCAAGTGTTTTTCAGAACCTGCAGACAAAGAGAAATACCTTCAAACTTCAACTTGAACTTTTCCCCCCTTTTCATTTATGAAATCGGAAACTTGGTTGTGAATCTTACCACATTTTATCTTATAGTTGAAATGGTGGCCAATGATGTTAAAAACACATAAATTGAATATAATTTCTTTTCTAGTAAACGTTAAAAAAAAAAAATGTTGGTAGCCAAAAGTTCCATGAAAGGTACTTGGACAAATTGGATTAGCAGAGAAATGCCGACAAGTACACAGAAAAACAAACACAAATTAAAGGGCTTTCTCCCTTGTGAGAACAAAAAGATTTGAAACTTGCAATTATTGCACGTGTGACCCTTCTCTTAAGTTTTTTGTTTCATTTTACACCCTCATTGTTTGAGCATGACCAGGTCCATTGCTGAAACAAGTTGTGTTGCCATTTCCATACATTTACAGCGTTAGAATAGCGGCCTTGTACGTCTCATTTGCTTTTGTACACGATCTCTTCGTCATCCACATCAAATGCTGGGTTACACAGGCATCTGAACAGCCTACCAATACCCTGCTACGAAATTGGGGAAAAGGATGTTAAAAACTGTCATAGAATTAGTCATTTCTTCCATTGAATGTTGTTGTTCATAAGATGATAACTTGCCTGAGTTAGAAAAGGGGTTCGGTATGAAAGTGGCCTCGGTGAATCCTCGTCGCTGTCGGAAGTGCTTTCGTCGTCATCTTCTATGTCGGCAGCATTCTTCCTTTTTGATGTTCCGCCGTTTCTTGCTAGCTTCTCGTCCTGAAAGCACAGAAAGTCGGACGTTAACACTTCATAAGGTTGTCATACCTCGAAGTCTACAGACTGTGATGTTCCTTTCGAAAAAGGGTTCGACCTGAAATATCTTGCCTAGGATTTTCAGCGCAAGAGCACGAGATTTGAGTTCTTCCTTTTTAATATTGTTTTCGCGAAGTACCTGTTAAAACATACAGAAAATCGTTACGAAGTCGCCTACCATTGCACGTATCATAAAGATTTACGAGTTTTGTAATACATCCTGATGCAAATTACTCTTAACCAAAGCGATTTACAGGCTGGATTAGATGACGAAAAAAAAAAAATCGCTCACCAATTGACAAACATGTAAAAGAGTTACTTCAATGTCTACAACATTCAACTTCCACAACGAGCTCATCAAGGTGTCTTTGTTTAGGCGTACGTGGGATTCAACGTCATTTCCGGGAGAGCTTCCGTCAACCTTATTTTGTCGTCGGATATCCTCCTGAAGTTGCAACAACTGAAACGCACCTGGATTTGTAGTTACACGATAAAATTAGCCGACAAGACAAAAGTGACAAAGTATTCGAAACGAAAAGCATCTTTCACATCATAAAAATTAAATAATTATTCATTTACTAACACTTAGACAAGCTTAAATTAAATGATTATTCATTTACTAACACTTGGACAAGCTTAAAATGTTAGAAGAAGGTGAACCAACTTTAGTTTTTACGTTGCTATATACCTTTTGCGGCGGTCAGCTGAGACTTCCAGAAATGTCCTTTGTTACGAACCCATTCGGCCAAAAATGGCACTCCCAAATATATGGCTTTCTTTCCTAGCTCTTGCGCTGCTTGTCTTGAGTATATGTAGCCAATGGTGTGTAACATCTCAACTCCAAAAGCTGTACATGGCTAAAACCGTTATCATAAAAGTAAAAAATTTTGATGCTAACCTAGTATTAAAGAGTTGCAACTAAAGAACGTCACAGTTGGCTCAAAGAAGCTCCACCAAACCTGCATCTGAGAGTCGTCTGGCTTCGGATTCAGCGCGTTTTATGAACCCCTCTTTGTCGCCACGAACATATTGATGCAGAAAATCTCGCAACAACCTTGCTAGCTTTTCCTCTCTCTCTCTCTGAACCGCCTACGCATTTTCAGAAAAGTAGGCTAATAACTTTAAATGTGATATGTAAGAACATGATCGGATTAAGAGACGGGTTTATCGGAACACACTTGCCTTCAACTTATCATTTAGTTTCTCGGGGTTTTCAGTTTCCCCGACTAACTCAGAAGAAGCCATTGATGCTACAGCCAGATGTCCTACGTAGTCTTCAAACAATTCGCTTCCGAAGAGAAGCGCAAACACTGCCATGGGATCGAGCATAGTTTCCCTTCGAAACACAAGACAAGTACGTGAAATTTTAGGAGTTTAGGACATTAAAGCATCTTAGACCATAAACTAAATTAGAAAACTCCGAAATTAAACTATGATCTAAACATATACTAAAAAGACCTTACACTCTGCTCATTTATAATCAGGATTATAAGAAACTTCAGTAATTTTTGTTCACCGTGTAATCCCATTATAATTCTTGTTTAATGATGAAATTAAAATTCTGACAATAGTCTATGAGAAGAAAAGAAAAATTACCTGGATATGCTATTCTTTCCATTTCGATCATATGCATCTCTCTGCGCAGGATCACTCAAAACTTGGTACGCTTCGCCTAGTACCTGCGAATATTGAGAAGAAGGATAAAAAAAAAAAAAAAAGGCTGCATAAACCGAAGAAGGAAAAGACAAGAAGAAGGAAAAAGTGGAAGAAGAAGAAGGCTTGCCTGAAATCTTTCAGAAGCCTGAGGATCGTTTGGATTTTTATCGGGATGAACTTGCCTTGCCTATTTCCAAATAACCATGTTGTTGTATTGTTATTTTGCAATCATATCATTAGGAAAGATCACTAGCTTAACAACAAAGAAACTGTACTAAAAAATCGAAATCCAATTGAACTTTTGAGGAAATTCTTCAGCATAAACCGAAGTACCATGATTCATACAAACATAAAAGGAAAAATAAAAAATAATAAGATCACTAAATCATTAAAAAAGCAGGATATATTCAGATTTAACAAAACTCAAATCCAATCCACAAAATTCATCATAACAAACTTAAAAAGAAAGACATCAAAACCATAAAATGAAAAACTAAAGAGAAGAGCTAAATATGTCAACAGAGTCATAGGCCAAACAAAAAGCCAAGGAAATAGAGAAAAGAAATGAAAGAAGAGAAACCTTAAGGTAATAAGCCTTGCGGATTTCTTCCTCGGAGGAGGCGGGGTTGACACCGAGAACATCGTAGTACTCGGTCTCCTTCACCATGATTCCCTGCTTTCTTCAACTGATGAGGTTCAGTTGATTGAGAGAACGTGAAAAGTCTCCCAAAATGTGAGAGAGAGAGAGAGAGAGAGAGAGAGAGAGAGGGAGGAAAAAGAGAGAGAGAGAGAGAGCCCCACGAGCAGAGAGGAACTTTCCAGTGATGAGACCATAATAAACTAATGCAATAGTGTCCCAGTCCTTCTAAACACAGCACGCAAACACACAAGCACTAACACAAACTTCTTTTTTTCCGCGGGAGAGAGAGAGAGAGAAAGAGAGAGAGAGACTTTTTTTTTTTTCACTGTTTTAATTTGTTGCTCTAGTGCTCGTTATCATTCTTCCTTTTCTTCCTAACTAACTAACATTATTTTTTTTCCCTTTCCTTTCCTTTTCTCTTTCTTTCTAAAAGTGTTATTAGTATTTTCATAGTATTTAATTATTTTGTTTTATTATTATTTTTGTGGTGTTAATTATTGACCATAAGATTTTTTTTTTCAACTGGTGAAGACTTAAACTTTGAGTCAAATGTAAAATTATTGTTAATTTATGCTTTAATCACATTTTTTTACCATAAGATTAACGGTGAATTTTAAGATTCTGTAAGGATAGTTTTGATTTCGGTGATAAGTTAACATTAAAAAAAAAAAGTAACATATTTTGCACGTGATATAAACCCTCTCTTTCCTTTTTATTTTTATTTTTGGGTGAAGTTTCATATTCTTATGCAATAGAAACATATCTATGTTCATTATATTTCATTATGAAGTGTGAAGTTTAGAATTAGAGATCGGAAAAAGGTTTAACTCAAAGATTAATTGATTAATATTAAAAAAGGATTAATTGATTATAAAAAAATCGTAAAGACTGAATTGTTCAAATAAAAAAAATAAAAGAGGAGTTGGTAAGAAAAGAGGGGCGTGGGTGGCCAATCCTAGCAAGAAGAGAGAGACAGAGGAGTATGGGGATCATCTTCGAGCACGTTGTTAGATTTTTGATGCTGAAAATTGATTACAGGATTCATATTAGTGTAGGCTTTTTGATGTTGATGTTTATGTTTGGTAAGGTGGTTTCGTTGGGACTGATTTGATTTCGCTGAGAGGATGGAATCTATATGGCTTGGAGGTTTTTTTTGGTGCATTTCTTATCTAGTGGTTGTCCTCTTTTGGGGTTTTGTTTCGAATAGTGGTAGGCTTTTGTGGAGATGGTAATGTTGGCTCTGAATGTTGATGATGGTGGTGTGTGTTTTTCATATTTTATTGTTTGAAGGCATCTTGTCAGTTTTGCCATTTATCCCTTAATACGTTTTTTCTTACTCTGATGGTCCTCTTAATGGTTATACTTTTATTGAAGGCTTACAATGCAATCATAGGTTTAATATTTTATTTATAATAATGGAGGTGGTTCTTCCACCGTTTGAGTTTGTTTTTTGTTGTTAGATTTAGGTCTTGGTGAGTTAGAAATTCTGTTAACTACAAGTCTATACGAATATGTTGGTGGCTTTAGAGTTACATGTTATAGGCTCTCAATAGATTGAAAAATTTCATTGATTATAATGGTTTAAAAAAGAGGTTTATACGTGCTCAAATTGATGTGTCAACGAATTTTCTTGGTATTAAGTTTCATCTTGCATAATTTTTCTTGTGTTTTATTAGAATTTACTGATAGAACTAGTTTTTATTGAGTATTCGGTATTGTGTTTTATATGATCATCTATGTTATTTTGATATCTATAAGATTTTTTAGTTGAATGAAAATTTTACCTTTAAAAAATCAAGTGGAAATCAAACTATTGAAGTACTATATATTTCAATCACTAGTCATGCCAGATTAACTTCTTTTATTTAAAAAAATCAACCTTTTTTTTTTTTTTTTTGTTGTCATAAATGTCTTGGATTGCTTTACAAGGTTCCAGAGCTGTCAGAATGGGCTGGATTTTCAGGCCCCTTTTTGTTGGTTGGCTCCAACTGGGCCCACTCTTTGGGCTTCATGAATGAATTGTCGTCCTAGTTGGGTTCCGTTACTGGGGTCCTCTTTTCATTCAGTGGGCTTCTTGTTGATGTAAGGCAGTACTCGCTGGCCCTACCCAAAACGCAGCATAAACAGAAAGGTTTATTCGTAGTCCAAAACGCATCGTCGTTTGATTCCTCTCTTCTTCCCCACAATAAGGCTATGTTTGGTTGGTGGGAGAGAAAATGGAAGAAAGGAATAGTATATTGTCTAGATGAGGTCAAAAGCAAAGAGGGAGAAATCCTTTCCTTTTTAATATTCGGCATGCTAAGAGTGAAATAAAACAAAAATCATATTTCTTATTTGGTATAAAAATGTAAGGAAAATGAAAAAAATAGAGTTTATTTTTAAAATGAACTTTATCTTTTTATTAATTTATTTGTGATCTTCTTATAATTCTTTAAATCAAATAAAGAACCTTTGTTATTAGTGACTGTACTATTGTAGTTTTGATCTATAATTAACAAGGTAAATCGATTCATTTTAAAAATCTCATTAATTTAATAGAGATTAAAATTGTGATTTTTTAAGAGATTGACAGTCATGTATCTAATTTCCTTCTTCTCTTCTCTCTTATTAAAAAATCATGACTATCAAAATCCTTTCACAAATCGTTGCACCATTTTCATTCTTTCTAATTTTCTTATCCTACTAAACATAGCTTAAAACTTTAATAAAAATCCATAAATACCTCAAATTTTAGCTAAATAAAAACAGTTTTTTAATTAATTTTTAAAAATTTGAATTATTTATTATAAATTAAAAAATAATAATAATATATAATATATATTTGGCTAAAAGAGAACCTTCATTCACCAAAGGGCAAGCAAAACAGAACCAGGAAAACCAGTATAAAGCAGCCGACAAAACACAAGGAACAAACCCCATCAAACTTTTTGTTAATGTTTTTGTTCAATAATGGTTGAGGCTTTCAATATGTTAAGGTATGAGAAATACGTGATTTTCGTTCGTGCTTTGTTTCTTATTACAATCGGGTAATTCCGTGTTTGTAGATTCCATATCTTTTGTTTTTATGGCCTTGAGGAAGAAATTTGGGGAGGGTTTAGTTTTCAGCTTTAGAAGCAAAAACGACAGCATATGGAAGAAGAGCTACAGTTCGATGAAGAAGATTGATACGAGGATGTTGCGTTCGATGATTCGGGAGAGGATTGAGAGAAGGGCTAATGACTATCCGATCAGGGCAATGACTCCTGTGGCTGAGGAGGTTCTCCGTTCTAGGAATATCCTCTTTCATGGCGTTTCTTCCCTCCTCAAAGCTTTCCCCATTTTGGCTTGCAAGTATGCCGTTTTTATGATTGAACCGTAGATTCATTTGTTTTCTTGTTTTTGTTACTGGGATTCTTGTTATTGCCAATCTCAATTCAAAATACTCGTCATTTGCAATTTAAACAAGAAAAATTTTCATCTTATTTCAAGTGAAATAAGAAAGTTAAGGACTTATTTTTTAACAGCGATTTGTTTTGCTTTGCTTTTTGTCCAAGACAAATGCAGATGGTTTATTTGTTGCTTCTTTAGATTTGATGTTGTTTTTGCAGATTTCGATATTGGTATTCCTTGTAAGAAGTTCTGTACTCAATATAAAAAAAAAAAAAAAAAAGACCTGTTTTGAGTTTAGTTCAAAGGAATGGAAATGTAAGGGAAAAAAAAAATTTAGTGTTTATTTGCCTGTTTAAAAGTACACGTAGAATGAATTTACTAAGTTTATAGAAGTTTTTTTTTTTTTTTTCCACGGCCAAATACAGAGGCTTTATTTATTTATTTATTTTTTACATCTATATAGTTGATATAATTTTTTGCCGATTCTGTTGTTGATATAGTTGATAAGGAAGTTGTGTACTTAATAGAAATGTCCCAGTTTGAGTTTAGTTCTTATTTTATTAATTGGGCGGCTTGGCAGGTTCTGTCCAGAAGTGTACATTGGCAAGGAGGGCCACTTGATTCAGACTTGTCATGGCTATAAACGAAGATCCAAGAATCTAGTCCATGAATGGACTGTTGGTAATTTGAATGACATCCTCATTCCTGTGGAAGCCTTTCACCTACGGCATATGTTCCAGGATGTCGTTAAACACAACGAGAGGTTTGACCTCGACCGTGTTTCTGCCGTTGTGGAGCTCTGCTGGCAAGCAGGCGCTGCTCCAAATCATGAGGACTTATACTCCCCCACCACCACCACCGCCACAAACCTAGATAGTAACTCCATTGCTGCCGATGAAGTCGAGTCTCTTTCACCTCAAGAACTGCAATCTGTAGCCAAAAGTACATTGGACGCGTGGGAGACACTCAGAAGTGGGGTGCAGAAGTTGCTGCTGGTTTATCCCACTAAGGTCTGCAAATATTGTTCCGAAGTTCATATTGGTCCTTCTGGACACCTGGCTCGGAACTGTGGTATGTTTAAGTTCGAGAGGTGGAAAGGAACCCACTTTTGGAAGAAAGCAAAAGTGGATGATTTGGTGCCCCAGAAGATCGTGTGGCGGCGGAGGCCTCAGGATCCTCCCGTGCTTTTGAACGAAGGGAGGGACTTCTATGGACACGCACCCGCTGTTGTGGATCTCTGCACAAAGGCTGGTGTAGTTGCACCTGTAAAATACAATTGTATGATGAAGATCAAAGGCTTACCTAGACCTTCCAAGGTTGAAGGAATCTTTGTAGGAGGTTAGGTAAAGCTGGTTTTAAAGAACTTTATCAAGTGCCTATCAGGTAGGGTGCTGTGGGCTACTTTTGAGTTGGGATCCTGATTCATTTGGTTCACATGGATTGATTTTTCACGTGGTATGTCTCTGTCCGGCTCTTATTCTACTAACTTTGTTTTGTTATTTTGTAGTAGTAGAGAGGAAATTTTGTTATCAGTATCTAAACCAATAGTTACATATAGTGTTTTAAAATTAAACCATATTCATATTGATCTTGACATGAAGCATAGAGCTAAGGTTCTTGGTTGATGATATGTTACCTCTTGAGCACACCATTGTGCGGTCCTCAGATGTCGATCCTTTAAACGAGCAACGCATGGCGAAGGGAAGAGCAATTTTTATGTCTCTATTTTGTACTGGTGGAAGAATTTTTTTTTTTTTTTTTTCAAATATATACCTCAACTGTAGTTCTATTAACCTTTTTTTGTTATCTTAACATGAATCATAGAGTTCTATGTAGTGTAGGAACTCTTCAGTTAGAATCTTGACTTTGGTGTATTCGATTCGATCTCAGCAAATAACAATAAGATATCCATCCATTTGGTTATGGTCGTGCAATTTCAAACACCTTATCAAAAATCAAGTACATTGGGACAACGTTTCTAATTGAAAAGATGATAGTTTTACCATGCCGGGGGTTGTAAATCTGGTATGGTACGGGAAATTAAGTGATCGATGAATAAAACTGATCCTTAATTTTATTTTTATTTTTGAAATTTGGAGGCGGGATAAATTGAATTATACACTTTATAAAGGAGTCGGGTGTTGAATTATTGGTGGTTATGTGTAGCCACTAAATTGGTTCAATTTTGAGGCTGAAACGTGAATAAATGGATGCGAAACGTGGTCAACTTGTTCAGTTTGAGAACAAATAAAAACAAAATTATGTTACTGAAATGAAACTAATCTCTACCTCGAGGGTTTAAGTGTACCAAGAAAATTGGAGAAACTTGGTCTTAAGAGTCAAATTACTAGAACTAGTAATCTCTCAAATCAAAATGTGTGTTGGATTTTGGATTGGTAATGTGTAAAGAATGATTCAATATCACATATTTACTCTTCTGCTATGCCATCATTTATTATATATTCATATGGTTTGAGCTAATCGCACTTATATAATTGTTTTCAAACTTTTAAAGGAATCATCATCGATGTTGTGACCGTTTGGGAAAAACAGGAGCCAAATTTTAGTTTGGAATTTTGGGAGGAAATGATGAGAAAATGTGAACAATGAACAAGGCATGTTATTTACATGGGGTTGGATTTAAAAGGACCCAAAAAAAAAAAAAAAAAAAGGTAAAAAAGTAAAGAGGTCCTACCGGGAGTCGAACCCAGGTCGCTGGATTCAAAGTCCAGAGTGCTAACCACTACACCATAGAACCGTTGTTGGGTCGACAACATATTAAATTATACATATAAATTGAAATCATGGCCTAAACCACTATACCACTATCTTTATTTTTTTCCCTTCCTTTCTGATATTGAGAAAATGGGTGAATTTTATTTGCGAATTGATTTATACCCAAACAAAATTCTCACTTAGACCAACGACGAAGAACAAACTGACTGCATCGTTTGTTAAAAGGTGGTTTTTACCTTGCACAAGGGTAATCAACTTTTTACAGTTCAATATTTGTCTTTTTTAAGACTTCATTCGGCTGTTTGGTAATGGCAAAGTTTTGTCCTGGCACTTTATTGCTTCCGTTCTCCTATCCATCTTCAAGTTGAAAATTTTGCATATGATCCATTGAGGACACAATTATAGCTTTGCTCAAAAGGCCATACCAGAATCATAAATTTGAATATATATATATATTATATGATTTTTCATTCCCATTTATTTGCCAATAAATGAAGGTAGAAGAAAAATAAATAAATGAAATTGCTCGTTTATGTTGGTCTCCATACAAAACGACCATCCTTAATTGACCATATCAAAATTTTCAATTGTGCTGCTATAAAATTAATTTGTCACAAGAACTCACAACATAGAGGACTACCAAGCAACCGACAACCCTGTTCTACTACTTTCTCGACTTTCCTCTTTTCCCATTTTTACCAAATTTTTTACCCTTTGAAGATTTGTTTTTCATATGAGCAATCTTGTTTGCCTTTTTCTGCCTCTCCTTACGAACTTGGTCTATGTCTTTGATTTCAGACCGCACATGAGCATTAGGCACATAATGCTGCTTTCTGCCACCCTTGAAATTTCTCTTATTCCCTCGTAATTGTAGATTACCTGCAAACATTAGCATGACAAGTTAAAACCAATCCGGTCTTTAACACCAAGAACGGGAGAAATCAGTTTCTGTTATGGTCCACTTAAAATCGCTAATGGGGAAATATTTAGAAATTTAATCCAAGAAGAATGCTGGTCTTTCGGACATGAATATCATGAACCTATATGAGCCTCCAAACAGAAAATTACCTGCGGGTTCCTCAGCATTCCCTTCACCACTTCCTTTAAGAGATATTTTACCGTGTGAACGTTCTTTCCACTTCTTGTATATACCAGTTTTATTAGCTTTTACTTTTGCACCACTCTCCGTCTTTACCTACACAATTAGAAAAAGAGTTAAGAGTCAAGAATCTCAAGTTATAATCCACACTAACATTTGTTGCAAATTTGAATTAAGCAAATTTAATTTATTTCATGCATGTCAAGTAACCATCTAATAGAATCGATAGAAATTAAAAATCGCAGTACTTCTTGCATGCCAGACCATAAAATTCAACAGTGAAGTACATTCTGATTGGAAGTACAAAATTGTTCTGCACTCAAGATGAGTTTAGACACATGTTTCTCCTAAACCTGACAACTGTCGAAAGAAAATACCTCAACAATTAATTGAGACAAATATAGAACAGGAAGAATTACCTTTCCACTGGCTGTAATGCGTTCACCGTTATTTAATTTGATGTACTTTTTACTCCTCTGCCATCAAACAGTTTCATAAGGTTGAAGGAAAACCGTTGGAAAAGTATGGTAACAACAAGACAAAGAAGTAAATGTTCACGGTACCCTGTCCCAGTGATAGACAGATTTCTGTCTCTGCATTCCCGCAGTATCATCAGCAACTAAATCTAAGACGGCAGACTCCAATCTAAAAAATAAGGAAGTAAGTTCATTCCAGACTATATACCAAATAAGGGACGCAAAGTGAGGATTTTTTTTTCCAGTTTAAAAAAAAAAAAAGAAAGAAAGAAAGAATTGAAAAGAAAAGAAAAAATAGATGCAGCAGGGTGAGATAGACAATCTGTATGTGGACATTGAGGATTACCTATTTGAACCAAAATCCTGGTTAGATCTTACTGAGAGTCCTGCTTCAGTATGCTGGAAAATAATAAACGGCATGATCAAATAATCAGGAGGGCTTTTAATCCAGAGACACGTGTAGAGGAAACATAAACAAAAAAAAAATACTATTTTTTGACAACAAATACTTGGGATTAATGAGGGTAAATGAAAAATATGTCGGAACAAAGATTAGCAAAATAGAAATTAATCACCTACCTGATTTGTTGGTACTGAACTTATATAGTACTCCTCATCCTTGAAGCTTCTAGCCTTCCTTTTAGAACCAGCTTCTCACATAAAGGACAAAATTTTGGAACATCAATATTGCAGTAAAAGAAAATGTTTATAAGTCAACGTCTTCAAGCACCCAAAGACATATGAATCGCAAAAAAGGAAAATCAGGATTTTGTATTCGCCCTCTTCTGCAATTACTTAAGAGGGTAACTGTTTAATTCCTTGGAAGAGGGATTAATGGAATTTTGTTATGCAATGAAAGAGACGTTATAGGGACAAGCAAAAAACCTTTTTCATCCTTCGCCTTTGAAGAAATGATTTCACTTTTGACTTCCTGCAAATATCAAAATATTCAAATAGCTCAAAAAAATGAAATTTGGGTGCTAACATGTAGGAATTGAAATCAAACTTCAAACTCAAATTAGCTAATAATAATCCTCATCAATCACGAGATTATCCTATAGAAAAGGTTTTCATAACAATGCCTTCTATCAAGTCTGCCGACAAAAAAAGAACACCAAACAAAAAAACTAGGAAACTATAGAATTGATAGAACCACCTCTTCCACATTATTGTTTGAACGCTGCTGATGTACCAAATCAATTATCTGCTCATGAACAGCTCTTTTTTTCTTCATCACATCAACCCATTCACTAGAAGGACCCTGCAGAGAAGCCAGAAGTATCAACAAGTTGTGGAAAACTGTGCTCTGGGAGTTGAGGCCCGGGAAAATGCATGATAACGAACAACTTAAAAGAACAAAGCCAGTTCAAAGAGGGGAGCTAGCTTTAGGGGTAATTAGCTAAGAGGAAATAGAAAATTAGAAAATTAGGAGCACATGAAGAACTAGTGCCTAAAAGTGACGTTTGTGGTTGGAGATTTGGAACAACAAACTCTCATCTCGGAATGACTAAAAACAATAGTCCAAAGGCAGAGAAGTAGAAAAGCTACCTGTAGATGCTTAGACTTGGCAGCTTCACCTTCAGCTTCAAGTATGGTCTGCTTTGGTCTAGCACATATAAGATCAGATTAAAACTCATATGTCTGAAACTCAGAAAGAAATAAAACAAGACATTGAAAAATGACAAATGCTGTACTGCTAACCTAAATTTCTTTAACCGCTCAGAGAAGGCCAATGCCATTAATTCTCCACCAGCAAGAAGATTTTTGAAAATTGGATGTAACCCTTCACGGGGTAATTCCTTTGATCTTCTAATGGATTCCTTTGAAGGTAATGGTTTGGTCTTTGAATATAAACGAAATGCATTCGTACAGGTTTTAGTCAATGCAGTCAGTTCTGCAGAAGAATCAATGACTTCCCTGAGTCTATCTGAAACGAGATCAATTACTGTCTGTGGAAAACGCCCATAAACAGTTTCTCCATTTGCAACCGCTTGATCAAGCTTGGACAGAACACCATCCATATCTCCCAAAACCTCTTCCTCAGTCGGTGCAGCCCTGATCGGTTTTGAGAGAAATAGATGAAGATCCAAAACGTAAGCCAAATCCTCAGACGTCACAAAAGAAAATGCAGTACCCTTCCGGCCAGCTCTAGCAGCTCGTCCCACACGATGCACAAAAATTTTAGGCTTTGGTGGAAAGTCCCAGTTTATGACATTATCAAGTAACGGAATATCAATACCCCTGGCTGCAACATCGGTGACAATTAAAAACATAGTTTTCCTTGACCTAAACCTTGATATATTGATCTTTCGGGCTTCTTGATCCATTTCTCCATAACACACAGAAGGCTCAATACCTTCTTCTCTGAACAAAATATTAAGAAACTCCACATGATGCTTCGTCGATACAAATATTAGTGACTGCTCATCAGAATTAATTTGTTCCCTTACCAAATAAAGCAAAGCCGCATATTTTTCTTCCTGCCGTAATGTGAAAAACGTAAGTTTCAAGTCGGGGCTAATCTTGGTTTCTAAATCAAGCCGCACAAGCTGAGGGTCTCGCAAACCAGCCTTTGCAAACTCAGCTAGGACACTCGGTAACGTAGCACTGAAAAGCAAAGTTTGACGATTCTCACTCAGCTGCATAAGAATCTTATGCAACTGCTCAGCGAAACCCATTCCAAAAAGACAATCGGCTTCATCAAACACAACGTATTCCACGGTGCGCAACGTCATGTCTTCTACCTCGGACAAATGGTGCATAAGCCTACCAGGGGTTGCAATTATTATATCGGGATTTTGGGCCAACTCTTCAAACTGACTTTCCATGCTATCACCTCCAACTAGTAAGCTTATTCGAAGATCTGTACTAAACCAAAAAAAAAATAATAATAATAATAACTAAAACGATTCCTCTTTTCACTAAAGTGATTCCTTAATTTTGTTCCAATAAACAAATAATCCAAAATTTATTTTATTTTATATTTTTCAAATTAACAAATACTCAGTTCTAGTTATAGTAATCAACTAATACTCATTTTCTCTACCACTCTCCTCCACTCTCTTAGCAACCAAATCAAACGGCACAATTGAAATAATAATTAAAAAAATCAAACTAAAACGAATTCCTTTTTCACTAAAGTGATTCCTTACTTGTTCCAGTAAAAATATCATCCAAAAATTCAATTTGGAGCTCGATATTCATTTTCTCTACCACTTTCCAACACTTTCTTGCGACCAAACAAAAAAGGCACAATTGAAACAAGAAAAAAAAATACCAGTGAAGTGACCGAGGTCCTTGGCGAACTTGAGGGTCTGCAGAGCCAAGTCCCTGGTGGGAGAGAGAATGAGAGCCCTAACGCCGCTCTGAGGAAGATGCTCCTTGAGGCGTTCGATCATGGGGACGAGGAAGGCGGCGGTCTTCCCGGAGCCGGTGCGAGCCATGGCGACGACGTCGTTTCCGGCGAGGATAAGAGGCATGGTCTTGCGCTGGATTGGGGTGGGGACTCTGTAGCCCTTGCGCTTGATTCCTTTGAACACATTTGGGCTCAGCCCTAGCGATTCGAATCCTCCCGACTTCGCCTTCTTCTTCTGCTTCTCTAGCCGCTTCAGCTCCGCTTTCGAGCTCACCAGGAGATTGTCCGCCATTGGAGAGCTGCAGAGAAAAAGCTTTGATTCTGAAATTCTCTTGAGAGGTTGGGTATGTGACATCTTAAACCCTAATTCCCATTTGGGTTTGGGGTTTGGAGTGGCTGTCGTTTCATTGAAAACGACACATCGTTTCAGTTAAATGGACATTATCATTCGTCTTTTCCGATACAGTGTGTCGTTTTCCTGTAAAACTAGAATCTTGTTTTTTATTTTTATTTTTTATTTTTGTAAGTTAGGGTTGAGATATCTGAAGACTCCGTTTTGTTTTATTTTATCGATCTAAAATTTTGATTTTTATTTTTTTTTATAAATTAATAAAAATTATAATTAAATCAATCAGTTTTATCTCAAAATTTTATTTATTTCCGAACCGAATCATTTAGACCTGAATTCTCAAACATTTTTGTGGAATCATTACTGGAAAATTGTACTTGCAATTACAGTGTCGTGGTGGTATAGCTATTGTTTAAATTAATCGCTTTCTAGTTTCAAATACACAGATTCATCGTTTTCATATTCCAATTTATTGTCGTTTTATGATTATAATGCTAAGGTTTGCTAGTCGTTTGATTGAATTTCTATAGCATATGAGTAGATTGTATCTGATCTTAAATTTTGAATACCAATGGGTAACAATAGGTTATTATTTTTTATTAATAAATACATTCAATTGATATGCTATATTTTAAAAGCTTATTAATAACATTAATAATGATAATTCACATATTATATTAATTTATTCTTAAAAATTAGGACATTTGATAAATGTATTGTGTTTACGTTACATTTGAACGTAATACATTGAATGTATTTTATATATGGATGAAAAGGATTTGTTTTAAATTTGAATATGATATGTGTTTAGATGAAAAATATTTGGATTGTATTTTAGAATTGAAAAGTTGATGTGATTGGTTAAAGTAGATAAAAAAAATATGAGATAGAAAGAGAATATAATATGAATAGAAAAAATATATATTTTTAAAATATTCTTAAATAGTAAATATTTGAAGTACTGTTTAAAAGTATTATATTTAAACTCAAAACTATAACTTTTGGATAAAAATTGCATTACATTTAAATGTAATATGAATATAAAATTGTAAATAAATGCCCCATAAAATATTAAAGGTAGTGTTTCTGATATTTGTATATATTATATTAAAAGTTAAGTTTATGTCTAAAAACATGTCATTAAAAAGCAGAAATTAACTGGCTTTTATTTTTGACAAACGACATGTCATTTCTAATATAAAGATTCATGTCGTTTATTTCCCAAATCAAGGTGCCGTTTGCCGTGACGGTCCTTTAAAAGATAGAATAAATAAGTTATTCATTTTCGTCGTTGATGACGAAGCTAACCCTAGTTTTTTCTAACATTAATATAGTGGGAGTTTTAAAAATTTTAAAATAGTATTATTTGTATAAATTAGTCTTAATCTCTTTTAAATTAATAGCTCTCTATATTTTATTATTAGAAAAACAATTTGGATTAAAAAAAATAGTCTTATTATACTATAAACATTAGTGGTTCTATTGGCTTGATTTAAAGTCTAATTCGAAACTATAATTTTAATAGTTCAAATATTTTAAAAGATTAGTCTATTTTACTAAGGGTTTGTTTGGTGAACGCATTGCATTTGCATTGCGTTTGAATGCAATGTATTGAATGCAATTTGTATTTGGAGAAAAAGTATTAACATTGCATTTGAATGCAATGTATGTTTGGGGAAAAAGTATTTGAATTGTATTCTAATAATAAATATGTGATGTGATGGGTAAAAGTAGAGAGAAAAAAAAGAGGGAGAGAGAATATATGATGTAATTAATAAAAGTAATAGAAAAAGTGAAATAATAAATAGTGATTGTGTTAGATTTAAAATGTGATGTAATTGATATTTGAATGAAATGTTTTTGTATTTGGAAAAAAATTGCATTGCATTTAAATGCAATGCCAAAAAAATGCTTGTCCCAAACGCTGACTAAGTAATATTTTATCGTGAAATTATAATAAATATGTCATTTTTATATTTTAAAAATAAAAAGCATAATTTGAAACCATTAAAAATTAATAGCATATCTTAATTGTTATATAGGTAATATTTCCTTGTTATCCATGATTTGGTCATTTACTTTTTTCATGTTTTTTTTTTCCCTTTTCCTAATTCTCTTCCTTATTTTCTTTTCTTTCTCCTCCACCTCCCTTCTCTCTTTCTTTCTCTCCCTCTCCCAACTTCTGGTCTTGGCAACACCAGATCACGATGGTGATTGACCTCGGTGGTGCCAGATCACGATGGTGATTGAGTCTTACTCTTTTGATTTACTCTCTGGTGAGCAGTCTCATCGATTATAAGTCTTCGATCGCAATCCACGAGTTGCGATCTCTTTTTGAGCCTCCAGTCGTGATTCCTCTCGCTCCTTTTTCTCTCTTTCCTTGAGTCTGTTTATTTTTTTTTTTTGTAGGTTTCTAGTTGCTATCTTTCCTGGCTAACCATGATGATCTCTATTTTTCTCGAGTGGTGAGCTTATGATCTGAAGCCGAGATTCCAATCATTGCAATCTTCATCTCCATCATAATTTTCACTATTGTAATCTAGTCAAAACTTCTAGTTATAACGATTTTCGTCTCTTCATGATCTAACTATCACACGATGCCAGTGTCAAGATTTCAGCATTGCGAACTAGCAGAAGCTCCACAATTTCATAATCTCTAGTCGAGCTTCGATCATAGCTATCAATTGCAAAAATTTGATGGAGCTTCGAATATGACGGCGACGATGACAATGAGTTGGTGGTGGCTATAGTAGTTTTTTGGATTTCGTGTAGTTGACAAGTTTGGGTCAAATTTGGGTTAGGGTTAGGATATATTAAATTTGAGACTATTTTTTAAAATTGATAAATGATTTTTTAATATTGGTAAATTAATTATTTATGAAATCAATAATTTAAATCAGTAAAATCAAGAATTTACAACTAATTACAGTGGTAAACTAAGCATTTATACTTGATTTACCAAAATAAATAATTCACCAAATAATAAATTATTTATCAAAATCTGTAATAAGTGATTTACCAAGTCAAAAAGTGATTTACTAGATAAATTTATCAAAATCTACCAAAATAGGTAAATAAATAATTTACCAAGTTAAAAAGTAATTTATCAAATAAAATTATCAAAATTTATATATAAGAGGTATTTTTATATTCTTAGGTTGTGGTAAATTATGATTTACCAAAAATATGTCATTTACTAACATTTCAAACTTTTTCTGCTATATATTTTTATTAAGGTTAAGTTTACCAAATAAATTTATTAAAATTTACACATAAGGAATATTTTTATAATTTTAGGTTGTCGTAAATCATGATTTACTAAAAATATATCATTTACTAACATTGCAAACTTTTTCTACTATATATTTTTATTGAGGTTGAGTTTACTAAATAAATTTATCAAAATTTACAAATAAAGAGTATTTTTATAATTTTAGGTTGTGGTAAATCATGATGTACTAAAAATATGTCATTTACTAACATTTCAAACTTTTTCTACTATATATTTTTATTGAAGTTGAGTTTACTAATAAATTTATCAAAATTACCAGATAAGTGGTATTTTTAGAATTTTAAGTTGTAATAAATCATGATTTATTAAAAACATGTCATTTATTATTAGTTCAAACCTTTTTTGTTACATATTTTTATTGAAGACGAGTTCTGACCTATTTACCTCATTCTCATTATTTTGTCTTTACACAAGCTAAAAACTTTAAAAGAAAGTCAATTTTTTACTTTCCTATTCCATCGTTTCCGAACAAATTTCCAGAGATATAATAAATCTTGATTTTTTTTTTGTCAAAGAAGTTTGGAAATTTGTTGTATTATTCAGACTAAGATTTTTTTCCTTCTCCTTTTCTTTCTTTCCTTTATAATTTTTTTTTGATTTATAACTAAATAACCTTTTTTTTAAATAATTTTTTTAACAAATGACCAAAATTTTAAAAATTAATTAAAATATAATTTTTCTTAAAATAATTAATCAATTTTTTTAAATAATCAATCAATGATTGACCAAACCTGAAAAATAACAAACAATTATTTTGCTAAATAAAAAAAAAAGTTCGTCTATGTATTAAATTAAATAACTAAAATCAACCACCCAACCTAATTTTCCTCTCTTTTTTTTTTCCTTTTATTTTAATGTCTAATTTATGTGCTTTAATTCCTTCATTTTTATATTAGATTTAGAATATATAATTATATTATTTAATTTGTGCATTATAATTACTTCATCTTTCATGTTGGGTTTAGGATAGATGTAATAAAAACGATTTGATATAAATTATTATAAATATACCTGAGTATTTAAAACATTGAAATGGTTAAGTTAAAAAATATGAAGAAATAATTTTGATAGTTTAATATAATGTGAACTAAAAATTTTTTTTTGACCCCTATCAATACATCCTAGCTCCGATTCTGCAATTTCTCCTTCAAAATTTCCTTGTCGTTTGTCAAAACATAACTTCCTTTAACATGCATTTCCATAAAAATAACTGAAATGCCGTTACATGAATTGATATTTTAATATTTTGATTAGAATTTATATCCCGATATCCCTAACACTGTTCTTCTATAAAAGCTACAATGCTCTCCGCTAATGCACTTCAGCACAAGGTGAAAAAAGTAGACATCGTAAAGCATTCATTTCAAAATTTATGACAACAATTTTAAAAGGGGAAAAATCAACCTTCAGCATCTCCTACTAAAAGATTGGGGTAATCTCAATGCAACGAAAACGACAATAGATATACCGAAATACCGACCAGTGATATACCAAAACACTAATACATAACAACAAAAACGACAACAAATACACCACCCCCATCCCTCACCAAACAACCCCCCCCCCCCTCTCTCTCTTTTTTAATGAACTTTTCCGATTAAAAATGCAATAAAACATCACAATTGGCTCCCCTTATTAGGCAAGGCATGGAAGATTTTCAAAGCACCAGTTTCAACAATCACCTCTAAATGTTAAAATGTTAATTCTCGACAAGTCCTTAAAACTGTACGAGATAGTTAAAAAAAGTCCTATAATAGTTATGGTGACGTCGAGTAGCAAGAAAGAAATCAAGCGTACATTAAACTCCCTCAACAAAAGAGATTAAACTAAAATTTAAAGGATCAGAGGTTAATGCATCAATAAGGAGCAACAACTTGAAAATTTAATTGTCACTCCAACAAATTACCTAGAGGAGAACAGAATTTAGGTCGAAAAATGAATTGGGAACGAGTTTTCTCATCTTTAGAGGACACTAACAAGTTATAATAGGACCTGCATTACACTCTCGGGTGCTTCACAATAAAAGCTGAACCTGCAAATACCAAGAGACTTCATAAGAGAGGTCTACAATGTCACACATACTAACACGCGCAAATATGTAGGTCTTGTTTGATACGTAATAATAGGGAAGTGTGTAAGGCGAGATAAGGGTGAGAGGATCAATCAATGACTTTCAAGACTAATAGTTGTTTGGTAAGAGTGATTAGAAGGGAATAGATTGGGTGAGAGACTAAAAAGGCTTTGCCATACAAAACACAGCGATGGAAAGGTCCTTCCCTTCTACTCCATTTTCCTCACCTAGGCTCATGAAACTTCAAACCGGACAACAACACAAGTAATGTTGTCCGAGCTCCCTCGTGCATAAGCTTCCTTTATGAGTTTTCTAGACGCCTCTTCTGCTTCTGTTATGTCCTGTACCATAGCCACTGCATCCTGGAATACACGATGAATAGGTCAATATACTGGCTACCTTATGAGATCAAAGTACCCTGCAAACTTGAATAGAAGCGTTTTACTAGATCTAACATGATAATTTAAAGTGACTTTATGTGTAAATTTCTAAAAAAGATGGAAAGCATAGTAAAATTATCTGCACGCAATATAAATTGATCAAAATATAGTTGTTATCTAAAGACCCTATAGACGCAACATAAATAATATGTAACAATGACACACCTTATTTGATATGACATTCCAGAGTCCGTCACTTGCAATGATTATAAAATCAACACCATCAATTTCTTCTTCCTAAGCATCCAAGATAGACATGACGATCACAAAAATGAGACAAAACTTCAAGGAAAAAAGAAACAATAGCAAATAACCTGTCTGCTGGTGCCTTGCCCTATGTTGATCACCCTTTTTCATTTCTGGCTATACAAATATATTTAAGTAATTGTTGTTATTTAACAGGCTAATTACCTGTATTTCTGGCTCAGCAACTACGTATGGCTTGAGAAATTTATCTCCAAATGCACGAGAAACAGCTAGAACACCACCCACCCGCCATGTTCCTGGTAAGTTTATTATAAACATACAAGAGATATTGAGCATAGAACTTTATGAACATGTAACAACAAAATGGGTCAGCAAATCAAGGTACGGTGCCCAAAAACACTTCTATATAATCTCAGATGACATGATATTCTTCAATTCAAATCATATTTTAAAAAGTGTATACCATCTAGTGTTAAAGTGAACGTCTACTAAAGGAGAACTATAGAAAAAGAACTTGCCTGCCCAAATAATGAAGCCACCAGCCTTTTCAATTCTTTCACGCTCATCAGATCTGTCGGGTTTGTGATCATTGGACAGTGCGATAGCTGCAGTAACAAATAAAACAAAACTATCATATAAATGGGAAGAAAAAGAAATAATTTAAAATGTTAAGGAAAATTTTCTCTAAAGCTTCCATAAAACCATTACCAAAATAGTACTGCAATGGGAAATCCATTCACCAAACTAGGCACCAATAGATTATGACGGTGAACCTCTAATTTTTATCCGTCCATTGTTTTTCTTTTCCTTATTAATTTTGTGACAGTAAACAGGTTATAACTATCGACCCTAATAAATCCAACCCTTGAAAGGAAAAGGCATCAACCTGAGCCAGCTCTACAGGCGACTACCCTGGAATCTCCAACATTCGCAACATACAGCCTGTCACCTAACAGCAAAGCAGTCGATGCAGTTGAACCAGCTTCTTTCAAATGACCCATCTCTTCATTAAGATAATCTGCATCTGTTTGTTTAAATACTTCAACTGCATAAAAAACACATCTGAATGTCATAATCCACACAGAAAGCAAACATTAAAAAGTATAAACTCCAGATAAAGTTGACATAGAAAACATCCAATTAATCCCATACCAATAGCTGTCTTTGTGTCTTTTATGAAACCCGGGTGTTTACTTAGATTCTTGAAAAGGTTGTTCTTTAGGTACTCTGCAGTTCTGGAACCTCCATGACCTAAAATAGGAGAAAAATGTTTCAACAAAAGGAAAAATTAGGTAGATAGATGGTTTTTGGACTCATATTAAAAAATGGCCAAATTTTTTCTTTGAAAAAAAACAGCCAGTGACTATTAAAATATTAATTGACTCATCCGGTCAATCAGTGGTTGACACATAGTGATATCAGCAATGATTGAACATTTTTAAGAAAATGGTCGTTTTCTTAATTTAGCAAAATTTCAAACATTAATTTAAAAAAAAATGGTTAAAAAAGCCATTTTCTCAAATATCCCAAGGAAGAACACATTTGCATATAACATTTGTCGAATGATAAAAATTAAGAGAACTGGATCCCGCGCTGTTATGTAGCAGTTTAAATGCGGAGATATCACCGTCAATAGTGATACGTAAATAGAGTTTTTTCTTATATATATATATATAGGTAAAATTGAACAATGTCATACCATCAAAAACCCCAAAAAAGGCAACCATATGACCATCAACTTCTGAGATGCTCGTCACAAAGAAATCCTCCATTGAAGCTCTTTTTCCTTTGAAACTCGAAAATCCATAACTGAATCTCGCATTACGACTCCCACTAAGAAAACTAAGCCAACAACCAAAATTAAAAAAAAAAAAAAAAAAAAAAAAGCCCATCAAGAAATGATCATTTTCAACAATTTCAGCACCAATTTTTTTTTTTTTTTTGCTAAAAGATTTTAGCACCAATTAAATTGCGGGAAGTTTCAACATTGAATAGAATTTTGTATGCTTGCATCTATAATTCCAAAAATCAGCAACAAAATTAATACAGTTCGACCAGAAATGAAAATTAATCACATAGGAATAATAATAAAAAAATTACAACGTATGAATTGATACTGAAAAGCAGAAATCCGAGCGGAAATTACAATTAATAAATTGAAAACCAAAAAAAAAAATGAAGAAAATCCGTAACGAACGAACCTTATACCGCCGCCGCTGCGGAGAGAATCAGAATCTCTGGAAGACATTACGACGTCGTATTGAGCACCGGCATCGGCTGAGCCAAAGCCTAAGGCCGAGCTCGAGCTGCTGCTGCTTTCTGAGGAGTAGTCTTCTTCGTCTATGGTGGTTGTGTTGCTCATTTGCTTCTATCTTTTTTTTTTTTTTTTGGGTTCGTTTTCTCACATTTTAATATTGTTTATATATAAATAGATTTTAAAAGATTAATTAATTAATTAATTAATTAAAGAATGATTAACGATTCAATCGCCTTTGCTTAAGTGGTGTCCAAAGGCGACCTTTTACTTTTACTTATTTCCTTTTTCTCACATCTCTAATGTTGTAATCTAATCATGGACCGTACGTACCAAAGCAAAATAGTTTTTCACCTATTGATTCATGGCTTGCACGTTTTTTCTGATCTTATTATTACTACCATAATGAAAAGCAGATCTTCTCTTGTCCTTTTTTTTTTTTTTTTTTTCCCTTCCCTTCTCTCTTTTGAATATTTTGACTTTTTTTTGTGATGGTTTTTATTTATTTATTTTTAGATTGTAAGATTTATAACTTCTATTTATTAAAAAAAAAGACATAAATCCTGTTGAGAGTTCCTCCTTAAATTTATTCACTCTCATTCGTTATTGAGCTAATCCTAATAAAGTCATAAAAATGTTGGAGAAAAAGAAATTATTATGTTCATGCTTAGTAATAGAACTCTGTGTTGGTTGCTAGATTTATTAGTTTAATTAATATCAACTGAAAAAATAGATACGAAATCATTAGATTCTTATTTTATCTATTTTTCTAGGCGTTTGATGATATCCAATTGATTGATTCAGCAGTTGTTTTCGGTTTACACTTTAGTTAAGTAGTTTTCTGTGGATATCAAATTATGTGTGTAATTCTAACCCATTTGAAGAAAAAGAAACAAGAAAAAAAAGATGCAAGATCAATTTTTGAACCACCTCTTCAAATTAATAGCTGAAATTTTTTTTAGGTAAATGGCAAATCATTTCTTTTGTTGGATTTTAAGATAATTGATTAATGATATATTAATATGCCAACAATCTATAACCGATGGACCGATAGAATATCAATGATAGACCAGAAAAAAATACTTAAAAATATAATTTTCCTATATACCCCTACAAGAAATATGATAAATAATATTAAAACAAAACCTTACTAGTATGGTATTTTTTCAGGTGAGAAAACTCCCAAGAGAAAATCATGTAACACAAATAAAATATTATAAGCTTATGGTTCCTTCTATCCTAGTATGACACATACTATTTTTCGTTTCTTTTTAACCAACAAGCCGCTTATAAAGCTTTTAGTATTATAATATCGAAAGACTTTGGTTTCACTTGACTCATGAATTCAAATTCATATTTATAGATTTAATTTTATCTTTTTTAAAAAAATCAATAAAATTATAATTAAGTTAATCAATTTGAAATTAAGAAAGCATTTAGCACTTGCGTTATGTTTACATTACGTTTAAATATAATGTAATTTTCATTCAAATATAAAAATATTACATTCAAATATCAATCACATCACAATTTAAATCTAATATAATTACTATTTATCATTTTACTTTTTCTACTACTTATGCTAATCACATTGCATACTCTCTTTCTCTCTCTTTTTTTTTTCTCTTTACTTTTACCAATCACATCACATGCTCAAATTTTTATACAATTCAAATACTTTTCATCCAATCAAACATTGCATTTGAATAATATGCAAATATTTTTTATCCAAACGTATATTACATTTAATGCATTATATTAAAATATAATGTAAATACAATACGTTATCTAAACGCCTCTTAAAAATTTTATTCCATTTTAAGCTAAACTCATTAACCAAACGAATCTTTCATTAATACAATTATCTAATATGTATCTTTTATGTTTTTATTATTTATATATATAAAAACAAAAAAAAACAAAAACAAACTTTTATGGTTTTATTCCCTTCAATGCTTTATGTCACAATCACGTAATTATCTCTATCAATATAAATAACAGCCTTGATGTTAATATATCTTAATGGTCTTATTTTTTGCTTGGAATATTTTAATGGTCTTAGCTTGATGAAAATTTAGAATATGTTGGTTCGGTAGTGTAAGCCAAAAATTTTGAATCTTTTTTTTTTTTTCTGAAAAATTAATAAAAATTATAATTAAATAAACTAAGCATATTCAACCATGGAGATTCCACTCATGCTAGAAAACACAAATACCCTTAGTAGTGGATTGACTTGAAGACTTCCAATATAAAAATTTTGCCATTGATAAATTTTTTCGACGGGAGACCAGTTTTCCATTAAGCCGAAAATCTTTTTATTTAAGTCGAAATATTAAAAAGATTCTATCATAGGACACTCCACCAATAGAATTAATAAGATCAAATCGTGACCGCATTGCATCATTTAATGATATAACGCATATTGTAAGAGATTGGAAACAATTAAAAAAGGTTCAACAACATAGTTACCACGGTGCATCATTTAGATGATACTACGCGTAGCGTACTAGATTGAACACAATTAAAAAAGTTAAAACACCGTTACACCAACTTTTTAAAACACCATCAAAATCGTAAGATTGACATCAATCGTCCCATACGAGCATCTCATTGTAGAATCTCCCTACAATAAGGATAATATAAACTTAAGTCCAAAAGGTATATTTTTTTACCCGACCACAATATTCATATTTCACCTGTTTGCCTATTTCTTTCAAAAAACTTAAAAGAAGTTTTTCAGCTGCAGTCTATTTAAAAAGATCACTAAACAAATGTCCTAAATGATAAACCAATTCAAGTTCAACGACATCAAGTTCGACCATGTCGTAGTTTTGTCAAATCTCACATAAAATAACCTGGGTTATAGAAAACATAATTCCCTTGGAGACCTTGTAAGGCAGGAGGTTGAAAACTTAAAAATCGGATCACCATGAGCAACACCCGCTTGTTGACGCATCGGATTGTGGAGGTTTTTCTTTGAAAATGTTCTTTTTAACACCCGCGGAGCCCTCGGCCAAGAGACTTGGAGTTTCCAGAATCTGTCAACCAACATTATACACGAAATTAAATTACCACCACTCTCAATTTTCATCAAAGTTTGATTAGATATTGGACCCAAAAAAAAAAAAAAAGGGAAATATAATAACCACTAGTCACTATATCTGCAACTCAAGAGTCAATTAAGTTTCTCTTATTCACTGAAGTCCCTCTGGAACCGAAATTAACCAGCAATTAAGAAATAATAACAATCCCCAAAGTTGGATCAATAGACACGTGCAGTGGCAATGTGGATATGTTGTTTCTTTGAAGAGCAACTTTACCTTAAAATTTATGTCTTGAAATAAATACCGGTTTATTAGAACTCAATAAAAGCAAATGCTTTACTTTAAACAAGTCTTTAGCTATAGCAACTTAAGCTTAAAATATCTCGGATGGAGGGGCCAGGGCTTTTTGGACTTGGAGGAACTGCCCCATTGCTATAAGCTGGTTTACAGTACATGCTGTTATTTACCGAGAGATCTTAATTAGGTTCCATTAAATTTGCATTTTTGTTCTAATATGATTTTTGAAGTGATCCAACGGTTCAGAACTGCATAGTAACGGGGGAGGAATTACTCGAAGAAACATTGATGCTAAAATTTTGGCATACCTTTAATACAAGCTCCTCGAAGCATTGCTCTACATTCACTCGAGTCTTTGCACTGCATTCAAGAAATAGGCATCCATATTCCCTTGCAAAGTCAACCCCCTCTTTTTTGCTTACAACCTTCTCACTTTCCTGTAAGACACAATAGCCTATAAGTGCTTGTTAATACTACAAACCATCTGCATGAAATGCAACTCTCATTATTAAATAACTTTTCCGCAAAAACAAATAATACCCAAGAGTCAAGACTCTCTATGATAAATTTTCCATCCAAAAAAAAAAAAATCCCATGATCAACGGTAGAAGACATACCCTATCGACTTTGTTGCCAACAAGCATCTTGATGCAATCTTGATTTGTTGAGTAAAGATCGATTTCCTTGGCCCATATATCAGAGAGATTTGTAAATGTCTCTCGACGTGTTACATCGTATACTGTATTCATAGACAATTATTTAGTTTATAATGATAACCCGAGACATTTAAAAAGCTAAAAACATATGCACAAGAAATCAAGTCATGCCAAAACCACTTTCTTCCAGATACCAATTAGCAGTAATTAAGGTTTATGGCTGCATAAGCAGTTCCACAAACAATTGAACGAACCACTTTTAAAACTTGAAAAGCAAATGCCACTTCCAGTTCTAGTCATCAAAATGAAAACAGCAGTAAATTTTCTTTTGATCCTTGAAAATTGAAATGAAAAAACTCAAGAGCACCATGAAACTAAACATAGTAATCCAATCAGAAGACAAAGACAAAGACACGAGATTACCCATAATGATCCCTTGAGCGCCACGGTAATATGAACTGGTAAGTGTTCTAAATCTTTCTTGTCCAGCTGCATGGTAAGTCAAAAAAATAAGTAAAAATTTCATCTAATTCAAGCAGCAAAACAGAGTCAAACTTTGCCATATCAACGTGAAAAAGCGAAATGAATTTCGAAAGTAAACCAGAAAAAAGGAAAGAGCAGTCATAGCCGTATCGACTCTATCATGACAAACTATTTTAATTTTGATAAATGTACTCAGAGTGGATCAACACTTCCTAAATGCGATTCTCTTTTGTTGTCAAAGTGCTAATGTTAGATATATCAACATTAAAAAAAAAAAGGATATAAAGCAGTAATACCTGTGTCCCATATTGCAAGCTTCAGTTTCTTCCCTTTAACAGTGACATGTTTTACCTTAAAATCCACACCTACCCAACACAAAATCATAACTTTTTTTCAAAAACACAGCTCAATTCTCAAAGAAAACAGTAACCATAGATATTCTTATAGAACAATCATGAATCCTTATGCATTTGGCTCATACGTTCCCTAATTCTGTCTCATTCTATGTATCCTAATAATAATATTATAACACATCAATTGAAAATGTCATATTAAGATTAAAGTATCTCACCACACCATTTAAAGACAATAACGGCTAAATATTTTTTAGTTAATATGACATAATATTATTAGATCCACATCAAAGTAATCAGGAACAGGAACACGAGACACAGGAGTTGAATTCAATCCTTGTTATCTTCCCCATTGCATATATCAAGACAATTTTGTGGGATTTCCAATTTCATTATTAACATCAGTAACGTATCAACTTTTTTGATTAAATCCATATATTAGATTCAAAATCTCATCAACTAGCCCCAGGACTAAATTGAGAGGAAAAAAAAAAAGGGACGACAGAAATTAATTAATCATGAAAAATTTAACTATGAAACTTCTTAAAATAAACAAATAAAAGAGAGAGAGAGAGAGAGAGAGAGAGAGAGTGAAAATCAGACCAATAGTAGGAGAGAGATCCTCAAAAGTATTGGAAGTGAAACTGAGGAGAAGAGAGCTCTTCCCAACTCCTGAATCCCCAATCAACAACAGCTTGAACAAGTAGTCGAATTCCCCTTGTTCACTCGAAGACTCCATTTGAATTCCCAAAACAAAACAATAAATTTACAACAAGTATTTAGATAAAAATAAATAAATATATGTGTAAAAAAAATCTATAGATCTCGATCAGCATATATGGAAGAGTAAAGTGATGAGAAGCTTGGGAAGGAGTTGCAGAGAGGGTGAGAAAGCTCTAAAGTCTTCTCTACTAAACAAAGACGAACTGAAATGATTTCCGGTGCTCGGGGCATCACCCTTTTTACCGTGCAACCGACATCTTCTCCACTTAATGGTTTCCACGTGGGCTTGAGACGGACGCCATGTGTTTTAACTCATCGACTTGTTTTTTCTTTTGTCAAACTACCCGGTGCATTGCGGTCAGCGAATGACTTATTAGACTATTTTGCTTATTAATTCAGAGATTAATATTTTATTCCTTTAATATACCTATTTTTAAAAAAATAAAAAATTTTTATTTTTCAAAACTAAATCTCCACAAATTTTCATATATAAACATAAAAAAATTTTACTTTTAAAAAATAAAAAAAATTTCTCTATAAAATAAATTTTTTTTATTTATTCAGATAATTTTTCACTTTAAAAAAATCTAAATAATTTTTTTATTTTTTAAAAATCGACATTTTATTAAACAAAACCAAATTTCGTGATTATACCTCTCCAATAACATCTCAAAGTGAACTGGGCTTTTACTAATTTTGGACTTTCTAGATGTTAGATGAGCATGGGACATGTCTTTGTTCTATCACACCATGTCCAACTGCGGTATTAGTTTTCATAATGACGTTGGTCCAGAAATACGAAGACATCAAGGATTTTTTTTTTTTAATTCAGCAAAAGATGTTATAATATAATGATATTTTAATTAAAAGTTTTATTTGATTAAAATATATTTGAATTATAAAAAGATTATAATAATTAAAGATGGAACATTGGGAAAGTCAAGCTAACGAAGGGAGGAAGGGAAGGAAACAAGTTTTCACTATTTTTAGGCATGTGTAGTCTGGTGTAGTCTTTCCTATGAAAACCTTAGTGTATTATATTAATCTGCAACGTTAAAAACTAATGGGAAACAAGGATATCCTTCCGGTCCCCTTCTTATAAGAAAAAATTTGGAGACTTTTTTTTTTTTTTTTTAATGAATGAATTACTTTTAAAGGGAAGCTTTACTATGTAGACACCCCACCCCTTCAACGAGGACAAAAGTTTTGAACGTTAAATCAACTTTCAATAATTTAGATGATATATGTATATAAAAATTATTATGCATCCAACTACATTTAATTATAATATAATTACAAAAAAAAATAGATAAATAGATAAAAATTTCAATCTCCTACCACCCATGTTGTCGCGACATCCTTCCGCTGCTGCATTGACTAGCTGTTGTAGGCCAAATTATGAGTCAAAGCCACCCACAAGTACGGTGTCACCGACGGCTTTCGAGCCTTCGAAATAAAAGTGCGAAGAGCATGACTACTACTGCTAGCCTTCACCCACACCTTCCTTCGCTCCCATGGCACATCTTTTTCTCCGTTGATGGCAAGTCCAACTTCATCACCTTGATTTCATGGCTATCGTGGCTAATGGGGTGAAAAAGGATGAGGGTTTAGGTTTAGGTTTTTTTTATTTTTTATTATTTTGTTGCCATTGCAACCTTTATCATTTCTCACTACGTCAGGGAGTGGCCATTGCAACCTTCGGTGGCGGTGGTGGTCAATTAGGGAGTTTTTTCTTTTTTAAGTGTTTTTGAAACATTTTTGTAAATTATTAGAATTTAGAATAATGATTAATCAAGTGTAATAATTTTTATAGTTATTAAGTACACCATTTCAATTTGAACTATTAAAATTTAATCTATTGATTATAATTCTACCCTGTTGAGGGAATAAAGTAAGTAATTCCACTATAAAATTATATGTAACGTTTGGTTTTATTTTTAAAAATGATTTTTGATTTTTAAAAACATATTGAAAATGATTTCGAAATAGTATTTGTTTATTTAACATTTTCAAAATTATTTCAAGAATACAATTTTCAACTATTTTTTTTTGATTTTTTGAAAACAAAAAAAGGTTGTTTTCACTTTTTTATTTTCATTTTGTTCCTCCTCTCCTCTCTTTCTGTCTATACAGCATTAGTGACGATGATTGTATCTGATGATAGCCTCCATCTCCAATAAAGAGTGGCGACCACGAATTGACAATGACAACGATAGCCCATTTACAATGATGACCATCAACTTGTGACCCAAATCTCATTATCACCTAAGATTTAGATCACTAATGTCTTCCATTTTTTTCCCTTATTGTAAAATTCACCACTAAAAGATTTTTTTTAACTATGATTGATAATTTATTTTTTTATTATTATTTTAAATTAAATATAAATATACTTTTATAAAATACTAATATCTAAAATAGATTTTCAAAAATATAATTAAATAGAGTTTTATTTTTATATTTCTTAGAAAATATAATTAAACACAATTTCAAAAATAATTTTAATACAAATTTTAAAACATCTTTTTTTTTTTTTTAAATAAAAAACATTCACAAACGATATCAATCACTGTTATAGTAATCCAAAAATGAAAAAGTGAAAAGAAAATGTTGATTAAGATTGCTGGCTGTGGGGTTCGAACCCACGCGCACTTATGTGCAGTAGATCTTAAGTCTACCCCCTTAACCACTCGGGCAAACCAGCCGATTTGACGACGTTTGTGAAAATAACTTATTTCTCTATGACAAGGAAAAATATCACCGGCTTTTACGGACTTCACATGTGTTTCTCTATTTATTTTCTTTTTTTTTTTTTTTTCTCGATTTCTTTATTTGCTTGCTTTCTTTTTTATTCTTTGTTCACTAGGGTAATATACATCCATTAATTTTGTCTTTTAATGAGTGTAAATCCTTATTAGCCTTTTTGGAGAAAAAAAAAAATTAATTTAAAAAAATACAATAGAGGATTTTGAGTTATTTATTTATTTATTTAAGGTAAGTAGATTTGAATTCTGTATCTTATAATATAATCAGACGTAAAATTATTATTAAGTTATGAGTATAATCATGAATATTGAGTATGTTAATTTGTAGAACCTTGATTGAAATATCTTTGAGTAGCAGGATTTTTGTTGTAACTAACATATATAGTAGTGGCACAAAATATCTTGAGACAATATTATATTGGAAATATTACAAAAATGTTAAAACAAAAATATAACGAGAAATAAAGTTCCTAAACAACCTTAAAAAAAAATGTTCAACAAACATTTGATATGGTAAAAGACCTAATATTGATGGCTAATCATGAAATTGCAAAGTAATTTAACAAAATTACTACAAAATAATAGAAGACTTGAAGCGACAATATCCCGAGAAATGACAATAAATATTAAAAATAAAATGCATGTGAAACAAAAAACAACAAACATTAAAAAAGACGACATCTATTTAAAAAAAGACTGGTTTAGTGGTGGACTTCAATGTACCGAATATAGATTGTATATTTTTTTTATTTTTTCATTAATTTTTACTTTTTTATATTATTCTAATCTTTTAACTATAGATTCAAATCCATACCCCTATACGAGTCCATAATAATAATAATAATAATAATAATAATAAGGAAAGTGAAAATTAGAAGGACATATAGATGCGAATTTTACTCGTTAATTCATTTATATATAATGACCTGACTTAAATAGGATAGGTTATAAATAAGGTGGATTTTCAAAATCTATGAAAGCTCCGGGGCAAGGAGGGTTCGAGGATCCCCAACCCTTTCTCATTTAGGTATAATGACTTTTTAAAATATATTTATATATATTATAATATATAACATATACATATATATCTTTGAATCTATAAAAAAAAATTTGTTTACTTTCATAGAAGAACATATACGTAGATATATATCACCTTTCATATAAAATTTTTATTTATTTTTTTGTTTTTTAAGTTATTTTTATACTATGTATTTTTAAATAAATTAATGGGAAAATCTCAAATCCATCGTCCAAAAACCCATCCCGTCTCGCTTAAGTAAATGGGCATACAAAATGAGTATTTCTTCTTGGAGAGGGATTGACAAAAAAAACCAACAATACTTCAGCCGTCCTGTTGTCATCTCTAAGCAAACGGCACATTTGGAAACGGCGGAAAGGCAAAGAACAGCAAATAAAACAAATCCTTAGAAAACAACGTCATTACTCTAAAAAAATGATAAAAACACTATAAAGTAGAAACTGATAGCAGCATAGATTAAAAAAAAAAAAACGAAAGAATAAAAGGAAAATGAAAATATTATTAAACCAAGAACGTCTTAGTACGCAACCAACAAAAAAAAAATATATATATATATATATATATTAAAACAACAACATCCTGGTAAAGGAAACGACATAAAGTGAAAAAACGACAATTTCAAATTTGTTATATGTATTAAATGCAGTTACTATTATTATTTCCTCAATATTCTAATTTAGTGTTAATATTTTCGTTTGAGATTATTGTTGATAATTATACTACTTTTCTATTTTAGGTTCTGCGATAGTTGGTTCACCTTTTTTTTTTGGGTGAATATAATTTTTTAAAAAGTTGGTTCAATCTTAATGACCAATTATATATAGAGGGCAAAATATATTAAGGAATTATTTAGGGATGACAATTTGTATTGATGGATCATGTTTGTATCATGTTTAACCTATTTTTATTGATATGATAACCTTTGACACGAATACGACTTATTTAATATTCGTGTTAAAAAATAAAATTCAAATACGACCCTTTAATAAAAGGATTGACATTACATGACACATTTATAATCCGTTTGATGTAAATGGGTTATAAACGTGCTATATTAACCTGTCAAACCCACTTAGTAAAAGAGTTATTTAACATGTTATTAACCTATTTAACTAATTAGTTATTGAACCATTTAACTAACATATTATTAATTTTAACACTAAAATAACTCATTAAATACCCAAACAATAACTAAGTTGTAACAACCAAATTAACTCAATTACAATCAAATTACATCTAAACTCAGTTTACAAAAAATAATCACAAAACTAAATTAAAGTTTACAACTAAATTAAGTTCACAATATAAGTCAAAACCAAGTTAAAACAAACAAATAAGTCTAAATCTAAGTCATACCATGCATATAATTAAAAGACTAAAAAAAAAAAAAAACTTAAGTTTTCTTTGCTATATTTAAAATTTTAAAATGTATATATAAAAAAATAAAAGATATATTTTATATTTGAATTTTGAATTTTGAATTTTGAAAACCCAGAATTAAAAATAGTAAAACATTATATAATATATATAACAATGTAAACATATTAAAGATTATATATGAGTAATTTATGGGTTGTGTTTGTGTCAACTCATATATGACTCATTTATTAAATGGGTTATTTCGTATCAATTGCAGATTGACAGATTCATACGGGTTCGACCTTTTATTTAATAATGTTTGACGGGTTTGACTTCTTTTTGACCCAAACCCTTTAATTTCGTATAGATTTTATATCGTGTTATCGTGTCGTGATTCAAATTATCAGTCATAGAATTATTTAAACAAGAGAACAAAAAAAAAAATAGTTGAGGTTGAAAAAGATGAAAACATGAATGACACATATCAAACCCTTATAATATGATTATGTTTTTTATTTTATTTTATGGTAATTCCAGTAAATTAGAATATATGTCAAATTAATACTTATATATCCTGACTCTGACTTTAATCCTAATCTCCATCCTAACCCTATCCTCAAATCTCGACCTCGACCTCAACCTTGGCCTTAATCGTGATTGTCACATTGAACCCAAATACCATCTTAGGTTGATCATGACGTTTAGGACTTCTTTGTTAGTTGGTATGTAATTTAAGAATTAATTTGGGTTTTTTTGATTAGAAGGGAAAAACAAAAGAATTTTTATCCTAACAAAGGTATTAGGATATCCCAAATACCACATTTTAAAAAATAAAAGGTAGCATTTTAATATAATATTTTTAAGTTTAACAATGTACCTCCGTATATAATGACTAAAAACTCACACAAATAAAGTGCCATGGTGATACTCTAGCCCTCTCTCTCTAATTAATATGTAATATATATGCATCTATAAAACGGAAAAAAAAAAAAAACTTCTATAAAAGAAACCAATATCATGGACTGCAGATAATACTTTTGATGTTTGGTTTTTAAATTTTGCGTTTTGTTTTATTAGTTCTACCATTAAAATTTAAATTAATTTATTGTTTTAGGGCACTAAAATTGAAAATGTACGTCAAATAGAGAGATTGATGTTTTACCTACATTTTCTATTTCCTTGCCACATATAGTGCTCAACATAAATAGAAACGAGAATAATTAATAATGTACTACAAGGGTATTTTTCTAACCCAAAGAAAAAAGAAAAAACTACAAGAGAAATTTCAAAGTGCGTATCTTATCTTAAATAATAATGACTGTGATCTCGGTTTATCCGTTATTCAATGGAATTCAAAGTCAAAATACATCAGACACCGCGAGTGGGGGAAGATAAAAGTACATTGTACTTTGATAACTAATTAGCTAGGATATTCTTTTTTCTTTTTGTGACGTTTGACTTCCAATTAAAGTTGTCTCTTATCATTCGAAGTAAACCAATACTAATAATTTATCGAAAGGAGTGGGTAAATGTGGGATTCTCAAATGATGGCTCTGCTTGGGTTTCTCTGCTTTTCCTTCGCACCGTCGCTTCCCTTTCCCCATGTCTTAGGGTGTGTATGTTTATGTTATTGTATTTGTATTATATTTAAATATAATATAATTTTTATTTAAATATAAAAATATTATATTTAAATATTAATCACATTATAACTTAAATTTAATATAATTACTATTTATCATTATACTTTTTCTATTATTTTTATCAATCAAATCATATACACTCGTTTTCTCTCTCTACTTTTATCAATTACATTATATGTAATATAATTCAAATATTTTTATCCAAACAAAAATTGAATTTGAATACAATACAAATACTTTTTATCCAAATATCTATTGCATTCAAATCATAGTTGTTTGAATAAAAAAATTTGAATGCAATGTAAGTACTTTTCATTCAAATATATAGTGCATTCAAGTGGTGGAGTATATGCAAGAATCTTTATAGATACTTTTTAGGGTATAGGCCAGATGGTTTTTCAGGGACTTTTTACAGACACTTCTGAGATATTATGAGCAATCAAATGGTAGAGTGTGTGCAAAAATCTTTCTAGGAGTGACGTTTTTTCAAGTTTCTTATTCATTCTTTCCTTTGTTTGATTCTTGAAAGGGAGAATGCCTTGAGATTTGATTATTTTTGACCAATCAATCTTTCTAATTTTAGTTACAAACTGATCTTTAAATCCTCGCTACTCATACGAGGGTGTGTTGCAGAATATTATTGGCCCGTTTCAGGCGGCCTTTTTCCCAGGTTGTTGGGTTGCCGAGAGCTCCGTGCTTGTTAATGAGGTTTGCATATTCTAAAATGGAAAAGGGATTGGGTGGTTTGACAGGGATTAAGATTGATATGAACATTGCTTACGACCATTTGGAATGGAGCTTCTTAAACCATATTATGAAGGCATTCGGTTTTGATGACAGATTGTGTAAGTTGATTATGTTTTGTGTTTCGTTGGTGCCTTTTGGCATTTTGCTTAATGGCAACCTTCTTCAAGTTTTTCACCTGGAGTGTAAGATAAGACATGAAGACCCTTTATCCCTATATCTTTTCATTCTCTATGGTGAATTGCTTTGTAGAATTCTTCAAAGAGCTTAGGGATGTTCAGAGTTTCATGGTATTTTGGTGAACAGTAATTCTTTAGCAATTATTTGCTGATGACACATTTTATTTTGTCATGCCAATATTGAGGATGTTTAAGCTATTGTTTGGTGTCTTCGAACCTACAAAATAAGGTCAGGATAGCGTGTTAATACAATAAAATCTTGTGTCTTTTTTTTCTCAAAACATAGGAGGTGCAATGAAGAGGGATATCCTTCACTTTCTTGATATGCCAGAAGCTAGAGGTGATGAGCTCTACTTGGGTAATCCAATGTTTCTTTCTAGAAACAAAATTTGGGATTTTTCCTTTTTTTTGTTTTTTTAGGAAAAAATTGCTTCGAGGCTAGACAGTTGGAAGGCAAAGTTTCTTTCCTGAGTGGGTAGAACTACATTGGTTCAACTTTAAGTCAACTTTCTCCATGTCTTCCTCTATGTCAACTTTCTCCCTTCCTTTAGGCATTTGTAATGATCTTGATTCTAAGGTCTGAAAATTTTGTTGGAATGGCAATGCAAAGAAGGATAGATTTTTAGCGCTCAAAACGTGGGATAAGTTGTGTTTATTAGGGAGAAATCACATGTGAAATTGGTTTAACATACTTTAGAATTCCAACTTAACTTAAAAGATTAACCTATTGAGTCTTGTGTCTTTCTATATATATAAATCATTTTACACCTCTATTCACTTTCTATGTGTGATAATACACACATGTATTTTTTTAATAATCTCCCCCTCATGTATATGTTCATTGAGCCCCTTCTTGAACCTAAGTTTCTTGTGGCCTGCACATCTTAACATCGCACTCCAAATGGGAGTTAATTTAAATATGAAAAAGAGTCAAAACCATACGAGTTTATCAAATGCTCCCCCATCTGCACCTGCAATGGCACTAACTCTGGACAACACTAACTCTCCACGGAAGGTAACGTGAAAACTTGACAATCAAGTGTGATCGCTTGACTAATATGAACCATTAGCTCTGATACTATTTATTAGAGAGAAATCACATGTGAAACTGACCTAACACACTTCAGGAGTCCAATATGATCCAAAAGGTTAACCCATTGAATCTTGAGTTAATCTATGTATATAAATTGTTTAATATCTCAATTATTTTTTATGCAGGACAGCACACGTATGCATTTTTCTCAAAAATATTGCCCGAAATCCTATGATGGCCTAGGATTTAGGTGCTTCCATGACTTAAACAGGGCTCTCCTAGCCAAATTGGCCTAGAAGGTAGGAGGAGAGGAGAATTGTCTGTGGATGAGTATTATTCGGGACAAATATTCTCTCACTAAGGAATTTTGGTCTTGTCTAGTAGAGAATGGAGATTCTTTTGGAAGGGCATTCTTAGTGCCAGAGATATTATTAAAAGGAGCGCTTGCTTTGCGATTGGGAGGGGATCTTCGATGAATATCTGGACCGCTCCTTGGGTTCCTTGGCTAGCTAATGGAATCCCTCGAGCTGCCTTCGATCCAAGGGTTACAAATAATGTATGCTCTAAGGTGTGCGAACTTTTCATGACCGATACACGGTCATGGAACCGCCAACTTATGGAGTTCCTCTTTGAGGCAGAGTCTGCAACAGCAATACTGAGGATTAAACCTATTTCTGTTAAGGGAGCTTATTGGATGGATCAACAACATTGTTTGGGATGAGGGATAGGACATGGGGTCTGATTTGGAAAGGAGCATGGCATGAACGTCATAAACTGCTGGTTTGGCAAATCCTATCCGCTTGTTTGCCGACGAGGGAGAGATTGAGCCAATTGTTTCCACTTCGTGACATGCTTGCTTGCTTTGTGGTGAAGGTACGGAGTTTGCTTTGCATTTGTTTAAAAATTGCGTTGTGGTCAGAGGTATGTATTTAGTAGCCTTGGGCCGTACGTTCTGAAATGATTCACGCAGAGACTATTGATGAGTTTATTTCGTGGATTCTATCTCGGCCTCGGACTCGGGATTGGGAACAGTTATTACTTTTTGTTGGCTGTGCTTTTGAGTTCATCTGGGATTGGAGGAACGATGTCCTGTTCAGAGGTTGCAAGATGGACATTCACAAGATTTGTTTTCAAGTTTCTTCAATGTTTCAGTTCTATATTTCTTGTGAATCTAGAATCTGTACTGATGACCCTCTGGCTCAACCATTCTCCCATGGTGCTTGGACTCCTCCTCCTCTCAAAGGTCAGATCGCTATTTCTACTGATGTGTCTTACTTGGATGGCCAAGTTGGGCTAGCGATCTTGGTAAGGGACCATGTGGGAGATACTCTAGTTATCCAGACATACTTTTGTGTTGCAGCATCTGTTTTGGAAGGGGAGCTGCTGAGAATTCTTATGGCGGTTTAGTTGCTTTATGATTTGGGCTGGGAAAACGTGGTGGTTGCTAGTGATTCATATGTGGTTGTCCGCGCATTATCAGATGCGTCGTCTCCACATTGGCTGGTGGATCTGGTGTTCTCCGAGATTATTTATATTTCTAGTGTTTGTGTTAATTTGTCTTTTAAGTTTATTCCTCGTACTGCAAATGTTTCTATTGATGCCATTGCAAAATGGGCCAGATGTTCTAATATATTTGGTACTTTCCAGCCAGGGAAGGCACCTCCCATGCCGTGACTACTTTACTTGAGGACAACTATTAATAAATGAGGTTTGTTGCCAAGCAAAAAAAAAACAATAGTAATAATTTGACTGCACGAATCTATTTATTTGATGTATGTGTGTGTATATATATATATATATACATGTATGTATGTATATACATTACACGCTATTACACATGAGTCTATTATCATTATCACTAGCATAATTCAAAAAAATGTTATTGTAACATTACTGCTATTATTGTTATTGTTGTTGCCGTTTTTCTTATCCTATATTATCATTATTATTATTATTATTGTTAGAACACATTTCTGTGTTTTAGTTTAAAATAAATTAAAGAGAAATATATATATATATATGAATATGTGTCGTTTGAGAAAGTTTTTGGCCTAATTTTCAGAGAGACATATAAACTTTTTAATTGTTATATTTATTGTACCCTTAATTTAGATAACGTTATTATCTTAGTAAATAGCGCTAAGAGTGTACGTGAGGGCCATTTCAGAAGAAGACTGTACATGAGAAGTAAACTTTCAATTGAAAATGAGACTAAGGTGGACGCAATATTAATATTGCTTCATCGCTAAATGACCGATGCATCGACATTCAATTTAAGAAAGCCATCCTCTAGGGGTTGCCAAACTTTGTTATTGTTATTCTTAATGTTAGCATTAGTATTACGGTTATTGTTTAATGATCAATATAATTAGCTAGCAAGGACTATTTGGCTATAGATTGCATTGATGGTTAGAGGATACGCATTTAATATCAATAGGATAAAAGGATTAGCATTTTAGATACAATAAAAGACAGTGCAGTAAATGACGATCAAAGGCCTTGGATATTAAAGAACAAGTGCATGTAATTTTCCTCCCTTTAAAAATTAAAAAAATAAATCCCCATTTAATACCTGTGTATATTATATGGAAATAAATATATATTATAACGCATAGATATATGTATGTGTACGGATTTAGCAAGGAGTATTTGGCTATAGATTGCATTGATGGTCAGAGGATAAGCATCTAATATCAATAGGACAAAAGGATTAGCATTTTAGATACAATAAAGATAGTGCAGTAATTAACGATCGAAGGCATTAGATATTAAAGAACAAGTGCATGTACTTTTCCTCCTTTTAAGAATTAAAAAAATAAATCCCCACTTAATACCTGTGTACATTGGATGGAAATAAATGTATATACATATTGTAACGCATAGAAACATGTATGTGTACGGATTTACCAGGGCAATAAAATTATTGCAAATGCAACTTTCCTTTTCAACATTTTTTAAAGAATAATTTACCTTTCCCAACTTGTTTTCCAAAAAAAAAACAAAAAAACAAAAACAAAACCATTCACTAGATATTAGATAAATAAAATAATATTAAAAAAATTCATTTTCAGGATCTCGTATCAAAATATGTCTATTTTTAATTTTATTACGTAAATGTCTATTTTTAAATAAATACATATTTGTATTACCTAATTTACCCTTATACCAAAATTAGTATTATTTCTCTTTTATTCATATTATCTTTTTGTTTGTTTTTTTGAGTATAATAATGAATATTTTGATGACAACTCATCATCTTTTTAATAAAATCAAAATAATTATGACAAATATCAAATATTAATATAAAGATAATCACTCAAACCAAAAAAAAAAATAAAACCAAAAAAATTATACTAATAAAGGTATTTAAATTTTTTGTTAGAAAATAAATTTTTTATAAAAAAACTCATTATTTATACTAACTAGTTAAACACATTCATCCTCAAAATTCACTTACTAAAAATATCGTCCCACACTTTTTAATAAAAAACCAACGATGTTGTTATGCAAAAACCTTATTAATTATCGACTACTAAAAATGTAAAACATAATAGATCTATATGCCTCAACAACAAAAATACACACACATATAATTTATGAGAAATACTTATTCTTTAAGCTTATTCTTTAAAAAAAAAAAAAACCTATTCTTTATAAGAATTACTATAGAGGAGATCAATATCTTTATGAGAAATATTAATACTTTAAACCTTACAACTCCTCATTTTCATAAATACAAAAAATTACGTTTTAAAAAAAATTCTAAACAAACACAAAACTAAACACTTCTTATTTTTGAAAAAAGATGATTTCTTTAACATTAAAAATGAAAATTTTCCAAACTATAGATAATGTAAATAAAAAATAACTGACATTGCTTATAGTTGTCTGTTGGAATCCTCTATTGACTTTATCACCAGTAACTTCTATCAACGAACCTCCTCTCTTAATTAGCCGTTTTTGTGTCTTTGTGGTTAAATCTGATTAAAAAGAAATCAAATGTACAAGATTTCCTATAAAATGAAAACGGATTGGAGATCCAATCAGACTTATCAATCATAAATGTATATTTGATCCAATTTGTGTACTAATAAATTTTTATTTCCGTTCAGAGATTTCCTTTTTTATAATAACTTTAATTTTTAATTAACATTTCTTTATGAGGGCTAACATGGTCATTATAAGTATTAATTTAGACATTCATGTATATATATTAAAAAATGTACATATTCTAATTCAACACCTCCAAAAGAAATTTACGTGAATATCCCTAACTAAATTACTTTGCTCTTATCAAAATCCAAAACCACTAAATTTGAATATTACGTAGTCAAAGCGTGTAATCATACATACGGAAGGTAAATAAATGATATAGCCACATACATCCTCCCTCGTTTCTTTCCATCTTCATATCCATTTTTGTAATTACCTTTTTTGTAATCATACATATTTAAGATAAATAAATGATATATCCACATACATCCTCCCTTCGTTTCTTTTCATCTTCATATCCATTTTTGTAATTATCTTTTTTTTCTGGATTATAATGAATTTAATTCTGTCCTCTATATTTGGTAGGAACATTATTCAACAATGGTAATGTTGGTTAATGGACCCCCAAAATTATAATCATCCGTATCCTTGTATTAATTTTACAAATCTTTTTTTTGTTACTCATTTCATTATATATACAAACCAACATTCACTAAAGACATGGCATCATTATCCAACAATATTGATACATTTTCACCAGATTCTTTAATACAAGAGTTGCACTACTCAAGAGAGAAAACAATGGCGGAAGTCGAGGTGATCATCATCGGCGGAGGGCCAGCGGGGATAGCGACGTCGGCGTGCCTTAATCGCCTTAAGGTTTCGAACATCGTCCTCGAAAGGGAAGATTGTTGCGGTTCTCTTTGGAAGAAGAGGGCCTATGATCGCTTGAAGCTTCACTTGGCTAAGCAATATTGCCAACTTCCCCACATGCCATTCCCTCCTGAGGCGCCCACATTTGTCCCTAAAAACGACTTCATTCGCTACTTGGACGAATACGTCGAGCGATTCGACGTGAAACCTCACTACCACCGCAACGTCGAATCTGCCTTCTACGACAAGATCACCGCCAAGTGGTCCCTCGTCGTCAAGAACTTGCTTTCGGGGGTGTACGAGGTCTATTTCTCGACGTTTCTTGTCGCCGCCACCGGCGAGAATAGTCAAGGCTTTGTCCCTCACGTGCCCGGGATTGAGAGTTTTGGAGGGAAAGTTATGCACGCAAGTCAGTATAGCAATGGCAAGGGTTTGAGTGAGAAGAATGTTTTGGTTGTGGGATCTGGGAATTCTGGGATGGAGATTGCTTACGACTTGTCAAATTGGAATGCCAACACTTCCGTCGTTGTTCGTAGCCCGGTAATCAATCTGAATCTTTTCAACAACATATTTCATGTTTTTAGACCAAAACATTCGACACTTTATCTTCATTTCGTTTTAGTATTAGGTCATTATAGCAACAATTTTCATGTTTTTAGAACTTCTTGTCGCTTTAATCAGCCATCAGTACCTAAGTATTGTGGTTCAAAACTTAGTCTAGCGGAAAATCTACCATCCCTAAATTCAAAACCCAAAAATGGGCTCAAGTTGAGTTGTTCTATTTTTTGAGATTAAACTGTAAATTACACCAAAAATATTGCTCAAGTGGAATGAATAATTACTCATGTGGAAATGTTATAAATTAGTTAAATCCATTGCATTTGGCTGATTAAATGTCTTTAAGTAATTTATTTATTTCTATATATATAAATATAATTAATAATAGTTATTTGCATATTTGCAGGTACATCTATTGACCGAGAATATCGTTAAATTTGGAATGTTTCTATTGAAGTTCGGCCTTCCAATTAAATTTGTCGACGTTATCACGCTGACTTTAGGAAGACTAAGGCACGGAAATGTGTCCAAGCATGGCCTTCAAATGCCCAAGGAAGGACCATTTTTCAACAAGTTAATCACCGGTAGATCTCCCACCATCGACGTCGGAACCGTCGAGAAAATCAAATCGGGACATATCAAGGTATAATTCATAAATTAATATTTATTAATTTGGTTATTAAAAAATGCAAAAAAAAAAAAAAAGAGTACCTTATATATGTGGTTTGACACTTTTAATTACCATGATTAATGCAGGTCTTGCCATCCCTAACAAGAATAGAAGGAAACAATGTCACATTCGACAATGGCGAAACTCGCCCCTTCGACGCCATAATCTTCGCTACCGGTTACAGAAGCACAGTAAGAAACTGGCTTAAGGTAAGTATTAAAGTTCCATATTGTCAAGATTAAAAAAAAAAAAGTTCTTTAGTTTTATTATTGTTTCTCAATTGTAGAGAAAATGCTTTTTTTTTTTTTTTTTTGGTTGTTGTTGTTGTTGTTGTAGGGTGGGGATGATCTCTTTAACGAGGAGGGCATGCCGAAACAAAGGCCTCCAAATTTGTACTGGAAAGGGCAAAATGGTCTTTACTGTGCAGGATTTTCATCAAGAGGGTTGTTTGGAATTTCGGTGGACGCACAAAATATAGCACAAGACATCATGTTCAACTTGACTCACTGCAAAATAAAGCTTTGATTCATGATGTTTTCTGTGGGTAGTTTTCTACCTTTAATTATTTTTAATATATATCAATATGTGGAAATAGGTGTCTAGCTATGTAGGAGTATGTTCATGATTTATAGTTGAATAGATGGATACATATATATATGCCTATATATAAGTTGTAATGTTGTATTTCTTGCTGATATTGGTGATGATGAAAAAGCAGAGGTTGCCCTTTAGTTTGAAGTTTGTACTATTTTTAAGTTAATAAATGTTTGCCGAGCTACTTAAAATTTCCTCAATTGTGTCCCAATAGACTGGATATACTTAACATTTTATTTGCAGTATATATGACCCGAAAATGGCTTACGGTGTGTTTAGATGAACCATTTCAATTGTTATTATTGGATTCTAATGCAATATTTATTTAATTGACTAAGGGCTCGTTTGGGGGGTTGTCTCCAACCCCCAAATTTTCACTTTTTTTCAAAACTTTTTTACTTTTCACTATTTACATCTCCAAAACGCTACAGTAAACTCTAAATTTTAAAAATTCATAACTTTTTGTATACAAGTCCAAATGAGATACTTTTTTTTTTTAAATTACATAGAATTTCGAGAGGAACGAAACAATATCCATATTAATTTTTTTTTCTAAAAAAATTTTGAAATTTTTTTATTTTTTCACCTCAAACAATTTTTTCTCCTAAACACATTCTCCAAAACAACTTTTTTCCAACCTAAAAATAACATCTCCAACACCCTCCCCTAAACTCCCCCTAATTGTTGGAGTGAAATTATTAGAGGGAAATTATTTGAATATTTTACTATTTCATAATAATTTAATACAAATCCCAATCCAAATTTTAAAAACATTTCTACATTTATATTGTTTAAATGTTATCTTTAACAAAAACTATTCAAAGTCCAAACACAGTTAATTAGAAAAACAAATTTTATTTTTACTTTTTGAACTTTAGTGCTTTTATAATGTTGCTTATTGCACTTAGAAAATTGGTGAAAATACTCCATAAAATATAAAATGTTATCATTTTTGCTCCTTTCGTCAGTTAAATAAATGAAATATTCTCTTAAATTTAATATTCTTATAACTTTGCTCTACCAAACTTTGAAGACTAGTATTTATGTCCCACAAATTTTAAACTAATAGCAAAAATGCTCTTCAGACTTTAAACCTTGTTGAAAATACAAATTCTTTTGTTTTTTGATTATATAAAACTTGTACAAACTTTATCTTTACCACCGATAACTTTAATACTTTTGAAACTTAACTCTTGAAGCCTAAAAACGATTAATGCATTTACAAGATTTTTTTTTAAAATTTGAAGTCATTATAATAAAAATAAAAAAAAGGTAGTTTTTTAAGATTATTTTTGTAATTATAAAGATTTTAATTTAAATTAACTTTTTATTATACTAATGCCACATCATTTCTAAGTTGATAAAATATACATAATTTTGCTAACAGTTTAAAGTCTAAAAAATATAAGCACTAATTTTTTAATATTTGGGAATAAAATTATAGATGTATTAAAATTTAGAGGATCAAAATAAAGTTTTTTCAAGTCTTATATGGACAAAATATGATAAATGGAATTTTTTTTGACAGTTTGAAGTTCAAGAGATCTATATATATAAGTTTATTTTTTTTTCTTATAATGAATTTAATTTTAAAAAAAATTTTATTATTTTTATTATCAATTTAAAATTTAAAAAGTATAAACACTAGTTTTTAAAGCTTAGGAGGGCATAAAATTATAAGAGTATTAAAGTTCAAGGACAAAAATAAAAATATTTCATTCATATAACTAATGAAATAAGCAAATATGATAACATTTTATAATTCAAGGAGCATTTATACTAATTTTCAAAATTTAAGAAACAAAATTACATGAACACCAAGGTTTAAGGAGTAAAAATGAAATTTTTCCTAAAGAGAGTACAAAATTCAAACTCTGCTTGAATGCAAACATTTAATCTAAATGGACATTTAAATCTAATTTATAATCCAAACATATACTTAATTTCTAGTGTTGCAATAAACTGGGTGAAAACTTACATAATTTTGGTGTTAATTTTAAATATATATCTTAATACTCATAATATATTTTCTGGACTGCTTATAATACTGCGGACGAATAAAAGAATAAAATAAAACAGTGTTTTTAATGCTTTCAATCAGTGAAGGATTCCTTAAAAAAAATTGTTGAGAAAGAGACAAGGAAATAAAACCAAGGATGTATTCATATATTTATATATATACACACACATACAAACAAGAATATTTTATCAATTTGAATGCATATAAGGGCATCCATTGATTTATAGATGTAACGTATACAATGATGTAATTAGATTAGAGATCCAGATTATTCTTTTGGGCAAGATTAATATCATGATTAACAAATTCGCCACTAACTAACCTTGTAGAGATTGATATCTTACAAATTTACCTCATTTTTCTAAGTTTGGAATCTTGTATCAGACATTAAATATCTTCTCCCCTCTCTCTCTCTCTCTCTTTCCTTTCTGTTGTTATGTTAACCATCTTCCTAGGACTGCAAATTATGCTGACCTAAGGCCAGAGAAAGATATAATGTTGTTGGAAAACTTTCGTATAAATTTTGTGATCATAAGATTCTGAATTATTGTTTTGTGCAAATTTTATATATTGCATCTTATTACTATCCTTTTTATTAAAGAAGAAAAAAATCGATAGTATTCTCACACTCCTATCTCAATAGTTATTGAAAATGAGTTTATTAGTCATACTAGTAAGATGATAAGGAACCTGATCTTAAGTCTTTACAGTTAGTAAAACTTAAGCTTTAATAACAGGCAACATATAATCTTTCTTATCAAAAACTAGACTCTTGCGTGCATCATGATATCAAAAAGTTCTGAAACTTTGCAGTAATAATCCTTACATTTATCTTGAATTTCCTGCAAAAAAATCTTACTTAAATTTGGAGGAATTTTTTTAATGATTTTTTGAATTTTCTGAGTTTAAAAAATAAAAAAATACTAAACGATGTTAAAACTTTACAAAACTTTGCAAACATAAAACCTAATAAAAGTGAATACATTAAATAGGTTTTTCTTACCATCATGTCATCACCACTGATAGTGCATCGTAATACTATCTTGTTCTATGAAAATATACTATTGTTGAAGTATGCAAAACTGCAATATATTGCTAAAAATATAAATTTTGATTTTTTTTATTGTATGTGGATATATATATATGTGCTTAGTTTACATATTTTAGGGAACTTAAGTATATCAAGGACTACTTAATTGTCTTGCCTCAACAAACCAATCATAACGAAAACACAAAGAGAGTTATTTGTAATATGTTGTAGAATACTAAATTAATGGTGTACGTATGAGCATGTATGTCGCCATATTAGACCTGAAATTTCTCAAGCTTGACGTCCCTGGCCTTCAAATTCAAGGAACACTCTCTCCAATCTGGTAAACTTCTAGGTGTCCAGACAAAGCTGGCTTGTCGATGCTCTCATAGTGGTAGGACTTGCATTCCATGTAGAGGAGTATCTGTCTGGATGACAAGCCCAAACAAGACAAACTTGAGAAGAGCGAAGGGGCATAAAATTCCAAAATCTACCTTATCCCTCCCTCTCAAACTCGCATATAGATCTTGAAATGAAAATTGCACCATGAAAACAGCACCGAAGGCGAGCTTTGGAAAAATGAGCATCGTCAGCCCCATATTTTCCCTAATTAACGCCTTGATTTTGTTCATTACATCAATTTCCTGGATTTCTTCCATCACAAATATAACACAAGTCGTTTGCCAAACAAGGCTCAAGAACATAGACCATAGCAAGTACACGATCAGTGAAATTATGCTAGCCACCTAAACAAAAGAGCAAGTAGAGTCGTTAATGATTATGAATAGGATGAACATCATGTCTATGTTCTCCACAGAGAAGAAGAAAAAAGTACACTAAGAAGGTGACTACGAGCCTCTTCCACGATGACTCTCATGATCCTTTTGAAGGTCATCTGATCTTTACCGGTGTACGCAATAGTGTAGACGACGGCGGAGGTGGAGACGAGAGGGAAGATGAGGAGGTGTGTGAAGTATGCTACTTTGAAGAGCCATAAAGTCAGAGGAAATAAGGTGGGAAAACTTCTTGTATTCGGGAGTTCCAACTCGGGTTTGGTCTAAATCGAGTTCGTTGATCATTAGGATCTTTCTAAAGAGGACGTTAGATATTTCTTTGTGGATCAAAAAGACGAGGTTAGAGGGAGGATCAGCTCTAGAAAATTTTGTCATAAAATTATATATTGATTTGTGCAAACTATTGTATCTTGAGAACTTTCCAACACACATCCATTCTTATTCGTTACATATTTATACATATTTCATGTATACACACACACACACACACATATATATATATATATATGCTTTCTTCGAGTTTACACGTTTTCGGCAACTTAAGTCCATCAAGGACTACTTTTACCAGCTCAAAAAAAAAAAAAAAAAGGACCACCTATGCTTGCCTCCATAAACCAATTACATGGTCTTTTATATGATAATTAATTAAAAAGAAAATACACAGACAATACTGTATATACTAAATTAAGTGTGTACGAGTATGTAGCCATTATTAGACCTGAAATAGCTCAAGCTGGACATCCTTGGCCTTCAAAGGAACATACTCTCCAAGCTGGTAAACTTCTAGCTGATCCGACAAAGCCGATTTGTCGATGCTCTCATGGTGGTAGGACTTGCACACAAAGTAGAGAACTGTCTGGATAACAAGCCCAAACAAGACCAACTTGAGAAGAACTAAGAGGCATAAAATTCCAAAACCTACCCTATCCGCCACTTCCAAAGACCGTCCATTCACAACTAGCCTTTGAAATGCAAATTGCAGCATCAAGACGGAGATGGCGGGCATCGAAAATATTAGCATCGCCACCCCCGTTTTCCCCCTAATTAGGGCCTTGCTTTTGCTCATGGCCTCAAGTCCTCGGATATCTTCCAACACGGACACAACACAAGCCAACTGCCAAACAAGGCTCAAGTACACAAGCCCGAGCAAGTACACAGTCACTAGAATTATAAGAATCACCAAATCAACATTGTAAGTAGAGTTAACCGAGTAAATTGTCGCGAATAGGATGATCATCGCGGCAATGTTGTAGGTGGAGAAGGCGAGGAAAGTCCACAAGAAGGTGACCATGAGCCTCTTCCAAACCCTCGGGACGACGCTCGTGACCCTTTTGAAGGTCACCCCTTTGCCGGTGTAGATGCACGCGATGGTGTAGACGACGGCGGAGGTAGAGAGGAGGGAGAAGATGAGAAGGAAGGTGAAGTAGGCTACTTTGAAGAGCCATAAAGTGATCAACTCGGAGGAGATGAGGTGGGAGAGCTTGTTGTATTCGGAAGTTCCGACTCGGGTTTGGCCTAAATCGAGTTCGTTGATTAGGATCTTTCTAAAGAGGACATTAGATATTTCTTTGTGGATCAAAAAGATAAGGCTTAGAGGGAGGATCAAGGCCAGAGTGATTTGGCTGAAGATCTTCCTCCATGAAAATATGATGTTATAGGCTTCCTTGTAAATACCAAATACCCCAAGAAACTGCATTTCTTCTTGTTCTCTGTCCATATTTCTTGTATGGAATTTGAATTTTCCTGAAAGAAGAGAAATTTCATGTTTTGGGGGAGTACTAGATATCTATATTATTAATAATTGATAATTAAGAAATTAAAAAGCAAGCTGGATTTTCTGGTACAAGAATAATATTATTATCGGGTTCAACAATGTAATTTTCCTAGAAACTGGCTACCAATTTATAAATCAATTAACTATATATATATATATATAGTGTTATCTATACACACACGAATCTGCCGGGACGGCAATATTAATGTTGCACCATGGGACCATTACTGTAAAGTCCACAAGAAGAAACAATTGACGGTGAGAGGGACCAATTTTGTCTGCACATGATGCAGGAGTTCAAAAATAAAAATAATATTAATAGTGAAATTTCAATTGTTTGAATTTATGAGTCCAACAGAGGAAGAATACTATAATGCGGGGAGATAGTTATATAACAGGAAAAGTGTCACGTCAATTTTTCTGTTCATCCGGAGAGCCCGACAATGAAACAATAATAATATCAAAGGTGAGGAAGGATGTGTATATATGCGTATACAACGATAATATTGATGCTAGAGACGTTAATACTAACTCAAATTTTAACTTTTTTTTTGGTAATAATTAACATTATATTAAGTTGTCATTATATTACTTGTTGATATAAAATATTTAATTATTAACTAAGATAGTAAATTTTAAAAATTTTATCAATAATGACAACTTATATGACATATTAATTAATATAAAAAAAAGTTAGGAGTAAAGTAAATATGTGTATATATAGTATTATATTATTTATGTGGGATATATGTAACACTACCAAAGAAAAAATATATATCAATAGTTTGCCGTACGCTTTTTATACCTTTGTGGGTAACTTAAATATTTACTAAAAATATACTTGAATTAGTATTTGAGAGGGGTTTAATGGTGTTTTTTTTGCAGAATATAAGATGAAAGGAAGATTAATGAATTCTAGAATTATTCTTAGTTGGTTATTGAGATTATCTGAATAATTTCTTTACACTCTATTTAGAATAAAAAGAATCATCGGTTGATTATATATATGCTTTTTTAAATATATATATATAAACATGAAGAATACAAATTATTACAGGTATAAGGTAACAATTATTTTATATATCTGATTTTGTTTAATTTTAAAGTTTTAAATAAAGAAACAATAACATACAATAAAGTTATAAACGAAGGGGAAAAAAAATTTAGACATTTGGGTAGATATAGCCGCCTTTTCAATATTCCGAAGACAAAAAATCTTTAATTAATTTGAAAAGAAAGGACCTGCCAGCCGGCCAGTACTACAACTAATTAAAGTGCATAGAGAACCATTTGCCAAACTAATCATAGTTTATTTATTAAGATGTTGTCAACTATAGCAATTTCCCTTTTAAAAATTGCTACTTTTGGACATCCTCGTTGGACTTTAAGAGAGGAACATGTTCTTCTTCTGCATCAACCACAACATGATGATCATCATGTGACAGGAAAGGCCTATAATCGACGTCAATATCTTGGTGGTATGACTTGCATACAAAGTAAAAAACTGTCTGAGTGGCATGAGATATCAAGATCAAAGTGATAAGAAGTAAGAAACATAGAACCCAAAGAAGTAAGAAGCATACAACTCCATAAGCTACTAATCCAAAAGATTCTAGTCCACGCTCAAAAAGTTTTTTAATTGTAAGTTGTAGAAGAAAAGACGAAACAAAGAAGCTAGAAAATAAGAGGAACGCCATCCACATCTTTCCCTTGGTCAGTTCCATGCTCTTGTTCATGGCCTCAATCCCTTGCGCGTCTTCCAACACCGAAACCACGCCGGCCAACTGCCAAACTACGCTCAGGTAAACTAATCCTAACATTAAGAAGACTGTCAAGACGGCGTGAATTTTTGACACCGAGAAGCAGCCACTAGAGCTCAAGAAAATTGCTAAGGGATGTAGAAAGGCAAAAGTCACCACAATGTAGAGAATCATGGCAAGGATAGTGCATAGGGCTGTGATCATGATCCTCTTCCAAACCTTTGGAATAATGGCCATAACCTTCTTGAAACGCACTTCTAAACCGCCGTGGATACTCGCGATTGTGTAAGCGACCACGGAGGTCAAGAGGACAGAGAAAATGACGAGGAGGGTGAAATGTGCAGCCTTGAAGAGCCAATAAGTAGGGGTAAGTTTGGGAAGGGTTAGGGAAACTTGTGCATCAATCAAGAAGACGAAGCACAAAGGGAGGACCAAGACTAGGGTGATTTGGCTATAAATCTTCCTCCACGAGAGAATGATGTTGTAGGCTTCTTTGTAAATACCAAACAACCCAAGAAACTGCATTTCTTCTTGTTTCATATCCATACTTTTTTTTCTTTAATGGAGACTAGGTAATGTGGTTATAACATAGGAAATGAAGTTCAAGCTTAATATAATTTATTGTAATCAATAGTTAATTGGGAAAGCCGACTTTTGGTATTAATCCCAGTGCTTTGACGTTATTGGTAACGCTAACGATTAATCAGATTATTATTTTAATTAAACTAATCCTATCCTTGCTAACTACAATTACTAAGCAAATTATGACGTTTACATTTGATGGATCCATTAAGACAATTAAGAAGTTTTTTTTGGTAAACATAGAGGGAAGAACACACAACCTCATATGATAGATCGGCCATAAAGTTTTCAAGAGGAAGAATTTAGTAGATACATAAGTTAACACCACTAAATTACAACTTCTAGGCAAGATTAGATATACAATATAATCTTATCAATTAATGTTGAAATGTAATACAAAACTTTTATAATATTTTTAATAAAAATAATTAGTAAGTTATTTTGTAATATAAAAATTTAAAAATCATTACCATAGTTAATTATTATGTAATTTGATTGTTCTTAAAAGGTTTTTAAAAAATTGATGTATTTCAATTCTCCTCTAATAAACATGTAATACAGAATTTATCCATCCAAATCTCCCGAACTTAGCCGAGTAAAGGTAGGTTTCCGTATCCGCGGGTATGGTGGTCAATTCCATGTTAAAATCGAATTAAAATGTACTGAAATTACTAAGACAGAGTGTCCTTTCTACCATTTGTACGAAATTAAACAGAATCTCCCTGTATTTGTGTAGATTTAATGGACCGACAAAACCACCACCTGAATAGCATGGATTATTCCAAATAACATTTATTTTCTTTTAATTCACATTTTCCCCGGCTTTTTGTCCTTTTTTTTTTTCCCATTGTTTACAATGACAGACACTCCGTGATTTACGATAAGATTTCTAACTAAAGAAGGAAATTAAGGAAGCAAAAATAAATTAGTACTCTTATCATCTAAAACAACAACAATTAATGTGCCAAATTTATACATGAAATAAAAAATTGCCAATTCATTCTTTGCAAATTTACTACACTATAAACACGTACACAACTATATTTAGATTTTTCCACCGCAATATTACACAACAGATTGATATTTTTGCATGAATTAACCAGAAAAACTAAACAACCTTTAGATCATCACCATCAAAACCTAATCATTAGGGCATATGGAAATGGAGGCCGATGCAGCAGCGGAGGTGATCATCGTAGGCGCGGGACCTGCAGGCCTAGCAGCCTCCGCATGTCTCAACCTTCGCAATGTCTCGAATATCGTGCTCGAAAGAGAAGATTGCTCAGGGTCACTATGGAAGAAAAGGTCATATAATCGCTTGAAGTTACATTTGGCCAAGGAGTTTTGCCAGCTTCCCCACATGCCCTTCCCAAAGGATACACCAAGATATGTCCCTAGGGATAGCTTTATCCAATACTTGGATGACTACGTGTACCATTTCGGGATAGCTCCGCATTATCGGCGGACGGTGGAGTCGGCCTCTTTTGATGTGGAGGCCGGGATGTGGCGTGTTATCGTCAAGGACACACGGCGTAACGTGGAGGAGGTTTATTTTGGCGAGTTTCTAGTGGTGGCGACGGGGGAGAATAGCGAGGGTTTTATTCCTAGGTTTGGAGGGCTTGATGGTTTTGAAGGGGTTTTTATGCATTCTAGTTTGTTCAAAAATGGGGAAGAGTTTGATGGGAAAGATGTTTTGGTGGTGGGGTCAGGGAATTCAGGTGTGGAGATTGCTTATGACTTGTCAAATTGGAATGCCAACACTTCCATTTGCGTTCGTAGTCCGGTAACATTTCTTCACCTCCTCATGTTTTTCTTCATTATTATGAAAAACATAAGATTATAAAAACTACAAATTTTTTTCTCTTTTTCAATAAGATGGGCCACTTATTTGTATCACTTAAAAACTGTTTTTTAATTGTTAAATTAGTTTTGTAACTAATTGATATATGAGTGTCTATGTTAAAATTTATAATGCACAATATATATAAGATTATTTTCATAAATAACTCATGAATTATAAACTTTCATTCAAGTTGACTCTTATTTGTTTAAAATTGATTATTGTGTCCTACAATATAATTGTTTAAAATGCCTATTTCATTTAATTAGAAAAGGACATAAACGAAAGATGTATTTTGAACGATTTTTTATATATTGATGCAGCATTTTGAACAACTTCGAACAAATAGGAGCCACTTGAATGGAGTCATATAATTAAAGAGCTATTTATGAAAATAACTCCTCTATTAATGTTTCATGAAATTCAAATTTCCGTTAAAATCATAAACAGATATATACGAAAGAGATAATTTGAACGATTTTCTATATATTAAGAAGCATAATAACCAGTTTCGAACAAATAAGGACCAACTTGAATGTAAATCTATAGTTCATGGACAATTTATGAAAATAATCCTATATATATAGAACTATCCTAGTTATATAAATCAAAATGTTGAAAAAAATTATATTACTATTATAATAGTTCCTATCAATAATTTAAAATAAGAGGTTCTAGCATAAAAACTCTACATTAATTTTTTGGTTAAAAATTTTTTGAGTATATAATTTTGAGTAGATAATAAACATAAATTTGTATTAAAGTTATGCAATTAAATTTTCTCTAGAATTATATCCATTTACAATGTAGTACGATAATGCTATTTATATATATATATATATCTTAAAATGGTACTTAACAATTAGTATATCAGTATATCACCAGTCACCCTAAAATAGTTATCCTATGATCATATTTTTCTAAATAATTTCCGTCTTATCTATTGTCATAGACACACATGTATATTATTATTATTTTTTAAAGTCATATTTATGTGAAGATAAATGCGACTCTTTCATGAAGTATAGATAATTTTACCATAAGGTAATGCAATTAAATTTGCCCTAGTTTATTATTTTTTTTGGTAAATAAATTTGCTCCAGAATTATGTCCATGTACAATGTACGTCGTTGATCTGGAAATCGCTATATATATATATAGCCTAATGGTACTAATTACTCATAAATTTTCAAGTATTAATATCCAAATATCTAAATATCACCATCATTGAACATTTGATAATTATCTCTCTATGAGATTTCTTTATCTCTTCCCTTGTTCTACATTCACGCTTTATTTAAAGTCTTATCTACCCTTTTTTTTTTTTTTTTGAGAAAAAAAAAAGTATAATAAATCGATGCTAATAACAAAAAATCAATAAATGAATTCATAATTTTTTTTTTAATTTTGAATCAAGGATATGTGCACAATTAATTGCTCATCATTTATCATTTTTTCTATAAAAACGGGTTGAATTTTCCATAAATTAGTAGCGGAATCAATATGCTCAATAATTATGTCCGTGTACAATGTTTTTCATGTAATTTTATTATCATTAAGTAACGGTAACTCCTCTAAAGTCGTTTTAGAATAATGTCTTAGTAGCAATAATAAGTATATATTGTTTTATTAACAATCTGATGACGTGAATTTTCAGGTACATGTTCTCACGAAGGAAATTGTGTTCATTGGAATGGTAATGTTGAAATTCCTTCCTATAAAATTAGTGGACACAGTGACTACAACACTTGGACAATTAAAGTACGGAAATATTTCCAAATTGGGGTTTAAAAAGCCAAAATATGGACCCTTCTATCTCAAAGCAAAAACTGGTCGATCGCCTACCATTGATGTTGGCTGCATTGACAAGGTCAAGACAGGAGACATTAGGGTACGTTATCTTTTTTTTTTTTTTTTTTTCAAATATTTTCATGTGAGGCGATTCGAAAAACTTCAAACCGAAAAGGGAAAGGTCGATTCACATAAAAACTTATCGCGAGATTAAATGTGCCTATATATTATTAGAAAAATATTGCTGATCTTATCAGGTTTTCCCGGCCATTACAAGCATTGAGGGAGACAAAATTAAATTTGATAATGGCAAGGTTAAACGCTTCGACGCCTTAATTTTCGCTACCGGGTATAGAAGCACCGTGAAGAAATGGCTTAAGGTAATTGATTTAAGATATAATTAGTGATTTTGAATATGAGCCATACGGTTCATGATAATTATGTATCGCATATTAAGCAATTTAATTTTTTTTTTTTTGTTTTATAAAAACGTAGGACGAAGAGGAAATGTTTGATGATACTGGAATGCCCAAAGCAAGATTCCCAAAACATTGGAAAGGGAAGAACGGTATTTACTGCGCTGGATTCGCGAGCCGAGGATTGTTGGGCATTTCAGAGGATGCAGAGAATATAGCAAAGGATATTAGTTCAATTTTGAACCTTAAGATGAAGCAAGTCTTGAATTATTAACATATATATATATATATTTGATATGAATGTATGCATGCATGTATGTATTTGTGTAGACTACGTATTCGACAAGGCGTTTGTCATTTTGACCCTCTGTTGTACGTCAAGTCGACATTTTGACTGACCATGTCTATATAAATATTTAATTTCTATATATATAATTACAATATTGTAACTTTTGACTAATTTTTTTTAAGTACACATAATATATTAACGAGCGCAACATTTAGATAAAATTAAACTCCATTCTTATGCACTTCTGAAAATATACATATGTATGTAAAGGGGCCAGTCATCTAAGATTTCAAATGAATCTTCTTCACTCGATGCTTTTATTTTGTTTCATTTTGAAAGGCCAAAAATAATAATTAAAAGATAATATCTACCCCTAAAAAAGAAGGTAATTTATCGTTATAAGTTAGTATCGAAAAGTTATGATTGAATATTTGTGACCATATCACTATTGAACATTTTTTTAATGTAAATTTTAATAAAAAGATGTTAAATTAGACCAATTTAAAGAACAAATGATAAAATAAGAGTTGTTAAAATTTAAAAGATAAAATGAGTATGATCTTATAGTTGAAGAATACATATAAGATTCACACCTTATCCAACGCTAACGTCCTGCGAGATTTGGAAGTTGCTTCTAAGAAAAAGAGTTCGGTAGTGGGTGTTATTCTCAATATTATTTATTATTGTCACTTCTTTCCAAAGTAATCTGATTGGATTTATTAATCATTCAAACTAATGAATTAATTTTGCTTGGCTAAACATTTAGTTTGACGAATGAATGAATAAAGCTTGCGAATTTACCATCTCCTTAAGTATACTATTTACCAACAACAAATACTGCTCTCTGCTTTTCTAGTTTTGGTTTTTATACACACGAATGGTGGGTTATTTACACGCTGTAAATGTCTATACACATATATTTATATATATATATATATGCGTGTGCGTGTGTGTGTGCGCCATCATCAGTGTTTTTCTTTGTTTGAAGTCTCTTTTATTGGTGGAAACATTAAAAATACAACTATTGGCCTTGACATGACATTAATGCGTGGAAAAGGCCCCAATTGCAAAGACTTTGACTTATTCCATTGCTTGTTTGCATAAGTTGTTGCGATATTATTCTTCGACGCGCTGGAGGGGATAGACAAATGGGATCCCCCCATGATTGAGCCCGCTTGTCCTGCCTTTTGATGTTTGACCTGATCATTGACTTCAGATCTGATTTTTTTTTTTTCCTTTTAGGGGACGATTTTTTTTTTTATAGTAATTATTAGGGGACGAATTTTTGCTTCTATATATTCACAATTTTCAATTACACATTTCTTAAATATTTGTAAATTACTTTTTTTTTTTTAAGAAACCATAGTGATCATAACTAGATTTATATTACATGAAAACTCAGAATTTTTATAAACAACTAGCTGACTATATCGTTTCCATATATATTACAGCTAAAAGATTGCACAAAGTACAGGACTGTGATGATCAAAATTTATAACTTTATGGTAATAGAGTAATAACAAAGCAAACTCATCATTCTTGTAAAATGAGAAAGCAAGACTAATATATATATATATGTATGTATGTAAGTATGTATGTATAAAATCAAAATTTATAGAAAAGATCGCCACCAAATAACACTCAATTTAATAATTGTTTGGACTTCAACGTTAATTAATTCTATAACTGTTGAACTGATAATATTATTTTACAAAAACTCATGTGGGTTTTAGCACAAATATTCGTATTCAATATTGCTTCCCCATGATTTCCATGTAAAAAAGCAGAAAAATGTAAATAAAATAAAATAAAATAAAATAAAACTTGCAGAAATATCAAAAAGTCATAAGCATCGTGCACTGTAATGACCAAGCAACAAGACGTACATATAAAATATGATCAAATTAAAGAAAATATGATCATTACGTGCCAAGAGAAGAACATGAAACTGTTCAAAAGTGAAACTGTTTAAACATGAAATTGTTCAAGTTGGACATCCTTGGCCGTGAGAGGAACATACTCTCCGAGGTAAACCTCCAGGTGATCCGACAACGCCGACTTATCGATGTTCTCGTGGTGGTACGACTTGCAAACAAAGTAGAGAACCGTCTGAGTCACAAGCCCAAACAACATCAATGTCACCGAAGCCAACAAGCAAACTAATCCATACCCCACTCTCTCCCCATTTCCAACCCTTATGCCATGAACAACAAGCTTCTGAAACGCGAATTGAACCCCAAAACTCGCCAACGTTAGAACCCCATATATGCATATTGCCGTCCACATTTTTCCCTTCATTAGGGCTTTGCTCTTTGTCATGGCTTGAATCCCACGCGCCTCCTCCAACACCGAAACGACACCAGCCAAATGCCAAACCAAGCTCAAATACACAAATCCAACAGCGTATAGTACTGATAAAATGATAAGGAACCCTAATCCTACCTTGAAGTTAGAAAATATGATTGCGAAAAAGACGACAGTAAAGATGACCAAGGCCGCGGAGAGATTGTAGGCGAAGATGGCGAGAAAAGTCCACAAAAAGGTGACCATGACCCTCTTCCAAACCTTGGGGACGACGCTCATGACCTTGTGGAACGACAGGTCCCTCGCGGTGTAAACACACGCGATGGTGTAGACCACCGCGGAGGTACTGAGGAGAGAGAAAGTGACGAGAAAGATAAAATAGACGAGCTTGAAGAGGAAGAGGAAGGCCCATTCGGAGGAAATGAGGTCGGAGAGCTTGTCGTATTTAGGGCTTCCGACTTGAGTCTCGCTGAGGTCGACCTCGTTGTAGTTGATCTTATTGACGACGACGTTGGAGACCTCGATGTGGATGAGGGCGAGGAGGCTAAGGGGGAGGATCAAGGAGAGGGTGATTTGGCTGAGGATCTTGTGACATGAGATGATGATTTTGTAGGCTTCTTTGAAGATGCCCAATATGCCTAGAAATTGCATATCTTCTTGTTCTCTGTCCATGTTGTGTATACTTGTAATTGGAATACAATTTTGATGAGTTTAGAGAGAAGAAGAAGAAGAAGAACAGATCGAGAGAGGGAAAAAAAAAAAGGAAAAAGAAAGAAAGATGAAGCTACAAGATGGGATTGGAGGGGAAATTTGGCTTTGGAAGGAGATATTTATGAAATGAGGTTTGACTCTTTGGGTTTCAAGATTGCCCCTGCTTTTCCAAGAAATTATATTAAGTCATTGGTCCAATGTTATATTACGTGTATAGTGTGTGTGTATATATATATATATATATATGAGAGAGAGAGAGATTGTGTGATTGTATACAAATAAATAACTGCAGCATATATTCTAGAATTGTAGACTGCTAATTCGCATTAAAAATATATCAAAATAAAAATAAAATATAATTAATTTAGATTAACGGAATTTGATTAAAAGTTCATTGTTACACGTATGATCATGATCTACTATAGAATATAATAGACATTGGCCGAGGAAAATAACAATAAAGGAAAAAAAATGTGTTTATATAATGAATTATTGGTAAAAAGTCAGAAGTACTTTATCAGTAGGTTTATTCGATCCATAAATTTTCAACATATCGCGTGTGTTATTTGAAGAAGTGGCCGGAAAACTACATAATTATCACGACCCCAAAAAAAAATTTTGAGTTTGATTCTCTTATTTCTTTTTAATTTCGTAAATTCAAGTCACTTAGAGAGAATATTATCAGAAGTTGACAAGTCGTATTGACTTGCTCAACGTACGGTTCACACAACCAAAATTTGTAAAAATGTTTGTTTGGGAACTTTTCTTTATATTTTTTGTGGCTAAAATGTTGTTTGGGAATCTTTTGAGTGCTTAATAAAATGATCTAGTTAGTGCATTTGACTATGCTATTTCTATGACGACTCTTTATCAGTTTTTCTTAAACAACTATTCTACCATTTATGTCAAAGCAAGATCCGTAATATTGAATATAACTGACAAATATACCATTAAAAAAACCCTCCCAAATATATATATATATATTATCTTGTTTCCTGCAGTAATCCAAATTTCAATTTTAGGTTCAATATAAAAGATATTTAATCCTCTCCCACTTCCATGTGCCCTCTCGTTTTCCCCAACTTAATTTAACAGATTAAGGGGATATTTGGCAAAAAATTTCATTTTAACTTCACTTAAATACAATACAATTTTACACTAAACACAAATTTTACAACAGTGCTACGAAAACAATTACTATTCAAAATATTTTTAAAACAATCACATCAACTTTTTAACTTTACTATTTATCTCTACTTTTACCAATCACATCAACTTTTCAACTCTAAAATACTTTTCATCCAAACACACATTTCATTCAAATACAAAACAAATACTTTTCAACCAAATACAACATTTAAAAAACAAATTTTATTCAAATACAATCAAAATGCAATGCGTTTACCAAACGCGCCCTAAAGGATGGTTCTGATCTTGAATTAAAAAAATTTTATATAAACTAATTAATAATAACAATAAGTAATCTGTTTGTTTTCCTCTTTAGATAGAAACTTCATGCATATTAAAAGTTAAAAAAATGTTTTCAGCCCCATGTTATCTTTTTTTTTTTTTCTTTTAATTTGGGGTTAGGGAATTTAAACTTTATATTTTTATGACAAGATATAAAATTGCAAATGAAATCTAATATTTAAATCATATTAGAATGGTATGAGAAAAAAAATGAAATTTACAGTTGGAGAATGGCATTCATTTTCATATTAAAAATGAAAATTACATTCTCATTTATATATATATATACACACATATATATATATAAGAGAATGGTAAAGGAGTGATTCAAGAAAAATGGGAGGGTAAATTTGGAAGGAGGTGTCAGCAAGAAAGACCAAATGGCCGGATTGGTCTTCACGCCAAGGCAAGGAAGCTTCGGCGAAGATAAGACAAAAGACAAAGACTGACACAGGAGAAAGACAATAATGTTTTTTTTTTTAATTATTATAATTATAATATTTTCTTAGTTTTAATCGGTCAATTTAGACCGAGTCAACACGCACCTTACGCCCTCCTTGGAATTTCCAATAATATCTCTTCTCTGCACTCCCTTGCATTTTCCGCAAGTGCGATGCAATCTCGAAACACCTTTTTCTAATAGTTAAGCTTAAACCATCCATTAGAAGAAAATATATGTTTTTTTTTTTTTTTTTCATGACAAAAGAGAATATATATATTTACATATGCCGTTTACATGTGTGTGTGTATATGTTGTAATGCTGTAATGGTTGGGTCCATCACCCAGACTTCGGAAAAAGAAAATTTAGTTACAATGCGATTTGAACAACTGATATTGATGCAGGGGCAAGCATATAAATGAGTAACTGATGCTGGTTGCGAGCCCATTACCATTACATATAGAAACCCAGTCGTACCTATATGCAGGAATTGGGCCAAGTAGAAACGTATATCAAAAAAAAAATTTTTTTGAAGAAAAATAAATTTTAATAGAAGTTATGAGAATTTTTAATTTTAGTAGATTTATTGAAAAATTTAATTTTAATAAAGATAAAATAAAAAAATTATAAATATTTTTAAAAAAAAATTAATTTTAATAAAGACCACGCAAGAATTTTTAATTTTTAACGGGAATAAAATATATATTATATGAGAATTTTTTTACTTTTAATAGAGGTCAAATATAAAAATTATGATATTTTGAGAGTAAAAATTAGAAAAGAAAAATTAAGTTGGGACTGCAACCCTCACTCGCACCCCTGGCTCTCCTATCAATTATCGTGTTTGAGCTATATGTGGTTGAGATCAAATTGTTCATTCTGATTTTGTGGTTTGAAAAAGGAAAAATAAATCTCTTACAAACAAAAAGTAAATTATAAATCATGGGACCAAAGACAGTACTTATATTCAAAGGGACAATCACTTTTAAAGGATAAAACTATAAATTGATACGTGTTTGACGTGATAAACCTATGAACGGATATGTATTTTGACGTTTGAAAACTTCTAAAGGATTATAGGGAACTTTTATATATAACTATATGTATGTGTATGTATATAGACCGCCGAAACATATCATATGAGAACTAGAAAAAGTACACAAAATTATCGGACTTTGATGAAGATTTGATCGCAAGAGTACACTATAGAATTCTCCTTGGCTATGATCCACGAAATGCCTTCTCTATTTTCGAATCTTTAATGCAAGAAAAGGTCAATGTCGCTGAAATAAAATCTAAAAGCACAAGAACAATTGTGAAAGTGAAAAGACAAATCCCCAGAAGGTACCAAAAAACATAAGGAAATGGGCAGGCGCAGAGCAGAGCCATGTTATTTATTCATCTGCAGTAAAAGCATGCAAGTCACATACACTAATAATGTAAGCAATTTTGCCTGTACATAGATTTTCTTTTCCCCCAACCAAATAGGACTCCAAAAATCACAAAATTCCATATATTTACATGTTGACCCCAAAAGAAAAGAAATTAAAAGAAAAAATAAAAAATAAAAAACCCTCCCTCATAAAACAATAATCACAAAAAAGAGCCTATTGACCACCCCCGCCCCCACAACAAAAAAATCCCAGTTCTTATAGATGCCAACTTTCTCCAAAAATGGAAGTGGAAAAAAAAAAAATTTTGTTATCTTTACCTAATTGATTGCATAGGAGCGAGTACAAACCAAATCAAGTGCCTCAGTAAACATGGATGAAAAACTGGTCAGTGCCTGAAAAACTCCTGGCAAGCCCGTTTGAAGGTTGTTTAGTGTCAAGGCTCTGGTGATCTCCACTGCCTTGGAGTGCCTCATCATCTCGTCTTCGACCCGCCTCTGGCAGACTGCAAGTTCTGTTTTTTTCTCAGCAAGCGGGTCTCGAGCATCCAAGACCTGCCCACTATCAGGCCCTGCATCTGGCAGTCCAATACCGACCAAGGAGTATGACTGGTAAAACTTCCTCTCTAGAGTTCTAATTGACGATGCCTTCTTCTCAAGCTCTTTGGATGCCAATTCAGTGCGTTTTTTTACCTTGAGCTCTTCACTTTGTTTAATGGATATCACGTGGATGACATTGATAAAGCTTTTGATGGCCTCAGATGCCACAGTGTCGGGAACCCGCTCAAGTGCCAGCTTCCACTCGTCGCAAAAGGCATATACATCAGAGTGTTCCCTATTGCTGTTGGCACTGTCGTTGTCAACAGGAAGAAGAGTGAGCTTGAACCAACCATGAAGGGACCTAATGAAATCCCGTTGGAACTTTATTAAGCGGCAAAAACTGGAGTGCCAGGTGGAGACAGCTGATTCTAGGTCACGAGTTGCCTGCCGGTGTAGCTCAGAAGTCGATTCACCCATTGTTGATTGGTTCACGAGGCCACGAACTTGTTGCACGATGTTGTTTTGGACTTCATGGTACTGGTGCATCGATCTCCACATGTACATAATCCTACAATTGACACATCAGACCACAAATAGATGTTAGAAGAGTGCGACTCTTAGATAATTTATTCCGAAACCTACTAACTGCATGGGCACAATTCCAAACCCTGTTTGCATTGGATAAAACAAGGTCACGAAATCAAATTTAGCACGATTTCAGAAATGTTGACTTCTTGAATAATCCAGAATGTGGTTAATGGACAGTCCAATGATTTTATTCTACAGTTTTGGTAAGTAGTTCTTATGTTTTATCTCCTCCACGCGAAATGTACCTTGTTCTAGAGGCCTAAAGAATAGCCGGAAGCAACAGTGCTCAAAGGACCCACTCAATAGACAAAGCAGAAAGGATCTCCGAGTACACAGTAGGACTTTAGATAATTCAAAGCCAATTGAAACAGGTTTTTCTGGAGTGATCCCAAAATCATGACATACCCTTTCCTTTTTTTGCTTTAGCCTAACTCCACCGAAGTGGCACTATCAAATTGTTTAATGTACATAATCACAATGCTAATTATGGTGAAAAACAATAATTAAAGAGCAAAACCAATACCAATGATGATCACAATGATCTGATGATTGAGTTGTTGACTTCATCACATCTAGCAACCAGACTATAAATCTAGAGAAAGGGGTGGGCCACATGGCAATTAAGTGCTATGTACCTAACCCCACATACAATAACTTTGGGCCCTAAATGGATCTGCATATCAGTGAAATATAACCCACCGAAAAAACACATTTGGGGCCACTATTTACTGGTAAGAAGTAGCGAGCAACTGGACAGTCCAGTACAACTAGGCACATGTGCTTCCAGAGGGGATGAAGCAAGTGGGCCGGTGGCAGTGACTAATAATGACTTCATCTACCAAGAAAAGGAGATACAAACACCATTCTTGCATGTGAAAGAAAGAGAAAGAATACCAAACCCCAATATGCACAACTACATATTAGGATAGTTATCCAGTTTTACTTCAATTCCTAACAGGTTAAAGGTGCATACAAACAAAATTTCATCCTACAGCTTCCAGTTTGAGCTTCATTCTTCTAAAGAATGAAAAAGCAAATCACATGATTGAAAAGGGAAAAGATATACCACATATCTGGTTGTGGTAAGTGGTGAGATTAGATCCCAAGATTTTGGTTTACAACGAGACAGATTTAATTTTGAGAGAAGGAGAAGTTGATGACAGCAACAATACTAAGTAAAGCAATAATGCTAGTATTGTACTAAATGAAGGACCAATTCGGAGTAGAACTTCAAGGTCAAGCATTTTCTTAACTTGAATGTTCATTATGGGGAAGTTAGCTGGCTTTTAGGAGTCAGTATTTAATTTTGTCAACACCTGCAATGGAACGTACTAGCTACAGCCTAAGTTCTCATGGAACGGCCTTGATTGAGATGGTTTATCTTTATTGGTTGTCATTTTGAACTCTATATCCTAACACAATTCATGGGACCTCAGTAATCCTGATTCCTTAACTCATACTTTGTAATAAAAGTAATATTCTTGTTGAAATGAAGAGCGGAGACTTACCCGTGACAGAGATTAATGAGCTGAGGAACCAGATTTGAATCTCTAAGATCAATGATGGCAGTTGAGGTTGTAGAAACGGCCTGAGATGTGACAATAATCAGTGACTGCAGCCTCGTTATGGAAGCTTTGGTCTTGTCTAGCTTGGTTTCATCCTCCCCTTTGTACTCCTGACTCTGCAGTGCTGATAACTTCTTCTCATGTTCGATCTTGACGCCTTCTCTCACCTAAAAATTCAATAAAAACATGTCACCTGCTTCAGCACCAGAACAGAGTTGAGGCCCCAAAAAATAATTCCAACACGAGCTGATTACCAAAAACAGAAACAGAATGAACTAGTACATACAAACAAGTAATTCATTGCCAGTGAAAACTGTAATGTCTAACAGAATTTACTGAAGAATTCTTTGGCAGGCTATAAAAAAATCTTTAGTAGGTATTATTTTTGTATAACACTGCAGAATTCTCTGTATCAATCCGAAACGAATGCGAGTCAGTTTTTTTTTTTTTTTTTTTTTTAATTTTCATATTTAAGAGCAACAAAAATACATCCACTTAATAACAAATATTCAATCCTTAACCATGTTCCACACCTCATACTACAATTATCCTTTGCCCAAGTGCAGTTCAAGGGCATTTAAGCCATTGAACTAGAGAAAGGAAATGACTTTTTTTCCTCTTTTGTGGAGAATGAAAAAGGAAATAACACATAAGCCAACATGGAATAAGATATGCATATACCATAAAGACACTACAGCCAAGAGCAAAGACAAACCGTCCAAATTTACAGCAATACCCAGATAGATATATGCAGGCAATCCATGGGACCCACCCTCCAGGAGGGCCAATTCTTCCAAATGAAAAGACCTTTATTGCATTTAGTCAAATACTGCGGTGGATTGACGCTAACCACCTTCCACACCATTGAATTTCCTAATAAGACGACCCTTCTCTCTTAAACGGCGGATCACTTTTTAAGATGTTTTATCTCGATAATTAAATTTACCATTCAAATTTACTTTTCGAATTTACAATTTGATTCAATTGAACCATAAATTTCTTGATAAAAAGGTTTAACTTTATCCCATTTAAAAAAAAGAGTACAGGAGCATTTCACAGACCTTCACTTCCTGGTAAAGCTTCTTTTCCCAAGCCAAGAGGCGGTCCAAAGTGGAGCAAAGGCTCTTTAGACCGCCCGTTTTATCCAGCGAACTGGCGTCGAGCCGGTACTTAACCGCCAGCGGCGGCTTTGAAGTCCAGCTCGAGCTCAATGTGCTCAGTACACTGCTTGAATGATAAACTGTCTCTGTAAATTTAAAATCAAATTGAATTAATTAATTGATTAAACGTAAAAATCTCCTTTAAAACGCAATTAAAAATGGATGGTTAAAATTAGCGAAAAAATTTAATGAAAGAAATCGTACTTTTGAGCTGTCTGAAGCTCCGATCGAGCTGAGCCCGGCCGATCTCGAGCATCTCGGAGACCTGATCGCCGGCCGCCGCGGCTTTCTCGAATTGCTCCTTAATGGCTTCCACGATCTCCTTCAGATCCTTGTGTCTCACCACCATCTTCATATCCGAGATCTCGCCATAGCTCGCCGAAGAGTAGTCTTCCCTTTTGGTCGCCGGCGGCGGAGGGTGTTGATGCGGAGGTGGAGCCACCGACTCGGTCCGTGCGGAGGATCCGAAATTGGAGCGGGCGCCGAGGTCGGATCTCGAGTCCCGATCGTCGTCGTCCTCGTCCTCGTCGGCGGAGGAGCTGGTGGTGCTGTAGTGATCGCCCCACTCGCTGCACTGCACCTCCTCCCTTTCCATCGCCTCGGAGGCGGCGAAGTCGTGGTGCTTATCGTGGCGGTTGTGATCCTGTTTGGCCTTGGCGGCGGCGTTGAAGAAATCGTACTCGGATCTCTCCGTCTCCGTCCCGGTTCCTTCCTCCTCCGTCTCGGAATTGAGATCGCGATTGTTGGAAGGTCGGTTCTCCCGAGCTCTGGCGCGGTTGTTAAAGAATTCGGAGTCGGGAGGCGAGGGAGGATAGAAGTTCTCCCAGTTCCAGATGGACGACGCCTGCGACGGAGTGCTCGAGTAGGTCGAGTTCTCCTGATAAGCCGTCGGCATGAATCCTACTCCATAGCCTCCGCCGCCGCCGGTGACGTCGGTGAAATTAGACCTTTGGCTCCGCGGCGAAGAGGAAGGACTCGACTCCGACAGAATGTGCGGTAGCTTCGGGTACTTCGGCTTCTGCTGCTGCTTGTGACGGCGATTACTGTGGTCGTTCGCTCTAGAAGATGGAGGTGCCGTTGCGGCAGATTTCACGGAGGAGGCGGAGAGGATGTGTGGGAGCTGGGAGGTGGCAATGGGGGGAGAAGGAGCCGGGGAGGGAGAGAACGGCGGCGGAGGCGGGGGGTGGAGGGAAGGGGAAGGGGAAACGGAAGGGACACGTGTCGAGAAGTGATTGGAGGAGGGGGGAGGACGAGGAGGAGGTTGAGGTTGAGGTTGTTGAGGAGGGTGGAGGAAGACGGCGGGGGTTTGGTCGGAGACGGAGAGGGGTTCGTAGGAGGCAAAGGCGGAGAGGGCGGAGCCGGTGAGGCGGAGGGAGCGGCAGTAGTCGGCGTGGGCGGCGGCCAGGTGGTGGCGGGCATAGACGGCCTCCTTCATCAGCCGCCGCCGCTCCTTGCACCGCCGCACCGTGTCCTCGTTGTCCAGCTTCGACGCCGTACAACCCATTTACGACGTCGTATTCTCCGAAAGCAAAACACAAACACAGGAAGAAGAAGAAGCAGCAGAAATGGTGGGTGTGGCAATGGGTGGCGCGCTTTTGCGGTTGCGCCTCTTGATTTTGAGCTTACAAATATAGAGAGAGAGAAAGCAAAAATGTATAGAGAGAAAGAGAAGGAGAGAGAGTGGAGAGTGGAGAGTGGAGAGTGGAGTGGGAGTGGCTTTTGAGCTAATAATCTAATTTGATGTGAGCAATTTTTGCTGGGTCCTTAAACACTTGTCCTTTTCTTTGCCTTTGCTGGGCTCACAACTGTAAACTGTTCTGTTTTTTTTTTTTTTTTTTTTTTTTTTTTCTTCTTCCTCTCTAATTTCAGTTTTTTTGTGATAAAATATATACTTTTTAGAATGAAAAAAATTAGGCAAGAAAATTTCATAGTTTTTTATTTTTTTAATATTATTTTTTTGTTTATAGTAATCCGTAGCTGGCTCTCAGTAACGTATTATTTATCAAAATATTTTCTTAAAAAAAAATATTTTTGGCTGGCTGAGAACTATAAAAAAAAAAAATGCTTACAGTTGTTTTTTTACTACTCTATGAACGATACATTGTGTAAATTTAGAAAATTTTCATCAAATTTCAGTTGTTACGTGCGTATTTGGTTTTATTTCCAAAACTAATTTCATGATTCCTTAGAAAATCGATTTCAAAATCGGTGTAAAATTATGTTTGGTTTGTATTGTTTTTGAAAACAAATTTCAAAACGAATCCAAAATATCTTTTGCTCCCAACGTAAAATTGAAAACGACTAAAAATCGTTTTCTCTGATTTCATTTTTCTCATTTTTCCCATTTCTCTGATTTAATTATTATGGTTAATTAAGATTTAATTGATATAGTAATTACTTAAATATTATAGTTATTAATTTTTAATTAATTTTTCAATTAAAAAATTTTATTAATTTTTAATTTTTGGTATTCATAATAAATTTTTTTTTAAATCAAACATAAATATGTTTTTATAGAATACTTATAAAATGACTGGTTTTCAAAAATATAACCAAACACAGTCTCACTTTTTTGTTTCTCAAAACATACACTTAGAAAATAAAACCAAACACAATTTCAGAAACGTTCTCATAATTGTTTTTAAAACGATCTCAAATTCAGAGAATTTGAAAACATAACAAATTTCAAAAACAATACCAAACGCTACCTATATTAATACAATTTGATTATTTGAAATGACGCGTTATCAAAATATGTCTCTGCGTCTTATAAAATTGTCATTAAAAAAATATATACATTTAATATATTTTTAATTGAAATAACTGGCTGGTCCTATTAACATAAGATAAGATTGTCGAAACTTGACAATATTGTGTTACCGAAAGAGATTTGTGGCCATGAAAGTAAAAATAAATAAAATGAGTATGACACGTACAAGATAAAACGTGACATTTTTAATTTTATTTTTAAAAAATTCAACAATTTAAGGAACTTATCCCTTATTTTAACAACTAAATGATAAGGTTTTTGTGTGTTGGGGAATAATGTATTAGAAGGGGGGGAGGTGGGTGCATAAGGCTGCTTTTTGTTTTTGTTGGTGCTTTGTTGGATGTGTGGAGCAGTGTCTGGATCTTCAAACAAATTGTGTGGTCCCATTTGCCCTTTTATTATTGACTACCCTCTCACCTTTTGAGTTTACAATACACCTTCTCTCTCTTCTTCTTCTTCTTCTTCTTCTCTTGTATTGTTTTTTGGTACAACATTTTCAATGCCTCTCTTCTTGCTTGTTTATTGGGAGAAGTTTTTGGTAGGGGTTATTGAAAATCTATTGTTTTAAGCTAATACAATTTATTACAATCCAGTAAGATCCAACAATTCAAACTAATACATTTGTTACAAGATATATTTATCCTTTTAAGTAAGGTAGCCCGTCTCTATATGAAAATGTAGATATAGAAAGTACAACAGATTGGAAAAAAATATCTAATCATTGTTCTCACTCAGTTTATTTTACATTACACTTGTAAGTTGAATGCCATTTATATTCTCCCTTGCCACGTTGCGATGCCAAATTAATTGTAACTAGCATCAATAATAACAATAAACGAAACAACACCACTTTTTAGACTCCTATACGTCATACCTTTTCTGACTTTAGCGTGGGACAATTAACCACTTACATCATATTGTTTAAACTACTAGTATTGTCCCAACAAAATCCTTCAAAGCTTCGTGACGAAGTACAATCCAACGCTATACATTAAGTTATACTATTGCCATTTTGCCATTGCTTTCAAATGACACAAAATTTATATGTTTTTGAATGTTAAATTCCATCAAAATTACTTTCAAACAACTTATAATAAAATATATTTTTCAATATCTTATTACAAAATTATCTATTATAAGTCGCATCAAAATATATTTGAAATCCGAATTGACCTAGACATTATTATTTCTTCCTTTTTCTTCTTCTTCTTCTTTTTTTTTTTCAATTGAAGTCATTTATCATCATCATGTCGTTTCTATTCTTAGGGATTTTCCCTCCCTTTGCTCTGGGTTCAAGATGAGCATGTAAATCATTCCACACCGCATAGAAAAGCAAAGCAGATCATCGAAAGGCAAACAACCACAGCTTAGATATTCCCCAATAAGTGGAGACTTTTTGGACACAAAAGTCACAGATAAGGCGGGAGAGAGAGAGAGAGAGAGAGAGGGGTGAAAGGCAGAGATTAAAAATGGTGAAAGAGCTTTTTTTTTTTTTTGTTTGTTTGGGGGGGGGGGGGGGGGGGGGGTGGGGTTTAAAGATCAAAGCTTTTCTATTCCACGGTCTCACTGGACCCAACCATCCACATGCAAATGCCCTTTTCTTTCTTTTTTCACGAACATTTATAAGTAAATCGTTTCTGCTTTGGAAAAACCTTTGCCGTTAAGAACTTTGACAGAAAAACAGTGTGAAAGTGAAAGATGCCAATTTTTCATCGTTTCTGCTTTGGAAAAACTTTTGCCGTTAAAAAAAATTCGACAGAAAAACACTGTGAAAGTGAAAGATGCCAATTTTTCTCTTCTGGGTTTTCAAATTACAGTAGACTTCAAATTTTTCAAGAACAAAAAAAAAATGATATAGACCACGTTAGAAACAGGTCACACTGGACCCAGAAAGTCTTTTGGGTTATTGGGAGAGAGTATCTGATGCTTCACGTAACTACAGAAACGTTATCATCAAGATATTCTTTTTTAGTTTTTAATTTTCACTGGTTTTTTCTTTTTCTTTTGTTAATTTTGTTTTCTAAAGGAGATTGTCCTCTTCAATGTTATACAACGAGTTTAAACTTATTTTAGACTTGGATGAGGTTGGTAAGCAAAGTCAGAAAATAGAAACCAAACGTGCCTTTGGCATCCCTTGAACAAAAGAAGCTCTTCATTAACATGAACGATCAACATGTAAATATAATCAATGGCATCTTTATGTACCATAATTTGTTAAGAAAAATACTAACATGCTAATCCTAATCTAAATTCTTTAGTAATAATTTCTATAATATGCGAATTATTATTATATTATTAATATATATCTAAAAAATTATTACATTAATTAATTATATGTTTAATAAAAATTAATTTATTATCATAAAAATAAATATTTAAAAATTAATATTAAAATAGAATATTCTTTTGTTATCCATTTCAAAGAGCATGTGTGAGCTAAGCCAAGTGGCACGGCATTGCAGGAAAGGACATGGCTCCATCAAGCTCTTTGGAGAGCGTCCCAATAAAACAACTCCACTATTATTGTACTTGGTCCGTTTTGCATTCTTTTACCGTCACATTTTCATTTTTAGTTACCAAAGGATTCTAGGGTTTTAGATTATCTTTGATATAAATGTCAATATCACCGTTACATTTCATTCAATAAAAAGAAAATATGAGTTTATTAATATGTTATTCTCCGATAAATGATGTTATTTTAATTTGATATCTACTTTTTGTCATAATTATCAATCTTTGCAGGTTTTTTTGTTTAATCGAAATGTAAAAGTAAACTTTTAGTTTTAAATTAATTTGAAAATAATAATAATTAAACATAAAATTTAATATATTAATCAATAACAAGTAAATGTTAAATTTAATATTTGTTATATATAGAATAAATTTGCACATAGTATAATTATTGTCAAATTCAATATTAAAAATAGCAATTTGTTAGAGATTAAAGGGGTGTTTGGTAAACACATTACATTTTGATTGTATTTTAAATGAAATTTATTTTTTTGAATGTTGTATTTGGTTGAAAAGTATTTGTTTTGTATTTGAATGAAATGTGTGTTTGGATGAAAAGTATTTTAGAGTTGAAAAGTTGATGTGATTGGTAAAAGTAGAGATAAATAGTGGAGTTGATATGATTGTTTTAAAAAACTTTTAAATAGTAATTATTTTTATACTACTGTTGAAAAAAATAATATTTGAATGTAAAATTTTACGTTTGATATAAAATTATATTATGTTTGAATATAATAAAAATGTAACTACTGTGCCAAACACCCCTAATTTTCTTTTTAAAATGTCAAAATTTGACTTTGACATGTTAATTTGACATTATATCGAAAATAGATCTAACCATCCACTATCTAACAAATTGAAAGAAAAATACTAAAGAATGCTTATCAATGACACACAAAGGTTCTTAAAATATTTCGTATAAAAACATTTTCCTTTTACAGTATAGTTGAACTAGTCCTATGTTTGTTTGACTACTTCAAATTTGAAAAATGAAAAATTTTTCATTTTAAAAAAATGAACATTTCTAAATTTTCGTATCTGAACATTCAAAATTTTTCATTTTTGAAAAATGAAAAAAGAGTTCTCTAGAAAAAAAAATATTTTCACCTACTCAAACAACTTTTTATTTTTACAAAAAATTCTAAACAACTTTTTATTTTTCATATCTGAAATTTTTTTATTTTTCAAAAAAAAAAAAATCTCCCATCCAAACAAAACATAGATAATTTTTTTAGAAATTGGGATGAGTAATATTTTTTTTAGAAGGACAACAATCCTAATCTAAGATTAAAAAGCAGTGAATGTATATACAATTAAAGTATACTATGAGACTAATCAGTACTTACACATTACATGTTTTCATAAACTATGCTAAAACAAAAACAGATTGGTTTGCAGAAAAGTGCTTGGATATGGTAAATGGGCATATATACATTATAGTCCTTAAAAATTTCCTAAAAATCACAAAACTCTTGCCTAATACAAGTAAAATGTGGGAGCAACAATGACGTGGCAATGCGACAAACATACTTTTGTCGTGTAGAAAACCAAAGTACAGTAACCCTGTAAGCTGTAGTTTTAACAGATTTTATTTTTATGTAAAAAAAAAAAAAAACAGATTTATTTATTTTTTTTCGTTTATCGTACTTCTAGATATCAGAGCCGAAAAATCTCCTGCTAATACCTAAGAGAGATAGTTACATGACTAGTTCGTCACTTCCAAAGCTGCAAACACTAGGTTATAAAACTAGGTTCTAATGTTCCTAAATTTGGGGATGGTGAACGGCAAACTGTTCAAACCCCTGCCTTTAAAAAGGTCTTAAAATAAAGAACAAAAAGATGTTATGTTGTCTTAAAAGGCGATTTCTTTAATGCGAGAATTCTTTTGCTAGGATATAAAACTTTACTGATTACTTTATTAATTGCATGTAATATTTTTTTTAGTTTTATTTTTGGTAGAAAGAATATTTTTCTAGTTTTGAATTATTTCATTTCATTTGTTATCATAAAGTTGTTATCTTTGTAAGTTACTAAATAATATACTATTCTTTTCCAATACTTATTCTTTTGAATATAAATTTTTATTAGAATATGTTAAATTTACATTTTTTTTTATTATACTCCAAACTGAACAAAGCCAAAACTAGAGCTTTTTAATAGAGTAACCTTATAAGTAGTGTCTGTATTTAAATTCACCGATAAAGTATAATTATGGATAGTATACATTTTTTAATATTAGGATGAAAACCCGACATAACCCAATACTATTCTAATAGTTAGAAACGGAGTTTGACAGAGTATCTTTTTGTACCATGTTAAATAGTTCTCTTTCAAAACAATATATAAAAGTAAGGGGCTTGTTTATGGTAAGGGAGTTAAAGACATAGCAAAATATTTATGAAACGTAATACAGATATTGAAAGAATTTGATGTCAAGATAATTTAGTTACCTCATGCTATATTATTAATACAATATTGACTAAATATATAGTTCTTATTTCTATATATTATGTTGAAAGTATGATATTGTGAAGAGCACCATGACAAAAACATACTAATAAGGTATGTTTTGCATTCCCTTCAATGGTAGAATTCTTGAAAAAATGGAAGGACAAGAAAAGATGTGTTATGTAATTGCATGATCGTCCATCAAAACAGAATGATGCAGCTGTTTTCTCCCTAAAAAGCTACGTGAAGTGGGTCCATCCCTTGTTCTAAACCTGCCCAAGTAAGTTCCCATGTTTTCCTTTCCAATTAATAAAAATTCGTCATTTCCACGTATTTTTTTCTTTTCTTTTCTTTTTTTAATGGCAAATGGGACCAAAATTTCCTCCTTTTGCATTTACCATTGCCCTCATTGGACATGACCCAAAGCAACATCATAATGGAGTCAAGGAAATATGTGTACATTGGCAGGATACGATGAATAAGCTATTGATTATGCAAGCTTTTGCATTATGTTGATGGACTTTTGGTAGGCCTTGAAAAGACGTACCAAAAAATTCTAAACCGATATTCTTCAATTTGGAATCGTGCTGGATAGTAATAGGACCATTTATTTCAACCAAAAGATAAATACAGATAAATACTAAACGTTATATATTGTACGAGATTAGATATCAAATTATGAGTGATATTGATATATAAACTTCATAAATAAAACCAGATAAAAAAGAACAAGAACCCATTATTCTCTACGACAAGATGATTTCATTGTAGAATTTTCCATTAAAAAAAAAAAAAAGGGAAGTTAAGAACTCCTAATGTGCCTTCCACTTTTAACCCCTATCCACTTGTTCTGATCACTTTCCAAGTGTGTTATTATATACACTTGTGCTGACAAGGCTTGACTCATCAACAACAACTCTCATTCTGTTCCAAAGCTTGCTTTGCATACCTTTTACCTTGTATTTATTACCACAACCAAACATGAAAGAGAAAAGAATTCACATTTGTTGTCTTCCTTGTGCTTCCGACACTTCAACCAAACTAATCATATTTTAATGAAGGATGATAAAAAAAATAAAGTGAAGAAAGAACAAAGGGGAAACAAATTTGGGATTCACAGCACATTCCAATCCAAGGGCGGTATGGTCAAAACAAAATGGGCAAAGTAGACAAGGCACTAGATGTATGGTGCATGAATATCATGTACTTCTGTATATCACATCAAAATTTCATTAAAAAAGAGAAAAATTTGACACAATTATCCGATATATATATATTATATTATAATTAAACACAATATAATTTTTTTAAAATATAAAAATAATACAATCATAATTTATTATTTTATTTTTTTATCAATTATATCATATATAATATAATTTAAATATTTTTTATCTAAATAAATATTATATTTAAATATAATATAAATATTTTTCATCCAAATACATAAATAAATAATAATATTAATACAAACCACTTATCCCAATATCTCCTAAATAATTTTGCTTGGGAGCGTAAAGATCTAATTTTGTTTTTGAAACGAAAATTAAGACATAAAAATCCAAAATATCATAGTATTCGATAGAGGTTTTTATTTTTTATTTTTTATCTCTCTTATAAATAAAATCCTTTTAGACAAAAAAAAAAAAAAAGAAACAAAACACACAATGAAAAAGTGTGCTCGACCCCACAATTCCAAAACACGAATTACTCTCATCCGGTGCTGTGTGGGCCACACCACATCTTCGTTGCCAAACAGCTAGCAGAAAAGAAAATTAAAAAAATAAATAAATAATAAAAAATAATTTTTTTGGCCCCTTTTCTATGCAAGTCAAACAAAACAATACACACAGAACATTTTCTTTAAAAAAAAAAAAAAAAAATACACACAGAGAAAAGATTCAATTTACTAATGCCATCAATTTGTTTGGAGACTACTTTAAACTAGTGGTTGAGAGACCCCTGTCTTCCAACAAGGCTGATGAGGCTAGCGCCGCACGTGCTAGTCGCACGTGCTCCTCTAAGAATAATTTATAACCATAATAATAGAAATAATATAATAATAATAATTATTATTATAACACCACCACTTGTGTTGAGCAATATTTGCAAATCTTGTTTGGTTTTCCATTTTTTCACGGTCAAGCTGCCGAGGTTGAGGGATTGGGCACGTGGCGCTGCTCATTGTTGGCAAAGCCGAAATCCCCAAACAGACCCTGAAAAAGTTTGAAACCATAATTTAGAGGAAAAAGTACGAAATGGGCAATTTGGTCAATTCCCAAGCTTTATCCTTTTGCGACCATAATATAAGCAAGCAATCCCATTAAAACAAATATGTCATGACCACTGTATTACATTTCGTAAGTTCTTATAAATTTTCCTACTTTTTTATTAAACATATTTTAACAAGATTTTACTGTGAACTAATTTTTTAAAAATAATGCAATATGGGTGGAATATATATATATATATTTTTCATATCCTTCTGAGAAAAAGTACTTTTTCGGGTGTATGTCACCAGGGAAATTGTAAAATCGTTAAATTATATCAAATGATATCAGCCTATTTTGAGCTAGCTAAAGAATTTTAAAGACGAAAAAGAAGGGGAAAAAAAAAAAAGGAGTAGAATCATTTAACCAAAGAAGATGATGACATAACAGACAAGCAATGAATGAAAAGTTGGTATATTCCAAGATCTTCCTTTCTTTTTCCTTTATTCTTATTCTTTTTGGTTTTAGCAAAAATCAAATCATCTCGTCCAAAAAGGCAGCAGCCGTTAGGAAAAATAAAAAAATAAAAGAGAGAGAGAGAGAGAAACAAAAGTAGAGAAATATATATATATATAACATATATTTGTATATATGAAGATGCTGTGGGGTAAGCACATGGCAAGGATGTGAAACCAAGTAAGCAAAAGAGAGACCAAGCATTTCAAGCATATATGGACATACCATTGCATCGTTGATTGCATAAGCCACGCAGTAGTGCTCCTGAAAACCAGCAGAGTCCAAACAAAATATCACCACAAAAAGAAAAGAAAAGGGGAAAAAAAAAAAACCACCAACAAACATTGATGTTAATGATCATGACCAATCAACATTATCAAACACTTTTTTGATAGTCTCCGTCCTCCTCCCCACTATTATGTGCATACTATAAAGATAGGTGATTAGACGATTCGTATATATACATGCACACACACCATAGTATGAACATACACGTGATGTATACTTTTATATATGTATACTTTTATATATTCGTATATGTATACTTTTATATATGTATCATCACTGGACATGATGAAAGTACGGGCCATGTGACCCGGCCTACCATCTGTGGACAATGCTAACTTTTGGCACACATGAAAATCATAGTGGTGACAATTGTATGACTCATATTGTGTGTGTACGTCCATCCAAACATGCAAATGCATAGCACACGCATCAGGAAACCAAAGTTAAGCAGTCCCGGCCCACCTCCTCGAAATTTATCTCAAATTGCCTCTATTAACTAAGAAATCTTGCTTAGATTTTGGTTTTGCAAACAGAAATGGAGTTGGTTTGACTTGCCTGCATCATGTGCCATTCTTCAAATTCATCAAAAAGTTCCAGCCGTTCGATCCTGATCAACAAAACATATCATAGATGAGAATCTTGCAAAATGCTGGAACAGTTGTGAGTGAGTTTCCCGATGAGAAGGTGAAAAGCAAGAGTGAAAGATGTGCAGCGAATCACAGAGGACACAGAGCTTTGTATCATATGACAGTAAACTTTAGAGCTTTAGAAAAGAGTGGTGGTACCACAGTATCACAACCAGACAGTCTTTCTAGTATTCAATACAATAAGCCTCTATCTGTTTGACACGTTTAAATTTGAAAAATGAAAAATTTTTCATTTCAAGAAAAATGAACCTTCATAAATTTCCGTATCTGAACATCCAACATTTTTTATTTTTGAAAAATGAAAAAAGAGCTCTCTAGAAACAAAAAGTTTTCACCTACCCAAACAACTTTTCACTTTTAAAAAAAATTCCAAACAATTTTTTATTTTTCATATCTAAAAATTTTCTATTTTCCAAAAATAAACACCCCATCCAAACGGATCCTTAAGAATCAGGTAAAAAGACTCTTCCAAAGCCTTGTCCTTTTCTGAAAAGGAGCTTCCACAATTCACTATCTTAGTCCAATATCTGTTATCATTTCAGAGACTTCATCTCTATCTCCTCAGACGGATAACAAAGGTGTAACACAAACTACATGTGCAAAATCATTAACTCACTCTCGAAATGGATTTTTCAAAAATTCAGATTCAAACGTCGAGGACAACTACATTATGTGAACTGCATGATGAACCATTTAAACTTGTTTCAACGAGTCACTGGACCTTACGAAATCAAGTTGAATGCAAAATGATATATTTCAAGGCAATATGAATAAAATGAAACATAAGCCGGGCCTCAGACTTTGATGATTTCATAACACACATGCACTGAATTTTAAAAAGTCAAGCATGAAAATGCACGGATGAAAAATGAAATGCAACTTGGACATACCTGCGTCTTTCCTGAGCTTCAATGAAATTAGTATAAACTCTTAGCATATCCCAGGCGACAGCTCTCTGAGACTCAACATGTTGAATATTAAACCAGTATAAAAAAAAAAGGATAATCTAAAAAAGAGAATTATCTCGGCAGATATTGTAAATAAACTATGAAATGAGGAGAAGCCAACAGATAACAAATGACTTTCAGAAAGTTAAAAAAGGAAACTAAAGAAAAAACTTTATTCCAGAAGCTAACGTAAATAAAAATCTACCTGCCATCCTTGGTCAAGAAAAAGTTTCTCCTTTGCATTTAATGTTGGAGTAGCATATATTCCCAAGAGTCCACAGCCGCGACTCTGAATTTAGAGAGAAAAGAAGAAAAAAAAAAGAAGATTAAAAACACAGAGAAAAGAATAGCATTTAGAACCAAAAGTTGAAACAGCAGAATCTAAAGCAAAAGCTATTAAATGGAGAATAAATAGAGAAAATAATGAAAGAAAAAATTTGAGGGGTTTTGGTTGGGTGGGGGGGGTGAAGGAAAGGGAAACAGACCTCCAAGTTCTTAATCATTTGCTGCCCAAAAGCATCGTCAGGATGAATCTGTTTAAATAAAATGTAAAAATTATAAAATTCAGCAAATTAGCTTGAGAATTTTCACTCACAACTCAAAGAAGCCAGGAAAGCCAGTAGCACTCACAGTCAAACCATACACACATATAAACAAACAAAGAAACCACACAATACTTTAGGTTGAACTTCGGCAAGACACCTAACCTGCTCATATAAGAAAAACACTGCCGTCGAAAATGTTTTTGATGCCCAACCAACTACAGCGCTACTTGAATCTGGATCCAAGTATATCAATACGCATTCTGCAATTATAAAAGTTGGCAGGCTGATAAAACTATTAGAATTACAAAATTTAATCCTCTATTGAGATAAATGCAGATACAAGATTTATGGCTCCGGGGAAAGAGATTTTATGCATCCAACATACGATCAGCAAAAGGCCACATAGATGACTGTTGGCCTTCCATCCTATGTCTCCCCCTTTGTCCTAATTATTGATTCAAACCACATACCTGGGATCCATATCAGCCAATGCTATGATGTCGTTTAACTTGTTTATATCACGCAAATCCACAGGGAGTAACTTATAGTGGTCACTGAGCACTTCTCCTCTCTCTGGAAAGCACCAGACACAGAAGTAAAAAGTCTACACTTAATTTCAACGTCAAGTTTATTAAATTGAGACATTTTAAGGTTTTAAAGAATGTCTAAAGAAATGTCGTCAAAAAAAAGGAAGCTTCTGCATGGCCATAAGTGATTCAGAAGTTAATCTTAATTTAGCTGCAGATTTCCAAGCATCAACTAGGAACATTACCATCGAGCAAAAAAAAAAAAAAAAGGGAACATTACTGAACCAAAGACTGAAAATTTGAGAAAAACAAATCTAGGAAATTTATAAATCCAGCACTCTAGCTATGAAATCTCATATATATATATATATATATTTTAGCTTCCTTTTATATTATGAGCATAAAACAAGAAAAGAGAGCTAATCATGAGAAACAAATTCCAGATAAGGCTAATTCAAATGCTAAAACAGGATCATCTACCCCGTGAAATTGATGCTGTTGGACTAATTTTGCCCCTCAATTGATTGCAAGTCTCAATTATTGCAGCCTTCTTACTAGTCACCTAAAAAAGGAAAAACATTTTGCAAAGGTGACACGGCTGAGGGTAAAAATTTAAAAAAAAAATGAATACTGAGATTATTCTCTTTAAAAAAAAAAAAATCTGAAAGCTGAAATTTGATCTAACAGGAATAATCAGTTCGCACAAGAGACTCACAACAATATGATATTTTAAGCTCATATGGAAACAGTGCTCCTCATGCCCTCAACATAGGAAGTTTATTTGCCAACAAAAACCTATGGGATAGTAGAATCAAATTCTTACCTCCTTAAAATCTAGTTCGACGTACAAATGCGGAGCCTTCCCCTCATCCTGTCAAAGAAAAATTATCCAAAAAAGAGACACGCGTAATGCAACGCATAAATCTTCATTATCATTGAGATGAGTTCAAGAAAAACTCGTTAAACAAAGGAGCAAAAAACTGAACATATATACTCTTTCTAGAAAATACTACCCAACTTCAAAGATGTTACATTTGCAACAAAAACGATAATGCTGAACATACATAATTATAGGGAAAACTACAAAATCCTCCCACAATGCAACATCCAACTTTGCATTCTTCACAATACAACAGTAATCCCCCAGATTGCCTATCCCTTAAAAATTCTACCCCTGATGCAAGATTATACCAAAAATAGAGACAAAGATTCAACTCCAAATAAGGTAAGAAATGACTGCAAAGAAATGGATTTATGAAGTCTTGTCTAACCTTTTGACATTTAAGTCAATTAAATGGTGTTAGAGAAGAGTGATCGTAAAGAAATTGACAATCTAAGAGAATCATTTTATAATTTTACGCACTGCAAGGTTAAACATTGAATTACACTTAATTCACTTTAACTAACTAGAGGAATGAAAATTGCACCTTTGTAGTAGTGATTATTGCATTCCCATGTAACATGTATTTGTTTGAGCAACTATTGTATTGGAATTATTTCACTATTTTACAGCAATTCAACACAAATCTTAATCCAAATTTTCACTTTTAGAAATCCCAAATCCGTACCACACTCTTCCTACCTTTACGCTAGTCAAATGTTAAAATTAACAAAAACTATCCAAACACACATTTAATAGGAAAACACAATTCAAATTCTACATTTGAATGCAAACATTTAGATTCTATGAACATTCAAATGTAAGTTATTCAACGGACTATTAGAAAGAAAACCTCCGGCTTTCGAACTTGGGACCTAAGACTTTGAGCTTTCTTCCCACCCACTGAGGAACATATGATTTTCCCTAGGATATATCACCAACACAAAAGGCACTTTTACAGCAAAAAAATTAACAAAAACGAGACCCTTTTGTCTATCAGCCAAGCACTTAAAAATAAACCGGAATTTCGAAAGACAAGACCTGCAATTGAAAATAAGTGGTGTCAAAACCAGCGCCAAGTGACAAAATCTGCTTCTTCGTCTGACCCTTTTCATCCCCATTCTTCTCAGTTTCCAGAAACTGCAGCAGAAGCTGCCGAATAGCAGCCCAACGCGCAAAGTAACCTTAAAAACGCCAAAAAAAATTAACAAATTAAAAGACAAAAAAATCAAAAGAATAAAATTGTTCTGATCGAAATATAGTAGTAAAAAAAAATAACGTCCTACCACGGTTGATTATGGGGGATCTTCTGACGGGTCTTCGGACGAATAAATGGATATAATCATCCTTCATGTAACCCTTTTTTATGCACGACCTTTTTTTATTGGCCCCACAAATTCAGATTCAGAGTCAGTGCTGTGTTATTCGAGAAAGAAAATGGAAATGAAAGGTCGAGAAAGTAACGATTTTTTTTTCTCGGAAATCAAACGAACAATGAGAAATGAGGGAAGGAAAGAAGAAGACGAACAGTTTGCTGGCGGAAGCGTCGTCGTTGGTGGCTTGAACAGCTGCTCTATTGCTGCGCGAACCAGCCACCATCTCCGCCATTTTCCCCCTTCTTTGTGTTTTCTTTTGTTGCAGACTGGGGCTCTTTGGAGGTTTTTTATTTTGACAAAATTTATTTTATGTGCGGAACTTTATGTAGTGCTCGTTTGGAACTCTGCTACTTTCCCGATTTATTTTTAATATTATATTTATATTATATTCAAATATATATAATTTTATATAAATATAAAAATATTATATTTAAATATTAATTATATTATATTTTAAATTAAATATAATAATTATTTATTATTTTATTATTTTTATTAATCACATTATATATTTTTTTTTCTTTATTTTTATCTATTATATTACATATTTATTATTTAAATACAATTTAAATACATTTTATCTAAACACATATTATATTTAAATGTAATACAAATATTTTTTCTCTAAATAGAAATTACATTCAATATATTATATTTAAACGTAATATAAATACAATACATATACCAAAATTCTACAAAAATTTTGCTCCGAAACTTTGAAAGCTGTTACTTCATACCAGAAGGATTTTGCTTATGATATTTACTTATATTAATATCATAAGTCGGCTTTGAAATTTTTATTTATTATATGAAAATGTATAAAGAATATAAACACTAATTTTTTTTATCAATTTTATTTAATATAAGTATTATTAATTTATATTTCACTTCTAATATATATACGTGCGTGAAATGTATGTGTGTGTATATATATGTTATATTTTGGTGCAACCAAGGCTGTTTGGGGTTTCTTGGTTTTTTTAATTTTTTATTGGTGCATATTATTTATCTTAAAGTTATAATATATATTTTGAGCTTTTAATTTTAATAATTTGCATTATAAATTTATGAATATCTAATAACTTACACTTCATTGGTAGAAAATATTGAATTTTTTAAAATGAAAATTGGCATATCATTTATATATAGATTGTTAATTAAGAGCATAAATTTTTTTAATTAATATTAACTTAAATTTATATTTATAACAAAATTAATTTAAATTTTTATATTTTGATAAAGTTTAATAAAAAATCTTAACTTAAAAAATTTAGATTAATATATACAAAAAATGATTATTTATATTATGAATTAACAACTCATATGCAAAACAAATGTTAATTTCCTTTAAAAACATTAATATTATTTTTAATGGGATGTAAATTATTATATATTTACAAGTTTATAGTGTAAATTGTTAAAATTAAATATTTAAAGTATTAAGTAAAACTTTATGATAAATTTAAGATGTACTGATAAAAAAAGTCTTTTTATGCCAACAAAAAAATTTTTTTTTTGGAGCTGAACTTTAGTGCTTATTTAATTCTACTCCTAAACTTTGAGAACTATTACTTATACTCCTTAAATATTAAACTCTTAAAAAACTGCCCGTGGAACTTTACTGTATTAAAAAAAAAAAACACTAATTTTATCATATTTTAGTTATATAAGACTTTATAAAACTTTATTTTAGCCCTCAAAATTTTATTACATTTATGACATTACCTAGAACTTTGTAAACTGATGATCAAAACTCTTGAACTTCAAACTATTATACAAAAATCCACTAGTTGCATTATATTTCAAATACTAAAAAATTAACTTGGACTAAAATGATTGTTATCACAAAAAATGTTTAAACTTTATTTTTAACTTGAGGAAAAATTAACTTGACAAAAAATTTTAATTTTTATTCTAAATTTTAATACTTTTGTAATTTTATCTTTCAAGCTTTCTAAACTGATGCTTACACCTCTCGAATTTTAAACTATTATTAAAAATTTCCAGTTTTATCATATTTTGTTTGCCTAAGATTAATATAACACTATTTTAAATAATAAGAAATTAGCTTAAACTAAAATCAATGTTATCGCATGAATAATCTTAAAATTATACTAAAATTTAGTATTATACATTTATAAAAAATTCGTGGGAAAACAAAAAAATATGTATAATATTAATAGTTGTCTTTTCTTTTTTATAAGAAAAAAGTTCAAATGAACAAAAACATTCGACACAATAAAATAATAAAACAACATAACTTTGAGCTTTTCTTTTTGTTTTGATAAGTTAAATAAAAAAGTTCAAACAAAGTACCTTAAAAAAAAATCTAAACGAAAAAAGGGCTAACAAAAATACACAAATAAACCAACCATATCGGAAAGAATAAAAGACAAAGAAAATAAATATATAGGCAATACACCAAAGGCTGAAATAAATAACGTGTTAACAATTTGTTCTAAAATTTGAAGGCTTAAAAGAAAAACGAAGAAAAATTTAAGAAACTTGCATGTTTAGAAACCTTAAATTTTTTTATAACATTTTTAATGTTATTTTTTAGTAATAATAATAAAAATTAGTTGAAATTAACTTTTTATTATATTTAAATTAGTGTCGCATTAATATTAAATTGATAAAACATGGCAAATGAGTGTTGTTATTAACATTTTGCTCGTGTTTGAATAAGATATCTATTTTTAAAAAATGAAAAATTTTTATTTTTTAAAAATAAAAAGTTGTTTTAATTTTTTAAAAGTGAAAAGTAATTTTAATAAATAAAATATTTCTATTTTTTATAGAGGACTATTTTTTTATTTTTAAGAAATGAAAAGTTTTCAATATTCAGATATAAAAAATTTAGAAGCGTCTATTTCTTTAAAAGTGAAATTTTTTTTAATTTTTAAAACTAGATATACTAATTAAACAAAGCATTTATAATTTGAGAGGTATACTAAAATTTAGAGGTAAAAATTAAATTTTATCAAATCTTAATTGGTTAAAATATGACAAAAGGACTTTTTTTTTTTTTTTTTGTGACGGTTTAAAATTTAAGTGGCATTCTTGTTAAAGGGTTTTAAAGCATTCGGGCTACAATCACAAAAATAGTAAAATGCAGGGGAATAAAAATTGTCTTTTTTTTAATTTTAATTTTAGGGGATTTTTAGATGCCCTTTTAGAAATATTTTTTTTGTCAGAAAAAAAAGTTTTTGAATTATGTGTTTAGAGTAAAAAAAACAGTTTAATGTTAAAGAAATATATAAAATTTTAAATTAGAAATTAATATGAATATTATTTTAATTATTTTAAAATTTTATATAATTTAAAAAAATTACTTTATTTATATTTATATATGTAAAATTTTAAATTTTTAAAATTTAAAATTTATGATGATAATTTAAAAAAATAAATAATAAAAGATGATGGTAAATTGAAAAAAATTGTTTGGGAGTTTTTTTTTTCAAACGCCCCCTCAATTTTCTTTCCCTTCAAGACAGCGAGTTCCCCCAAAACGCTGAGCTCAGAGAGTGAGTGGGGACGAAACGGTGCTTCCCAAATTCCTATTTCTAAAACCTCCTGATCTCCGTCCCCAAATTCCTCGCTAAAACCCTAATTTTTTCTTCTCTTCTCTTGCCACCTTCAAATGCTCTGCAAATTCTCTTCCCTAATTTCGCTATTTCATATACATATTTAACCGCATATTTATATTTACACAACATTTTTTTTGTGGGAATTTTTTTACTCGGAGATGGATATAGAGCAGAAGCAAGCGGAGCTCATTGATCAGTTCGTAAAGCAAGCGTCGGCTGTCGGCGGCTCCGCCCTCGGCTCCGTCGTCGCTGACGCCACGTCACACCCCTCTCTCTTCGCTTTCTCCGAGATTCTCGCCGTTCCCTCTGTTCTCGAGGTCCGGATCACGTCCTTCCTTTTTTTTTTTTTAATTTCTTCAGGATGCTTTTTGGTCTTTTACTTCGATTACTGTGAGAGTTAATTTCAAATTCTGGTTCTCTAGATTTTTTATTTGATAATTTCAGGAGAAAATATTAAGTTTTTTTTTATATATATCTATGTTGTACTTTTGTTTTTTGGGGAAAAATTTCTAGTTCCAGTTTAAATTCTACTTTTATTGCCCTAGAAACTGATCCGAGTAAAATTAAGGGAAAAGAAAGGGTAAATCGTACAGGAATGAACGTCAGTATTTGGTTCATGGTCTGTATTCCGGGCAAGGGATTGTTTTTAATTCAATAATTTTTATAAAACACGAAAATTTTAAGTTTTAGTTGTTAAGCTGTTAGATTTTTGTTAAGCTTTTTAGTGATTTATTTTATTATTTAAGAAAAAAATGATAAACTTATCATATTTATTGTTGGAGCAAAATTTCGTCTAGCACCAAATGAAAGTTCTTGAACTAGAAAATAAGATTAAATAAGCAAAGTAAAAACCATAGTCTGGTATAATTGACTCACGGTTTTGTATTGGAAATTGTGTCCGTTCCTTTTCTCTCGACGTGGAGAGATTTATAATACTATAGGAGTGATGGAGTTTGATTCTCCAATTAATCTGAGAGTTTTTTCTCTTTTGTACGTTAAATTGATTTAGGCTTCTAATTGCCTAAGAAATTAATTTACATGAATTCGAGACATTAAATTGAAATAATTATATTTGTCTCTTGGTTTTCCTTTCTTGAAAAGAACTTTATTGCTCCAACTATTGGTGCTCTGGGTCTTGTTACTCTGGGTCTTCGTGTTCTGGATGCTCTAAGTACTCCAAGATATGAAGCCCTTAAAAATATATATATTTCTTTGATGCGGCCAAAAACACACCCAACATTTATGTTACTTTTAAATTGTTTCCTTTTAGTCCATGTTATATTCTGATTGGCCTAAAAATTGAAAAAGAAAAGGGCGTTGACATTTTTCCCGGGAATAATTGTTGGTCTCTTGCTCATGTTCTGAATTCCAGAAGTAGAACTGTGTTTAATTCAGGAATTTGTGAAACAAAAAACATGAGTTTTTAGTTTTTTAGATTTTTGGCTGAATATGACGATGATACTGATGCTTTTATTTAGTTTTTCGGTGTTTAATTTGGTTAATTAGGAACAAAACTTGAGTTTTTTGGGGCTTTATTTGATTAGTTAGGGGAAAAAGAATTTTACGATGTTTGATTCTTTTACTTGTTCTCTAACTCTGTGCTTTCTACCAAGCGGTTAGTTTCCACTTTGATTGCCCTAAAAACGTTTTTTCTTTGGGTGGGGTGGAGAAGTTGTTAAAATTTTTTCCCACAATGAGCGTTGACCTTTTGCTAATTTACAGAACTCCAGAAGTGGAACAGTTAAAAAATTCAAAAAATTAATCTCATAAGCAGTCGCTGCAAACCCGTAAATAGAATTGAGGTATACCCTTGCCAATCAACTGTCAGATTAGGGAATTGTTATTTCTACATTTATTGCTGTTTTTCTCTTCAGTGGTTGCCATGATGTGGATTAAGACGTAGCAAAAGCATTTGAGGAATAATGCAGTCCATTTGTATTTTGTAGCTTATGATGTTTCTGGATTAGAATAGCAAGATGTGGTATTCTGCACTTTGTGTATTTGTTTTTTCTGACTTATAAACTTTTGTAGCTTGAAGGTACTGAAAATTCTGTATATCTGGATGTGCTTCGCCTATTTGCACATGGCACATGGAGTGATTTCAAGAGTAAGTGTCCAAAACCTTGTTTAGTTTTCATCCTATGTTTTTGTTTTCTGAAATTTCTGATATTTTATATTTGTAAGACATGGGCTAAAATTACTTAAGTTTTGCTTTAGATTTATGCTGAGTTGATAATGTCTTGAGAAATCACCTATAAACAATAAAACTATATGCTTTATAGGAAATGCTGGTCGTCTTCCACAACTGACCCCCGAGCAAGTCTTAAAGTTAAAGCAGCTTACGGTCCTTACTCTGGCTGAGACAAACAAGGTAGATTTAGATGAGCATAATTGACCTTCTCCTTTCTCTAAGAGTTTAATAATCCGGTCTTTACCCTCTTCTTTGTCATGATTACCGCTATGTGGGATTTGGTTACTAGGTTTTCTGCCTTCCAACACTACCCCACCCCCATTTAGCTGTTTAATACTGCCATGGAAATCTTTTTTTATTTTTCTCATATCTCTAGTTCATTTGAGCATTGCAGGTGCTGCCCTATGACCAACTAATGCAGGAGCTAGACGTTACAAACGTACGTGAACTTGAGGACTTCCTCATTAATGAGTGCATGTATGCGGTATGCATCCTTCTAAGCTGTGTATTTCTGCTTCAATTGTAGCCTTTCTATATTTCAAGTGGTGTTTGGTTACTAATTAAAAAAAAAAAAAAGTTTATGTGTGGTTTTGTGATTGGATGATGGTACTTTTGTGTTCTTTCCCTTTCTTATGGTTATGTCAATAGCAAGTCTTGTTAGTTGAATTTTCTTTAATATATTTTGAATTTTGAAACTATTTGGACAGCGACTTGAATTTGTTACACAACATCAATCTCTTTCTCTTTTTCTTTAATTCTTTCCACACACCAGTCCCTCTCTTTTGTTCTCGGACAGTTATATCATTTGCAAGTGGCAGGATTTTTGCCTTTTGTTTTCTTTCTTTGCTGTCGCATGAGCAGGATAAGGTGGTAAGGTAGATTCCCTTCAATATGGAGGGAAGGATAGAGAAAGTTGCTGAATGCTTAGGTATCTCGTACACCTTTTTATTTTTATTTTTGTTTTCAGGGCATAGTTAGAGGAAAACTGGATCAACTGCGAAGATGCTTTGAGGTCTGGCTTTATCCCCTGATCTTTTTGTTTTTGATATTTCTTTTCCTGACCTTCCAAGCACTCTCTTGGTTTAATTATTCCTTCTGGTAGCGTCTAATTTATTTTATCTTGTGAGACATGCAGGTTCAATTTGCTGCAGGAAGAGATCTGAGACCTGGACAGCTTGGGACCATGATACAAACACTATCAAACTGGTAACATCTCTGGTTAAATTAGCTTTGCCGAACTCTGATTTCTGATATCCCCATCTTTGCTTCCATTATAAATTACTAAAAAACTGCTATGCAAGAGGTGTTTCATTGGCATGTCACTGGATATTTTTTTCCCCTTTTTGGGGAAAATTTGGTGTATATAAGTCTTTAAATAAATGACGACTTTTTCATTCATGAAGATGATGTCCTGCATTCACAACTTTTTCATTCATGAAAATTTGGTGTATTTGACGACTTTTTTCTTTTTCATATTGGTGTGTTGATCTGCTGTTGTCCACTACTTTTGCAACAATTACATGATTTATGAGTTTTGCAAGGATGATATACCTGATGGGCATCTTTGTCTTTATCATTATTTGAATGAAAATATAGGTTGGCTACATCAGACAATCTACTTGTCTCAATTCAAGATAAGATAAAGTGGGCTGATAACGTGAGTGAATTGGACAAGAAACACAAAAAAGATGTTGAAGACAGGGTGGAAGAGGTGAAGAAATCCCTTTCCCTCAAGGTCAGTAAAACAAGTTTATTTCTTTAATTGTCATGCAAGTTATCTTTTTATGGAAAAGTTGCGTTAATATGATCTACACTTGTTAGGGGATTAAAACTTTGTGGATTTAGTCGTTTACATGTATTTGTTAAATCTATTCCTTAAGTGGGTATAAGTCGGCCAAATTAGTATGATTATCGCTACAATTATTATGAATCAATAAATCTTGATTGTTCAAAATTGGAAAGATTTAATGGGTACATAATGTTAGTAGTAGATAGAATTGGTGATTGACCATACTAAATCTATTGCTGGTTGTACCCTATTTTAAGTTGAGAGGACACCTTGTCCTCCATTGTTGTACTGTTATTTCAGTTAATAAAGTTTCTTTTCTTATTTAAAAAAAAAAAAAAACAATTATTATGAATCGAAGTGGGCAGCACAAGGAACCAGATGCTGAAAAAGGAATTTTTGGACAGAAAATAAATGTAAACTCCATATCATTTCCTTCTTAAATGTCCGACACGTTCAATTATATGATCTTGGCTTTAATTGCCTTCTTGCCTGATTGCATTTTAATTTTATTTTAGAAAGTTATGGACAATCAGGATAGTTTTAGGTCGTTGTGGATTTTTCCTTGTGTTTTGTGGTAGTTCTGCATGCGTTTGATTGCATAACAAGACTTAGTTTTATAATTCCTTTAGATATTTAAAAATTGACAAATTTAGCAACTCATAACTAGGTAATAAGATTTTGGAATTTAGATGTGTAAAAGTTTTCAGAATACTAAATAGTAACCTTGTAATCCGCACAGAGTAAGAATATATTCTTGAAATATTTATAATTATAAGATTTTTGAGGGAAGAATAACTCGGAACTAGTAGGACATACTTCTACTCTCTGTTTAAGCACATAAATTTTGCAGCCTTCTTATCATGAACTTCTCATTACAACCCCTAGCCCTTCCACCATGAGTCTATTAAGAGGGTCTTATATTGAAATGTGGATATATTGGTCGATGTGTCTTACTTACGTTGTGGCAGAAGTTACACACTGTAAGCAGGCAGACATTGACTTCCGAGGGCACGAGGAGATCTACTCTGAACCTGGTGGAGTGATGGACTACGAGGAAGACCGTAGCCGACCAAAGAGGTAATTCCACCCCTCATCCAAAATAAACAGACTGTGCGCAATCTATCCATAACTAAAATCTTTTGTCAGATGGTTGCGAAACTTCATCCCTGAAGTAGATAAGCGGTGCTTTTGATTGTCAAATCAAAAAACTGATTTCTTTGGATAATATCTTAATTCTCATTTAATCATGTAAAATTTTTCTCTTGGATTAATGGGAAATAAAGATGACTTGACTCAAATTTCCAAGGAGAGCAACATTGTCATTTTTGTAGTTTTATATCTCTGTGGTAAAATTCATTAATTCGTCTGCTGAGTCATGCTCTATTGATAAATGAAAACTGCAGGAGACGGCATCCAATTTCGTGAAATTAAGGACGAGAGATGCAACGATGTAAACATAAGATGGGTTTTCGGTCAACTTGCCTTGAGTTTTTGCGAATGGAAATCCCAATCCTGTTGCCGTTGATCTCTGCCCTTTGAAGAAAACGTTGTTCCTCTGATAGGAATACTATCTTTTGTTGCTTCTGGTTCTTTCTCTAGTAAATCACTACCAAGAATGTCTTGTAACCATTGTTATTCCAAGTGAGTTGTCAAGAAGAACCCAGATTTGTTGGTGCGGCTAACATTTTGGAACTTATTATTACATAAACCTTATTAATTCCTTTGTGCCTTTTTACGCTCCAACTAAAATAGTAGCTCTTGAAACGTAGATCTCCATAGAATTTTAGAGTTGGGTGGTTTTTCCTATATGGGCAGAGTATTGTGTGAGTGACTTTGGGTGTTTGTTCATCCGTATCATAGATTCTTATATTGTGGGATCTACAAATACATGAGAATAAATTCATTTTTTTTTTTTCAAGATTTCCAATGACTTTTAAATATTTTGTTATTTTAGTAACGTGCAAAATAATGAGTTCAATAAATATTAGTTAGAAATTGAAAAAAGTTAAAGAGAATTTAAAAAAAAATTTAAAGATAAAAAAGGAACTTTGAGGGTGGAAAAACAAATTAATAACTTTATATATTTTATTTCTATGAGAAAAAGTCTATATATTTTATATTAGATGCAAAATATAGTGAAGAAATATTAGATTATTTTTTTAAAATCTTTCTACTGTTTTCAAATAATTAATAAATTTATACATACAATATGTATAAATATTTATGGAATTTATGCTTTAAAATAATATATACTATTAAATTTTTTATATATATCTTAAAAATATAAATTGACCATCAAAATAAAAAAGGAATTTTGAAAAAAAAAAAACTCTTTTTTTATTAGAGTGCAAGTTATGATTAAAAATGTTTAAAAATTAATTAACATTTATTATATAATTTTAATGTGAGGAGGGACATATTTTGATTTTTTTTTTTATATAATTAACAATCAAATTCATTCATGATTAATTAATGAAAGGAGTGCCTTTGCAATTTTTTTTAATCAGAGGGTTAATATCATTAGTTTGTTAAAAGAGTATGTTTGGAATTTTACGAAAACACAGAAATATAAGGTAATTCCCTTAATAATTTTTTGTTATATCTAAGAAAATTCCTCTACAATTTGGGTCAACCGGTGGAATTTCTTTGACGGCTTGGTGGACTGTTGTCTCATACAAATGTGAATGAAAATGATGGGATAATATGGGGCAAAATGAATAAATAAAAAATAAATTGAATAATCTATTTAGATAGTCAAATCAACGAGCCGCCGCAATGAAAATTATACAACAATTTCAGAGCCTAAAATTACAAAGAAAAAGTGAAATCAAACCCTACAATTCATTCACCACACGTCACATCCAACCGTGATTGTTTCCTGTTGGCAAAAGCTTGGCCAATTCTCTTCATCATCCAACTCTACCTCTGCCTTCACCTCAAAGCCATGATCTTCACTCTTACTCCGCTTCCGCGATCCTCCGTCGGAAGACGGAGACGACGGCTCCGGTGAGCGGCGCTTGGAAGTCACTCTCGCGAGCTCCAACTCGTGGGAGGAGCCGATCAAGTGAGGGAAATTGAGCTTGGCTTTGGAGCCACGCATCTTGAAGGCGGCTCGGTCATAGGCCAATGCGGCGTCCTCCGCCGTCTCGTACGTGCCAAGCCACACTCTCGCCCCTTTCTTATTCGGGTCCCTAATCTCCGCCGCGAACTTCCCCCACGGCCGCCGCCTCACCCCCCTAAAATGCACCCCTCCCGAAGGCGCGCGGCTCTCACGCGCCACCTTTTGCGGCTGTTCTTTACCTGTCACGCAAGTTTCTTCGCGTGCCGGGGCCGCATTTTCGAAAAACAGCTCCGGAGGGTTGAAGCAATCGTCGTCTAGAAGGTGTTGGCGAATGGACTCCAAGAGAGCCATATCCGAATCTGTCATGAGAAAGCTCGACATGTTTTTGAGGAAAATATTTGATGTTTTCCTTTTTGTAAGATAGAGGAGTGTAAATTACAAAACAATGGCTTCGAGAGTTTGAAGTCATTGATATAATATATATATACATGCACATATACAGGGACATGTCCACTTGTATTAATTAATATGACACCAACATGTAATAAAATATGATTTTCGTCATTTCTGTGTAGTTTCGATATTCCTGGGGTTGGACTAGTGCTGGCAGGCGTGGCGGGTAGTGGTTGGGAGGAGTTTTTTTTTTTTCATCACGTGTTTTTAATGTCTGGGATAATTTTCAGCCACAAAAATAAAAAAGTCCGATATATATATATTTTTAGGATAACAATTCTATTGTTTTGTTTTTTGCTTTGAAAAGTATTTCTTTATTTGTTTTTAACGTTCTTCAGTTTGTCTTTTGTACGTTTTTACACGTTGTAGTTTTTTTTTTTTTCTTTCCTTTTTTAATTTTTTTAATAGTTGCAGGTTTTGTATTATTGGTAAGAATTTCTATTTTAATGTTAGATCATTTTAATTTTTTTTAAAGGTTTAATTTAAGTAGAGTTAACCGATTAAATAAATAAAAAATAACCGTTAAAATAATTGTTACTAATAATTCATAATAATAGAAAGTCCTATACCGTAACTTTACTCCGAGGAGATAAAGGGCGAATACATATATATATATATACATGTATATATGTTGCTTTATGGACGTGCTTTATGGAAGGCAGATCTGACTCAGCCTTCAAATTAGAATCATTGATCTTTAATTGTTATAATCATAATTAATTTGTTTTATTAATTGACTATCAAATAAAATATTAATTAGATAAACGTTTTATTCATTATTGTTCTCTGTTGAACTATAATTATCTCCATAAATGTGCATCCGAATTTCAGTTATTAAAAAGAAAAGAAAAAATTGGACCTTTTACTTTCTAAACAGCTACAAATTATTAATCCTCCTCAAGAAAACTAAATAAAAGAAACTAATTAAATGGATAAATCCGCAGCCTCTTTGCTAATCCATTCACACATATACACACACACACACACACATATATATGGATATATGTGCGGTTATCGCTTTTCATTTTGGTAAAGAGAAGTTGGACTTTGCCTGCTGTATGTGAATTTTGTGCATATACGTGTATTAATGGTTTTCCAAAAATAGAAAAAAAACGAAAGGATCAATAAAAGTGGATACAATGGTTGTCAAAAGCTGCATCTTTTGAACAGAGTGGTCAATATTCAAGTTTTGGTTTACCACGAGTCTTAAATGGTCAATATAAAATATATGCACCACGTTAGATGTTCTCAATTGTTCTTTTAGATTTTTAATTTTAGATCAAATTCTTAGTAGTAGGTCAAATGTTGATTTTTATAACTTAAGAAAAATATGGCTTTGCCTTTTAAATTTATCATCAACTTGTAAAGCCGTAATTTTGTGGTGTTCAATTTATACCCAATGAATGGTCAATTTAGTTAAATAATGACTTAATCCTTTTTCAGTTTCAATTTTTTTAATAGAGTGGTGATCAATTTATATCCAAAGTCTGGTGTAACACGGGTCTTAATTAAATAGTTCGATGGGTAACTTTAAAAAAAAAAAAAAATCTAAATAGTTCGATGGCTTGTTTACTCTTTGCCCTTGTTAAGAGCAGGGATAAGTACAAACACCAAATTGCTGGCTTTTATATAGATATATATATATGTGTGTGTGTGTGTGTGTATATATATAGACAGTACTCATATGTTATGATGTTCTTTTTGCGTTAACAGTTTCCAGTATACCAGAAGAATTTAGATCTTATAGTACTGTCTGGGTGAATTCAAATGACGATCACAAAATATGGGGAGAAGAGAAAAAACTGTAAAAAATTCTTTACGCCTGAAAAAAAGATTAAGCATTTGAAAATTTCAAATTCAGTAATTATATATATCAAACCTCACAAGTTGAGTCGATCTTTCGGTTTAATGCTATATATAGGGTAAAGAAAGAAGAGAATTGGAGAAGATGAAAACTCCAGAGAGAGAGTTGGAAATATATGGAAAGGCTTCTTGATTATTCCATTTTACACAACCAGCTATATACAATGAACAAATACAAGGAGATGATGACACGTATTACAATCAAACGGATTGAGATTATCTCTAATTTCATGAGTTAACAAACCCTGGTGATGCGGAAACATAAGAGACAAAAAAGAAAACAAAATAAAGTAAAAAGAAGATTAACACTAATTAGCGTCATTATCACTAACATTCCTCCTTAAGCTAAGCGTGGTTGGTGAGACTACACTTAGCTTGTTTCTCATCTTTGTAAAGAATGCATATGATAGAGATTTATGTCCCGTTTGTTTATCGTATTACATTTGTATTACTTTTAAACGTAATGCAATTTTCATTCAAACGCAAAAGTATTATATTCAAATATCAATTACATTACACTTTAAATCTAATACAATCACTATTCACCATTCCACATTTTTTTTTACTACTTTTACTAATCATATCACACACTTTCTTTCTTTTTCTTTTTTTTTTCTCTCTATTTTTATTAATCATATCACATATTATACAATTCAAATACTTTTCATCTAAACGCACATTATATTCAAATGTAATACAAATATTTTTCATCCAGATATAAATTGCATTCAATATATTACATTCAAACATAATACGAACGTGATGCATTACCCAAATGCCCATTAGTAAGTACATCTACAGTCTGCTCTGTTGCTGGAATATTTTGAACAGAAAGTTTGTTTGCCATAACCCTTTCTCATATGAAGTAGAGATCCAACTCTATGTGTTTTGTACATGTGTGAAGAATGGGATTTGCACTAAGAGCTACTGTACTCTGGTTTTCACACCAGATTACAGGAATCCGTGTTTGTTAGACTCTAAGCTCTTGTGGGAGTGAGAGAATCCAAGTCATTTCAGAGGTAGCATTGGCAAGACTCTAATACTCTGCTTCTGTACTAGAATGAGAAACTTTTGGTTGATTCTTAGAGGTCCAAGAGACTGGGCAACTACCAAGAAAAACACAGAAACCAAGTGTTGATATTCTGTCGTCAGGGTCAGTGGCCCAATCAACATCTCAAAAAGCTTGAAGAAAAAGATTGTTAGCTTTTGGCAAGTGAAGTCCATAACTAGTTGTTTCTTGAAGATACCCCAAGATTCTCTTAATTGCACGCCAGTGTGTCAAGAGGAGTTGACATAAATTGACAAACTTTGTTGATTGCAAAAGCAATGTCCGACCGAGTCACCATAAGATATTGAAGTGCCCCTACCATGCTTCAGTATAAAGTTGGAGTTGTAGGAAAAATAGGGTATTTACACAGTGAAATTTTAAAAATTTTTCTTGAATCGTACTAATTCATGTTGTCATATACATTAAATCATTTAACAATTTACATAACTTTTGAGGATAATAGGAATATTAGAGAAGATGATCAAGAAAGTTTCAACTAATTAGCCTTTATTATTATTCTTCAATTCTTAGACAGTAGAGTATGTAGGCACTCAATCTCTCAATTGGTATTCATACGTGGCATTCTCGTTCCAACTATCTAGAATTATCGCAGTTTATTATTATTATAATGAGAGAATACTAATAAACTCGCTTATCTAAAAGTCTGTAGTTTAAATAAAATAGGAGCCCCTAAAGTCTTATTTATAGTGAATGAACTAAGTAGATTTCAAATTTGAACAGGACATTTCAAAAAATTTTTTTCCTCTCTCATTTCACTCAAAGTTTGTGTTTTTCTTCCTAAGAAGAGCAACAAAAAATCACCTACATGAGGTGCAAGAGATTCAAAATTCAATCTCTAATTATCTTATGATTTTATTTGCATAGATAATATTCTATAAATCCAATTTAAATTTTAAATAAAATCATGATAACTTTATTTAAATTAAACAATTATATAATAATTATCCAAATAAAATTAATAAAGAGAAAATCTTTTTCCTTACCTTATCTTAATAAAAAAAGCCTACCATGTGTAAATAATAATAAGATTTTATTTCAATTTAAATAGGATAATTATCACATTTAATTTAAAATATTTATTTAAATAAGATTATCTAGATATATAAATTATTTATTCAAATAAATAATTTATCCATGTCTTTTAATTTAAACTAATCTTATATTTATCACAAAAGACAAATACAATTAACTTAAAATTTCAAATCTTATCTTCTAAATAAATATTTATACAAATTAAATATTTATTTAACTAAATAATTGAAACAAAATTCCCATTCTACCGTTAGTGAAAAAGGCTTACACTTGTGGGGAGGTGATCAAGATTTTTCTCTTAACTAAGTCCAAGAAATAAAGCCACAATGAGTACCTTAATTGATTTTCATCTGTTAAGGAATTATATTCAACTAGTAAAAAGACCAATTGGACATATATAATATAGGTTCCAATAATCTATATAATTAATTAGTTTCACAGTTACATCACTATAAATTTAAAACTGCACTCTTAATTATATATCGTATTACGAAAACCAGTGTATAGCCATAATCTAATGACCTTGTTATTTATGCAATACTCTTATATGATAAGCATGATCAACTTAAGGTCAAACTCCATTCAACTTTTTAATCACGTTATCTTAAATATTCATTATATATCCAACAGAAAAATGTTAATTGGACATATCACTACTCCGAGATGCTTAAGCCTTTGGAACATCAAAGTACATAAGTCGTATCAATGAAGTCATTTACTTACTCAAGATTTAGGTTATTATATAATGATCGTTTAAAGTGAATTAATTCATTCAAGTGAACTATATAGCTTAATTATATTTTGGTTTACATCTAATATATCACTATCACTAGACAATATATCTATGTCTTTACTTAGGAATCGGCTCATTTATAACGGTCAAGACAACTCATCTCCTAATTGGATTTAGATAGCATAATAGTCTTAACATGAGTTACATGCTCACTCTGATCTTAAAAATTTAGGACAATAGATTTAGACTATTTAATTTAGAATGTTATTTTCTAGCATATAAAATCTATTATTTGCAATATTCTAACAATTTAAATATCAAGTAGTCAATGAGTCATATTTGTTTACATTTACTTTAACATGTAAACAAGATTGAGGACTAAATAATAAAAATGTAATAAAAAACTTCAAATATATTATTAATCAGTTTAAAATAAATTAAATATATTTAAAATATCTTTTTTTTAAGGCATTCCTAACGCGATTATTCACAGGATCTCCTTCTTTAGCAAAAAATTTTTGACCTACAATCATTGGAGTAGGCATCAGTTTGGCGTTCTCCATGTTTGTTTCACTCAACAGGATTATCCATGGGATCTCCTTCTTTAGCAAAATGTTTTTTACCTACAATCATTGGAGTAGGCAACAGTTTGGCGTTCTCCATGTTTGTTTTTACTCAACAAATCCTTAATGTATTTCTTCTGAGTTTGATGAAGGCTATGAAAGACTTCCACTCCAAGGAAGTAAGACAATTCACCTAGGTCTTTGAGTGAGAATTTAGAGTTCAAAAGACCAATTAGACTTTGGATTGCTGTTTTGTTGCTTCCGGTGATGAGTATGTCATCTACGTACACAAGAACAAAAATTGTTGACTCTTGACCGAACTTGACATACAAGGAGTTGTCTGCCTTTTATAGTGGTAAAGCCCAAGCTACAAAGAAAATTGCGTAGTCTTTCAAATCATTGGAGCTTGCTTTAAGCCATATAAAGCTTTGTGTAGTTGGCAAACTAGAGGTTCTTTATCATCTGAAAATTGTTCATAACCAGATGGCTACTCCATATAAATAGTCTTACTGAGAGTGCCATTCAAAAAAGCATTGTTGATGTCAAGGTGTCGCACATGCCAACCTTTCATGAGAGCAATTCTGAGGATAATCCCAGTTATGGTGGGCTTTATAACTGGACTAAAGGTTTCAGAGAAGAAAAATCTAGTAGTTTGATGATAACCTTTGGCCACGAGTCGTGTTTTGTACCTAGAGACAAAGTTTATTCATAGAAGTCAAATCCATCCAGATTCCTATTGATCTTAAACACCCATTTACATCCTACCACTCGTCTATCGGTTGGTTTCTCTGTTAGTGTACAGGTCTTGTTGTCCTTAAGTGCACTATATTCAGCATCCATTACGGCCTTCCAATGATCACTCATTAATGCTTCTTATGGAGAAGAAAGTTCTACAGAAGAGAGGTCAGCAGTCAAGTAACCTTTGGTTTAAATACTCCAACTTTAGATCGAGTAACCATGTGATGCTTATTGTGATGTGTAACAGTAACAAGTTTGCTATTAGTCGCCGGTTCTTCTTGGACACGAGAAGAGGTAGCGCTATCAGAGGACTTGGAACCAAGTGAAGCGATGTTAATGAAGAAGTTACGGATAATGGACAGGTTGAAGGAGGTGATGATGGTGTTGAAAAAGAAGATTGTGATGAAGAAGGTGAATTAGAGACTGAAACGAAAGGTATAGGTGTGGTAAGAAATGTTTATAATGAGAATGATGATATATTAGAGTGAGTTATGACTGGACTTGCACAGGGTGACATAAACTAATTATGAACATTTGTTTTTAAATAGGGAGAGCTCGTTTTATCAAAGATGACATGACATGAAATATATAATATGCCTTCCTCGTCTAGACATTTATATCCCTTATATGAACTGCCATAACCAAGGAATGTACATGGAGATGAACGAAATTGACGTTTATGGGTGTTGTATAGTCTTAAGCAAGGATAACAAGTGCAACCAAAAGTTTTTAAGAAGGAATAATCAGGATTTACCTCGAACAACTTCTTCAGTGGAGTCTCTCCATGGAGGACTACAGTGGGAAGTTTGTTTTTGACATATGCACTGGTTGAGAAGGCATCATCCCAAAATTTTAGTGGAAGGGAAGCTTGAGCAAGGAGAGTCAGTCTTAGTTCCACTATGTGCCTATGTTTATGTCAACTATCCCATTTTGTTGAGAGGTGTATGGACAAGAGACACGATGTGTAATACCATGATCACATAAGAATGAGACCAATGAACGATATTCCCCTCCTTAATCAATTTGTAATGCATTAATCTTCTTGTTCAAGAGAAGTTCAGTCTGTTTCTTAAAATGAATGAAAACTTGACAGACTTTAGATTTAAGTTTGAGAAAATAAATCCACTTAAACCTATAACAAGCATCCACAAAACTGACATAATATTTGAAACCATTTGTTGAAATTGTATAGGAAACACCCCTAAATCTGATGTGATTAATTGCAAAGGCTGAGTGTATTGGGTAACAGAATTTGGAAAAGGAAAACATTGGCTCTTGCCTAATTGACAAGCTGGACAGAATTTTAAACTCTCATTAATTTTCAATGGCACATTCCATTCGGATAACACTTGTTTCACAATAGGGAAGGTTGGACGTCCCAGTCTTTTGTGCCATAGATCTAAGACAGAACTACGATTAACTATCTCCGCAAGATTTTCTTGAACAGGACTACACAACTCTTTGTTGATATAACTAAAAGACTCTAAACTTGATGAATTGCTAGTGGCTAAATTGACTTGGTAAGGATGAGGAGACACTGGCTGTGGAGGAGATGTCACAGATGTGAGAAACCGAGTGGGTTTGCTGAGGTTGAAATGATAGAGTCCTTCATGCAGAGTTCTCTTGAGCAGAGGTGATTTAATTGTTCGATCCTTCATAAAACAAATCAGAGGATGAAATTCAAAATAAACATTGTTATCTGTTGCACATTGACTAATACTTGAGATTTCTTGTGATTTGTGGAACATGAAGAAGTTTCTGAAGAGTAAATAAGTGACTAGAATTGGGACTCTTAAGAAAAGAAGAACCTATATGACTAATAGTCAAACATGAACCATTTCTCATCATAAGCTTGTTGTTTTCCCATGTACTTAGATCCAATGTTGAGAGCATTCAAATCACTAGTCACATAATTTGTGGCTCCCGAGTCTGGAAACCATCCTCAATCAAAAAACATCTCTGAGTCGTTAAAGCCACTGCTACAATTGAATTTCCAATGTTGTTGCTGGCCCCAGTGTTGTTGAAGAAAGCTCCGTTGTTGTATCCAGAAAAGTTAACATCAAAATGGTGGTAACACTTTTGGATGGTATGTCCAAACCTGCTACAAGGTTGGCATTGAGGTCATATGTTGCCATTCTAGAACTTGCCACCACCTTGACCACCACGGCCTCGACCTCTTCCATACTGAGGATGTCCGTTATTGTGAGTTTGAGTGTTAGGTGTTTTAGAAAACTTCCGAGTGAAATTTTCTTTCCTCTGTTGATTCTAGTAAACCAATTTCGCTGTGATGTTGGTTCCATTAGTATTGACAGTGTACTGTTCAATCATACTCTTATGAGAGAGCAGTAGAGCCCACACATTTGAGAGTGAGAAGGACTCTGAACGTGAAGTAACATGAACAACCGAGTCATATTCAAGACCCAGGCCACCAAGAACATGAAGGATTTGATCTTCTTCAGAGACTAGATACCCATTAGCAGCTAATATATCAGCACAGCTTTTCATCTTACGGAGAAATTCATGCATAGGCATCCCTCATTTCTTCAGCGTTTAAATTTGCAACTTGTATTGCATCACCCTAGCTCTATTCCTTGATGCGAAAATTTTTCCAACTCTGCTCCAGATTTGATGCGCGGTGTGACGGCCCACCATCTGAGCTTGAATACTCTCACTCATAACGGTGAGGAGGAAAGAAAACAGGAGTTGATCCTGCTTAGACCATGCAACATAATCTGGGTTTACGGACCTAGGACGACCATCGATGGTCGGTGTAAGCTCTAGTGGGCACTCAACTGTACCCTCGATGAAAGACTCAAGACCTAGGCCTTGAATTCCAGCGTAGATCTGCTGATTCCAGAGAAGAAAATTTTCTTCAGTCAGCTAAACAGTACCCACTTGATTAGCTGGGTTTATATCTGAATATTTGGTGTAGAAGCGGGATGAGACGCTTTGGAGACAGGTGTTTCTGGTTTAGCGGTGGTTGAACCGGAGTTGAAGAAAGTGATTTTCACCATTGTTGATGATGGCTCTAATACCAAGTAAAGAAAGAAGAGAATTGGAGAAGACAAAAACTCCAGAGAATTGGAATATTTAGCGAGGCTTCTCGATTATTCCATTATGCAATACTAGCTGTACACAATGAATAAATACAAGGAGATGATAACATGTAATGCAACCAAACGGATTGAGAATATATCTAATCCGAAGAGTGTAACAAACCTTGCTGATGTGGAAACATAAGAGACAAAAAGGAAAACAAAACAAAGTAAAAAGAAGATTAACTCTAATCAACATCATTATCACTAACATATAGGATTAATTACAATATTATACCTCCTAAGTTGAGTTATTTTTCCAATTTGCTATTTCATTTTTAGAAACCACAAAGTATTTTTGAATTAAAAACAAAACTTATTTCAATTTCATTCCTCATTTACTTGGCAAATGGATAAAAAAATGGGCAAAAGGACATAAATGTACCCTAATAATTAATGAAAAAGTTTTAGGAACAGCATTAAAAACCCTTGATAAGACAACAAAATTCTCAAAAAGATCTTGAATTTTATGTTTTGCATGTCTAAATAATAAGGTGCCATTTGACATCACAATTTCATTTTAACTTTATTCAAATATAATACAATTTTATACCAAACACAAATTTTACAACAGTACTACTAAAACAATTATTATTTAAAACATTTTTAAAACAATCACATCAACTTTTCAATTCCACTATTTATCTCTATTTTTACCAATCACATCAACTTTTCAATTCCACTATTTATCTCTATTTTTACCAATCACATCAACTTTTCAACTCTAAAATACTTTTCATCCAAACACACATTTCATTCAAATACAAAACAAATACTTTTCAACCAAATACAACATTCAAAAAACAAATTTCATTCAAATACAATCAAAATGCAATGCGTTTACCAAACGCACCTAAAGGATTGATTTTATTTTTACCTTCTAGACTATAGATCTATTTTCATTTTACCGCTCAGATTTGCAAAATTATTCGTTATGCCCCTGGTTTATATAAAATAATTCAAAATGCCTTGTCCGTCCACTTCCATCTATATTTCTAATAGAAAGGTTGATGTGGATTATCATCAAAGATTAATAAAATATGTTTAAAATAAAAAACACTATTTGTTAATTAAAATATAAATAAAAAATTAACTACAGTCACCTTTCCCCCATTTCTCTCTCTCTCTCTCTACCCTACCTTGGACCACTAGAATGGTGTCCATTTTTTACACTTCCCAGCTTTTTGGAAAGCTCTCGATGAGCTGGTTATAATGACGTGTCTAGTCACGACAACTTCTTCAGAAAAGTGGACACTCGCTAGAAAAAGATAATGAAAAACCCATATTTTACCAACGCTATAAACTCACTGTCCAACATCTAATTGAGGTGATTCTAGTTCCTATAGCTTCATTGTGATGAGTAGGATAAAACCTACCCTTTACCTCACCTTAACAACTGTCTAATCATGCCCCCTGACACCTGTTGAAGCCACCACGTTGCCACCATCAAATCTACCTTTTTCAATGGAGGTGATAGACATCACTAGTCTTTTTAGGCTTAGACCAATAGAAGGAATAAAAGCCCTAAGTCAATTTCATGTGATGACCATTGGATGATAAAGGTCCAACTATGTCACCATCAATTGTAATAAGGAAAGTTGATTCCAATGATTGGGCCGCCGATAAGATAAATTGACACTACCATTTCAAGTTTTCATTCTTTGCTCTACAATATCCCTCAATCAATTTTAAGTTTCCTTTGCTGGAAAAGTGAGATTTATATTGATGGTTTTTATTGAAATTATTCTCGTAGATCTGTACTGTTCACGATCAAATTAGATCAAATTGACAATGCAAAGTTGCCAATGATACAAATGCTGAAGTCGTTGTGATTGAACCTCATTGCCGCTGAACTTTAGATCTTACGAGGGCAGGGCCAATGGAGGTTGGATCTTTCGAAGAAGAGGGCGGTGGAGAAGGATAATGGAGAGGAAGGAGATCGAAAAACGAAGATGATGGCAAAATATGGAGGAGAAATGGCGGTGGTGGTGCCAACAAAAGAGGAGGTGGAGTTCTTCACGATTTTTCAAAGGATGTATAGTGAGAGAGAAGAGAAAGTGTTTTTAGTTATTGTAAATTTTTATTAAGATTAATTTTTTTAATTAATATTTTTTTAATAACATGGGTTTATATTTTAAAATTTATTTGATTAACTTTTAAATATGTGTCACATCAATACTTCTGTCAGATATCTAAGTAGACAGAGGGGCTCTTTTGAATAGTTTAATATAGATCAGGGTTACAATGAATGGTTTGCAAATCTTGGGGGTAAAATGAAAATGGGTCTATAATCGTAAGAGTAAAAAATAAAATTAATCCAATAATAAAAAATATTTCAAGAAAAAATTTTCAAAAAATAATCATATTTATTAAGGATATTAATGTCTTTTCCATTTGTTTTTTTCATCACAAAGTGTGAGTCTGAGAGAGGGATGAGATTGAAATCAAAATTTCAAATTCAAAAGATGCCTTTATTTATTTATAATTGGGATTAGGATCAGAGGATTGAATTTTATATTTTTAAATAAAGCTAAGTGTGATATTTTCATTAAACTATGCCTACAATCTAAAAGATGCCTTTATAATTTCTAAATTAAAACAGATAAATAAATTATGAAATAACTAAAACTAAAAAAAATATGATTATGTCATTAACCCTAAAATATATGCACTAGCCATTCTCTCTGATCATTCACAATATGTTTGAATGTGTAAAATATACAAAAGGAAATATTAGATGTCGGTGTGTACGCATGTATACGTAGTTTTTCAAGAACCAGTGAAAATGTGAATGTCTTAGAACTAGTCAACTAGTGCGCGTGTGTGTGTGTGTGTGTGTATATCTATATATATTTGTCAATCTTCTCCTTCCACAATTGCTAAGTAAACATTAAGCAAAAGTAAGAGGTTTCCACTTAACTTGCTGGTTTCAACTTACAACAACTCCAACACTTAATTAATTTAGATCTTTAACAAAAGCAAATATTATTTATATGAGGGGTAAAATGAGCTTTGAAAAATGTTGGTCAAAAGAAGAGAAACATGTCGATTAATTTGGCCTTTGTGCCTGCTGTAAGAGCAGGAACAATATAATAATTATTTGAAACTTTTATTTTTCATTTTTATTTTTCGTTTTTCGTTTTCTTTTTGTTTTTTTCTCCCCCCTGAGATGAAAACAAGGACCTATGGGCATTCCCAGATTACTCTGCATATGGTCAAAGCGCCCAACGAACATATTGATTTGTAACGTGAAGAACGTGTATGGTTTATATATATATATATATATATATTCAAGTGGAAATGCATTTTTTTGCTTCATGATCTGGAATAACATGAGCAATTCATTTATATTTCTATATTTTATAATTTTCTGCTTATTAATTGTCATGTAATATTGATACCAAAAGGCCACGTATATACATGTTAATTATGAACTTTAGTTTCTAGAAGCTCCACAAATGAATTGCGTATATACGTTGTTCTGAACGTTTAAAGTGATAGGTGTGCATATGCACGAATTAAACAACTGCATTATTTCCTATAAAATAATAATCAATAATAATGTTTACAATTTACAAATAAAACAACTGCCAGTAAAAATAATTGTTTTCTAATGGGATAAAAACATGGAATTTTCTGATCTTCGTATTTTTATCTGCTTTTTCAGTCATTTATGCATTTCTCTCTATTTAATTTTAGGAGACATTTGGAGAAAATATTCAATTTTAATTTTGCTCAAATACAATATAATTTTACACTAAATACAAATTTTACAACAATGTTATAAAAACAATTACTATTCAAAATATTTTTAAAACAATCACATCAACTTTTCAATTCCACTATTTATTTCTACTTTTACCAATCATATCAACTTTTCAATTATAAAATACTTTTCATCCAAACACACATTTCATTCAAATACAAAACAAATACTTTTCAACCAAATACAACATTCAAAAAATAAATTTCATTCAAATACAATCAAAATGCAATGCGTTTACCAAACACCCCCTTAAATTTATTTAAACTTCATAAACAAAACTAACCAAGCAAAACCAAATAGACTAATGTTTCTCGGGCATTTTTCGGTCGATTCATCCTTCGATCGGCTTATTTTGGTTCCATTAATATCATAGAAAACTAAATAGTTAATTCAATAATGAAAATATATGAAAAACCAACCAAATCGAATTTAGGTAATGGTAGTAAGTGATTGTTTTTTTTTTTTTCCATTGGTAAGTATAAATTTGCAATTAATTAATTTTTAATTAATGTTAGTAAGGTTATGATCAAAGACTTGTCAACTAAAAAATAACAATTTATTTATCATGTAGATTAGTATTAGAAGTTAGGACTAGAATTAACGTGGTTAACATTATTCTAACGTCAAAGTGGTGCTGGAACATATAGAATTTGTCTAGTCATTATTTATATTTTTATGCTGAATTACTTAAATACAGACAACAAGCAAAAAAAAAAAAAAAGTCATTGTCACATAAATTTCGATGACTTGATTTTTCTCTAATGGAATAGTCAAAGAAGAGGAATGTGACATATCAGCTTAATTATTCATATCCTCTTTTGCTTGGACAACATCGGAGGAGACGAAATCTCCGGCAGCGAGGGGCGGCGGCGCTTGTGTCCGGTCACTCTAACAGCTTCCACAGAGACATTGGAGCCAATCAAGTGAGGAAAATTGAGCTTGGCTTTAGAGCCACGTAGCTCAAAAGCGGCTCGGTCATAAGCCAGCGCGGCGTCCTCGGCTCTCTCGTACGTCCCCAGCCAAGCCCTTAAGCCGTTCTTCGTCGGATCTCTTATCTCCGCCGCGTACTTCCCCCACGGCCTCCTCCTCACGCCCCTATAACGCGTCCAATTTATCTCACGCGCCGCCACTTTCTCCGTCGAGTTTTCGTCGTTATTGGGAAGAGCAATACTAGTTTCATTCCATGCACAACTGGTGGCACGGAGTTCTGCATGAGTCTCATGCATGATTCCTTGGGACAAAACTATGTCCTGATTTTTGGAACACTGATCACCAGGTTTTGGCAATTTGAGGCTACTTTCGGCGAAGAAGAGGCCGTTCTTGAAGCTCGAACCACCGGGAACGGCAGTTATCGGTGGAGGAGGAGGAGGATCGGAGTCATCAAGAAGGTAGTGCAAGACAGATTGAAGGGTGCTAATATTTTTCCCGTCGTACATTTCTTTGGTATCCATCGTTCTACTGATATATTTATCCAGCAATGTGGCCCTAACAATACATATATATATATATATATATTCAAACGCAAAACATGCTATATATGTGTGCGCCGGTGTGTGTATATATAATATTCTATTCCACGTGCCCTTCATCTTGTCAGAGATGGGTTGAACTTCTTAGAGAGGAATCTAATTACTGGCTATAGCTAAACTCTAGGTAACATTGTATAATATGTAGATGTAATTAATATGTGTTTGTACGTTTATACGTTCCCTTTGTCAAAGGGAAGAAGAGGCTCTTTCATTTTAACGTCCATTTGGTGCTTAGTTTTTGAGACATTTAAAATTATTATTTTTTTAATATTTCACTATTTTTATTTATATTTTTAAAATATTATAATAAATTCTAAATTTTAAAAATTTATAATTTTGTGTATATAAGTCTAAATTAGATGATTTTTTTAAATTACATAGAATTTTAAGAGGAATGAAACAATATTTATATTGTTATTTTTTTTTAAATTTTTTATTTTTTCATACTAAATAATTTTTTCTCTTAAACACATTTTCCAAAACAACTTTTTTCTAATCTAAAAATAATATCTCCGAACATCTCTTTCAAACTCCCCCTAAGTTTCAATCTAATAATATAAATTTACTTCATTGACCAATTTTAATAATAATTTTGTAGTCAAGCCACGTGCAGTAAATTCTTTTAATATTATTTGTTTCTCCTTTCACATGTTGAGTTGATTAATTTTTAAATTGTTGAACATTTATTTAATCAATTTGCTTTTAGTTTGGAATTTTATATCTCTATAGGTTTTTTTAATATTATTTTCATTTTTTGATGAGGATATTGTTTTGCTGGACTCGGTTGTCTGTTGCCGCCTGATAAGCCTAAAGCTCCACAACAGAATATCCTTATAAATTTGGCACACGAGATTTTTATATAATTTAGTTATATATATATAAAATGGATGTAAGACTGGGAAATGTGTTTGTTTATTTCAGTTTTTGTATTAGCATTTCTTGCTCTACACTTCCCCACAAACTAAAGGCCTATTTTTTTTTGCTTTCAATACAAATAATTGAAAAAAAAAAAAAAAGATAGAAAACCTTAATCTTCTTATTTTATTCTTGTGCCACATTCTATACGCACGCGTACATTAAAAAAGTAAGAAAACAAATGAAAAATTATTAAAAAAAAAAAATCAATCTGGGTCGGGTTTATATAGTAAGTTTTTTTTTATTCCTTTTTTTTTTTTTTAACGAAGGGAAGAAAGTGAATTTTAGAAAGAGTATAATATTAGAATAAATAGGATACATCTTATTTTCACGTCCTATTGCGCCTAAGTGCATTTTTTAAATTGTAAATAATTAAAGTCGAAGAAAATCCTTATATCACATAAGTTTCTACAATGTACATATCCAGCTAGCATATAATCATTTGGTTACGATAAGCTCATCATATATATATCTATATATTATATATATAAAAGCATATGTATGTCTTATGTAAAATAATACGTAGCTAGCTAGCAGTATAAGATCTAGAAGTACCTTCAAACCCCTCAAGGGAAAACGTCATGGATTTTATTCTTGAGTTCACATGCCAACTATTTGTTTTCTTTCTTTTTTTTTTTCTTTTTTAAGGTCAAAATTAACTTTAGGTTAGGTTCGGGTACGTTGGTTTAAGTGAAAACAATCTAAAATAGAATTAAGAAAAGAAAAGAAATTAAGGGAGTGAGAGGGATGAAAAACTTGTAAGCAAATATTTTGTTCTCTTTGGTCTAAAGGGAATTTGGTGGATCTCCTATGTTATAAGTTTTGTAATTAGTCGATTTTAATAGTAAATATATACTCTTTTTTCCTTCTAGTATTTTTCTTTATTGGATTTAGTTAGAAGATATTTAATGAGACATATTTGAAAGCTATTTTTAAGAAATAAGTTTTGACTAGATCTTATAAAACTAACTTCTAATTATATTTTGAGTTTTTTATTAGGCGCTAAGTCTTCTTCTTTTTACATGGCTTTTTCATTTTCACTTTTGTTCAACTTTCTTGTAATTTTCTTCTTATTTTTATGATATTTAATGGGGATGGAAAAGGGAAGAAAGCGCTATAAGGATGTCGATCATTTAGTCATGATGTCTTGGTGCACTAGCGGATTTTTGTCTTTACAGTTTATTCATAAAAAACCCATGTGAAAATAAAAAAATAAAAAAAATCATTTTGAATCGTATTTGAGACACTATATGTGAAACATATTTGGGATCCCTACTTGAAACTTACAAAATGATAAAATGATGACTCTGGATTTGTCTAGGATAGAATTGACTTTGTTTCCAAGCTTGAATGATCCTATAAATCAATTTTAGTGAATGCTTTTTCGTCATTTTTTTTTCAATGATAATGCTAATTACTATATAATATATGTCAACCTTTATATTTTAAATATTGATTCTATTGATATAGCTACTACATATGGACCCCTAGCTAATTAGCTATCTACAGAAATAATTAACCTCATGTTGTCTTCGCGTTAGGTTGTAGTAACCATGAAAATGCAAATTTCCAAGACTAATTAGTTGTATAATTCTTGCATCTAGTTTTATGCCATATATGTTTGGTAGATGGAAAAGAGCGATAATTGAATAAAGAATTAATGATGGAGTAATTTGTTCATTAAGAAGGAAAAGAATAGAGAAAGAAAAATTGGGGGTTAAAAAATGTGACGGGGCACATTAATTTTTTTCTTTTACATAGTAGGTATAAAACTTAAATCTACATAGTGATTACTAAAATTAAATTTTTTTTCTTCATTTTTAAAATAAAATACTATAAATAAAAAAATAAATAGGATAGTAATTATATGGAAATCTCTAATTTTCTTTCATTCTTATCTATCAAACAACTTTAAAAAATACTAATATATATTTTAGAGTAAATTGTGGAAGTAATCCCTCAATTTTTAAGTAAATAACCGTTTGATCTTTTAACTTTTTTTTTTTAAATAAGTTTCTATACATTTGAAAAGAGTGTAACACAAAGTCAAACCCTAATAACCGTTAAAAGTTAGATGATTTTAGTGCACATGAGCTGCAGATAAAAGGTATTTTGATAAACGAAAATAATTTATTTTAAGAAATAATAATTAAAGTGAAAAATCAAAACAATAAACATTAAAAAAAAAAAACCAAAATTGTTGTTGCCCACACAGGATTGATTCGGAAGAGGGAGAGAGGGAGAGAGAGAGAGAGAGAGAGAAAGAGATGGGCTAGGTTTGTGTTCGCGGTAGCGTGCAAGAGGGCGGCCTCGCGAGCAGATCGCGACAGGTGGCGGCCGTGAGGCTTGTTCTCCAGTGGTGGTGGCTGGATTCGTGGCGGCTGTTCAAGGGGCTGCGGGCTCTGGGTTCTCTCTTTCTCTCTACAGTCTCCGACTCACGATGGGAGGGGTTTGCTATGGCTTTGAGGACCTCCAATAGTTCCCCTACTCCCGCCGCCAAACGCCATCGTAGCCGTGAGTCCTCTGCGTTAAGAGGACCGGCAAGCAGAGATACCCGTTGGAGAAGAAGAAGATACGGCTGAAGCACAAGGAAGTCCTCTCCAGCATCAACGCCAGGAACAAGTTCGACGGCTATTGGAGGCCCTTCAAGCTCGCCGCCCCCTCTCCACAAGTATCCGTGGAAGGATTCCTCGGCGTCTCCAAAAGCTTGCTCGAAGCCATTGCCCAGCAATTTTTGCGGTTTTGTTTGGTTGGTGAGAAAATGCATTGGAAAATAGAGAAAGGAAACGAAGATGAATGATGCTCCGATTTTTTATATTTTTTTTATTTTATCAATTTAGGCCAATATTGAAACTGAAGAGAAATTTCTTAAACCCTAATCATCAATGTAGGGTGAGTGCAAATCTAGAGAGAGAGAGAGAGAGAGGCAGAGGCCTTGTTTAACTTCTTTTTTTTTTTCATCAGATTTTTTAAATTGATTTTGTCAAGGTTAGTCTAGTCGTTTCAAGTAAAAATTAATGGAGCATCTACTTTATCAGTATTGCATTCACGTTAAATTTAAATGCAATGTAATATTCATTCAAATTTAAAATTTTTTTATCTAAATACAATATTTTTTCACGATACTTTAAATATATTTATTATTTCAGAATATTTTAAAAATAAATTTTTTGAAATCCATTCACATCATATTCCCTCTTTATTTCACTTTTTCAATTTAATTTTATCAATTGCAGTAATTTTTCAACTCTAAAATACAATTCAAATACTTTTTATCTAAACACACATTATATTCAAATGCAAAGTAAATATTTTTTATCTAAATACAAAATGTATTCAATGTATTACGTTCAAATATAATACGAATGTAATATGTTTACCAAACACCTCATGAGATTTACATTTATGTTCTGTTCAATATTTAACTGCTGTTAGGTTTTTTCCTTTATTTGCATCATTTTTAAGATTTTAGGAACTTATTTAAAAAAAATTTTAAAAATCAAACGGTTACCTACTTATAAATTCAGAAACCATATTAAAAATTTACCTTATTTTTTATCATTACTTCTACCATCTCTCATAAATTTTCTCTAATTTTTTTTCTTCCATTTTGTGTTAGGACGAATTAAATTTCTTTCCAAACTGGAGTTCGTAGAAAATTAAATAAAGCGTATAGTCTAACTGTCAAAGCTTTAGCCTTTGAAAAAAAATTCAAACCGTCAATTTCTTGTGAAACGCATGTGAATATTATTAGATTCCTTCTTTGTAAGGCACTATTTAACATGCAATAAATACTCAAATGCAATTTCTTTGATCCGATAGCTTCCTGTCATGTGAAGCACGTTGTGTGCTTATTAAAAACTTTATTTTTCTCAGAATAACAACCAACGAGTAATAGTGCATTTAGAAAGCTGCACTTATATGCTGATCATCGCTCTCATATGTTAAATAATCAAAGAAAAAGAACATTATATCTTTCTAAATACGAGCTTACAGTTAAATCCAAGTAATACTAACTTTCCCGTAAGTCTGAGGAATGAGACAACTTTTTTCTTTTTTCTTTTTTTTCTTAGCATCCAGAAAAATCTTTACAAATCCAACTAATCTGATCCAGTGCAAAATACATTGGATGTGATTGGATTGTACTAGAGTTTCCATAAGAACTTATTTCAAATTTTTAAATTTCATAAAACTGAAAATGATAAATCCAATTTTCATGGCACTAATTTAGTCATCTATCATCTATTCATTGTGTGTATACATATATAAGACAAAATCAAAATCAATCAAACCATATGACGGTGGGCTTGACGATGAAACGACACAAAGAGAAGAGAAGATGATATGAGATTGAAGCTTGACAATAGGCACTGGCCAGTGGGTCTTCGACGGCACAAAGAAAAGTAACGTTTTAGGGTTAGTAAATTGTGAGGAAAATGAAAATGATATGAAATTCAAGGAGGTTTTTGAATTTTGAGAGAGAAGAAATTGATGTTTTATATCTGAAAGAAAGGCCAACCAAAAAAGGCGAAAGAGAAAATGTCAAAATAAATAAGAAATAATATTATGTATAACATATATTTAAGTAATTTTACATATATTAGATATATATTGGTTTGGATTAGTTTTATATTGCATTTTTAAAATTGACATCCGTAATTCAATCTTATTGGATGAACTAAACTAACATTCAAATCTAATCTAATAATATTTAGATATCAAAATCTTTTTTAGGTGGATTGGATTAGATCAATTAAATGAGTTAAATAAATGGATTTTGTACCCACCGCTAAGCCTCTTCTTAGAAGATCTTATAAAAGTAGTCGGTGCTTATATAAGACTTTTTGTAAACTCTGTTTTTACATTTTTCATTTTGTCCTTGTTCACGATAAAATTAAATGATAAAATTACATGCTTTTTTTCCCTTAAATTCTTTTTAAATAATAATTCCAATCATATTTAAAAATCACAGCTTATTTTACTGTCTTTTTCTACTACCTAATGTACATATAAAGATAAAATTAATTCCAAATGGCATTTATTATTATCATCCAATTAGCTAAAACAAAAAATAAAAAAGTTGATGAAATTAGTAGGGGAGAAAACTACGACTAGTTCTTAGGCAACCTAGTCTACTACAAGCCGATCGCATCCTATATTTTACAAAATGCTTTGCGTGTTTAACTTTTATGAAACGTTTATGTGTGTTTGCGTTTTAAATTATTTTCACTCTAGTACGTAAGACTTTAGACCACACCCAAAAAATGCGATAAATCATGTGTTTGATTATCCAATGAGATTGTGGAAGTCCCTTTTATTTCTCCTTTTTTTTTTTTTTTTTTGCTCTTTTTAAGACCATGTGTGATCTTTCATAATGATGATAATTACGAATTTTGCCAGACGACAGCCTGCCTAGGGAATAAGTCTAAACCTTCAAAGGTCATTAACACGAGTATTTTGTTTAATCAAGTCCCCAACAATAGTCATGGAGCTGATTATTTCTGGCATCACCTTTTCTTTCTTAAATTCGTTGGGTTGTTGGCAAAGTTGTGGGTGATTTCAAATTATTAGTACCACATATTTTACAACAGTACAAATCGAATAAAAACCTAAGCAGAAATTGACATTCGATCAAAAATATAGTGTTACCATGTATTTTTATCATTAAAAAAAAAAGATATATAACAGTTAGGGTTACGCTTCTCTCTCATCTCTAGAAAGCTTTGTGTGGAGGAAATGTTAGCCGGAAACTTTTCTCCACACTATGGTTGGCATCTTTTAGTGGTATTAGGGTCGAAATTCGACGTTGATGGAGGTGACAAGTGTACTGGCCAGCCACGCACAGTTGTTTGGCCGAGTTTGTTCAGCTCATCGCATGTCTCTAGAAGTCTCTATGTCTTCCTCTGACTGTTGTTTCGTTGGTCTTAGTGCTATGAATTTCTGGGTCTTGAACAATTAAAAGCTTATATAGATTATGGAGTAATATATTATTGAAATAGTCTTGTGAGTTGTAATTTAGTGTGCCCTTGTAGTTTTTCATTGTCAAAACTCTATAAATATCTTTCTGTTTGAATATCATTGGAATTTATTAGTGAATCGATGTCTATATTAAAAGTTGAGTTACCACAATAAATAACAACAACAAGAAGTTTTTAGTCACAATATTTTCTTATAACACTATTAATCATAATTTTTTGTGTGATTAAATGTCATTTTTAGCTATAATCTTGTGACTAATATGTATTTAGTCAAAATTTTTGTTGTAACTAAAAAAAGTATTACCAATTAATATTTATTCAATGATCGTATTCTTATGATTTGCTATTTTAATTTCAAAGGGAAGATTATATATTAAAAATAAGGTAGGTTTACCTTGTGGATATTTATATATCCCAATTAGAAGATATTATCGATCTCCCTATCTCTAAAAAAGATTTGAAGATATTAATTAGAAGAAAAGAAACCAAAAGCATGTGAAGGGGCTAAAAACAGATAAAATAAACCAATTATTAGAAAGAAAAAAAAACAATTCTAGAACTTAGTAGCCACTAATTATATTCGAATATAACCATCTTTTATATACAAACAGTTGTAGATGTGATTCATGAATACTTTATTTGTTTTACTAAGTTTTAAAATGTTCCTGTTCATTTGTACCAAATTCCTTAAAAAGAAAATTAAAAATAAAAGGATCAAACACTACCATAGTATAGCTATAGTATGTTATTGCTTTCTTATCATGTGGCCAAGAACGCTTTTCATCACTTTTTTTTTTATCCCTTGAATTCTTTTCCCATTCACTTTTCGCCCAACTACTGCTTCATTAGGGTATCATTTTACTAGGCAAAGAAAAATTACTCAATTAGAATGGACCATTTGTGGCTCAAAATGCACGAGAAGAGTATAGAATGGACCATAATTGAAAACATTAACAACAAACCAGTATTAAATTGATTGACTATTATGCCAAGTTTTCCTAATTTTCCTATCAAATAGGAATATTATGGCAATAACTTGATCTAACCTGTAGGCTGCGGTACTCTTATATCACTTCATTAACTACTACGCTTTTGACTATTTCCTTCCCTTTTTCATTTTTTTCCCCTTTGTTCTTTATGAGCATCTATTTTATTAATTTCAAAATGTTTCAAATCTAATAGTTTGTTTGGATCACATTCGTTTATATTGTATTTAAATATATTATGTATATAATGTAAATATACCTTTGGATATCCTGTCTAGATTGTTTATATTTGAATAGTTATTTTAATGTGTATTGGATAAAAAGAGAAAAAGGGATTTGATATAATTGGTAAATTTAAATAAAAAAAAAATAAACTAATAAATAGTAAAGTAAATGGGAGTATAATAAAATTGCATTAGAATGGATTACAGTTATAATGAATATGTGACCAAAAACACTAAAAAACTTAAACCCTGAACTCCATTTACATCTGTTGATTAATCATTGTTTTACTTGTCATTAAATAATTAATAAAATGCCAACCCAAAAAAAAAAAACTCTCCGATAATGCACGCACTTGAAAGCCACAATGAGCAAGCCACAAAATATTCTAATCAATCAAATCTCTCAGTTTATTTTATCAATTAAACTATTTTAAATATTAAATGTGACTAATATTACATGAGGCTAAAAAGGTATACGCCTTCATCCTTAACCCAAAAAAAAAAAAAAAAAAAGCACACACACAAGAAGAAGAGGAAGAAGAAAGTATACACCCTAATTATCATAGATTCCAATCTATCTTTCTCAAAACTAATTTAGAAAAAGAAAAAGAAAAAGGAAATGGTTTCAATATAAATGGCACAGTCCATCTATATATTTATAGATCACCAATAGTACTTGAAACACACAAAAAGGGAAAGCCAACTCTCCTACCAAGGCCATTTCAACAAACAAAACCTTTTTATAAAACCTATACTTCACCACTACTAGTACCTCAAATCCTTTAGCTACTAATTTCCACAATGTCTGGAGTCATGATGACCTGTTTGGAGTCCGAATTTGCTCTTCTCCAGGCTATCCGACAGCACCTCCTAAATGATGATCAATTCGAAAATTCCATTGATTTTGGTTCTGATCCGATGTACTGCGGAAATTCCAGCCTCAGTAACACCTTTCCATCAGAGAGCTGGAGTGCCGATTTGCCCTCCAAAGATAACAACACCAATGAGTGGAGTTCCTCTGCCGACACCGGCAACTCCCAAGTGATAACTGAGGGTTTCATCGATGTTTTTCAGGACGTTGTAGCGGCGCGTGGGGATAATACGCCGGCAGGGGTGGCGTGTGAACCGAGTGGGAGGAAGATGCAATTTAGAGGGGTGAGAAGCAGGCCGTGGGGAAAGTATGCGGCGGAGATTCGGGATCCAAGGAAGAGCGGAAAGAGGGTATGGCTAGGTACATATGAGACGCCGGTGGATGCAGGATTGGCGTACGACCGGGCGGCTTTTAAGATCCGGGGAGCCAAGGCTAAGCTCAATTTTCCTCATCTCATTGGCTCGGAGGCTTGGAATCCGGTTAGAACAACCCCGAGACGTCGATTTCCGGAGGCTTCATCATCATCGGAAACTAATTGCTCGGCGAGTTCGGCCAAAAGGTGGCAGGTCGGCGGTTGTTCGTCGGAAAATATCGAAAGTGGTGATTATGATTGGCTGACTAATTGGGAACAATAATAAATTATTATTGATCACAACTAGTTTAGATGAACTTAGGGTTATGTAAGCATAGTTTATTTGTCACGTACCACCCTGCAAATTTTTGTAATTCACGCTACTAAAATAAAAGCTTTAGTTTTCCATTTGGCTGACTAATTGGAGCCATTCATTGTTTTTTTTTTTTTTTTTTTCAAATGTTGCAATGGTAGGTTCCAACCAAAAAAAGAAAAAAAAATTTAAAAGGGAAGATTTGCACGTTATTTGCACTTGTTCCAAGTATTCCCATTTCCAAAAATTAAAAAAAAATAAACAAGAAAATGTTCCAAGTATTGCTAGATTAAAAATGTTCCTAAAATGCCTTCCAGGTAATTTCACCATTGTTAAAAAAAAAATACACTATTTTAATAAATGTTTCAATTTTGTAAAAGTAAAAGATGACTTTTTTTTTTTGGTTATTATTGATAGATATACTTTGACAAAACAGTGATTTAATTCGTAACTAGTGATCTATTAATCAATTATTACGGGCGTTTGGTAAACGCATTGCATTTTGATCGTATTTGAATGAAATTTATTTTTTGAATGTTGTATTTGGTTGAAAAATATTTGTTTTGTATTTGAATGAAATGTGTGTTTGGATGAAAAGTATTTTAGAATTGAAAAGTTGATGTGATTGGTAAAAGTAGAGATAAATAGTGGAATTGAAAAGTTGATGTGATTGTTTTAAAAATGTTTTGAATAGTAATTGTTTTCGTAACACTGTTGTAAAATTTGTGTTTGATGTAAAATTGTATTGTATTTGAGTAAAATTAAAATTGAATGTTTTCTCCAAATACCCAGTTTAAAAAACAAGGAAAAAGCATCAAATCCTAATGAAATATGGATCAAACACGACTTTGGCACAAAAACAAAGAACAAAATTCTAGATATCACCAACGACGTAAACACACAAACTTAAATATTAAAGAAATACAGTAGATTCACTCTAAGAATTTCTTAAAAACTAAATCAAATTATGAAATCAACAAGTAGAATAATATCTTCAAACAAAACTCATATCACAAGTGAAACGAAAGAGATCAAGAAACTAGAAAATCTACTTGCAATTTGAAAAACTAAGAACAACCTAACTTGAATGTTAAGAAGGAGAAGAAAACAAAATTAATGAAGAGAAGAAGAGAAAACAAGAACAAGGTTGTCCATCGCCATAAGTTCTGCTGATCAGATTTTATGGTCGGTGTGTCGAAGTTGGCATCAGACGGAAAAAAGATGATCGGAGATCAGAGAAAGAGAGGACCAGTCTTCTAGTTTGAAGGAGAAAGCAGTTAAAGTCAAAGTACAACAAATTTTATTCTTAGTTGTAAAATGTGATTTTGATCGTAAGGATTTAAAAATATAAGGGTCATTTACCGATGGGGTGGCGCCACCACCATTGTTTGTCTAAAATATTTTAATTTACTAATTTTGGGCATATAAACTTTGAACTTCAAGATTCAAAAAAGTAGCTTATCATTAGATAAACCTGTAACAGGTTTTTATACTATTATATAATTTAAATTATATAAGATTTGAAGACATTAATTCGTAATAGTTTTCAATACTGAATAGTAGTCCACCAATAAACTTTGAAGATAGACTACAAATGCTTACAAAGATACGCCAGTTTTTCTAATTATGTTCAAAGATATGTATATATATATATTTTTTACAAATTCATAATGAGTTGCAATCTTTTCATACTAAATCACGCGCTAATTCTAAAACATTTATCAATAAAAATAAAAATATGATAAATCAAATATATTTAATTGTTTTTCTTTTTTTCTTTTCCCTACCTGCATTTCCAGCCCCCACAGGCATTAGTGGTCTAGTGTACGTAGCATGGTGTAGTTTTATTGAGCAAAGAGGTTCATAAAATTACTCAATTAGAGTGGACCCTTTTTTTTTTTTAATTTGGAAACGAATTTAGGTTTAATGGAATGCTATTTATTATCTAGTACTTGTTTATTAAAAGTCGACGTTTACGTGTGGTTCAGGTTTAATGATTTTTTTTTTGAACCTTTGAAAATTTGACGCATCAATATAAATATAGGTATAGCTTATGTTACAAGAAACTATTTTATTCTATCAACAGAGACTTATTGTCTTAAACATTAAGCATCCATTTGATAAACTGTATTAGCTTAATTTAGTTTTGAAATTAGGTTAATTGATCATTTAGTTTCAACTTAATTTAACTTAAACTTATATTAAAAATTATATTAAAATATTAAAAATAAAGATAAAAAGTTATTATTAATTAAAATTAAATTAGAATCAAATGGTCAACTTAACTCAAATTAAATCAAAATTAAATCAGAGAACAAAATAGATGTTAAGTTAATTTTTTAAAGACTTAATCATTGAATATATATATATATTAAAATTTATAATATGACCCACATAATTATTTTTAGTTATTATTCAGATTATTAAAAAATTAATCTAATAAATAATACAACATAATCTCTTGATAGAGGAAATAAATAGTTTATTCCATAAGTTTTTCCTAAAAATAAAACTCTTTCATCGAATATTATGCAAAGTTGCTCTAGCCTATATCACTTTAATAAGTACTATGATACTTTATTTAAAACGCCAACCGGCCATCTTCAATAATACAATCACTTTTAAAGCCACAGTGCGCAGGTTTCAAACTGGTGATGTAAGTTATGTAATCAATGTATATATATTTATTTGAGGGCATGATCAACTATTTTATTCTCTGTATTTTTCCAAAAATTAAAAAAAAACTATTTCATTTTATCAAATTTTTTAATCAATACAAATATTGTTTATACCAGCACTTTTCCACGGTTATAACATGTGACTAAAAAGGTGCACCTTCAACGAACATGGCTTCCAGTTTCCATCCTCTTCAAAAAATAAAAAATGAAATAAAATAAAATAAAGCTTCTATAAATGATAACCCATATGCCGTCCATATATATAGATCAGCATCAATCACAAACACACGCCACTCCTATGCTCCAATACAACAAACAAAACCTTCCCAAAATCAACCAAAAACGAAAATAAAATAAAATAAAATAAAACAAAATCTACTTCACTAGTTCTTGATCAATGCTATTAGGCGGAGTTTAGGAGAGATGTCTGAAGATATTATTTTTGAGTTGAAAAAAAAATTATTTAGGTAGCGTTTGGTATTGTTTTTGAAATCTGTTAAGATTTCAAAAATGCTGAATTTGAGATCGTTTTGAAAACTGGTCTGAGATTGTTTCTGAAACTGTGTTTAGTTTTATTTTCTGAGTGTATTTTTGAAAAATACAAAAATGAAACTGTGTTTGGTTATATTTTTGAAAACTAGTCATTTCATAGTAAGTCAATGAAAACATATTTATATTTAATTTAAAAAAAATTATTATAAATACCAAAAATTAAAAATTAATAAAAATTTTTAATTAAAAATCAATAAAAAATTTTAATTAAAAATCAATAAAAATTTTTAATTAAAAATTAATATCAATAATATTAAACAATTCATAATATCAATTAAAACATAATTAACCATTATATTTAGTTACAAGTATATTACAAATTAATTTTTAATAGTAGAAGTAACATTTATCTAAAAAATTACCAATTCTATTTACCATAACAATTATGATACATATTGTTCCCACATTACTTGTGCTATTTGATCTCTGAATTGGCTCATACGTTCTCGGTCTCTATTAGTGGAACCAACATCAGAAGACGGTGCAGATTCACGGTTATTTGTACGTTGTCGATTTTCTCGTCGTCTCTCAATATCTTCTACAGGCTCGTCAACGCTATAGTCTCTAAATAAATTATCATTTGCATCATACATTTTAATACAATTATGAATAACGCAACATGCAATTACTATCTGGGCTTGCTTATGTAAAGAAAAGTTGGACATATTCTTCAAAATACCAAATCGTGCTTTGAGAACACCAAAACACCTCTCGATGCAATTGCGTGATGACGAATGCATGTAATTAAATAGTTCAATTGGTCCAGTTGGTTGTCCATTGTTTCTAAATTCAGATAAATGGTACCTTTCATCCCGGTACGGTGCAAGAAATCCCGGCATGTTGCTGTATCCAGAATCAACAACATAATATTTAGGCCATGGTGGCCTAATAAATTGGTTAGCTGGATCTTGTAATGCATGCAGTAATACTCTAGAGTCTGCAGCTGGACCTTCCCATCCACTATAAACATATGTAATTATCATATCAAAACCGCATGCTACCATTATATTCTGAGTACAAGTGTGTCGTCTTCCCCGATAAACTCTCTGTGCGGTCGCAGGGACAATAGCCATCACATGTGTGCCGTCAATAGCTCCGATACAGTCCTAACACAAGTAATAAACCACAAAAAATTTTAAACCATATTATAAAAGTACTAACCACCTATTTCAAACTTAAAAAATAATACAAATTTTACCTTAAACCACGGCCAATACTTATTGCTATTTTGAATCTCCAAAGACACAGTGTTTGGGTTTGGTTGGTGGATAAAATCTGGGGCCAATGCACAAATTGCTCTAAGAACATTATCAAAATGTCGACTAACTGTTTCTTCAGAATGACAAAATCTGTCTTGTATGACTCTATTCCGGTCAGAATGACCAATGATCTTCAAGAACATCATCAACCGTTCTTCCACTGATAGTCGACTTCTAGATAATAATTGACGTTCTTCAAGTAGCCGAACTAATGCCAAAAAGGTTCTTTATACATACGAAACAATTCATAGAATACTCCAGCATGGCCTTCCTGCATATTTAAAACATATTGTCGTTCTGTTAGTTCATCATTATGCCGAGGTTGCCTAGTAATAGTTGGTACAAAATCTAGTAATAATTGTAAGATCTCGTCCTCGTCGTCAAATGACTCAAGTGAGTCGAAAAAAACCAGCTCCTCATCAGTATCCGAACCACTTGATCCCATAATAACCTACACAAGAAAATCAACTCAATTTATACCTATTTACCACCAATAATAATAACACAATAAAATAAATCTCTTATAATAAATATAACTCAACCAACCAGGCACTACATAAAAGTTCAACATACTAAAATCCTGAAAGTGAACAACATATAAAGAAATCTAACTTAATAAATCAGTTACTAAATAATAGTTCAACAAACTGAAAGAGTTTGACAAACTGGAATGAGTCTAATAAGCTAAAACCAATCATTAACGAATAACTACTTCGCTAAGCTGAGAATGAAACCACGACGATGCTCGGGTTTAAGCTTCACAAATGTCCCCCTGAAGTCCTTGTCCTTTGTCAACGTCTTAATTGCCATCCCATATGTTATGTCATCCAAGTCTTCTATTTCATCCAACAACTGAATACAAATGTCAATACTATGGGGATCTTCAGTGGAGGTCTCAGCTGGACTTGTGTCCCCAAGACATGCTCGCTTTGCAGCTAGATATTGCTGCAAGTCATTAGTGCGTTGCACTGACGCCTCACTTCGCAAACTTACAGACTTTGCCAACAGCTCCACTGCTGACTCCAGTGCAGTTTTTTTCTTGTTCCTGGAACGGCTACTGCTCCCCTCAGCATTTCCCAAATGGTTGTTGTCTCTCTGCACTTCGTGTGACTCATCCGTACCTTCGTGTAGAGCTTCGACATTCACTGAAGGTACCGGTGCTGCAGATGGCACATTAGCTGCTGTTTGCGGACCTATGGCATTACGGCCTGTTGCAATAGTCCCAGCAAAAATCTCCTTTAGGAGGGAAAAGTGTAGTAGACCCTTCTTCTGATACTGTTTAGTCTTTGGATTTTGCTGCAAAATGAACAAATATATTTAGATAAGCCAATGAACTAACTTATGCAAAAAAATTCTGAATTCCATTTAGAAAAAGTTACATTACTTGTAAATAGGACTCCCAAACTTCATCTGAGACTGTGACTGTGTTTGCATCAGGATCCCATCTAAATCCAGTAGTTTCAATCAAGCTTTCGAACTCTCTTGTGCTACGTCTAAGCCTATTCTACTTAGTTTTAAGCTGTGTCACTGTAAGTCGCTTATTAAACTTACTATGTATGTCATTAGAAATTTTCATCCATGTTTTTTTGTCTAAAGTAGAGGTTTGGAGTCCTTTTTTTGCCTCCTCATATAGCACCTTGATAAAAAAAGATTCCAAATTTTCTCTCCATGTAGCATGATCCTCAGTAGTAGTATCGTCATTGACATCCATTATGTTAATATTACTATTGTTGTATTACATATCAATCAAATAACAAGAGTTATCAACATAAGTGATCATAAAGATGTAAATGACAAGCAAATAAATGTAACCAGTTTGGTCACAATTAAAGAACACTTTCAGTTAAGAATAAAAAAATCAAACTAAACTGCCTATGTTGTTGGAGGCATTGAGGAAAACTGTAGTTGGGTGTTGCGTGCTTCCAAGTATAAAGGGCACGAACTTTGGAAAATTAGAAAGTACAATCCTATTCACTCTTCCAAGTATCTTGTTTTACCTATCTTTTTATAGTAAGCAACTATATGAGCATTTCGTTATCTTATTAGCTCTATCTTTCCCTTTTATGTTGGCAATTTATTAGAAAAACTGGTCGCTTTTTGGAATTTTGAATTCCAAGCTTGCCACAACAAGATCAATTCATGGCACTGGTATTGAGAATCATTTATGTTTTCACTTGGATCGTTTTTTCAGTCAATGTGATATACATTATGCATTATATGTATTTCTACATTTACCTTTCTAATTCTTCCCCATCTTTTATGTTGTCGCAATTTCAATGAGAATCAGTATTTCAAACTTTCTCATATTTTGATATGATATATGGAATGAACTCTATATTCAGTTGGGGGAAAAAACCAATGGAAAACACTCTTGCAAGAAACTTCTTATGGTCATTTGTTGTGTCAAAAAATAGTTAGTGCCAAATATGGTTTGCATTTGGTGTTTTGTGTAGCTGGTGAACATTGACACAACCATGGTGCTTTTGTTGGTATTTTCCCTTCGATTTTTGTTAGCTTCCATGGTTGCTAGAGATTACTATGATGTACTTGGAGTAAGCACGAATGCAACTGCATCTGAAATAAAGAAGGCTTATTATGGGGTACGTTTTGACCTCATTAATTCTCTTGCCAAGTTACCATAGAAAGTTGTAGAACAGGTTTCTGGCCCATAAATTATTTTTACACAGCACAAAGTAATACAACACTGAGAAACGATTATACATTATCCAAAACAACAGAAGAATGGCAAAAATGTTCAGCATAAATATGCACAGAGGTCATTTGCGACAGAAAAAAACAAGCAAATATAAAAAATATAAAAGGGGAAAACAAGTTTTTTTTTTTTCTTTAGAGAAAGCAAAATCAGCTTTTGGTGAAGCACTCAAGCATATTATTGTACCACAAACCATCATTCCTTCCTAATGTTCAAAACAAATGCACTTGTCTCTATAATTGCTGCACTAGAATCACAATGCTAATAATACTAATAAAGTTTAGTTCTTTAGAGATTAAAGTAATATGTCGGCCTAGATTCAATAACTAGATACAAAAATTGTTTTTCACTCTGAGCCACCACTCACCACACACACACACACACACACACATATATACACATACTGAAAACGGCTCAATGAACCATTGAGCATCAGTTGTTAAGAAAATGGCTTAATCCTTACAAATCATAAAGAATCAGTACCCAAATATAAAAACAAATAACAAAAGAAAGAGACTTTATTTCATAAGCAACTAAACAAATATAGATAGAAAATCATATAGACACGGTCAACATGAACAATATCAACTCCTTACATACCATACATATCTCTTAACCAAATCATTACAGACTCAAGAAAACCATATGATAAACTAAAATCAACTCCTACATGGGAAGCCATTACAGACTTTAATGGACATGGTCCATATTTCTAAAGCAAAATCAAATTCGATTTCTGTCAGTCAAATGACCTAAAAATTAAAAAATATATATATATAAAAACCGATACACGACATTGATTATCCCGTATACAATATAAACTTTAGATATCAAATCTTCGTATAAAAAAACAACCAACAAGTTTCTAAATTGCAATCGGCAACATTCAAAAGGGCAAAAACAGATATTCACAAACAATGTCAAACATAATACATGAGATGAAAACAAGAGCAGCATTTCAACAAATTAGCAACACAATACCACGTCTGATTTGCTCATTGAGTCACCGGTTGAAAAATTCCCAAATTCTAGGGCACGAATTTATCAGACACCAGTCCAAAAAACAACGTAAAAGAGAGAGCCAGTCCAAATCGAGATGAGGATCTTACCTCTCGTGAAGCAGACGATCGAAACCGGAGAGCTATTCCTATGATGGCGACCGCGATGGGGGAGAACGCTAACGCCGCAACTACGACCGAATGAGGATCGACAGAGCTCGGGTGACGGCGACGAACGAGGCCAGGGGAGGAGAGACAGGCGGAGTCGAGTGAAGGAGGGGAGCAATGTCACTTCGGCCGACGGCGATGACCAAGAAAGGGAGAGAGGGGTGGAGTCAAGATCGTTGAGGCGAGGTAGGGGTTGGGGCCTCCGGGACTGTGCAGACACGGGGTCGAGGAAAAAAGCCAGAGAAAACAATGAAAACGACTTCGAATCGTTTTCTAACTTAAGTGAAAAAAATGTGTTGGTTTCAAGTTTTGTTTTCAAAATCGGTAGTAACCAAACGCGTTTTCAAACAGATTTCGAAAATAATTTTCTTGAAAATCGTGAAAACAGTTTTAAAACCTAAAACAAACACCCTCTTTGATTTTTTTTTGGGGGGGGGGGGGGGGTGGTGGTGGTGTAACGACGAATTTGATTCTCTTTTTTGTTGTTAAAGGGTATTTATTTTTATTTTAATGAATTTCACTAGTAAGTTTTTTATGAGTTCTGTTATAGAAATGCTTTTCAAAAACGAAGTTTAGGCTTTACCCTTTACATCATTTTTTGACCGGTCAATTTCAGTTTAGACATTATATTGCAATTCAATTTGTAGGCCTTTATTTCAAAGGCCTTATTCAGACCTTATATAGTTACCCATTTGTTTATTTTTGAACTCATTGGACAAGAGGGGGTGCCAACGAAATAAAGATATACTACCCAAGTGTTTGGTAAATATATTGTATTTGTATTATATTTGAACATAAAATATTAAATATATTTTATATTTGGATTAAAAGTATTTATTTTGTATTTGAATACAATGTGTATCTAGATGAAAAATATTTAAATTATATTTTAGAGTTGAAAAGTTGATATAATTGATAAAAGTAAATAGAAAAAATGAGATAGAAAAAGAATATAATGTGAATGGATTTTAAAAAAAATTATTTTTAAAATATTCTAAAATAGTAAATGTTTATGAAATACTATAGAAAAATATTATATAAGAACGTAAAATTTTTACGTTTGGATAAAAATTATATTTCGTTTAAATGTAATGCGTATGTAATATGAAAAACAAATGTCCCATAACTTTTTATAATGTTAGTTTCTCCTCTGTTATTTATTAAAATAAATAAATAATAATAAGGCAACTTTCCTGTCTACCATACATTCTTATATTTACAAGTTTTGTACAGATTACTAGTTTTTATGAAACCATCATATGTATTGTGTTCTAAATCATTGTGGAATATGCGCTTTGAATTGTAAACATATTCTGTTATTCCTTTAATTTAGATAGATTTCCGTTGAAAAGAAATAGGTAGTTCATATATTTAGAAAAAAAATTTGGACCTTTAAATCAATATTGCCACCATTTTCTACGACTAAAAAGTTAAATACATATTAAGAAGAAAAATAATGTTTGGTAAATTTTAAATATAGCTAGCTTTCTCCTTGTGGATATTTAAAGAAGAATGTAAATTAGAAGCGACGAAACTAAAAGAAGGTAAGGCTTTTTTAATGCACAGAATGAACCAGTTGCAGTTGTTTAATAAAACTTAGAAGCCAATAACAAGTTCGAATATAGTAGTATATCTATGCGTGATTCATGAGTACATTGGTTGTAAAATATGAAAATTATATTATTGTTCTTTTATTCATTTATATCTATAATATTCTATCAAACATATTGTTAGTTAAGCTTGTACATGATCCAAAAGAATTTATAGTCTAATCTCCAATGTTTAAGTTGAGTTTTTTTTTTTTTTGGGTCTATTTGAATTTATATGTTGAGCTTGTACTATTTAAGTCTTTTCCACTTGTTGATTGTATTTAAATAATAGAATTATTTTATTTTATTTTTCTCTTTTTTAATAAAGCTAAGTTTAGAGATAAACATAAAGTTAAAGAATAACAGTATATTGACAGAATATTACTCCAAATTGATCAAACGTGTATCACTTCTATTAAAGTATGCTTGTTTGTATAGGGGGACGTTGTTGTTGTTACCGTTGTTCCTTTTTTTTTTTTTTTGATAAAGTTGTGTAAGGGTATGTTTGTTTAACCCATTATGAAATACTTGGATGATATCATTAGAATGAATCACTTAATTGTTGTTTGACAATCCAAAACGAGTTCATTATTTGGATGGTAATACTTAGATGATATCATTCGTATGAATCATTTAATTGTTGTTGGACAATCCCAAAGGAGTTTATTAATTGGATGGTAAAAAGGTTGGAATTGGAAACAATCATTTTAGGTGATTTTTAGAATTGACTCCCCAGCCTCCACCCATATTCAGGTTAATAGAATATATTTGCTATGGATCCGGCACGTTAATTCTAATATTAACTTTTTAAGTATTAATTCAAGCGTTATATTTTTATTAATAGATACAATCTATTTATATAATAATTCTTTATACATTTACCAATAAAAAAATTTTACATGTCATATAAATTGGTACTCAAAAACATAGATTATAGTTGAAGTCCATAGTATTTTTCTTATGATACATCATTTAGGGTTATTTAGATTTTCAGTTAAAATGATTGTCTTCTACACTATCTAAACATGCTATCATATATATTTATTCAAAATATTCTATTTATATTAAAAATATCCAAATATCAAATTGGATGAAAATTTAAGAACTATTTAGAGGAGTATTTGAGACAGAATTTTAGAAATGTTTTGAATTGAAGATAAGTTGAGTTTTGTAAATTGATTTAGTTAAAAGAAAATGAAAATGTATAAAATTTAAAATATGTTTAGAAAAAATATCAATATAACTCTTATTTTATTTTATTTTTTTAAATTTTATGTAATTTAAAAAAAAATCAAATTATCTGGATTTGAAATAATAAAATTATAGAATTTTAAAATTTGAATTTACTATAAACGTTTTATTATATAAATAATAAAAATTAATTTTGAGTTAAAAAAAAACAAAAAGAAAAAAGAAAAAAAATGTGGTTTGAAAAATGTCCCAACACCCCCTTAAAATATATTGAATTGCATTCAAATATGCAAATCAAACGAAGCAAGCAATACAGTGTATTTACAACTTCTTTATTATTATTATTATTATTATTATTTTGCTAAAGAGCTTCTTTATTAATTAATAAAACGTCAACATCAACTCCAAATAATGTACCCACTTCAAAGCCACGAAGAGCACGTTACAAAATATTCCAACCAATCAAATTATTTTATTCCCTCCAAATACTTAATCAATTTAGAGTATTTTAAATTGTTCCACTAAAAAAACTTTTTTTTTAGTATTTTAAATCTCACACTTTTCCGCAGTCATTACATGTGACTAAATGGGTTTCCCTCAGGAAAATACACACACACATGCACACCTTCCTCGCATCTGGCTTCCAATCCATCTGTCTGAAAAAATTATAAAAATTAAAATAAAAAATAGCTTCTATTAAAGGAAACTCCACACTCCACCTATATATAGATCGGCAATAACACTTTCAACCACACAAAATCTATTCTCCCATTCAAAGCCATTTCAACAAACAATACCTTCAAATAATCGACCTTAAAAAAAAAAAAAAAGATTCAGTAGCTTGTAACTCAGCCCTTTTTAAGGTAGTGTTAAATTTCCACAATGTCTGGAGTCATGATGACTTGTTCGGAATCCGATTTTGGTCTTCTCGAGGTTATCCGAGAGTACCTCCTTTGTGATGATCAATTTGATAATTCTTTTGATTATTCAGATCCTGCGGTGTGCTGCCGGAGTTCGAACTTCAGTGACATCTTTCTATCGGAGAGCTGGAGTGCCGATTTGCCCTTCAAGGAGGACGACACCGATGACATGATCATTTACGGCGCTCTCTGCGATGCCGCCGACTCCGGATGGAACCCCTCCGTCGAGGAAAGCACTTCTCCGGTGAAAACCGAGGGTTCCGTCCATGATTTTCAAGCCAGCAGGTTGGCGCGTGGGAACGACGTGCCGGCGGTTGAGAGTCAACCGCCGCCGCAGAAGGGGAGGAACATGAATTTTAGAGGGGTGAGGAGGAGGCCGTGGGGAAGGTACGCGGCGGAGATTCGGGACCCGAAGAAGAACGGGAAGAGGATTTGGCTCGGGACTTTCGAGACGCCAGAGGATGCGGCGGTAGCCTATGACCGGGCGGCTTTCAAGATGAGGGGAGCGAAGGCTAAGCTAAATTTCCCTCACCTTATTGGAACCGATGCTTGGGAGCCCGTTAGGATAACGCCGAAACGACAATCGCCGGAGTGCTCATCGTCATTGTCATTGTCATTGTCATCATCGTCATCCGAAATTAGTTGGCCAACTCCGGCCAAAAGGAGGCAGGTCGGAGTTGGTTCGTCAAAAAATATTGAAAATGGCGATTATGATTGGTTGATTAAATGGGAACAACAATCAGTTAATTAAGCTTGATTTGATTGCATTTAGTTGAGTAATTATGATCTTTGGCAATTGCACAAAAGTGTGAATCTTAATCAGGGTACCAGCCTGCAAAATTTTGTAATTTATGTTGGTAAATAAATGGTTTTCCCTATAAAAGAAAAGGGCTCTAATCATGTTTTCGTTAATAATTTTATATCAAACTTTAGTAAACTTTAAAATAGTTTATCATACATAAAAGAGTTGCAGCTTTCAATCAAAATGTTAATTATAAGATGAAACTACATAATAAAAAGTAATCATATATGGATTATAATTATGATATGCATATGTTCACAAATTAAATGAAGCAATTGAAAGTAAACCTGATTAAAGATACCTTACATTCATAATTTTATTTATAATGAGAAAATATCAATACTAAAACAGAGATTCTAGGAGATTGGAAGATATTTGATAGTTTGAGTAATTAAATGTTTCTCAATCTATGTCACTAAGGAGTGTGTATCAAATCCATCAATCCATTTAATTTGCTAAATCTAATCCAATTCACTAAATTGGATTAGACTGAAAGACTAATAAATTAGTTATATATTGGGATTTTCTTAATTTGAAGGTTACGGATTGGGTTATAAATTGAGGATTTCTCAATCCATGAATCCGAATCCTATATATATATTTATATATTTTTGAATATAATGAGTATGATGAGTATGGACATTTTATTTTGATTTTGATCAATGTTTGTCTGTTGTCATGCATTATTATGCTACAATTTATATTATTATGCTATAATTTAGCTTATAATCAAAGAATTAAAGTTAATTATAATGTTATTTAATTGAATTATTTTATATTTAAGTATTTTATTTTAATTCTTAGAGTAAATAGGTTGAATCTGTCAATTCAATTCGTGTAATCCGATGTTTACAGATTTATTTGAGAGTCTTACAAATTAGTTACAGATTAGGATTTCGTCAATTTGAATATCACGGATTTGTCTACAATTGAGGCCTCATTTGTATAAATTAATTTATAAACACTCCTAAATATCCACTAGCTCTCAATGTATAGCGCATATTGCGAGTTAAGAATTTTACTACATAAAAAAATAAACTAAAAAAATATTAAGCACTAATACTTCATCAATATTTTCAAAAATTTTCACTATATTTTGTCAATTAATATTACTTTATTTTAACAAGAATTGTAATATCCCTGCCAATTCACCATATACATTAAATTCATTTCTCATTATATACCTATAATATATATTATAAAACAACTATATATAAGCAAATTAAACAACATTGTGCTTGTCTTTAAATAAGTGTTCATAATCTCATACCTAAGTCATAACATAGTACCAAACTTAAGTCATAATATAATCTAAATACTAATAGTAAAATCTACGTAGCACCAAAACTAATCTTCTGAATCCGTGGTCTAATCATCATCATCGTTTTCTTCCGGAAGTTGATGGGAAGACATAGAACATAGCGGTGGAAAAGGGGGGGTGGGGAAGCATAGGTACATCCAAATATGGCATCATACGCTTAAGCAGGGCCGTCATTTCCGCTTGATATTTTGTCTGTTGCGCATTGTACCGAGATTGTTTGTCTATCTATTATTGCACATGTGGAAGGACTTCTTGTTGTTGTGAAAAAGCTTCATCAAGAGCAGCAACTGCAAGGATGGATTTTCTCATCCTCGGGCCCACTGCTTTCCTGTGGCCCTTGTGTGATCCAAGCACACTCTCAGCTATCTCTTCTTCATTCATTGGATGTGATGTCTGAGACGAGCTGGAAGCAGCAGTCTGTGTTTGTTGAGTCTGCATCTCTTTCATTTCTCCTACACATTCATTTTAACATAGTTAATTACAATTTAAATATTTCAGAAGTAAAATTTAGTAAGCTATACAACTTACATATCTAGTCTTCACAGTGTCATTAACCCATTGGCCATTTGAATATTGGTGACATTGACTCTAATTTTCCAAAACAGATTGCAACTAACCAGTCTCGAGATTTCTCTATGAAGAAGATAAACTTCTGTTAGATTAACATATGTCGCTAAGGAAAAAAAAATGAAACAAAGTTTAACATATTATTTATTTATTACCTTCTGGTATCTCAAGTTAGCATATGATTGTATCCCATGATGACTTGTTTGGTTCACGTTTGCTCAATTTTTTGAGTTCGTTGCCAATCTTTTATGTTAAAAAGAAAAATTATTATAAGTAGTATGTTATATAATATGTTATATTAAGTATTTTATTTTAGTCCTTAAAGTAAATGGATTAAATTCATTAATTTAATCTGTATAATTTGATATTTATGAATTGGTTTAGAGATCTCATAGATTGGCTACAAATTGAGATTTTCTCAAACCGAATGTCACATATTGGTCTACAATTGAGACATAATCCATATAAATCAATCAATGAACACCTTTAAATATCCACTAGCTCTCAATGTATAGAGCATATTGTGAGTTTGAGAAAAAAATATATAAGAATTTTACTACATTAAAAAATAAACTAAAAAATATTAAGCACCTATACTTTATCAATATTTTCGAAAATTTTCACTACATTTTGTCATTCAATATTACTTTTTTTTTTATACAGAAACTGATATTTGTTTAAAAAATCAATACTTTCACAGATATTTTATGTAAAGATATTGTACTTCTATTTTTATGTCAACATTTTTAAAATGCAGAAAATTTTACGAAAATCACAGTGAAAATATCAATCTTTCAAACCTTGATTTGGAGTCAAAAAAAAAAAAAAAGAGAGATATATATAATTTTAATGGTTGAGTAATTAAACCGTGTGGTCAGTGTTTTCCATTCCCATTTTTGTTTTATGTTATAAATTTCTTATATAATTCATGGGGAGTACCAAGCTCAATTGTTGCCGTGTTTTGAAATTCCAAAAAGGAAATCCTTCAGATACTATTCTTTTGTTTTAATATTATTTAATATATTATTCCCATCGGTAAAACTGAACAGCTCAACATTCAATTAATATTTTAGACATCTATATTTGCTAATATAATACTATTGACATGTGAGTACCATGGCTTCTTTAAGTGTACTTTTGACGCTTTTGACTTGGGACGTAAATTGATTAAATCATTAAAAAGCAAAACTTCAAAAGATGTAAAACTAATGTTACCATACGTGTCATTGCTCAATATATATATATATATATATGTTCATGTCTCCTCTTTGTGTAAGATCAAATCTTGTGCAGATGTTTGTTGTTGACGAATATGTTTGATTTGTTAGACACAAGGTTGAAATGGACAGAATAATCACGTGCGCAGTGGTGCGAGACGCTGAGTTGTTTCCTCAATCCTCACAGTATTTTGATCGTCTTCTCAACATACAAATATTGTTAAATATCAAATATTTATCATAGTGAGAAGTATGCAACACAGAATCATCTTTAATTATTAATCACATGTTATCACAAATATGGCCGCAACATAAAATTATTATTAATAATTGATCATGTATTGTCATGGATTAGATGTAAATTTACTATTTTATTTACCTGTACTTGTTACCACATATACTCTTTTACTAATTATTTCAATACCTTCTACTAATTATTAATTATTGCTCTTCAATGCAAATATTCATGTCGAGAAGCTAGTGGTAAGTAATTATATGTCTATATTCTAGACTCCAAATTCCAAATTGCTTTTCCAAGTATAGGGACAAAAAGCGAAAACGATAAAATGTGTTAAGAATTTGCCATTATTCAAATCCACACACACACACACACGATATGATCCAAATAAACGTGATCAAATCAAGTGATGAAGTTTCTTAGAAAGGGAAAACGCACTATTACTAATATTGGTACTAATGGGTGTGCTTGTACTACATAATATTATATATAAATATATATATATTTGAAGGGTGATATATTTTATTCATAGTCTTATGCAGTACTGCCCCACATCATGAACTTATAATATGCCATGCAATATTAATACGCACGCACATAAAACGTCATATATATGTATATTTATATATATTCCGTGTGTGTGTGTGTGTGCGCGTCTATATACATAGTAACTGAGAAAGAACATTGGTCGATCTCACAAAGAAAGTATGGCAAAACATGAGAACACCTACGAATCTAAGCTAGATCTCTATTTGGAATCCGTTCGACAATTTCTTCTAGAAGATGACTCTAATGACACTTTCACTATTAATAATAATTCTCCAGGTAGTCCTATAATTAGCCCTAAGGAGGAGAGTTTAGAGTGCTTGACGGAGTTTTGGGAGGATGTGCACGTTGAAGATACGGCGAGTACCGATGACGTTTCTCCGGAGGCGGTGAGTTTTCAGGTGGATTCGGCGGCGCATGGGGCTCAAGCGCCGCCACAGACGAGGGGGTGGCAGTACAGGGGAGTGAGGCGGAGGCCGTGGGGGAAGTACGCTGCGGAAATAAGGGACCCCAAGAAAAACGGCTCCAGGGTGTGGCTCGGGACATACGAGACGCCGGAGGATGCGGCTTTGGCTTTCGATCGAGCCGCCTTCCAGATGCGCGGCTCCAAAGCCAAGCTGAATTTCCCTCACCTCATTGGCTCGAGCGGAGCGCCGGAGCCGGCCAGAGTGCGTCCGAGGCGTCGATTTGTTCCGCCGGAGGGTAATCCATCCTCATCTTCCACTTCATTGGATATTAGCGGCTCGCCGAAGCCAAAATGAAAGAGGACAGATGTCGGCTCAGCGGCTCAAGCCGAGAAAGTCAGAATTCCAGCCGTGGCTGGCGGTGGAATTATCATTGATGATTGTAATTTTATAGTTAGTTAGCAATTAATTTTAGTTTTAAGGTTTATTTGATTTATGGTTTGAGATTAAAATAATATGAAATTTTTATATTTAGATTAATTGAATTAGTTATAATTTTTTTTATTAAAAAGTAAAATTTAATTTAATAATTTAAATTCGATCTGGAAAGTTAAATGAAGTTTAAATTAGTTATTTTTTTGGAACTTATCCTTTGGGAAAACAGCACTTGTGATTGGAAATTTGGAATTAACTTGGAAAAAAAAATCACAAAAGTACAAAAACGTTCCTTTAGGAGCATAGCTTTTGGCCCAAAAAAAAAAAAAAAAGACCATTCATGTTTTCCTTTTCAAACTAAAAAAAAAGTCCATTCCCCAAAAATTTAAAAACCAATTATAATTTATATGATTTAAAATTATAAAATTAAATAACTGTTGATAAATCAATAATTTATCCATGACTGATTGATTTATCAATCAGTTTTTTTTTTTAAGAAAAAATTCAAGAATTTAGTAAAATCTTCTTTTTTTTAAATTAATAGAAAATGGACATCTTTTGATTTAGCAAAACCGGGAGCTGCAGTCTAAAAATACCATCCACCGTAATTTCTCCACCAATAAAAAAGTAATATTTTATTTGATATATAATCGGAACATAATAAAAACCAGAAAATAGGCTAAATTTTATTGCTAATCATCTTCTTACACAGAAAAAAAGAATGCACTATTTATAAAGGTTGATCACAAAGTTAACCACTTATAAGAACCAAATAATCCTTTAGAAAAATGCCCTAAATAAAGTTTAGAAAACTGACTAATGTCAGTTTAGTACAACAAAAACTAGTAAAGTAAAAATAAATCTTTTAAATTTGAAAGTAATTGTTAGACTTCAATACATCTCTTCAAGTTAATGTAAATTTTCTAAATCTGAAAATAATTATCAAATTCCAACACACCTTCTCAAATTGATATCAATATTCTAAATGCGAAAATAATCATCAGTTTCTAATATACTAACTCAAGCTTATGCTAATTATTCTAAATTCGAAAACAATCATCAGATTACAAAGCACCAACTTGTAAGGGAAAAAATAAAAAAACTTTTCAAAACTTTCAATACCACACAAAATCATCTTCAATTGTTGCAAATACAGACATTTTTATCTTTTTCATCATGTATCTTTATTTCAAAAACTGCAGTGGTAGAAATTTCTTTGGAACTTGTTAAGGATAACTTCTTGCATTAAACGCCTCTTCAGATTGAATGATAACTGACATCGACTTTGACCTAGATGATTCAACAATTTTTTCACTTATTTTTTTCTTTTGATTTTTAAAATTTTTTTTTTGTTTTTTCAATATTTTTTTCCTTTGATCAACTCACGTGCTCTGGTATGAAATCAGAACACTAAAATATATATATATATACACACACACACATATTACAACCAATACATGGTTCTAATCAGGGAGGAATCGTGAGCTCTGTGCCAGGCGACGAGAGACGAGTGTTGGCGACAACGACGAGTGATGGCAACGGCAACAAGCGATGGCGACATGTGCGGGGCAACAGGCAATGGCAATTGGAGCGTGAAGCGGCTCGGGCGACGAATTGTGGCGCAAAGGTGAACGCTTGGTTTCTAGCGTGGAGCTTTGGTTTTGTGGGCCAGAGATTGTTTTAATACCAACTAATTATGCTTGATCTGTAGGTTTTGTGAATATGTTTTTTTTCTTTCGTGGATTCGTCTTTTCCAATGGGTAAGGTTTTTCAGGTTGATTTTCAAAGGGACTTCAGATGAGTTTCAAAGGAGATATGATCAAACGATTTTTTTTTTTTTTTTTATTTATAACGAGTGAAAGGCTTTGATACTATAAAAACCGAAAATAAGCTACATTTTTTTGCTAATCATCTTCTTACATAGAAAAAAATGAATACACCATTTACAGAGGTTGATTCCAAAGTTGACTACCTAGACATACCAAATAAGGACCAAATATTCCTCTAGAAAAATCCCCTAAATAAGACTAGAAAACTGACTAATAATCCTATCAATTTAATACCACAAAAACTAAGAAAGTAAAAATAATCGTCAAACTTCAACGTATAAGACTAAAGGCAAGGTGTATACGTATATACACCATTCATATCAACTAGGACTAGAAATCCATCTATGCATAAATCACATGTACTGTTTTCTATGTTTCCAGCATTCCAAAAAGTCTTAGTCGACATAACTTTTACGAGCAGTAGTAATCGAAAGTTTGAAACCAATTTTTTTTTTTAATAAAATATTCTGCTCATCAAGTCAATTGGAATTATATCCAGATACAAAATCTAAAAAAAAAAAAAAAAAGTTTGAACTTTGATGTTTTAATTATAATTCAACAAAAGGCAACAGACAGCATCTCCGTTATAATTTGGTTGCATGAGCGATTAATTAAACATTTTAATGAGCATGTAAACATTAATAGTCTATTTAAAATAAACATTTTAATGAGCATGTAAATATTCAATTAGGAAATAGTTGAATACATTGCAGAAAGGAACGGGAATAAGTTTTATAAATAGCTATTAATAGTCTATTTTAAATACTTGCTACAATTTCACAATAATTTTTGTTAAAATATAACTTTATATGTGAATAGAAGAAATATTTTTATAAAATTAGATAAATAATTAATATTAAATTAGATAAAAAATTATCATATGAAATATAATAAATATAATAGTTAAATTATGAAGCATGATATAAAATTAGCTCAATTTGAAATTAGAGATTTAATCCCATTTTAATATTCGTTTTTTTTAAATTAATTATTATTATTCTTTTCCATGTGTAAGATGGTTAAATATATTCAGAGAACAGTCTGCATCTACAAGTTCCAAGATATTCCTCTTGTCCCATGTTTATTTTCCACCAAAAATTTATATTTATAGCTATTTTTTTTTAATTGACTCACGTTTAATACTTTTTTAGTATGTCACATGTTTAATTACTCACCTCCCTGGACTTTGACTATTATCAAGCATATGATTTACGAATAATGTGTAAACTTAAAAAAATGTCATCAACATGTAATTTTTAAATTAACAAAGCAGTTATCGAGTCATTTGGTGTGCAGGATAGGATAGTATAAGATTGAATAACATTAGAGCACATCGGATTGAGGTGGATGAGAGAAGATAGGATTGGATTTTGATTAATCATGTCTTATGTTTGGTATTGTAACATTGGATAGGATTGAATATAGCATTTTTATTATTTTTGAAATAATAATGTAGCGTTTTTTTTTATTGAGAATTTATCATTTTTAGCTTAATCAATTTAAGTTACTGAGATTTAATGTTGGATTTAATAAAAACAACCATGATGTAATAGTTAATTATTAAACTAGAAGAAGAGTGTTGTACCCTTCAATCCCGTGCTCTTGCAGATGATTGACAAATCTCCTTCTAAGAGGATTGGATAACGATCAGGATAAGAGTAATCAAATCCAATCATTTCAAAAATTTGAGCCAAACAAGCAATTGAAACCTGTTATCCCAATCCATTCCCTAATCCTTCTTAATCCTATGCACTCCTAAACAGACTCATTATGTACTCAATTGACAAAACGAACAAACCCAATGTTTAATTCAGGCTTTAACGGATGCCAATAATTTATGGTAGTTATAATGATTTCCTTAAAACAAAAAAGGAAAAAAAAATTTCAGAAATTCAATAATTCATGAATTGAAACAAACTATATTTTAAGCGAAATCCAACTCCAGTTTTGCTTGTTCAGCGTGTTCAATTACGGCCTTCACAGCACCAGCAGTGGGATAAAAGAGGAGCAGAGACGTATTAATGTTAAAGAAGTGAGTTGTTTGAATTCAAGTACGTGGCATGCAGTTTCAGTGTTTAATATACAGGAGCATATTTGCAATATCATGTAACTTTTCTCCAATCTAACCAAGGTGGGGAGGGAATTGAATATGATTTTTTAAATTTGAAGGGTTTTTGTAATTTCAAGATATGTGGAAATTGCCATTACCTCTCCCAGAAAGGTATTGAAATTGAATCTATACTTGCTCAAAAAGATACGAAAATTGTTGCTTCTGATTCTTGGAAAAAACTAGCAGAGGGGGATATTTTGAGACAAAGAATAAATAAACAAAGAGCATGAGAGAGAGGAAAAAAAAAAGCCTCTTATATAAAGCTTATAAGGAAAAGAGTTTTAAATTGAATACAGCTTAATGATTTATAATTGGTTGTTTATTTTTTATTCTTTTTTTGTTTGATTTATTTTTCTAGTTTTTGTTTTGTTCTTTCTTTTGTTTGAGAATTGTAAGGTATTTTATTTAAGATACTAAAAAAGTAATATAAACGGCCATAAAATTTTATGCCGATATTCTGTTCGTTTGACTAAGGATGACAATTTGGTGAGGCGAGGATGAAAAATGCTCCTTCATTCTCATTACTGCCCTTGAAAACAATCATCATGATCCTCGCCTCCATCTTGACTTTAAGAAGCGCATGAACGTGGTTGGAAAATTCTTATTAGGGTGTCTTTTCCATATCTGGTCAATATTTAAAATCGATAAAAACTTCAATATATAATACTGTAAACTAAAAATAAGTTGAAATATAAATAAATTTCATATAACAAACAAACAAACAAATCTGAACGAAATAGATATAGCAAGCAATATTAAAACTTTAAGATTAGTAGTAAATTACACGTAATTAAAAAGCAAATTTAATGTATATTATTTTTCTTAAATATGGGAATAAAAACTTGTCTCATCCTTATCCCAAACAGTTTTCACAATGTACTATTCACATCATATTAAGAACGGATACCCACAGGATACCTCCGTTTGGGAAAATTACTACTTCTATTTATATTGTTTTGTCTAAGAGCAATGTTTTACGTTTATCTTATATTTGAATATAATATATTTAAATATAATATAAATTTACATAAATTTATATAAAAAATATTTATATTATATTTAAATATAATATTTATTTAAATTATATTTAAATATTAAATATATAATATAATTAATAAAATGAAAAAATATATGATATGGTTAATAAAAATAATTAGTAATAATAATAATAAATAATAATTATATTAAATTTTATTTATAATATATAAATATTTAAATATAATATTTTTACATTGTATAAACTACCAAGCACATCCTATGTGACATTATGACCCAATTTGACTCTCTCCCGTCCTTTTTTATTTTTTTATTTTTGGAATGTTTGATTAATTTGTTTGAGTTTTCCACAACGCATACTGTATGGGTCAAAAGAAGTACAAATAAAAGGATAAAGACTTTCCTTAAAATTTTTTGGTTCTCATTTACTATTCTTAGTCAATTTAATGAATTGCGCCTATTTTTTTGACTCGACAGAAGTTTTATTTTTCTGTCCAGTTAGAAATTATATTTGGATATCGCAACATTTGCTCTACCTTAAATTAATCTTCAATTACGCTTCAGTTCCTTTATAGAATGAACCTTTTAAATATTTGATCAGAGAAAAGGAAAAGCAAAAAAGTCTTTGTAACCCAAAATCTAGAGACATAAGTAATGCAACAGAAAAGAAAGTTAAAAAGAAATCGCCAGAGAGCAAAATTCACATTGAATATCTTCATTAATAGTATACCCTTCATACAAATATAAGCAATTACGAGAAAATAATCAATTCTGCATATTTTTCTCACTCCTCTGGGATAGGAAGCCGCTTAACTTGAAAAAAAAAAACTTATATACATATATATATATTGAATTTGTCAATCTATATATAAAACGATTTAAATTATTACTAATTTATACTTTCGCTTTATCATGACAGCTTTTTTATTTTTTTTATTTTTTTTAAGATTAAAGAAAACAATTTTTACCTTCTGAATTATAGATCAATTTTTTACTTTATCTTTTGCATTTACGAAATCATTTATTATGCTCCCTGATTCACATAAAATAATTCAAAATACCCCTTCCGCCTATATTTCTAACAGAAATGTTAATGTGGATTATATTAAAGATTAATAAAAGATGTTTTAAAATAAAAAAACCCTAATTATTATTTAAAATATGAATAAAAAATCAACTATCTTCTCACCACCCTTCTTCTCTCTCTCTCTCTACCCTACCTCCTACCACTGGAATGGTGTTTGTTTTCGACACCTCCCGGCTTGGTGGAAAGCTCTTAACGAGCTGGTTCTAGTGACATGCCAAGTCACCAACAACTCTTCCAGAAAAGTGCACACTCACCGAAATAAGCTTATGAAAATCTCTTATTTTCCCAATTTCATAACCTCTTTGTCCAACCTCTGATTGAGGTGATTCTAGTTCTTATAGCTTTGTTGCGATGAGTAGAACAAAATCCATCCTTTACCTGACCTCAACAACCATCAAATTACGCTCCCCGACACTCATTGAAGCCACCACATTGTCGTCATCAAATCTACTACTTCCCGAAGAGTAAAGGAATCTAAGAAAAAAAATAAAGGGTAAAAAAAGAAATTCACTCGGAGAAATATAAAAGAACCAAAAACCTGTAACCAATTAAGAGAAAAATCGGCATACTACTACCCTAAAAAACAGCATATGAACAGTATTTTTTCCTTTACTTAGAATACACGCGTGCTTGTGTGTACATGTATGTGCGGGTATATATAATATTCTATTCCACTTGGTAGGAAATTAAACGCCCCCCGTTGCGTGCGTGCGTGCGTGCGTGTATATATAATATTCTATTCCACTTAGTAGGAAATTAAACTTGTGTGAACATATATACTTTCCTTTGTCAAAGCAAAGAAGAGGTTCTTTCATTCGAAGTTGAGTCCAATAATACAAATTTACTTTATTGACCGATTTTAATCATAATTTTGTAGTCAGTTCACGTGCAATAAACTCTTTTAATATTATTTGTTTCTCCTTTCACACGTTGCATTGTAAATTTTAAATTGTTGAACATTTATTTAATCAATTTGATTTTAGTTCGAAATCTATATGTTTTTTTTTTTTTTTCCAATTGTTATTTTCGTTTTTTGATGAGGATATGATTTTGCTGGATTCGATTGTCTGTTGTCACCTGATAAGCAAAAAGCTCCGCTACAGAATATCCTCATAAATTTGTCACACGAGATTCTTATATAATTTGGTTTATATATAAAAAAAATGGATATACAACTGAGAATTTGTCTTCTATTAATGTGTTTGTTTATTTCAGTTTTTGTATTAGTTTCTTGCTCTACACTTCCCCACAAATTAAAGGCCTATTTACTTATTTTTGCTTGCAATACAAATAATTGAAAAAAGAAAAAAGATAGAAAACCTTAATCTTCTTATTTTATTCTTGTGCCACATTCTATACGCACGTTCACATTAAAAAAAAAAAATGAAAACAAATCCGTGTCGGGTTTATATAGTAAATTTTTTTTCCCTCTTTTTTTTAACGAAGGGAAGAAAGTGAATTTTAGAAAGAGTATAATATTAGAATATATAGGATACATTTTATTTTCACCTCCTTTTGCGCCTAAGTGCATTTTTTTAATTGTAAATAATTAAAGTTGAAGAAAATAAGTTTCTACAATGTACTTATCCAGCTAGCATATGATCATTTGGTTACGATAACCTCATCATATATATCTATATATACACACACACACATATATATAAGCATATGTATGTGTTATGTAAAATAATACGTAGCTTATAGCTAACAGTCTAAGATCTAGAAGTACCTCCAAACCCCTCAAGTTTCAACGTCCTGGATTTGTTATTGAGTTCACATGCCAACTTTTTTTTTTCTTTCTTTTTTTTTTTCTTTTTTAAGGTCCAAATTAACTTTAATTTAGGTTCGGGTACGTTATATGAGTGAAAAAAGTTTAAAATCGAATTAAAAAAAGAAAAGAAATTAAGAGAGTGAGAGGGGCGAAAAACTTGAAACCAAATATTTTGTTCTCTTTGGTCTAAAGGAATGTGGTGGATCTCTTATACTATAGCTTTTGTAATTAACCAACTTTAATAATAAATATATACTCTTTTTCCCTTTTAGTATTTTTCTTTATTAGGCTTTAGCTAAAAGGTATTTAATGAGACATATTTGAAGATTAGTTTCAATGAGTTTTAGCTTGATCTTGTGAAATTGACATCTGGTTATATTTTGAGTCTTTTATTAGGCTCTTAGTCTTGTTTTTTTTTTAACTTGTCTTTTTCATTTTCACTTTTGTTCAACTTTTGTGAAATCCATAAAAACTTTAATATATAATACTGTAAACTAAAAATAAATTGAAATATAAATAAATTAAATTTAACAAACAAACAAATCTGAACGAAATGGATATAGCGAGCAATATTGAAGATTAAAATTAGTATTAAATAACATGTAATTAGAAGTAAATTAAATGTACATATTTTTTTAAATATATATATATATCGAGGAGGGATAAGACGAGGAGTATTCCATGTCCCTATTCCGACTCTAATTTAGGAATAAAAACTTGCCTTGTCCATATCCCAATCAGGCTTGATAATGTACTATTCACATCATATTAAGAACGAATACCCACAAGACCCTCTATTTGGAAAAATTAATATCTCTACTTGTGTTGTTTTGTGTAAGGAGATGTTTAGATAACGTATTACATTCGTATTATATTTAAATATAATATATATATTGAATATAATATATTTTTGGATGAAAAATATTTATATTACATTCAAATATAATATTTATTTGGATGAAAAATATTTAAATTATATTTAAATATTGAATATGTGATGTAACTGATAAAAATAAAAAGCAAAAAAAGGAGAGAAAAATAAAGTATGTAATATAATTGATAAAAATAGTAGAAAAAACGAAATAATAAATAACAATTGTATTGAATTTTATTTGTGATATAATTGATTTTTAAACATAATATTTTTATATTTAAATAAAAATTATATTACGTTTAAATATAATATACACACCAAACATCTTCTAAATAAATATTATGAACCTGAATGATACATATATCAAATCCAGAATAAAATAAAATATTAAATCAAAACTAATTAATTTAATTATAATTTTTATTAATTTTTTTAGGCAAATAAAATTAACACTAAAATTTTAGATTTTAAATCTTCAAATAAACAAGTCGTATGACTGCATTTGACTCTCCCTCCACTTATTTATTTATTTATTTTTGGGAATGTTTGATTAATTTATTTGAGTTTTCCACGACGCATACTGTTTGGGTCAAAAGAGTACAGATAAAAGGATAAAGACTTTTCCTTGCAATTTTTTTGGTCCTCATTTCGATCATTGTTGAAAAGGAGTGTTCTTAGTCAATTTTGTGATTGTGCCTTTTTTTTTTTTTTTGATTCGACAGAGGTTTTATTTTTCTGCCCTGCTAGATATTTTGTTTGGACATCCCAACATCTGCTCTATCTCAAATTAATCGTCAATTATGCTTCAGTTTCTAAATTGAATGAACCTTTTAAATATTTGATCAGAGAAAAGGAAAAGAATAAAGTTTTTGTAACCCAAACACTAGAGACATAAAAAAATGCAAAAAAAAAAAAAAAAAAAAACAGAAAGTAAAAAAGAAACGCCAGATAGCAAAATTCAGATTGAATATTTTCATTAATAGCATAACCCTCGTTCGAATATAAGCAATTACGAGAAAATAAGCAATTCTGTATATTTTTCTCACCCTATCAATAGGATAGGAAGCCGCCTAACTTTAAAAAAAAATTTTATATACATATATATTTATAGATTCTATCAATCTCTATATAAAATGATTTCAAGGGAGAGTTTTGAAGATTTTTTTTTTATTTGAAAAAGTTAGTTTTAGAATATGGATTTAAGAAAAAACTGTTTATAGTGAAGAAAATATAAAATTTTAAAAATTTATTCAAAAAAAATATCAATATAGATTTTATTTTATTTCTCTTAAAATTTAATATAATTTGAAAAAATCAATCATCTCATTTATATTTGCATATATAAAATTATAGATTTTTAAAATTTAGAATTTATTATAAAGTTTTGAAGATATAAATAGTAAAAAATGACGGTGGGATAAAAAAAATAAAAAAAAGTTGTTTTCAAACCAAAATTGATCCCCAAACGACCCCTCAATTATTATTAATTTGTACCTGTGCCTCATCACGATAGATTTTTTTTAACGTTTTTTAAGATTAAAGAAAACAATTTTTACAACAGTTAAATATAAGTCTCACTGTTGATTAATAAGAAAAATGTGTGCCAAAGTTGTTTAGATAGGTTGGTAGTGTTCATCCTTCTCGTTAAATGCCTAGATTTGAATCGTCCTTATCTGAATAACAACCCATTTCTTGAATGATGTATATATTGTGTGGGAATTGACATCCACGACCTCCACCTTTACGAGTTATTTAATATCTCATTGGATAAATACATTATATTTGAATACAATTCATTTTTTGAGTATTGTATTTAATTGAAAAGTATTTATTTTGTATTTGAATGAAATATATGTTTAGATGAAAAGTATTTTAGAGTTAAAAAATTGATGTGATTGATAAAAATAAAAATAAAAAATTAGAGTTAAAAAATTGATGTAATTGTTTTAAAAAAATTTTAAATAATAATTATTGTCGTAATACTATTAAAAAAATTATATTTAAATATAAAACTTTACATTTAATGTAAAATTGATTTTCACAACACTAAAAAACATATTCCAAATATGTCATAAATATACAAGCCTCTATTTGTATAGCTCTCTTTTAGTATAAATAAAAAAGAAAAGTAATTATAACCAACTAATATTTATTGTCACAATCAATGAGGACAGATACACATATAATTTATTATATTATGTTCCACTTTTACTAACTACGGTGTATCAATGGAAAAGCCAAAAATAAAAAATAAAAAAGGACCAAAAAAAAAATCATGCGTGGTCTGGTCTGTGCACCACCGGCCCATGTGGGGCACGAATAACCAGCAAGCAGAAGACAGAAGATGTCTGAGAATTATTTGATTCCTTTTATTTTTTCGTCAAATTGTTATTTTCCATTTGATTCGACAATTTTATATCCAGAGAAAAAAATAATTTCTATCAATTTCCTCTAAATTCCAGAAACAAAAAAATTAAATGCGTAAAATTTTTCAGAGGGGAGTTAGCTCCTTATGTGGATAACGTGACAATATTTAGTAATGAAATTCTGCGTGATTTATACAATAATAGCACAAACACTGAAACCTTAATATTTAAGAAATCTGTTGTAATGTAAAAATTATATTAATTAGGTGATTGTATATATAATTTAATAATAATTTCATATATAATTATTTTATTATAAGTTGAATAGTTTATTTCATCGTTTCAAAGTTGAAAAAAATGTTGATCATCACATAAATCTTGTAGAGAATTTCACAATATGAGAAAAAACCAAAAAAGCAAAAAAAGAAAAAAAGTTTAATTGATACCGGGGTAGATTGATCAATTTCAATGTTTTTTTATTTTAAATTACAATCAATCTCCTCGACCACTATATTGGTTTTTAAATATTACTTCTCCAGTTCATTTTTTTTAATATATCCGTACAATCTAACCTAATTGAATTTGGATTGAATTATATGTTGATTTTTTTTAAAAAAAAATGGAGAGAGAGAAACATCTTGGTCTAGTTTATTTTTAGCATACGAGAAATACAAAATATAAAGTAATGCAGAAGCAGGAGTAAGGGTTAATAAAACAAGAAATAAAGAAAGACATCAAGAAATAATTTTTCAAATGAAAACTATTAGATTGATAAAATCCAGTTTTATTTATATAGCTCGAAACCCTTCTCCTTTCAAACATGAATAGTCCAAGTATTTTTTTTTTTTAAGATTATGATCACATCTCTCCATAAATTATTGAGCTTTATTAATTTATTCCTATCTTAAAATCACAATCACTACCTTTGTTGCACCTTGTTTCTTCAAATTCACTATTGTAAAAACTCATTGATAAAAATAAAAATAAAAATAAAAGATCATCGAGACTACTCCAAAAATAATGACCTCTAATATGATACTCTAATTATTGATCTTAAAGGAAATTTTCAGTTATGATTATGGAGATCTGCATATTTATAGGTTTTTTCTGCATAAAAAGTAATATGCAAATGTAAGCTTCGTTGTAATAGACAACTTTATAAAGGTTGTGGCACATGCTTAATGGTAAACTTTCTTTTATGTGTAGAGTATATATATATTTTTTCTTTTGCTAATGGAAACTTTCTTGTACTTTAATAATAATAATATAAGAAAGCTCTCCCGGCTTTCGTAGTACCGTATACCTCCGGAGATGTTTTCTCAAATCATGATCATGTTTGATTTTTCATTATCAATGTCGAGTGCGTAGATTATAAGTAGGACTTTAGTTTTTATAATTTAATCTTATAAGTATAATTTATTAGTAATTAGACATCTAACTCTATCTTAAATATAAAATTTGAACTTCCATGATCCCATCTCAAATTAAAAAAAAAAAAAAAAGATTTCACGTTCGTGTAAATAACAAAGAAATATTCTACCTAGTGCTATTACAACGCTGTAATTTATCGATTCTAATTAAAATTCTGTCATGTTTAAGCGTTGTATGAGATGTTTAAAAGTATGTATTATATAGGTAAATGACTTATCAAGAATGAACTTTTCAAAAATAATGTTGTTTTTTTTAGGGTTTTTTTTAAATTTTTTTGAGGTACTCTTAATAATCTTTTTTCCATCCATTGATTAGAAAAACGACAAGCGGTTCATCTTGATAAACTAGATGTTGATTGTTGAAAACGACAGTCAAAATAAACGACATGTCATTTTCCCAATGGAGAAAACGACACGTGTGAAAAGCTACATGTCGTTTATCCTGCTTTACAAAACATGTCGTTTCAAAAGGGTTAATGGGAAAGTTGTCATCTTTGTTGGCAGTGGAAGGATCTCTAATTCTATATCCCCTGCGTTTTTACCCTTTTTCAATCTGTCGTTCGTGCTTTTATCGTCTATGGTAAGCTTGTTCTATCTTTTAAGCTATCTGTTTTCAAGAATGTTTGCTTAACCATGATGTTTTCAAGGTAATTTTGGTAACTGTTCCTCTCGGAGCAGAAATGCACACCAACTGTTTGTTAAAATGCCCAGCTGATACGACTTTTTCTTTTACGTTATCTTTTTTTTCTTTCTATGATTCAAAATAGAATCTGCACAATGCCCTTTTTAAAGCACCTAACCCTCTTTTAGATCGTAGGTTCAAACGCGCAAATTTAAAGAGTAAGTTAAAAATATTTGTAAAAGAAAACACTGAAGTAAAAAATTTGGAAAGTGGGTTCGAAAGTGTTCATAAATAGTGTTTGGGATTTTATTGCAGTTACTCTAACTTATGGAGCGGTGGAGTGGAGTTTTAAGGGTCCCATTACACACTAATAGCAGAGCATGTTATCAAGTTGCTGCATCTCTTTGCGTTTCACCAACTTCCAAATCCCTCACCGTAAGGTCCTTTGCTCAACCGGTATATTATATATGCGTAGGAGAGAAATCTTCATAACCGGCTTTTCATAAGAACTGATGTTTCCTGAACATATCCATTTCCATTAAGGAGAATTTTAAGCATAAGATTTGTTTTTTCTTCCTAGGAACTAGAAAGTTACAAAAATTAAGTCTGCAGATTGAAAGTTTGAGTTTTGAGTTACGCTGTACTTTTTTTCTTATTCCCCTAATGTCAAAAGGGTTACCTTAAAAATTGTTTTGTACTTGGGGGGTCAGGTGCCTTCTGCAAATGCCATCTTTTTCGGTGGAGATCGAGTTGCGGGGTCTGGGAATCCAGTGATTGAAAGGCTCTCTGATTTGCAAAACATAGCTCAAATTCTGGTTTCAAAAATTGGTGGTTCTGTCAATGCTTGGGTAATTGAGGCTGCCATGTTTAATGGACCTTTTGCTGTATACAAAGACTTCATACCATCTGTGAATCAATGGGGAGAGCCAAGATCATATGATCCAATTGGATTCCCCGCTTCTGGATTGGTCGTCTCACTCTTATCAAATTGTCTTAAAGAGGTACGTCTGGATAAAATTTGGAGAGGAAAGAAGAATCTATGGAAGAAAATTTTAGTGAGAGGGCCTTAGAAAGAAGGTTACTTCTCTGATATATGTATATATGTATGTTGATTGAATTTGTACGACAGGTGAAGAGTGTCATTCCACAGAGACAGAAAGGATCAAGCCAAGCTGGCATTTCCGCGAGGCAATTGAATTGGCCTAAAACTTTCGTCTTTGGATTTAGCAAGGGTGGATCTGTAGTTAACCAACTAGTTACTGAACTTGGCTTCTCGGAGGTGAGATCTTGCGAAGATCCACCACAAATGGAACAAGACGACGAACATCACCAAATCATACCAAGTACAAAAGATAGCCTCTTAAACAGCATTGCCGAGATACACTACGTGGATGTTGGATTGAATTCTGTTGGTGCGTACATTACTGACAGTGACGTTGTTGAGAGAATCTCTAGACGCCTTGTGCAAGGAGAAGGAAGGGGAGGAATACGTTTTGTACTTCATGGAACTCCCAGGCAGTGGTGTGACAACAGAAGGTCTTGGATTCGCGATGAAAAGGATGAGTTGTTTCGTCTGCTTCGCTCTGGGACTCAGAGGAGTGGAGGGAAATTACAGGTTTTGGAGAGATTTTACTTCGCGAATAGCTCCCCTGATTTGCAGATGCATTTTGAAATAATTGAAAAGTTGGATCTAAGTTAACTTCTTCAGAAACACCATAATGGTTGTAAATTTGTGTACAATGAAATTTGGAAATGCTTTTAGTGTGTATCGACTTTGTCAAAGTACTTCTTGTTGTTTTCATGATTAATGAGCTGTGAGCTCTGACGTTACTTTTGTAAGAGCAAATTGTTAGAATAGCTCTTTTAGTGCACATGTTTAGAATTTTTGCCCCACTTAATTAGTGATTTGGATTTTTGCCTTGTTAGATTACTTTTTATTTGATATTGTAAGAGGGTAGAAAATCCTGAAGCCACTATGAATAGTGCCATTCCAGATATATGTTCTTTTTTAAAAAAAAACCCCTAATTGTTTTAATTATTTTTTAGTTACTCTTCTTTGTGGTTTTTAGCTTAATTATTTTTCAACTACTCAGGCATAGAGTTGCGACGATGCATAGAAGAGAAAAAAGTTGTACTGATAATCCAATAACCACGCCAAATACGACACCGAGCGTGTCTACTTTCGATTCCAATCCCAGAACCCGCGCCCTCAGCTCCTCCATAGACGTTTCGGTTTCTTCTAAACGCATCTCCTGATTTTCTAAACTCTTTTTCTGCTTGGCAGACTAACAGAAACAACTCAAACATTGCGCTCCAGGTCAATGAATATAACACGAAATGACGATAAACAGAAAAAATAAAAATAAAAATAAAAATAAAAACTACTTCTTAATATGATGTTAAATAATCTTCACATTTGTGCTTTTAAATATAATACGAGACAATTCCTACATTAATTTGTAGGAGACATGTTTTAATAGGGATCTCTAAAATGTAAGCTCAAGGAGGCAGCAGAGAAAGGAGAACTTAATCGCAGCCTCACCAAAACGAAATTGCTAAGACGCCTTGAATCACAGGCACAGGTTTAAACAGAACAAGGAAATGCTCCTCAGAACAAGAAATTCGCTTGTGAAGCTCGCTGCCCAAATCGTTCTATTTATTTAATCTCTATTATACACTTAAAGTTCGAAAGATTTAACACTAGAACACATGTTTTTAGCAATCGAAATCGGCAACGAACAGGAGAAGAGCGATTTATCATATTAAAGAAAGTTGAAGTGCCAATCCCCTCGTATACTCTGCAGTTTTTAATTATAAACTACACGTATAACAGGAGACACAGAAATCCTCCGACGATTAGCTTCCCTAAGAACTTCAACGGACTTAAATTTATCAACCAAACACTCATGATGCATTAGCATTAATTTTTTGGCTACCTGCATTCATCAAGAGATAAAAACTTTAGAGACCAATTAAAATGAAATAAAATAATAAGTTAAAAAAATAAAAAAAGGGAGTTAGACAAGCTATTGAAACTTAAAACTGTCCCTCTTACGGGGTAAAGCCTTGTACAAGTTATTCATCAATAAAAAAGCTAACTTGACGTAGGACTACTACCTGGAGTTTACTCGTATGTCCCCTTATTCTAATAATATTATAACAAGTATTTTATCTTACATGACTTTTTAATAGATGTGACATGATATAATTAAAGAGACGTTTTTAATTGACATTTCACAATATTATGAGAGAGATATAAAGGCGATAGAAATAAGAAGACGCAGAGTTGAATACCTTAATTTCTAGTGAGCCGAAGTATTCTTTTCTTTCAAGTTCTTATTCTCTTCAATTTCAAAGGATTTAAATAAGAACTTGTATTGAGTTTTTCCTACTCATTTTGAACCAATGAAATTAAAAAGTACTATTTTATGATGGGATTTATAATTTTTTTAACAAGTTTTTTATTTAAACAAATGACTTAAATTTTTAAAAATTAATTAAAAAATCATTTTTTAAATGATTAATTAATTTTTTTAAATGATTATTTAGTGATTAAAATTTCTGATTTTCTTAATCGATTGTTGATTCATCAAACTTTAAAAAAATGACAAATAACCATTTTGTTAAATATAAAAATAGTTCAATTACCTATTAGATTTCATTTTCATAAAAGAAGAAGAAGAAGATGGAAAGAGAGATTTTAACATTCAATAATAAGTGTGGAAAAGGATGAATAAATGCCAGAATTTAAGAAAAGAAGGAAGTCAATTATACCTCTTCAACGCTGCCGTCATCAACCTCAGTATTTAGAGAAAGCACGCATTCAAACGACATATCTTCTAAATCTGTAACAACCGGGAAAATTCACATTTTTCGGAGAATAATTACACAATGAATTTAAGCGTTAAAATGTGAAATTAAGTGATTTAATATTGTTTAGAACTAAAATAAAATGTTCTAACAATGTTAAAGGATGAAAAATGAGTAATAGTGATATTATGTGTGTGCACGTGTGTGCCACTCACAGTATCAGGAAGTAGGTCAAGATGATATTATCTTGACATAAAACTGATAAATTTGGGTTCAGTACACCCAAATTAGTCAGGATAGCCTATCAGCACGCTCAAATTTGATAATTGAGCACAAGGGTAATTTTTGATCAAAAATTCGCAGTATCGGAAACTGGTCGAAACGACATCAGATGAAAATAAAACTGATATATTTGGATTCAGGACGCCCAAATTAGTCAGCATAGCCCATGTTGAAATTTTGGGTGAAAAAGTATATAAAGAACGGGAAAAATGTGGAATTTACTCATTTGTCCACAAATTCTCTCTCTCCTCGTTTCTCTTTCTCTCTCTAGCCGAATGTGTACAGTAACCGACCATCGGAAATGGTGTCCGTTTTCGACACCGCCGGTGTCATCGGAAAGCTCTCGCCGAGCTAAGTCCGATGGTGGGTCGACGCGACGGAGCAGCCGCCGGAGCAAGCCGCACGCGCCGCCTGAAGGTCGCCGGAGCCGAAATCTTCCCGGTGAGATTTCTCCGCCGTCTGGCCACCATTTGCCACGAAACCGGTCCCAAAATGTTCGTGGTGAAGAGTACTACAAAACCCAGGTGGTGGATCGCCTCAACACCGGCGGAATCGCACCGCCCGAAGTCGCGACGTCGTCGTCGTGGAGTCGCCGTCGAAACCGCCGTTTCCGGCGATGTTGAGCTGCACCACCGGTGTAGAAATGGTCGCCGTGAAGAGGGGAGCAAAAGCCCTCAATCAATTTCGGGGAAAAAGTCCGGCACGGCGGAGCTCCACCGTCGCCGCCGTGGCCGTGACTTTCGGGGGGATTTTCCGGCGATTAGGGCCTCCAAATGTGAAATTGAGGCTACCAATGGATTCCTCTCGTCGAGATCTTCAAAATGGACTACCCACTTGCCACCGTCGCCGCCGGTCAATGCCGGTCAACGGCGGTCAACGCAGGTCAACGGCGACCGTTGACCGAAAATGGATGTTTGGCCCGTTAGCCTATTTTCGACGTTCCGGACGCATCCGCGGAGTCGGATTTGCAAGACGGGACCTCAGACATGAAGAACGAAGAATTAGGGTTTATGCCGTCGAGACCGGACTGCAATTCGGTATAAATCCCGACCCCTTTACGTTCCGCAATTTAATTGTTTGGGACTGTTTGTATGATTTTATGATTATTGGTATGAAAAATGTGGAAAAGAATGTATGTAAAAAGAAGAAAATGACTGTAATGGAGAAAAAGAAAAATATGTGATGATGTAACGATTTTACGTAAACAGTATGAGTTTTACGTAAAATCTAGGCCTCTGGTATAGTACGTGATAGAATTAGATTAGGATAGATGGTTTTCAGGTGTTTCCTAAACGCTGGAACCTCAAAAATTAAGGGGAAACTCTGCCGAAATTTCTAAAAATAGCACCAGGGGTAATATGGGAAACGAGGGGTAAAAATATGATCGGAAAGGGAACCCGAGCCCCCTCGAGGAATTGGGGCAAGGAAAAAGGAATGGGTAAGGTATGATTAGTAAACCGACCCTTCAAAACCCTAGAACGCAAGAAAAAAACATGAAACCGATTCTGAGGTCGGAATAGTACTTCCCGAGGGCCGGGAATGTGAAAATTTGGTAAAATGATAAGAATTGATCCGGAAAAGGTCCGATAAGATTTAAAAAGTTAATTAAATGATTTTGGATTTAGAAAATCCAGCTTAAGTATGAAGATGAAAATGTTATGGTTAAACGACCCATCAGGGGCAAAACGGTCATTTTGCCCAAAGATTATCAAATTATGGGAAAAGAGCCCCAATGACCCTGGAATAAGTTAATGGAGTTTGTAAAAGTCAAAATTGAGGTTTAAGTTATGAAAAATCATGTCAAGGGCAAAATTGTAATTTTATCAAAAGTTAGGGGTTAAATCGTAATTTTTAAAAAAGTTGGAGAAAAATTCAAAAAGGCCCATTAAGGTTTAGAAAGCTGTCCTAAGGCTATAATTAAGGATTATAAGATCAGAATTTAGCTTTTTAATAAAATAAAAGCTATAAATGAAAATGTGATTAACGGACAAAGTTTGTCTGTAGGAACCCAATCCAAAAGCGACAAAGGACGTCGATGGATCCCAAGAAGAGGATAGGCACACTATGGGTAAGTTCAGACATTTACCCGTCTGTAACTATGAACAAGCTTATCGTTTTTATATGTTTGGTATGCAAATGTCATGATGTGATTTATGATGATGCTATAGAAATGCTATAGCAATGTTATGATGATATTAAAAGATATGTTTTAATAAATAATTTATAAAAATATATATGTATATATATGTATATATTGAATTACGAAAGAAAGGTATTATAAAAGTTTTATGAGAATAAAGATGTGAGTAAGAGAGATAGAAGAATGGAAAGAGTAAGAACAAGAATGTTATGATAGAATGCATAAGAAAGAGATGAGATATGAAAGGAAAGAATAGGTATTTATGAAAATTTTTATGGAAATTAAGTTATGATTGATAGAGCAATGATGATCGGTGATGAAAAGAATTAAGAAATGGATGTTTTATGAGGACGAAAGGATAGATGTTTTATGAAAAATGATATGAAAGTAAAGAGTTAGACAAGAAAGAAAAATAATGATAGGTTATGATAAAAGGTATGATGAAAGGATTAGAATATAACGATAAGATGTGATCGATTGAATAGAACGATACGCTATGATCAATAGGAGGATGATGATAAGATACGGTAGATAGGAGGATGCAAATGATAAGATGAACAGAGAATAATTATCTACACGTAACAAAACATGTTTTATTTGTTATGATGTGATGTGATATATATAAGTAATATGTGTTATATATGTTAAAGTGTGATTAACATAATTCACACAAATAAAGTAAAGAATTAAGAAAAGAAAAACAACGAAAGAACAAATATTCTATGGAATGTTTTATGAAAAATGAGAAATGAAAGATGATGAATATCATGAAAAATATGTACAACGAAAAATCAATATAAGAAAAATAAAAGCCTACAAGATAATAAGACTGAAAACTTAAGTTGTTGGCGTACCGGTCTCCCTACAAGGTCGAGACTTCCGGTCTATATCCTCCGCGTAGATGTGGCGCTACCCTGAAGGTGTGGTAGATTATAGGTTGGACCAGCCCCGAAGGTGAGGTTTTATGTGACTGTGAGGTAGGTTGGTGGGTAGCTCCCCCTCCTCCCACTGTCCACGCGCAACTAGATACGTCCAACAACGGGCCCAACCAAAGGAAAGTGGAAAGAAAACAAACGAAAGAAGAGTGAAAAGAAAAGAAAGGAAAAGAGAAGAAAAGAAAAGAAAGGAAAAGAGCGTGAAAAGAAAAGAAAAGAAAAGAAAGGAAAAGAGCGTGAAAAGAAAAGAAAAGAGCGTGAAAAGAAAAGAAAGGAAAGCAGAGAGAAAAGAAAAGAAAAGAGCGTGAAAAGAAAAGAAAGGAAAGCAGAGAGAAAAGAAAAGAAAAGAGCGTGAAAAGAAAAGAAAAGAAAAGTAAAGAATGACATAAAAAAAAGAAACAAACGATATGAAACATAATAGAATCATATATGTGATGTGATGTGAATGACACGTTTTACGTGATGTTATGCTAGTGTGTATGTTACTAGTTTTTAAGATATGAAATGTTAAGAGATGATGATAAAGCGATAGAAAAGTTATAAAGGTTTAGAATAGAAAGTTAAGAAATGATAGGAATGAAAAGTAAAGAAATGAAGAGATTAGATTAGAATGATAAGAGTTGATCGATAGAATGATAAGAACGATGAACGAAGAGATAAACGAGCATGATGAAGCTCATATTCTATGTTATGTTTTGAGGATATGTATAAACGATGTATATGATGTGTATATATACGTGATGTCATATATTCTAGTAATAATTTATATTACTAGTATTTATAAGTTAATGAATGTATGTTTGAACTTACTGAGCATCTAGCTCATTAGTTGTTTATATGTTGCAGGTAAGCAACCTATTAGTTTAAAGTAGTATGATGGACAACAGACGGATCTGCACATGCCATGGGACTGGGCTAGGGTATGGTACTACCATGAGTCTTTCGCTGAGCGTTCAAAAAGGAAGATGAAAGAAAGAAAGAAAGTTATGAAATATGTGTTATAAGAGTATGATAAAGATAGGTATAGTATGTAAGTTAAAAAAAAAAAAAATTTGCTATAGAAATTGCTTCCGCTATAAGATGAGAACGTTAAGAATGGAAAGTTAAGTTAAGTAAGAGGATGACGACCCACAAGGTTGCCAGCCATCATGGTCGGCGTCAGAGCTCGACTGGTTGGTATGATAACGTACGTGGGGGGCGCCACAAAATCATTTGTGTAAAGATCCTCGATAGCAATCCAAAACACAAGAATCACTCATCACTATTCGTTGAAATTCATCATGATTAAAGATAAATAACAAAATGGAATCTTTTGTTAGAAACAAAGTAGAAAGTACCAGAAGAGTTGGTGAACCAGGAGAAGAGATGAGATTAGATTTGGTTGGCTTTCTGACGAGAGTTTCGATGGCCCCAGTTGTTGGCGATGGCCAATTCGAGAGCCGGCCATCGAGAGAGAACCAGACCTATCCCTCCTTTGTATGCCGCCTCCGCCTTCGCCGATAATGTGGGCTTCTTGTCCTTCATCTCTCTCTTTGGTGTCATACTCTCTCCTTGAGTTTGAAAAACATATAGTTCTTTAGTAGTACTCAAACTGTACAAAAAGAAAAAAAAATCATTCTAAACCATATATTTTCATTAAGTAAGCATGGCTTAAATTCTTCAAACTCAAACCATATTCTAAAAAAAAAAAAAAAAAAGTAAGAAATTGAACATATTCTTATCATATGAACATTATTTATAAATAAAATAGCAATTAAAAATTTGTTTGAGAGAAATCATACCTTTATTAGATATTTTTAAAAAATAAATTATCATTAAATTATTTTATAAAAATGATATCATATAAGTACTTATAAAATATATAATATATTTTTAAAAATTATTAAAATCATAACATATTTTATTCATTCTTTTTAAAACAAATTTATTTGTTTCTAAATTTCCCTTTGTTTCTCTCTCTTCACTCTCTTTCCCTTCCTTCTCTCTCTCTCTGCTCTATCACTGAAGAGGTGTGCAAGTGATGGAGGATGCAGTGACTGATCAAGACAGGATAGCCCGTCTTTCTTTTGTGACCTCGCGCAGTGGGTTCTCTTTAGTTTTCCCAATCGTTTGCTTCAGGTCTTCCAATTTAATTGTCCAGCAGTGGTGAAAATGACAACAGATCTAAACCCTCAAGTTCTCCAACATTAAGCTTTGGTGGCGAGGTCATCTGGTTTGGGGATTTTTCAATTTAGGGATTGGGATTAAGGGTTTAAAAATTTGGGGATTTTTTGAATTGTGGGCTGTTTATGAATTTGGGAATTATAGATCATATATGATAAAATATAGATAATGCTGAGCAATTATTGTAATTATCTAGATTTATTTAATAAAAACCAAATTCAAGTTATAAATAGGAAAATAAGCTAGATATCCTGTACACATTAGATTACTGGTAAATACTGGGATTTACTTAAAAAATAATATATTTGTCAAATTCAATTTGATTTTTTTTTTCAAGATTTTAGAGAGTGGCTCTGATGCCATCTTAACAAAAGGAATGTAACACTACATTTTTCTTCTTATTGTTTATCATCAATAAAGGATAAAATTTATAAACTTACAAACCAACCTATCTTAGAATAGTACAAGAAAATTAAGAAAGCTAATTACCAATCAAATTTACAAATACAATTTCATTTCAATCAAATAAATAAAACCTAAATAGCTAACTAATTATTATGCCATTTTATTATTAAAAAAAACTATGAAAGGAAGCTAATGAGACATTTGATAAACGTATTACATTCGCATTACATTTGAATGTAATGCATTGAATGTATTTTGTATTTAGATGAAAAGTATTTACTTTGCATTTAAATATAATATATGTTTGGATGAAAAATATATGAATTGTATTTTAGAGTTAAAAAGTTGATATAATTAACAAAAATAGATAGAAAAATTGAGATAAAGAGAGAATACAATGTGAATAGAAAAAAAATTATTTTCAAAATATTCTGAAATAGTAAATGTATTTGAAGTACTATTGAAAATATTATATTTGAATATAAAACTTTTACGTTTAGATAAAAATTACATTGGGTTTAAATGCAATACGAATGTAAAACTGCAAACAAACACCCCATAAACCTCCAAATTTGAAAAGAATTATCGGATTTCAAAATGCCCCCTCAAGGCTTAGATGCACTAATAATATTTTTGAAAATACTTGCAAGAATTCATCTCAATTTGTTATAATTTGAATGATTAGTGGCAATATATCACATAAGGTTGGAACATGGAATGATTATTAATAAAGCTTAATTTCGTGTTCATACATCTGAACATTCATCTTTAGCAAGTCTAAACTTCTAGTTATTTTATATTGTCTTTTTAACTAGTCTTCTTACTAAATGTGAAACTTAGAAAATAGTATTTTAATTATTTATTACTATATTATATATATTATGTATATGTACATGCTTCAAGCACTTGATGAGTTCAGTAGCTTTGAGAAATTGTTTTCAAGAATTGAGATCTGAAGGCAATGTTTGGTCGGTGTGTCCCACGGCTTCTAATTAATTAACCACTAAAAATGGGGGAGAAAATGTCCATTCTCCTAAATTAAAAAAAAAGTTCGGCAATATATTTATATATATATATATATATTTAAATAGGAGTTCAAAAACTGTCTATTTACCTAATATTTTCAATTTATTAATGGTGTGATAGACCAGTTTGTGTCGTTTTCCTTTACCACTTTTGTCCACGTTGATTTTATTGTCTGTGTCTTTTACTGTTGTTTTATTGTATTGATGTTGAAATCTTATTTCTCTCTATGCCGTTGACCATATTTGTTGTCGTAAACCGACCTATTGATGTCATTTAGCTAGGCTATGTCGTTTCTCGTATTTGTATCATGTTTGCATTTCTTTTTCTGTTGTTTTCACTCTAAATGTCGATGTCGTTAAGTTTCTTTAATATCATCGTATGCTGTTTTTGAAGTTTATTGATCATGTTCATTGTATCATGTGATTATGCTATTGTCGTTTATCATATTTATGTCGTTTTATAGTTTTTTGGCCTCATGTTGATGTCGTTTATTTAGATTATTTTATTTTGCTTTGATGTTCACTCTATCTGTTGATGTCATCGTCGTATGTTGTTCCCAAAGGCAGTTTATTTTTCATGTTCATTATTTCGTTTGCCAACGCTCATGTCGCTTGTCATATTGATGTCGTTCATCCATTAATTATTGTTATTATGTTACTTTTCAAGTCTATTATTATCAATCGTTATTGGTGTCGTTTCTTGTGCTTGCTTTATTCAATTTTCCTCCTCGTTCATCTCATTGATGTTATTTGTTTATAGAACCATTCTAGTTATGTTGTCTTTCAACAACATTGTCGTTTATGTTGATTATGGACAGGACACCTAGATCAAGAAGATCAAGTACTAAAACAGAAAAGAAAAATTCAATAAAGAAAAGGAAAAAAGGAAAGGAAAACTAAAGACCAAGTTCATTGACACAACCATCATGGAAAAAGAGCAGGTAACGACCTCCTTCGTCAAAGGGAAAAATTTTGCTGATAATATAATTGCAAGAATTAACTCACAGAGCGTTTCGTGCATCAATTCGAACCAAAAAAGTCTAGCTGGGTTTTTATTATTTTTCCTGAAAAGTAAAAAAAAAATTATAACTTGTTTTTAAAAAAACTAATCAATTCTAATTCAAAAATTCCATTTCAAACTAATTTTCTGTGTAGAGACCTGCATTATACTTAAGTTCACTAATTGTGTCTCAGTTTATATATCTGTAGAGTCCATTAACAGTACTTATTTTTAGTTAATCTTTTCTATCTTATTTTTTCTTCCTGGTTTGCCGATGTAGACAGTCCATATTAAATATTTGTGTCTTCTTATTCTTTTGTTTTATTAATATTTATTTATTACCAAGTTCGTGGTTAATCTTTGTCAATAACTGCATACGTAGAAAATTGCTAGTCGTACGCGGCATGGCAAGACCATTAGAATGCTTCACCTTCGCCAGTCAATTTGTGAAGTAAGATTCGTCATGGTGTCCTAATTTTCTAACTAATAAATGGGGGAGAAAACAAAGCAAAAACGTGTTGATGGGGTGGGTCTTTACTTTTCTAGCCATGTCACTATAATTGAATGCAATAGTTCATTTCTTAATTTTCTAGGTATAACTTTTCTAGCTATGTCACTATAGTTATATTGCAATAATTCATTTCTTCATTTTCTGGGTATTATTTTTCTAGCTATGTCACTATAATTAGATTGAAGTAATTTATTACTTAATTTTCTGGTCGAAGTAATAGTCGTTGTCTACTACAAAAATCTTAAAATAAATATAATAGCATGCAATAAGCATAAATTTAGCATTCTTTAGCTCGTCAAAGCGTTGTTGCATGCAATATTATTGCTATGCCTATTGACACAAAATTTCATCCATTTATAAATTAGATATCCGACTTATAAGTCACTGACAATAGACTTGGTCGTACACGTAATTGAAAAGAGAAAAGAAAAGAAAAGAAAAGAGAATTTTGGAAACAAAATAACTTGAGATAATTGAGATACCGTACGGGCGAGTCTTTAGTCAATGTTTCATTTTCGGCCTTTGTTTATTTTCTAGCTATGTCATTAAACCACTGATATTACCAATATATATTGCCATGCCCCACTGACACAAATTTCTTTAATAATGTATATATTGCTGCTATGCCTCACTGACACAAATTTCTTTAATAATGTCAATCAGCGTTTTTAGTTATAATTATCAATATTAAGCGCTTTTAGATATCTGATTCCTTTAAAAAAAAAAAGAGATATCTGATTTATATACCAATGAAACTAGGCTTTATTGTAAACCTGACTAAAAAAAAACCCTTATTGAAGATATAGGATAACTTGTTCAATACAGCTAACTATATTACTAGATAGATGGACCTGTTGGGAGCAGCTCCACTAGTGGAAAGAAAGGCTTATTACCTTAGATGTCATATTCCAGTTCTGCAGGGCTTTTACTGTGTGGGGTTGGTGAGGATGTTGTCTCATTTGTGGTCCTTGTGGTATATTTAATTATGAAGTTCTCTCTATCTCTGTCTCTCTCTCTCTCTATATATATATTTATTTATTTATTTGTATGAGCTCTACTTGCGTGCAAAACGTAGAAAATTGCTAGTCGACAACGGCGAGGCTGTCAGTTTCACCATCAGCAGTCAAATTTGCACACAAAAGTTTCCTCATATTTTCTAAACCCTGAAAAGGGGTAGAAAAACTAATTAAGAGCAAACTTGTTGACGGGGGTAAATTTCTTCTCTGGCTATGTCACTAATTGGATGGAACAAAATATTCATGCATTATTGCTATGTCAAATCATTAGAATCGATTTCACCAATTCAGTTGGATATCTGACTAAGATATATAGCGCTGGCAATAGACTTTACTAATGTACACTTGAATTTAAAGAAACAACTCTAAAAATAAAATAACTTGTTCATATGGTTGCTTGCATTAGGGTTGACAATTTGGATTAGAACATGATGAGTTGATACGAGTACAACATGAAATTAACGGGTTTGAATTTTTTATAAATGGCTTTGGGTCAAAAATAGGTTGAGATAATTGATAAACAAATCAGGTTTGTGTTTACCTCTTAACATGAATTAACATAAATTGATACGATTAACTATATATATATTTTTTACTTAATTGTATATGATATAAAATAAGAGTTTTTATAGTTAATAAAGTATAAATAATATGAATTTTAGAACTTTGTAAGCAAATTTCACTTATTTCTTATTAAAAAAAAGATATGTTGACTAATAAATGTGTCAAAGTATCACAATCACATTAAATAAATCATTATTTTATTTATTATTAGTTTAAGTAATTTAATTCGAGTTGATACGATTAACACGATTAATAAATAGATTAAATTTGAGTTTGAGATTTTGACACGAATATTAAATAAGTCAGGTTTGGATTTAATGTAATAGTGTCAATTGAGGAGTATAACACAATATGATAACATGAATTAGCAACCCTAGCTTGCATAGTTCAGTAATAATTTCATATATGACTCTATCATAAAATATAGAGTTTAAATTTTTTCATTAAAAAAAACGACTTATTTACATATTAGAATTTATATTTCCAAATCTAAAATAAAGTGGTATTAGGGACATTAATTCTAATCTTAATTTTTTAGTACCAACTGAAGTGCTAATAAATTGTTACTTGTTGACAGGTAGATACAATGTTTAACTTGTAATGCCAAATTATTTAATAACTGACAAATAAAAAATAACAACCCACATATTACGTAAATTAATACTCAAAAGTTAGATTAAAAGTTGATATCTCTAATATTATTCTATTAATTCATGGTTGCCTCATTTTTTAATAAATATTTTGTAATATAAAATTATGAAGTTGGGTTTTCATTTCATCCCTTACTTCTTCTAATGGATTTGACTAAAGTGTTCTCTTATTTATACTCCTAACATATCATGACATTTTAATTAATGTAGTATGATATTTTAATTGACTGTCATGTTATTATTTAAAGGACAAAAATGGATTTGACTCAAGTGTTCTCTTATTTATACTCCTAACATATCATGACTTTTTAATTAATGTAGTATGGTATTTTAATTGAAATACAATTCTTAATTGACTGTCATGTTATTATTTAGGGGACAAAAATAGAGAGATACGTGAATTGAACCGCTGTCTAATATGAATGAAGTAAAGTTCCTTAGCCATTTGGAAATCATCAGATGTTCTCACAAATCACAAAATAATTAATTAGTAATAAAGCAAAGAAAATAATCTAACAGTTGACAACCCGGAACCAAAGTCTATAAGAATTTCCTGGAGTCGCATCACTTACATACCCAAAAACATAAAATTAGAAAAGGAAAAAAAAAATACATTCAATCAATATGGGGATGTTGCTCGTATGGTGGCCTTCGTTGGTGAGACTACTGATCTTAAACCTTTTGTTGTTTCATGTCAGCTCTTTGAATACTTCTTTGCATTTGTCTTGCCATGAAGCTGAGAGGTCTGCCTCGTTGCAATTCAAGCATAGCTTTGTCACTGATGAGTCTGCTTGTCAAAACGAGGGCGATTATCCAAAGGCTTCCTCTTGGGAAGCCGAAGGAGGAAGTAGCAACTGCTGCTCGTGGGACGGCGTCGAGTGTGATGAGGAGACGGGTCATGTGATCGGACTTGATCTCGGTGGTGGCTGCATCTGCGGTTCTTTCGATTCCAACAGCACCCTCTTCCACCTTGTCTATCTTCATAAGCTGAACCTTGGTTATAATAATTTCAATCGCTCTTCAATTCCCGCTTCCATTGGGCAACTTACAGAGATGACTCATCTTAACCTCTCTTCTTCCTTTTTCTTTGGTCAAGTTCCGTATGAAATTTGGCGGCTGTCCAAGTTGTCTTTCCTTGATCTGTCCATGAATTTTGATGCAGATTCTAGAGAAAACTTTTTGAAACTTGAAAGACCCGTTCTGAGAAGCTTGGCTCAGAACTTAACTCTTCTGGAAATGCTTCGGCTCAATCACGTGGACATGCTATCGAAAATTCCAGATTTCCTATCAAATTTCTCTTCTTTGAAAGAGCTCGGTCTAGCTTATGCGGGACTAAATAGATCCATTCCATCTTCGCTCTGTATACACTTACCCAACTTACTGTTCTAGACCTAAACTCAAACCTTTTGACTGGTTACATCCCATCTTCACTTCAAAACCTAACCCAACTAACCATTTTACGTTTATATCGCAATTACCTTTCTGGTCCAATCCCATCCTGGTTGGGAAACCTTACCAAGCCAAATCTTGTCAGCCTTTTTACAAGCGAATTGGATGGTTCGATTCCCCAATCATTATCCAAGCTCGATAATCTTGAATTTCTTTTTGTGGCTGAGAACAATTTAAGTGGCACCATTGAATTTGACATGTTCTTGAAGATGAGACGTCTTGTCTCCCTCATTCTTGGCGCGAACAAGTTGTCAGTAAACTTTGGAGCGAGGAACGTGAACGCAACGACACTTCCAAAGTTCAAGGTTCTGGGATTGTCTTTATGCACATACGAGAGTTTCCAGATTTTCTTGTGCACGAAAATGAGCTGCGATGGATGGACCTTGCTGACAATAGTATTCAAGGCCATATCCCCAAATGGATATGGAATGGAAGTGTAGAAACTCTCAAGTGGGTCAACATGTCTAACAACTTCGTAACAGGCTTTGAAAATCAGCCAACCGTTCTACCGTGGCTTCATCTGGAAGTACTAGACCTTCATTCTAACATTCTACGAGGACCACTACCGATTCCTCCATCATCCACCTTGCATTTAGACGTCTCAAACAACATGCTAAGCGGTGAAATTTCCTCATTGCCCTGCAACTTGAGTTCAATCAGGGTTCTCGATCTGTCTAATAACAACTATAGTGGCACGATCCCCCATTGTTTCGAAAACACAAGTAGCTCCTTGTCAGCTCTGAATTTAAGAAACAACTCCTTTCATGGCTCCGTTTTGCCTCTATCATTCGGGAGCGAAAGCAGTTTGAGGATGATTGATCTTAGTCACAATCAATTTCAAGGGAAACTTCCACGATCTTTGGCAAATTGTATGATGCTCGAGTATATCGATTTCTCGAATAATCAACTCATTGCTGTCTTCCCCGCTTGGTTGGGGACTCTGCGGGTTCTAGAAGTCCTCCTTCGGCGGAAGAATCGATTTTATGGAGAAATAGAGAGACATCAAAACACTTCAGGGTTTTCAAATTTACGTATCGTTGATTTCTCTTACAACAGTTTCACAGGTGAATTGCCTTCTGATTACATGTTTGTTTGGAATCGCATACAAGGTTTCAAGATGAGAAATTTGACGTACATGAATGCAAGGGAAATCGTTAAACTCAGCCAAAACGAAACTAATTTTTTCTACTACTTTTATTCAACGACAATTATGAACAAACGAGTGGAAACATTCTATGGGATGATCCGAGAAGAACTTGCACTCATTGATCTCAATTAATCTAACCTAATACCCTCAAATTACGGAAACAAACTTCAACATGTTACTCTATTTCTCTCATTTAAGTTTTCTTTATTTGTTGTTCTCAAGTGAAATTGATAATTTCTTTTTAATTTAATTGATCGATAAAATTATAAGTAAAATGCCACTGACTGCAACTAATAGTGGAATTTTTCATGTAAGAGCAGGGAAGAAATTTTGTTGGTAATATTAAAAAATCTCAATTTGTTATAACTTGAAGAGTATTCGCGACATGTCACACAAGTTTGAAGCAAGAGAGCAACAGTACTTAATTAAGGTTAATTTCCTGATTAGATATAATCAGCGATTGTATGTTAAATAAAGTCCTCTTCTTAAACACAACACTTACTAGAAAATAGTCCTTAACTACAATAGCATTTATTTTGACTCCGTCCTTACACTCATCTTTGATATGTGACACGAATATATGGAACTAAAATCAATATTTTCAAATATAATTATATAATAATACTATATATTTTGGACACTGATATAACGCAAGACATTCAAAGTATACTGCATATTCAGGTCAACCAATGGCATGCACTTTATTTTGACTAATAAAAATGCAATACGAAACCGGCCTATTTTTTACGACATGAGCATTTGCTACATATATATATATATGTAAGTATGTATACATATATTTTGGCCTTCCCTGTAGCCACATGCATATGTAGTAAGGGCCCGATTAGGGATCTTTTGGAGACAAAGTTTTAAAGATTTTGTTGGAAATGTGTATTTGTAAGAAGGACTTTTAAATAAGTTTTATGATATAAAAAATAAAATAAAAACTTAAAATATATTCAGGAAAAAATATAAATGGATTTTGTTTTATTCGTTTCTTTGTTATAAGCATGTTAACCTAAGAATTATCTTATTTTGATTCAAAATAAGAAAGTAATGGACTTCTAAAATTTAAGTTTTTTGAAATAGAAGAGAATAAAATGTAGGATCATGAGTTTTGGATTAAACAGTAAAATACTGTCTAGAAAAGTTGTTCCAAACAAGCTCTATTTTAAAATAGTTGCAAAAATTCATTTCAATCTTTTATAATTTGAATTATTAGTGGCGGTATATCACATAAATTTGGAACAACGTATCATTATTAATAAAGCTTAACTTCATGGTCATACATCAGAACACTTATAGTTAGCAAGTCTAAATTTCTCCTCCTCATTTGATTTTTATTTTTATTTTTTTTTAAAGTAGTCTTTTTACTAAACGCGAAACTTAGATAATTGTATTTTGATTATTTGTTACAATTATATATATATGTTTGTATATACTTCAAGCACTTGATGAATTCAGTAGCTTTGAGAAATTGTTTTCAAGAATTGAGATCTGACCGCAGTGTTTGGTTAGTGTGTCAATTTTGGCAGAGAAATTTGTAGAGAAACACTGTACTTATCGTGTTCTAATGATTCTAATTAATTAACCACCGAAGATGGGGGAGAAAACGTCCATTTTCTTAAATTAAAAAAAAAAGTTTGGATATATATATTTTTGATTTAATTGTTCATTAACTACCTATCAGCCTAATCTTTCCAATTCATTAACGATGTGATATACCAGTTTGTGTCCTTTTACTTACTACTTTTGTTTGCGTTGATTTTCTTGTTTGTGTCTTTCACTGCCGTTTTATTGTATTGATGTTGATATATTGTTTCTCTCTATGTCGTTTGCCACTTTTTTTTTGTCGTAAACTGACCTATTGATGTCATTAAGCTCGGCTATGTCGTTTCTTATATTTGTGTCATGTTTGCATTTCTTTTTCGGGTATTTTCCCTCTACATGTTGATGTTGTTAAATTGCTTTATAATTGTCGTATGCTGTTTTTGAAGTTTATCGATCATGTCCATTATATATCATATGACTATGCTATGGTCGTTTCTCACGTTTATATTGTTTTATAGTTTTATTGTTGCGCCTCATGTTGTTGTCGTTTATTTGGGTTATTTTACTTTGACGTTCACTCTATCTGTGGACGTCATCGTCGTATGTTGTTCCCAAAGACATTTTATTGTTCTTGTTCATTATTTCATTTGCCTATGCTCTTGTTTCTTGTCATATTGATGTCGTTCATCCATTAATTATCGTTATTGTGTTACTTTTCAAGTCTACTATCATCATCGTTATTGCTGTCGTTTCTTGTGTTCGTTTTGTTTAATTTCTCCTCCTCGTTTTTTCAGGATTACTGTCGTTTATGTTAATTATGGAGAGAACAAGTAGAATCGCGAAGACCAAGTACTAAAAGACAAAAGGAAAATTTTCCCAAAAAAAAAAAAATAAAGGGAAAACAAAACAAAAGTTCACTAAATGTGTTCTCTCAGTCTATATATATATATAGTACTTATTTTTAGTTAATCTTCTCTCTCTCTCCCCTTCTAGTTTGCCTATGTTGACGGTTCATATTAAATATTTGTGTCTTCTTATTCTTTTTGTAATTAATACTTATTTATTACTAAGTTCTTAGTTAATCTTTTCATTACGTGGAGACCAAAGTCATCAAAGTCCAACTCAACTTGGTAAGTCACAATTGGACGGGCTATTTACATATATGGCCATTTTCACTATATGGTTTTAAAAAAAGTCCTAAAATAAACAAGTTTATAAATTGAATAAAATAAACAACTGATCACTCTAAAAGGACTAAAGTAACCTTAATATTATTAAAATATATAAATACTATTAAAATAATACCAAAACGTTTTTTATGGAATCCAATTTTGGAAATAAAATTTCTTTAATACATTTGTTTTCGAAAGTTTAATCCATAGGAAAGGAAGCAGCAGCACACGTACTGTGACACCCCCTTCTTAATTAAGAAGTTTGTATCAAATTTCTAATTAAAATATCAAATTGTATCAAATTGTAATATCAGCTATTTTAATTAGAAATTTGATACAAACTTCTTAATTAAGAAGTTTGTATCAAATTTCTAATTAAAATAGCTGATATTACAATTTTTTTATATATTTATAACATTTTTATTTTACAAAAGTTTAGTATACATAATATTTACAATATTTTACAATCCCAAAAAGAAACTTGTTTATTTAAGTTAAGTTTACGAAATTAGTATATTCATAATAGAAACTTCACAATCTTCAAAATATTTTTAAAAGCGGCAATTAAACATTCTGAAAATAGATAGCAACTTAAACAACTCTTACAAAGTTTTAACATCTGCATCACAAAAAATTAAATAAGCTATTATCCAATAAGCTGTATCTATAACATGCACATATAATATAATCATGTGTAAAACCATCAATCTTTTATTATACTTATTTTCATTCACTTTAAACATTTTCGGTCAAAATCGTCGTGGATCCTGTCAAGTGCAAAATTTAACTTAGTACTCGATAGACTATGTGTTTCATAGAATTAGTTTGTTTTTAGTCGTAGTGGCCACCCTTTATTAAAGACCTCTACCTCAAGGGATGTTGCCACTAATATTTGGGTCTACTGGTCCCTCTCACGTCCCTTGCCTACTCATGTACTAAACTATATTTCACACTTTATTTATAAAATATAAAAAAATATAAATATAGACTATAATAGCATTTATCTCTATAGTCATGCTCATGAACAAATTTAATATCAATTATAATCATACAAATCATTCAGTTCATTTAGGTAGAAAATATTTTTTTCAATAAATACTATTGTTTATTGAAAGTTTTAAGAAAGAAGATTCTACTTACCTTATGTCTCAGTGAGTGAGTGAGTATACAATCTCTCTTTCTTATATCCTTGATGTGTTAATTTCACCTTCATGAACAGTGTATAATTGACCATTTAGAGACTTTTCTTTTCTTATATTACATGCTTTATTTAACTTATATAATAATAATAAAACAAATGAGCAATATTGCACATGGATTTATACATATAATATATATATATATATTAAGGACAAAGGATGACAGCGTATATCCTACATCCTTTATTTAATTTATATGGCAATAATAAAACAAATGAACACCATGTTCATGGATGTATACATATAATATATATATATATTAAGGACAAAAGAGGACAACGTATATTTTACATGCTTTATTTAATTTATGTAGCAATAATAAAACAAATAAACACCATGTTCATGGATGTATACATATAATATATATATTTATATATATTGAGGAAAAAGGATGACAACGTATACACTCTCAAATTAAGCTTATTGAACAAAACTAGTATCAAAAAGTTCTGTTTATTATGTAATTGCTAAAATCAATGATTTTGAAAATCAAATAACCAATTAAATCAGCTGTGTTTCAATTGACTTTGTCTGTAATTGATATAAATATCGTAAATAAATAAATATTTACATATCAAGATAATTCCTCAAAGTTAAAAAAAAATATACAAAATCATTTATAATTTCCGTAGTTTAAAACCTCGTATATTCAGTGAAAATCTAGAAGAGGAACTAAAACTGGAACTTCTTATATCACTATTTCATATAATCACATACACACGTAGGTATATATGGGCATACATATAATACACACACGCACATAATATTGTTATTAACTCTCTAAAGGGAAAAACTTAATATTATCTACAAAAATTATCTACAAAACTTAATATTTATATAGATCAAGCATACCTTCACAAATCCTCCTTCACGTAGCTTGGTTTGTCATTACGAGCATAGAAAAGTTGAAAAGAAGTTAACTGTGAATAAGAGGTGAGAGAAAACTAAATAGTATGAGTGGAAAGTTTATCTAACAGGCTAATGACCCTTACCAACTCTAGTGAGTCACTGTGCACAAGTGCAAGTAATATAAGATTTATTTATTATTATTATTATTTTGTTGACTCATCATCCATTTTTTATTCTTGTAGATGCCGTTTACTAGTGTTACTCATCATTACTCACACTTACTTTTATTATTATTATTATTATTATTTTGTCGACTTATCATTCATTATTCATAATTACTTGTATGTCATTTAATCCTTTTGATGCATGAAAAGTTTACGCAAATTTTAATAAATTAAATAATTTATTATTAATATTAAACAAACATATCTAAATTCTTAAAAAAAAACTTTGAAATCAATTCATCAAATCTTATTCTTTTAGCACATTAATTCAATCATCGGTCGAGATATCAATATTTCTCACTGTACAAAAATCTCAAAAATATTCATTATACATAATATAAAAGTAAATAAATAATTATGATTTACCATGTTTATACTTTACATCAATTAAGCACATTTGGGAGAATTTTGGACATTGCAAGTATCATTGGAAAAATCAAACCATTACATTGTTGAGATTTTGCTGTATTTGTTACCTTAGAGGTCGTCCATATTCTCCTCCTCTGCGATAAAAAAATAAATAAATAAATAAATCATGATATTACGATATTTTTAGATATGTTAAACCGTAAGTGTATGGTGTTAAATTTTATTAATATAGTGGTGAGTAGAGTTGTCGTATTCAGGGAAAATATTTAAATTTTATTAAATATTGTGGATTAAATAAACTACTCTTATCTAGATAATGATAGGCTAGTTTAGCAAAATATCAATTAAAATAAAATGTAAAGAACAACCAAAGAAAAAAAAAGACCAATGCAAGAGAGAAAACCCAAAATAACGAAGCCTTAGGGATTTAACTTCACCTAATCTTCCATTATGTTCTTTATGCAAATATGATTTCTTTTTAACTATTAAATGTTATAATCCAGAAATCCCAAAATATTCAATTACCTCTCTCAATTAAGCATAATCAAAACTGTTTATGATTTCAATTCCAATATCCCTATCTAGAATTTAAAACTATAAATGCATTAATTTCATGATCTCCATATACGGATTCTAAGGAATTCAACTATCTCCCGAACAAACAGCATTCCTAGGTCATTCTACCCATGATCCAATTTAAACCCCCTTTCCCAAGCAAAGATTTGGATCTAATTTCATTCAATTTGTGATCAAGAAATTGAAAGCATTAAGCATAGAGTAAAATGAATAACATGAAATAGCTTGATTGAAATCAAATAAACAATCCAAACATAGTTTCAGATTCGGCTACATTAAATCCCTAGACAAAATATTTAGCTAGCATAGTATCCATAAAAACATCAATTAACATGGTGTTCATTGTAACACAGAAATCTAATGAGAATGGCTTCTAATCTCCTTTTTTTTGGGTTCTTTTCTCTGGCAAAAAGTATCTATCCCTCTCTTGGTGGAGCTTGGGCTATTTATATCCTCTGTGTTGCCTTAGAAGTCATAATTCAAGTAAAAGGAAATTTCACAACTCGCTGTAGCACCAAGATCTCTCATTGCAGCGAGATACGATCCGTCGAGACTGGCTTCCCAAAACTCGCTGCAGCAGATAAAACTTCCGCTCCAGCACAATACTCTCACCACGACAAGATTCATTCTCGCCGCAGCCCCATGATCAGCAAAAAATTGAGCCTCGGGCTGTTTTCGCCCTGTAGCCTGTGTGAAGCTTGCTATAGCCGGATCCTAATTATGCCCACTTTGTATTTGACTTATGATTTTCTCTATCACCAAGCTCATGCCACCTAAACCTGTCAAAATATGAACAATAACATCAAAAATACCAAGCGTGATCCTAGAAAAATAATAAAATACCAAAGAAAAATACAAGATAAATTGTGATTTATCACATCCCTACTGTTGAATAATGTAAGCGATGAAATTGAAACTGCATGATATTGGCCAAGTCATTATGTACTTTTGTTTTTAAAAGTGTCCTTAAAGTGTTTCGCGGTGAATTTTTTTTTAATGGATTTTTTGTAAAAATATGGTCCTTAGTGTCATTACGGTAATGATTTCTATGTTTTTCTTTTTAATTAGGGATCTTTAAAGGTGTTGATTGGGTGGTTTTGCTTAAGCCTAAGGGTAATTAGATAGAGATCATAACATTATTGATAACACATTTTTGTATCATGAATTTTTGGTTTAGTATGGTATTTTGGTCATTACGATATTGATTTAGTATACTAATTTGGTGTTTAGTGGTTTTTGAATTTTTTTGTTTTATTTGGTTTTTAGCTATAGTTTGATGTTGGATATTATCTTGATATTAGTTAGTTCTTGGACATTGTAATTGTTATTAGTGTCAGTTTAATCTTTATCTCGTTGTCATGTTATAGACATGGTCATTATGCTTAATATGGTATTAGTCAGTGTCATTGTAATCACTTATTCACTGTGTATAATATGGAACTATACCAGTATACTGTTAATATTCACATGGTCATTATGGAATACTGTTTGAGAAACAATTTTGCAACATGTGATGATGGTGTTGCCCTTATGATCATATAATGATCCCATTGTTTTTATAATCCTGCTCCTAATGACTCAGTCATCAGACTAGCACGTTACGGTAAACACAATATTTAGTTTGACGGTTCTCACAGTTATGTAATGTTGTACTCGATCCTTATATTACTAGTTTTTTAGTCAATATAGTATTGATCTTGGTCATTTTATTACTATAAAATAGTCTTATAACAATTATCTATATTATATTAACCGTATTATTTTGATTTAAAAATCACAGGAACAATATGTTGTTGACTTTTATTGATTGATATAATACTAACTTAGTCATTTTATTACTATACAATAATTTATTTTCAATATAGTGAAAGTTGCGCGTGATTAAAAAAGAGCACTTTATTTTAATAATAAATCAACATACCGCCATAAAATTAGGATACACGATTTTATTTAAAAATGAAATTAAAAAATGAAAACAACTGCCTAACTTTCTTAAAAGTAGGTCAACCGTGTAGAAATGGAGAAGAAAAACGTGAGTGTTTTAATATAAAATTAAAACCCATAAAAACTAGAAATTCTATTTAAAAATGAAAATTCATAGACTCTCACAAAGAAAAGAAAAAAAAAAGGAAACAATGGTTAAAAAAAAATCCTCAAACTTCCTTTAAAATAAGAACCACTATATGGAAATACCAAAAAAATCTCTTCAATAAAAATACAAAAGAAAAAAACTACTTGCTTAATAACTCATTAGCATATCATTAAACGAATTTAAAAAAAAAATTATTAAACGATTAAAAACTTTCTACCTTAAAAACAGAAAAACTTAAAATAATTTATCAGTTCAAAATTTAAATAGATTCCTCAATTTAATGATGTTTTCCCCACTAAAAGAATAATCAGGATATTAAAAAAACATGGAATTTGTAAAAACAGATCATTTTTTTTCCCATAAAAGTAAAAACATATTTTTGTCCCAAAAAAAAAAAAAGAATCTGTATATATATATATAAATTTATCAGAAAAATGTTTAAAGGGTAAACATGGAATAAAAAAAGAATGGAGCTCCAAATTTGTTCAAATTTGCAAATAAATTTGTTTTTCGATATATTTTAAAAGGGGTTCAAAATTGGCCATTTTGTATAAATACCTTTAATTGGAGAGACATAATTTCAATCTCAAAATGGACAACAGCCAATGGGATTCAGTAATGGCTAATGAATTTTATATTATTTCTTTTATTTATCTTAGACACCAACTCTGCTTATAAACAAGGGATCCAACTTCACAATTGTATATTAGGAAATACTTATTAAAAAAGAATGGCTCTGAATTACTATATGTTTGGAAATATATATTATAATTTGCAGTATTATTGGACAAGTTACTTTGATAGCGTTTGCTATTATTTTTGAAATTTGTTATATTTTCAAAAAAACTGAAAATGAAATCGTTTTGAAAACTGTTCTGAAATTGTTTCTGAAATTGTATTTGGTTATATTTTTTGAGTGTCTGTTTTCAAAAAACAATTCTGAAACTGTGTTTGGTTATATTTTTGAAAACTAGTTATTTTATAAGTAGTTTATACTAATTAGTTTGCCATTGATTTAATATTTTAAAACAACATTTTATTTTCAAAATACCTGAATATTTCATTTTTACTTTATAAAATTTTTGGCATGATCTGTCCTAAAATATGACTGTCCAAAAACTCCAAAAGCTTAACCTGTAAAAAAACAAATTTCAATTCTCAAAACAGTTTTAAATACAATTTCAAATCTCAAATATATCTAAAAATATTTATCAAAATCTATTATTATTATTATTATTTTCTTTATTTCAATTATTTTCTTTTACCTTCTACATATACACACACACATATATATTGTTATTAAAGGGTCGGCCGGCAGAGGCTAACGGCGGCGACGTGAGACAGCAGGGGGCACGGAGGCTAGCGACGGCTGCGGCGTGGTCTCAGGGACAGCATCGTGGGCTGGACGGAATGGAGAATGGTTCGGCGTTCATGAGGTGAGGACTCGGGCTGGGCTTGCGAGGCTCGGTTAGGGTTGAGGAAGGGCGACTGGGTCACGGCGCGATGGCTCGAGCTCGATCGGCAAGCTTTGGGGCCGTCGGATGGCGATGGGTGAGGGAGGCCGCGAGCTCAGATGGCTTGGGCTTGGCATTCACGAGGCGGCGGGGTGGCGACAGGGGTTCGCGAGGCTGGCGTGGCTTGAGCCTATAGGATGACCTCCCGAGCTCCGTGAACAGCAGTCGTCGTGAGCCCAACACCACCGCCCCTCATTCGCCACTCACACACCCAAATAAAACCACGGCCTCCATCTCCACCGTGAGCCATCGTGAGTACAACCGGTCAAAGCAAGCCGTCGGCAGTCCCTCACTTCCGTTCTTGTTGTCTCGCGTTCAACCAAGCCCAGATCGACCACCATCGCCGCCCTCCTCTCCTGCTCCACCTTTGCCACGACGAACCTAAAACGCTCTACCTCCTGCTTCTCCACCGGCAGCAAGAACGAGAAAGAGAGAGAGAGAGTCGTTGGGCTGGGTTTTGGAGGGGGGGTTAAGAATGAAAGAAGAAAACGAATGGGTGGGGGTTGAGAATGAAAGAAGAAAACGAAGAAAACGATATTATATCGTTTTCATGGTTTAGTAAAAAAAATAGAATTTAACTCATTGATTTCAAATTCAATTTTCAAAACCAAAGCTAACCAAACACGTTTTCAATTTGATTTAGAAAATGATTCCCTAGAGAATCGTGAAATTCATTTTGAAACCAAAAACAAACACAACCTTTGTTTCCAAAATTCTCATTTCTTTACTTTTCTTTTTCAATTAAGTGTACAACCAAGTCTATTGTCAGTGATGTATAAGTTCGATATCTAATTTATAGTTGGATGAAAATTTGTGTCAGTAGGCATAGCAATAATGTTGCATGCAACGAGTCTTTGACGAGCTAAAGAATGCTTAATTTATGCATTATTGCATGTGATTTTATTTATTTTAAGAATTTTGTAGTGGACAACCAAGGTTAGAAAATTGCAAGTGCACAATATTGTTTAAAAGTAATAGAATATTAAATAAAGTATTGTATCAACGAGAATTGTTATTATTAAATATTAAAATTATATTAACTCTAATTTTATTAAACGATTCAAAAGTAAATGAAAAATAAAATACAAAATTAAATAAGAAAAAACAAATAAAAAGAAAATTTCAGATTTTTTGATTTCATCAGATTAATCATATTTAAATCTTATAATTTAATCAACTAATATATATTTCTTATGTGCCAATGAATCTCACTAATGTAATAATTAATCTTTTTCAAACATCAACAAATTATCACAACAAGATAATTATCACTTCTTAATCTCAAACCTCAAACTTACTATGACTTATTGAGCACAAGAAATTCATCACGCTTCATAAGATTTATAAAAATCTCTAACTTGTGACAATCTTATGATAAATTAAATAAAATCTAACTCAATTATCACTGTTTAGTCTTAAGTTAAATAACAAATCATGTAAAAAAATGATCATACTTCCACAAGTATTAAGAACATAATTAAATACTCAATATAAAATAAACAATAAACAATAATTAATTAAAACTAAGGAAAATTTAAATATTCATAATCTGACTAAGAAAACTAATTCATAAATAAAAACCAAAAAACACAAATAAAATAAAATTCCTAAAAACTAAAGCATAAAAACCTTAAAAAAATATATTTTTTCCATTTTTTATTCATCCCTCGATTTTCCTGAGAAAAATCCCGGGGAGTGAGCCAAAGATAGCTTCCTTTGGCTTGGAGCCGTACGTGCCTTTTTATAGCCTCAGCCAAGCCAGCCGCCTTTCTTCCTTTGTTTTTTATTTTTATTTTTCTTTCTGCCAAAATCAGCAGTAGGGGCCATTATAGACCACGTGTCAAATGACGATTGGACGCAGTTAAGGAGTTTAACTGGTGACTTCCCTGGCTAGGGGAGTGAGTTGCACATGTGATTTTGAACTGTTGAGAAGCCGATCCAACGGTCCAAAACGCGCGTGGTGCTCGTGCGCTGACGTGCACGTGTGATTCTGCTAGATCCGAATTCCTCCTTGCTTTTTATTGAATTCTTGATCCTACTCGAGCGCCAAATGGCCATTTTTTCTTCCACCAACAAACTTACCTACATACTTAATAAGACATAATAATTTGAAGGATAACATTAAGGGTTCATTTGGTGAACACATTGAATTTGTATTGCATTTGAATGTAATGTATTAAATACAATTTATATTTGGAAGAAAAGTATTAGCATTGCATTTGAATGCAATGTGTATTTGGGGGAAAAGTATTTGAATTGTATTTTAATAATAAATATGTGATGTGATGGGTAAAAGTAGAGAGAAAAAAAAGAGGAAGAGAGAATATATGATGTAATTAATAAAAGTAATAAAAAAAGTGAAATAATAAATAGTGATTGTATTAGATTTAAAATGTGATGTGATTGGTATTTGAATGAAATATTTTTGTATTTGGGGGAAAATTACATTGCATTTAAATGCAATGTCAAAAAAATTTGTGTCCCAAACGCCTACTAAATTGAATACTAACGGTATCTTTGAATAAAGTATTATATTATAATTAAATATAATATATTAAATATAATAAACATTTAAACAAAAAGTATTTACATCATATTTAAATATAATATGTGTTTTGGTAAAAATATTTAAATTACATTTTGTATTGTATGGGGTGTTTGGATAAAGTATTATATTATATTTGAATGCAATGCATTCGATATAATATGTGTTTGGATTAAAAATATTTACATTGAATTTGAATACAATGCATATTTAGATGAAAAGTATTTAAATTGTATTTTATAATTGAGTATATGATGTGATCGATAAAAGTATAAAGAAAAAAGAAAGAGCGATAAAGTATGTGATGTGATTTATAAATATAGTAAAAAAATAGAATGATAAATAGTGATTGTATTAGATTTAAATTGTGATGGATTGGTATTTAAATATAATGCTTTTATGTTTGGATGAAAATTGAATTATATTTGAATACAAAGCAAATGCAATGCTATAACCAAACGCATCATAAGTTTAGAGCAAGAAATATAAGCTTAAAAATGCTAAAATAACTACATTTTATAAAGTTATCAACAATGAGAATTACTTTGATCAAAAAATTAAGTAACGAATTATTACATCCAATTAGAGTGACATAACAAGAAAAGTAATGCCCTTATTAACACGTTTTCTCTTAGGCTTCGTTTGGTTCACATGTTTGAATTTAAATTTTTGGGTTCGGTTTTTTTTTTAAGTTAATAAAAATTATAACTATGTCAATTAACTTGAACTTAAAAATTTTTATTCAATTTCAGGCTTAATCCATAAACCAAACAAACTCTTAATTTTCTCTCTTTTTTTATGTGTTAGAACCCTAATTAGGACACCATGCCAAATTTTTTTCTACAAATTGACTATTGAAAGTGAAACACTCTGACGATCTTACGTGTCATATACGACTAACAATATTCTACATTATTAATGTACATTGCATTATATTTAGTATAGTGCAATGTCTATAATATCATGTAACCACAAATGCAATATAACTACAAAATATCTAAACCCATATTATATTTAGTATATAGCATTGTGACGCCCCCCACGTACGTTACCATACCAACCAGCCGAACTCTGACGCCGACCACGATGGCTGGCAACCTCATGGGTCGTCATCCTCTTACTTAACATACTTAACTATCCCATTCTTAACGTTCTCATCTTATAGCGGAAGTAATTTCTATAGCAATTTTTTTTTAACTTACATACCATGCCTCTAAATCTATCATACTCTTATCACATATAATTCATAAATTTCTTTCTTTCATCTTCTTTTTTGAACGCTCAGCGAAAGACTCATGGTAGTACCATACCCTCGCTCAGTCCCTTGGCACGTGCAGATCCGTCCGTTGTCCATCATATTACTTTAAACTAACAGGTTGCTTACCTGCAACATATAAACAACTAATGAGCTAGATGCTCAGTAAGTTCAAACATACATTCATTAACTTATAAATACTAGTAATATATGTTATTACTAGAATATATAATATCACATATATACACATTATACACATCGTCTATACATATCCTCGAAACATAACATATTATGTGAGCTTCCTCATGCTCATTTATCTCTTCGCTAATCATTCCTATCATTCTATTGATAATCTCTTATTATTCTATTCTAATCTTTTCATTTCTTTGTTTTTCATTCCTGTCATTTCTTAACTTTCTGTTCTAAACCTTTATAACTTTTCTATCGCTTTATCATCATCTCTTAACATTTCATATCTTAAAAGCTAGTAACATATACCCTAGCATAACATCACATAAAAACGTGTCATTCACATCATACATATAACATCAAACACATCACATCACATATATTAATTCTATTATGTTCTTTTAACTTCGTTTTATTATTTATTTATTTTTTATCGATTTCATTATGTCATTCTTTCATATCATTCGTTTCTTTTCTTATCGTTCTTTACTTTTCTTTTCGTTCTCTTTTCCTTTCTTTTCTTTTTACGCTCCTTTCTTTTCTTTTCTCGCTCTTTTCCCTTCTTTTCTTTTCACGCTTTTTTCCTTTCTTTTCTTTTCACGCTCATTTCCTTTCTTTTCTTTTTACGCTCATTTCCTTTCTTTTATTTTCATGCTCTTTCCTTTCCTTTCTTTTCTTTTCACGCACTCTCTTTTCCTTTTTTTTCTTTTCTTTTATTTTCACTCTTCTTTCGTTTCTTTTCTTTTCACTTTCCTTTGGTTGGGCCCGTTGTTGGATGTACCTATTTGCGCGCGGACAGTGGGAGGAGGGGGAGCGACCCACCAACCTACCTCACAGTCACATAAAAACCGTACCTTCGGGGTTGGTCCATCCTATAATCTACCGCACCTTCGGGGTAGTGCCACATCTACGCGGAGGATATAGATCGGAAGTCTCGACCTTGTAGGGAGACCGGTACGCCAACAACTTAAGTTTTCAGTCTTATTATCTTGTAGGCTTTTATTTTTCTTATATTGATTTTTTTTTCGTTGTACATCTTTTTCATGACATTCATCATCTTTCCTTTCTCATTTTCCATAAAACATTTCATGGAACATTTGTTCTTTCGTTGTTTTTCTTTTCTTAATTCTTTACTTTACTTGTGTGAATTATATTAATCACACTTTAGCATAACATATATAGCACATATTACTTATATAACATCACATCACATTATAGCAAACAAAAGTGTGTTTAGTTATGTGCAGAAAATTTCTCTGTTTATCTTGTCATTTACATCCTTCTATCTATCGTGTCTTATCATCATATTCCTATTGATCATAGCCTGTCGTTCTACTCTATCAATCACATCTTATCGTTATGTTCTAATCTTTTCATCAGACCTTTTATCATAACCTATCATTGTTTTTCTTTCTTGTCTAACTCTTTGCTTTCATATCATTTTTCATAAAACATCTATTCTTTCATCCTCATAAAACATCCCTTTCTTAATTTTTTTCATCACCGATCATCATTACTCTATCAATCATAACTTAATTTTCCATAAAACTTTTCATAAACACTTATTCTTTCCTTTCATATCTCATCTCTTTCTTATGCATTCTATCATAATATTCTCATTCTTACTCTTTCCATTCCTCTATCCCTCTTTATCACATCGTTACTCTCATAAAGCTTTTATAATAGCTTTCCTTCATAATTCAATATATACATATATATATATATTTTTATAAATTATTTATTAAAACATATCTTTTAACATCATCATAATATTGCTATAGTAATTACTATAGCATCATCGTAAATCACATCATAACATTTGCATACAAAACATATAAACATGATAAATTTGTTCATTGTTGCAGACGGGTAAATGTCTGAACTTACTCATAGCGTGCTTATCCTCTTCTTGGAATCTATAGATGTCCTTTGTCGCCTCTGGATCGGGTTCCTACAGACAAACTCTATCTGTTAATCATATTTTCATCTATAACTTTTATTTTATTAAAAAGCTTAATTCTGATCTTATAACCCTTAATTATAGCCTTAGGACATCTTTTTAAACCTTAATAGCCTTTTTCGAATTTTTCTCCAACTTTTTGAAAAATTACGATTTTACCCCTAACTTTTGACAAAATTACAATTTTGCCCTTGGTGTGATTTTTCATAACTTAAACCTCAATTTTGGCTTTTATAGACTTCATTCACCTATTCCGGGGTCATTAGGGCTCTTTTCCCATAATTTGAGAATCTTTGGGCAAAATGATCATTTTGCCCCTAATGGGTCGTTTAACCATAACATTTTTATTTTCAGACTTAAGCTGGATTTTCTAAACCCAAAATCATTTAATTTACTTTTTAAATCTTATCAGACCTTTTCCGGATCAATTCTTATCATTTTACCAATTTTCACAATCCCGGCCCTCGAGAAGTACTATTCCGACCTAAGAATCGGTTTCATGTTTTTCTTGCGTTCTAGGGTTTCGAAGGGTCGGTTTACTAATTGTAACTTGCCCTCTCTTTTTTCCATGCCCTAATTCTTCGAGGGGGCTCGGGTTCCTTTCCCGATCATATTTAACCCCTCGTTTTCCCATATTACCCTTAGTGCCGTTTTTAGAACTTTCAGCAGAGTTTCCCCTAAATTTTTGAGGTTCCAGTGTTTAGGAAATGCCTGAAAACCATCTATCATAATCTAATTCTATCACGTACTATACCAGAGGCCTAGATTTTACGTAAAACTCATACTATTTACGTAAAATCGTTACATTATCACATATTTTTCTTTTTTCTCCATTACAATCATTTTCTTCTTTTTTACATACATTCTTTTCCATAATTTTCATACCAATAATTATAAAATCATACAATAGTCCCAAACAATTAAATTGCGGAACGTAAAGGGGTCGGAATTTATACCGAATTGCAGTCTGGTCTTGACGGCATAAACCCTAATTCTTCGTTCTTCATATTTGAGGTCCCGTCTTACAAATCCGACTCCGCGGATGCGTCCGGAATGTCGAAAATAGGCTAACGGGCCAAACTTCCATTTTCGGTCAACGGTCGCCGTTGACCGGCGGTAACGGCGGCGACGGTGGCAAATGAATAGCCCATCTTGAAGATCTCGACGAGAGGAATCCATTGGTAGCCTTAATTTCATGTTTGGAGGCCCCAATCGCTGGAAAATCCCCTCGAAAGTCACGGCCACGGCGGCGATGGTAGAGCTCTGCCGTGCCGGACTTTTTCCCCGAAATTGGTTGAGGGTTTTTGCTCCCCTCTTCACGGCGAGCATTTCTGTACCGGTGGTGCAGCTCAACATCGCCGGAAACAGCGAGTTTCACGATGGCTTCACGGCGGCGGCGGCGGCGGCGTCGCAGCTTCGGGCGGCGCGATTCTGCCGGTGTTGAGGCGATCCACCATATAGGTTTTGTAGTACTCTTCACCACAAGTCTTTTGAGACCGGTTTCAGCTTAATCGGACGTCGGACGATGGAGATACGGCGTCGCGAAATTTTCAGTGGCCGGCGGCTTCAGGTGGCGCGTGCGGCGGCCGTTCCGTCGCGTCGACCCACCGTTGAACTCAGCTTGATGAGAGCTTTCCAACGGTGCCGGCGGTGTCGAAAACGGACACCGTTTCCGATGGTTAGTTACTGTACATATTCGGGTAGAAAGAGAAAGAGAAAGAGAAAGAGAAATGAGGAGAGAGAGAGAGAGTATGTAGACAAATGAGGAAATTCCACTTTTTCCGCTCTTTATATACTTTTTCGCCCAAAATTTCAACATGGGCTATCCTGACTAATTTGGGCGTTCTGAATCCAAATATATCAGTTTTATTTTCATCTGAGGTCATTTCAACCAGTTTCCAATACTGCAAATTTTCGGTCAAAAATTACCCTTGTGCTCAATTATCAAATTTGAGCGTGCTGATAGGCTATCCTGACTAATTTGGGTGTGCTGAACCCAAATTTATCAGTTTTATGTCAAGATAATATCATCTTGACCTACTTCTTGATACTGTAAGTAGCACTCACGTGCACACACATAATATCACTATTATTCATTTTTCATCCTTTAACATTGTTCGAACATTTTATTTAGTTTTAAACAATATTAAATCATTTAATTTCATATTTTAATGCTTAAATTCATTGTGTAATTATTTTCCGAGAAATATGAATTTTTCCCGGTTGTTACAAGCATTCTAATATAACGTCAATCTTCATCTAAACGCCCACTATATTTGACAAAAAAACATTGAGAAGACTAAACTTTTAAGCAGTCGTATAAGCCAAACAATAAGGACATATACGATACATAGCGACATTTGTGGTCGACAAGGGAGCCTCCTGCATCACATTATCGTGAAGAACCCGAAATCAAGTCTATAAAAATCCATGCCGTTGCAACACTTTTAAACACAACAACATAAAATCAGAAAAAAGAGAGGAAAAAAAAAACAATAAATCAATATGGGGATGTTGCTCATATGGTGGCCTTTGTTGGTGTGCCTACTCATCTTAAACTTTTTGTTGTTTCATGCTAACTCTTTTAATACTTCTTTGCAGTTGTCTTGCCATGAAGCTGAGAGGTCTGCCTTGTTGCAATTCAAGCATAGCTTTGTCATTGATGAATCTACTTGTCAAAACGAGGGCGATTACCCAAAGACTTCCTCTTGGGAAGCCGAAGGAGGGAGTAGCAACTGCTGCTTGTGGGATGGCGTCGAGTGTGATGAGGAGACGGGTCATGTGATCGGACTTGATCTTGGTGGTGGCTGCATCTGCGGTTCTTTCGATTCCAACAGCACCCTCTTCCACCTTGTCCATCTTCAAAAGCTGAACCTCGGTTATAATAATTTCAATCGCTCTTCAATTCCCACTTCCATTGGGCTCCTTACAGAGATGACTCATCTTAACCTCTCGTCTTCCTTTTTCTTTGGTCGCGTTCCGTATGAAATTTCGCGGCTGTCCAAGTTGTCTTTCCTTGATCTGTCCATGAATTTTGATGCAGATTCTAGAGAAAACTTTTTGAAACTTGAAAGACCCGTTCTGAGAAGCTTGGCTCAGAACTTAACTCGTCTGGAAATGCTTCGGCTCAATCGCGTGGACATGCTATCGAAAATACCAGATTTCCTATCAAATTTCTCTTCTTTGAAAGAGCTGGGTCTAGCTTATGCTGGACTATATGGATCCATTCCATCTTCACTCAGTAAACTTACCCAACTTACTGATCTAGACCTAAAGTCAAATCTTTTGAGTGGTTACATCCCATCTTCACTTCAAAACCTTACCCAACTGACCATTTTACGTTTATATCGCAATTACCTTTCTGGTCCAATCCCATCTTGGTTGGGAAACCTTACCAAGCTAAATGTTATCAGCCTTTTTACAAATGAATTGGATGGTTCGATTCCCCAATCATTATCCAAGCTCGATAATCTTGAATATCTTTTTGTGGATGAGAACAATTTAAGTGGTACCATTGAATTTGACATGTTCTTGAAGATGAGACGTCTTGTCTCCCTCATTCTTGGCGCGAACAAGTTGTCAGTAAACTTTGGAGCGAGGAACGTGAACGCAACGACACTTCCAAAGTTCAAGGTTCTGGGATTGTCTTTATGCAACATTCGAGAGTTTCCAGATTTTCTTGTGCACGAAAATGAGCTACAATGGATGGACCTTGCTGACAATAGTATTCAAGGCCATATCCCCAAATGGATATGGAATGGAAGTGTAGAAACTCTCAAGTGGGTCAACGTGTCTAACAACTTCGTAACAGGCTTTGAAAATCAGCCAACCGTTCTACCGTGGCTTCATCTGGAAGTACTAGACCTTCATTCTAACATTCTACGAGGACCACTACCGATTCCTCCATCATCCACCTTGCATTTAGACGTCTCAAACAACATGCTAAGCGGTGAAATTTCCTCATTGCCCTGCAACTTGAGTTCAATCAGAGTTCTCGATCTGTCTAATAACAACTTTAGTGGCACGATCCCCCATTGTTTCGAAAACACAAGTAGCTCCTTGTTAGCTCTGAATTTAAGAAACAACTCCTTTCATGGCTCCTTTTTGCCTCTATCGTTCGGGAACGAAAGCAGATTGAGGATGATTGATCTTAGTCACAATCAATTTCAAGGGAAACTTCCACGATCTTTGGCAAATTGTATGATGCTCGAGTATATCGATTTCTCAAACAATCAACTCACTGATGTCTTCCCGGCTTGGTTGGGGACTCTGCAGGTTCTAGAAGTCCTCCTTCTGCGGAAGAATGGATTTTATGGAGAAATAGAGAGACATCAAAACACTTCAGGGTTTTCAAATTTACGTATCGTTGATCTCTCTTACAACAGTTTCACAGGTGAATTGCCTTTTGATTACATTTTTGTTTGGAATCGCATACAAGGTTTCAAGATGAGAAATTTGACGTACATGAATGCAAGGGAAATCGTTAAATTCAGCCAAAACGAAACTAATTTTTTCTACTACTTTTATTCAACGACAATTATGAACAAACGAGTGGAAACATTCTATGGGATGATCCGAGAAGAACTTGCACTCATTGATCTCTCAAGCAACAAATTCAGCGGAAAGATTCCTGAATTCATCGAGAATCTCATGGTTGTTCGCTCGCTCAACCTTTCAAACAACATGCTCACTGGTCGCATTCCGTTGTCTATTGGGAGCATGTCACAACTTGAATCCTTGGATCTTTCTCAAAACATGCTCTCAGGAGAGATTCCTCAGCAGCTAACACAGCTCACGTTCCTCCAGAGCTTTAGCGTCGCTCACAACAATCTCACCGGTCCAATACCACAAGGGAACCAACTGCGCACATTTGATCGAAGTTCATTTGAGGGTAATCCAGGATTATGTGGAGATCCACTGCCCAAGAAATGTGAAGAGTCCAAGGACTTGCCACCTTCAGCTGACAAAGAAGACGATGATTCAGGGATTAAATTGGATTGGAAATTTGTTTTGGCTGGAGCGATTAGTGGGTTTGTCATTGGAATTGCTCTTGGGGATATAGTGATCACAGAGAGGACGAGATGGTTTCTTAGATATTTCAGAAGAATTCCACCGAGAATCGAGATAAGGCAACGAAGAAACTGAGAGTTTATCAAGCTGCTAGTCCCCTGTTTCTCTTTGCAATGTCTTTTAATGACTCTGTTTTGCTCTGCTCAGTTTATATTTCCGATATGTTTCTTGTAAAATATTTCCGGCAGTGAAATAATTAAAATGATTTTGATGTGAATTATATGACTTCCCGTTCATTCTATTGATTTCGTTTAATCGTCTTGAAAAACGAAGGATTACCACATTTCTATTTCTTGCTAACAAAATTATACAAATATATAGAAAAAGGAAAAACAAAACACACCACAGATGGATACCAAATCAGGAAGCAATCATGGACACCTAACTAGGAATTTATTAGTCCTTTAGTCGACCAATTAATCTAACCTAACACCCTTGAATTACAGAAACAAACTTCAACATGTTACCCTATTTCTCTCATTTTAGTTTTCTTTATTTGTTGTTCTCAAGTGAAATTGATCATTCTTTTTAATTTAATTGATCGATAAAATTATAAGTGAAATGCCACTGACTGCAACTAATAGTGGTATTTTTCATGTAAGAGCAGGGAAGAAATTTTGTTGGTAATATTAAAAAATCTCAATTTGTTATAATTTGAAGAGTATTCGCGACATGTCACACAAGTTTGAAGCAAGAGAGCAACAGTACTTAATTAAGGTTAATTTCCTGATTAGATATAATCAGCGATTGTATGTTAAATAAAGTCTTCTTCTTAAACACAACACTTAGTAGAAAATAGTCCTTAACTACAATAGCATTTATTTTGACTCCGTCCTTATGCTCATCTTTGATATGTGACACGAATATCTTAAATAACTATAATCAATACATATATATATATATTTTGAAATGGAACTAAAATCAATATTTTCAAATATAATTATATAATAATACTATATATTTTGGACAATGATAACGCAAGACATTCAAAGTATACTGCAAATTCAGGTCAACCAATGGCTTGCACTTAATTTTCACTAATAAAAATGCAATCCGAAACTGGCGTATTTTTTACGACATGAGCATTTGCTATATATATATATATGTATGTATGGATAGGTATATCTTGGCTTTTCCTGTAGCCACATGCACATGTATTAAGGGGCCCATTAGGGATCTTTTGGAGACAAAGCTTTGAAGATTGTGTTAGAAATATGTATTTATGAGAAGGACTTTTAAATAAGTTTTATGATATAAAAAATAAAATAAAAACTTCAAATGTATTTAGAAAAAAAATGTAAAGGGATTTTTGTTTTATGCGTTTCTTTATTATAAGCATATTAACTTAAGAATCATCTCATTTTGATTCAAAATATGAAAGTAATAGACTTTTAAAATTTAAGTTTTTTAAAATAGAAGAGAATAAGACGTAGAATCTTGAGTTTTGGATTAAATAGTAAAATATCGTCTAGAAAAATTGCTCCAAACAGGCACTATTTTAAAATAGTTGCAAAAATTCATCTCAATCTTTAATAATTTGAATTATTAGCGGCGGTATATCACATAAGTTTGGAATAACGTGTCATTATTAATAAAGCTTAACTTCATGGTCATACATCAAAACACTCATATTTAGCAAGTCTAAATTTCTCCTCATTTTATTATTATTTTTATTTTTATTTTTTTAAAGTAGTCTTCTTACTAAACACGAAGCTTAGATAATAGTATTTTGATTATTTGTTACAATTATATATATATATATATGTATATATATATACTTCAAGCACATGATGAATTCAGTAGCTTTGAGAAATTGTTTTCAAGAATTGAGATCTGACCGCAGTGTTTGGTCAGTGTGTCAATTTTGGCAGAGAAATTTGTAGAGAAAGACTGTCCTCATCGTGTTCTAATGGTTCTAATTAATTAACCGCTGAAGATGGGGGAGAAAACGTCACATTTTCCTTAAAAAAAAAAAAAAGTTTGGATATATATATATTTTTTGATTTAATTGTTCATAAACTACCTATAAACCTAATCTTTCCAATTCATTAACGATGTGATATACCAGTTTGTGTCCTTTTGCTTTACTACTTTTGTTCATGTTGATTTTCTTGTTTGTGTCTTTTACTGTCGTTCTATTGTATTGATGTTGATATATTGTTTCTCTCTATGTCGTTTGCCACTTTTTTGGTCGTAAACTGACCTATTGATGTCATAAAGCTGGGCTATGTTGTTTCTTATATTTGTGTCATGTTTGCATTTCTTTTTCGGTTGTTTTCCCTCTACATGTCGATATTGTTAAATTGCTTTCTAATTGTCGTATGCTGTTTGTGAAGTTTATCGATCATGTCCATTACATCATATGACTATGCTATGGTCGTTTATCATTTTGATGTCGTTTCTCACGTATATATTGTTTTATAGTTTTATTGTTGCGCCTCATGTTGTTGTCGTTTATTTGGGTTATTTTACTTTGACGTTCACTCTATCTGTGGATGCCATCGTCGTATGTTGTTCCCAAAGACATTTTATTGTTCATGTTCATTATTTCATTTGCCTATGCTCTCGTTGCTTGTCATATTGATGTCGTTCGTCCATTAATTATCGTTATTATGTTACTTTTCAAGTGTATTATCATCATCGTTATTGCTGTCGTTTCTTGTGCTCGTTTTGTTTAATTTCTCCTCCTCGTTTTTTCGGGATTACTGTCGTTTATGGTGATTATGGACAGAACAAGTGGAATCGCGAAGACCAAGTGCTAGAAGACAAAAGGAAAGTTTACCCAAAAAAAATAAAAGGAAAACAAAACAAAAGTTCACTAATTGTGTTCTCTCAGTCTATGTATAGATGTAGTACTTATTTTTAGTTAATCTTCTTTCTCTCTCTCTCTCTCTCTCTCTCCCTCCTTCTGGTTTGCCTATGTTGACAGTTCATAGTAAATCTTTGTGTCTTCTTATTCTTTTTGTAATTAATACTTATTTATTACTAAGTTCTTAGTTAATCTTTTCATTACGTGGAGACCAAAGTCGTCAAAGTCCAACTCAACTTGGTAAGTCACAATTGGACGGACTATTTACATATATGGCCATTTTCACTATATGGTTTTAAAAAAAGTCCTAAACTAAACAAATTTATACAATTGAATAAAATTAATAACTGATCAATCTAAAAGGACTGAAGTAACCTTAATATTATTAAAATATATAAATACTATTAAAATAATACCAAAACGTTTTTTTATGGAAACAGAATCCAATTTTGAAAAAAAAAAAAAAATCTTTAATATATTTGTTTTCGAAAGTTTAATCCATAGGAAAGGAAGCAGCAGCACACACGTATTGTAACACCCTCAGTCTCAATTAAGAAGTTTATATCAAATTACTAATTATGATAGCTAATATTATATTTTTTACATATTCATAACTTTTTTATTTTACAAAAATTTAGTATACAAAATATTTACAATATTTTTCAATCCAAAAAAGAAACTTGTTTATTTAAGTTAAGTTTATAAAACTAGCATATTCATAACAAAAATTTTACAATCTTCAAACTATTTCTAAAAGTGTCAGATGAACATTCTAAAAATAGGCAGTAACTCAAACAACTCCTACAAAGTTTTAACATCTGCATCACAAAAAATTAAATGAGCTATTGCCAAATAAGTATAATTTATAACATGTACACATAATGTAATCATGTATAAAACCATTAATCTTTTATTGTATCCATTTTCATTCAATTTAAACCTTTTCAGTTAAAACCATCGTGAGTCCCGTCAAATGTAAAATCTAATTTAGTATTCGATAGGTCGTGCTTTTCATGGAACCAATTCCTTTTTAGTTGTAGTAGTCACCCTTTATTAAAAACCTCTACCTCAAGGGATGTTGTTACTTATATTTGGGTCTGTTGGTCTCTCCCATGTCCCTTACCTACCCAGATACTAAATCATATTTCATACTTCATTTATAAAATATAAAAATTATAAACATAAAGTACAATAGCATTTATCTCCATAGTTATATTCGTGAACAAGTTCAATATCAAGTATAATCATACAACTCATTCAATTCATTTAAATAAAAAATATTTTTTTAATAAGTATTATTATTTCTTGTGAAGTTTAAAAAAAAAAAAAGATTCTACTTACCTTATGTCTCAGTGAGTGAGTGAGTGAATATACTATCCTTCTTTCTTAGATCCTTGATGTGCTAATTACACCTTCATGAACAGTATACAATTGACCATTCAAAAACTTTTCTTTTCTTATATTACATGCTTTATTTCACTTATGTAATAATAATAAAACAAATGAGCACTATTGCAAATGGATTTGTACATATATTATATATATATTAAGGACAAAGGATGACAATGTATATCCTACATGCTTTATTTATTTATATGTCAATAATAAAACAAATAAAGACCATGTTAATGGATGTATACATATAATATATATATATATTAAGGGCGAAGGAGAACAACGTGTGTGGCGACCCCCCCCACGTACGTTACCATACCAACCAGTCGAGCTCTGACGCCGACCGCGATGGCTGGCAACCTCGTGGGTCGTCATCCTCTTACTTAACTTAACTTTCCATTCTTAACGTTCTCATCTTATAGCGGAAGCAATTTCTATAGCAAATTTTTTTTTTTTTTTTTTTACTTACATACTATACCTATCTTTATCATACTCTTATAACGCATATTTCATAACTTTCTTTCTTTCTTTCATCTTCCTTTTTGAACGCTCAGCGAAAGACTCATGGTAGTACCATACCCTCGCCCAGTCCCTTGGCACGTGCAGATCCGTCCGTTGTCCATCATATTACTTTAAATAAACACGTTGCTTACCTGCAACATATAAACAACTAATGAGCTAGATGCTCAGTAAGTTCAAATATACATTCATTAACTTATAAATACTAGTAATATATATTATTACTAGAATATATGTCATCACGTATATACACACCATATACATCATTCATACATATCCTCAAGACATAACATAGAATATGAGCTTCATCATGCTCGTTTATCTCTTCGTTCATCGTTCTTATCATTCTATCGATCATCTCTTATCATTCTAATCTAATCTCTTCATTTCTTTGCTTTTCATTCCTATCATTTCTTAACTTTCTATTCTAAACCTTTATAACTTTTCTATCGCTTTATCATTATCTCTTAATATTTCATATCTTAAAACTAGTAACATATACACTAGCACAACATCACGTAAAAACGTGTCATTCCATACATATAACATCAAACACATCACATCACATATATAATTCTATCATGTTCTTTAAACTTCGTTTTATTATTTTTCATTGATTTCATTGTGTTGTTCTTTTATATCGTTCGTTTCTTTTCTTTTCTTTTCGTATCATTTTTTTTTCTTTTCTTTCCACTCTCTTTTTCCTTGTTTTTTTTTTCTTTCTCACGCACTCTCTTTTCTTTTCTTTTCTTTTCTTTTCACGCACTCTCTTTTCTTTTCTTTTCACGCTCTTTTCCTTTCTTTTCTTTTCACGCTCTTTTCCTTTCTTTTCTTTTCTTCTCTTTTCCTTTCTTTTCTTTTCTTCTCTTTTCTTTTCACTTTCTTTTCTTTTCTTATCTTTCATTTTCTTTTCTTTTCTTATCTTTCACTGGTGGGCCCCGTCGTTGAACGTACCTAGTGCGCGCTGACAGTGGGAGGAGGGGGAGCTACCCACCAACCTACCTCACAGTCACATAAAACCTCACCTTCGGGGTTGGTCCATCCTATAATCTACCACACATTCGGGGTAGCACCACATCTACGCGGAGGATATAGACCGGAAGTCTCAACCATATAAGGAGACCGGTACGCCAACCATTAACTTTTCAGTTTTATTATCTTGCATTCTTTTAGCTTTTCTTATATTGATTTTTCGTTGTACATCTTTTTCATGACATTCATCATCTTTCATTTCTCATTTTTCATAAAACATTTCATGAAACATTTATTCTTTCGTTGTTTTTCCTTTCTTAATTCTTATGTATTATCTCATCACATCACATCATATCACATCACATCATAACAAACAAAAACATGTTTTGTTACGTGTAGACAATTATTCTCTGTTCATCTTATCATTTGCATCCTCCTATCTACCGTATCTTATCATCATCCTTCTATTGATCATAGCCTATCGTTCTATTCAATCAATCACATCTTATCGTTACGTTCTAATCCTTTCATCATACATTTTATCATAACCTATCATTGTTTTTCTTTCTTGTCTAACTCTTTGCTTTCATATCATTTTTCATAAAACATTCATCATACCTTTTATCATAACCTATCATTGTTTTTCTTTCTTGTCTAACTCTTTGCTTTCATATCATTTTTCATAAAACATCTATCCTTTCGTCCTCATAAAACATCCCTTTCTTAATTCTTTTCATCACCGATCATCATTACTCTATCAATCATAACTTAATTTCCATAAAACTTTTCATAAACACCTATTCTTTCCTTTCATATCTCATCTCTTTCTTATGCATTCTATCATAACATTCTTGTTCTTACTCTTTCCATTCTTCTATCTCTCTTACTCTCATCTTTATTCTCATAAAACTTTTATAATACCTTTCTTTCGTAATTCAATATATACATATATATATACATATATATATATTTTTATAAATTATTTATTAAAACATATCTTTTAACGTCATCATATCATTGCTATAGCATTTACTATAGCATCATCATAAATCACATCATGACATTTTCATACAAAACATATAAAAATGATAAGCTTGTTCATAGTTGCAGACGGGTAAATGTCTGAACTTACTCATAGCGTGCTTATCCTTTCCTTAGGATCCATCGATGTCCTTCGTCGCTTCTGGATTGGGTTCCTACAGACAAGTTTTGTCCGTTAATCACATTTTCATTTATAGCTTTTATTTTATTAAAAGCTTAAATCTGATCTTATAATTCTTAATTATATCCTTATGACAGCTTTCTAAACCTTAATGGCCATTTTTGAATTTTTTCTCCAACTTTTTGAAAAATTACGATTTTACCCCTAACTTTTGACAAAATTACAATTTTACCCTTGACGTAATTTTTCATAATTTAAACCTCAATTTTGGCTTTTACAAACTTCATTCACCTATTTCAGGGTCATTGTGGCTCTTTTCCCATAATTTGAGTATCTTCGGGCAAAATGACCATTTTGCCCCTGATGGGTCGTTTAACCTTAACATTTTCATTTTCATACTTAGGTTGGATTTTCTAAACCCAAAATCATTTAATTAACTTTCTAAATCTTATCGGACCTTTTCCGGATCAATTCTTATCATTTTACCAATTTTCACATTCCCGGCCCTCGGGAAGTACTATTCGAACCTAAGAGTCGGTTTCGTGTTTTTCTTGCGTTCTAGGGTTTCGAAGGGTCGGTTTACTAATCGTACCTTACCCATTCCTTTTTCCTTGCCCTAATTCCTCGAGGGGGCTCGGGTTCCCTTCCCGATCATATTTTTACCCCTCGTTTCCCATATTACCCCTGGTGTCGTTTTTAGAAATTTCGGCAGAGTTTCCCCTTAATTTTTGGGGTTCCAGCGTTTAGGAAACGCCTGAAAACCATCTATCCTGATCTACTTCTATCACGTACTATACCAGAGGCCTAGATTTTACGTAAAACTCATACTGTTTACGTAAAATCGTTACATTATCACATATTTTTCTTTTTCTCCATTACAGCCATTTTCTTCTTTTTACATACATTCTTTTCCACATTTTCATACCAACAATTATAAAATCATATAACAGTCCCAAACAATTTAATTGCGGAACGTAAAGGGGTCGGAATTTATACCGAATTGCAGTCCGGTCTCGACGGCATAAACCCTAATTCTCCGTTCTTCATATTTGAGTTCCCGTCTTGCAAATCCGACTCCGCGGATGCGTCCGGAACGTCGAAAATAGGCTAACGGGCCAAACTTGCATTTTCGGTCAACGGTCGTCGTTGACCGGCGTTGACCGCCGTTGACCGGCCATTGACCGGCGACGACGGCGGCAAGTGGGTAGTCCATCTTGAAGATCTCGACGAGAGGAATCCATTGGTGGCTTCAATTTCACATTTGGAGGCCCCAATCGCCGGAAAATCACCCCGAAAGTCACGGCCACGGCGGCGGCGGTGGAACTCCGCCGTGCCGGACTTTTTCCCCGAAATTGATTGAGGGCTTTTGCTCCTCTCTTCACGGCGACCATTTCTGTACAAGTGGTGCAGCTCAACATTGCCGGAAACGGCGAGTTTCACGGCGGCGACGGCGACGGCGACGGGCGGAGTTGGGCGGCGCGATCCGGCGGCCGTTGGGCTGAAACTTCACCTGGGTTTTGTTCTACTCTTCACCACGAGTCTTTTGGGACCGGTTTCAGCTTGATCGGACGTCGGACGGCGAAGATATCGGCGATCGAAATTTCCGGTGGCCGGCGGCTTCGGGAGGCGCGTGCGCTCTCCTCCGGCGTCGGTTCCGTCGACTCGGCACACCGTTGAACTCAACTCGGCGAGAGCTTTCCAACGGTGCCGGCGGTGTCGAAAACGGACACCGTTTCCGGTGGTCGGTTACTATTCATCAATAGGGTAGAGAGAGAAAGAGAATTGGAGAGAGAGAGAGTGTTTGTGGGCAAATGAGGAAATTCCATTTTTTTCCCGCTCTTTATATACTTTTTCATCCAAAATTTCAACACGGGCTATCCTGACTAATTTCGGCGTCCTGAATCCAAATATATCAGTTTTATTTTCATCTGAGGTCATTTCGACCAATTTCTGATACTGTGAATTTTCGGTCAAAAATTACCCTTGTGCTCAATTATCAAATTTGAGCGTGCCGATAAGCTATCCTTACTAATTTCGGAGTGCTGAATCCAAATTTATCAGTTTTATGTCAAGATAATATCATCTTGACCTACTTCTTGATACTGTGAGTGGCACACACGTGCACCCACATAATATCAATATTACTCATTTTTCATCCTTTAACATTGTTAGAACATTTTATTTAGTTCCAAACAATATTAAATCACTTAATTCCACATTTTAACGCTTAAATCCATTGTGTATTTATTTTCTGAAAAATGTGAATTTTCCCGGTTGTTACAACGTGTATTTTACATGCTTTATTTAATTTATGTAGCAATAATAAAACAAATAACACCATGTTCATGGATGTATACATATAATATATATTTATATATATTAAGGGAAAAGGATGACAACGTGTACACTCTCAAATTAAGCTTCCTTATTAAACAAAATTGGCATGGAAAAGCTTTGTTTACCATGTAATTGTTAAAACCAATAATTTTAAAAATCAAATGACCAACTAAATAAGTTTTTCTTTAATTCACTCTATCTGTAATTGATGTAAATACCGTAACTAAATAAATATTTACATATCAAGATAATTCCTCAAAGTTAAAAGATACATACAAAATCATTTATATAGTTTCCTTAAATTAAAACCTCGTATATTCAGTGTAAATCTAGAAGAGGAACTAAAACTGGAACTTCTTATATCATTATTTCTTATAATCACATACACAGGTAGGTATATATGTGCATACACATAATACACACACACACAAAATATTGTTATTAACTATCTAAAGGGAAAAACTTAATATTATCTACAAAAATTATGTACAAAACTTAATATTTATATTGATCTAGCGTACCTTCACAAATCCTTCTTCACATGGCTTGGTTTGTAGTTACGAGCATAGAAAAGTTGCAAAGAAGTTAAATGTGAATAAGAGGTGAGAGAAAACTAAATAGTATGAGTGGAAAGTTTATCTAACAAGCTAATGACCCTTACCAACTCTAGTGAGTCACCGTGCACAAGTGTAAGTAATATAAGATATATTTATTTATTTACTATTTTATTATTATTATTATTTTTTTTTTTTGTTGACTCATCATCCATTACTTATACTCGCTTGTAGATGCCGTTTACAAGTGTTACTCATCATTACTCACACTTACTCTTTATTATTATTATTATTATTATTATTTTTTTTTTTTTTTACTTATCATTCATTATTCATAATTACTTTTATGCCATTTAATACTTTTAATGCATAAAAAGTTTGTGCAAATTTTAATAAATTAAATAATTTATTACTAATATTAAACAAACATATTTAAGTTCTTTAAAAAAAACTTTTAAATCAATTCATCAAATCTTATTCTTTTAACACATTAATTCAATCATCAACTGAGAAGTCAATACTTTTCACTATACAAAAATTTCAAAAATATTCATTATACATAATATAAAATTAAATAAATAATTATGATTTACCATGTTTATACTTAATATCAATTAAACACACTTGTGAGAATTTTGGACATTGCAAGTATCATTGGAAAAATCAAATCATTACATCGTTGAGATTTTGCTGTATTTGTTACCTTAAAGGTCGTCCATATTCTCCACCTCTGCAATTAAAAAAAAAAATCATCCCTACTGTTGAAAAATGTAAGCGATGAAATTGAAACTGCATGACATTGGCCAAGTCATTATGTGCTTTTGTTTTTGAAAGTGTCCATAAAGTGTTTCATTGTGTTTTTTTTTTAATGATTTTTTTTGGTTAAAATGTGGTCCTTAGTGTCATTACGGTAATGATTTTTATGTTTTTTTTTTGTTTTTAATTAGCCATCTTTAAATGTGTTGATTGGGTGGTTTTGCTTAAGCCTAGGGGTAATTAGATAGAGATCATAACCGTATTGATAACACATTTTTGTATCATGAATTTTTGGTTTAGTATATGATATTTTGGTCAATACAAGATTGATTTGGTATACTAATTTGGTGTTTATTGGTTTTTAAATTTTTTTTTGTTTTGTTTGGTTTTTAGCTATAGTTTGATCTTGTTTATTATCTTGATATTGGTTAGCTCTTGGATATTGTAATTGTTATTAGTGTCACTTTAATCTTTATCTCGTTGTCATGTTAAAGACATGGTTATTATGCTTAATATGATATTAGTCACTGTCATTGTAGTCACCTATTCACTATGTATAATATGGAACTACATCGGTATACTGTTAATATTCACATGTTCATTATGGAATACTGTTTGAGAAACAATTTTGCAACATGTGATGATGGTGTTGCCCTTATGATCATAAAATGTTCGCACTGTTTTTATAATCTTGTTCCTAATGACTCAATCATCATACTAGCACGTTATAGTGAACACAATATTCAATTTGACGGTTCTCACGGTTATGCAATGTTGTGACTCGATCCTTGTATTACTAGTTTTCTTGGTCAATATAGTATTGATCTTGGTCATTTTATTACCATAAAATAGTCTTATGAGAATTATCCATATTATATTGACAATGTTATTTTGATTTAAATGTCACAGGAGCAATATGTTATTGATTTTTATTGATTAACATAAAACTAACTTAGTCATTTTATTACTATACAATAATTTATTATCAATAGAATGATAGTTGCACGTGATTAAAAAAGAGCACTTTATTTTAAAAATAAATCAACACACCGCCACAAAATTAGGATACACAATTTTACAAAATGAAATTAAAAAATGAAAACAACTGCCTAACTTTCTTAGAAATAGGTTAACCGTGTAGAAATGAAGAAGAAAAACCTGAGTGATTTTATATAAAATTACAACCCATAAAAATAAGAAAATTCTATTTAAAAATAAAAATTCATAGACTCTCACAAAGAAAAGAAAAAAAAAAAAGGAAACAATGTTTAAAAAAATCCTCAAACTTCCTTTAAAATAAGAACCACTATATGATAATACCAAAAAAATCTCTTCAATAAAAATACAAAAAAAAAAACTGCTTGCTTAATAACTTATTAGCATATCATTAAACGAGTTTAAAAAAATTATTAAACAACTAAAAACTTTCTACCTTAAAAACAGAAAAACTGCCTAAAATAATTTATCAGTTTAAAATTTAAATAGATTTCTTAATTTAATGATGTTTTCCCAACTAAAAGAACAATCAGGATGTTAAAAAAAAATGGAATTTGTAAAAACAGATCATTTTTTTTTTCCATAAAAGTAAAAACAGATTTTTGTCCCATAAAAAAAAAAGAATCTGTATGTATACATATATAAATTTATCAGAAAAATGTTTAAAGGGTAAACATGGAATAAAAAAAAGAATGGAGTTCCAAATTTGTTCAAATTTGCAAATAAATTTGTTTTTAGATTATTTTAAAAGGGGTGTTCAAAATTGGCCATTTTGTCTAAATACTTTTAATAGGGGAGGCAGAATTTCAATCTCAAAATGGACAACAGCCAATGGGATTCAATAATGGCTAATGAATTTTATATTATTTCTTTTATTTATCTTGGACACCAACTCTACTTATAAACAAGGGATCCAACTTCACTAGGAAATATTTGTTAAAAAAGAATGGCTCTGAATTACGATATATTTGGAAATATATATTATAATTTGCAGAATTATTGAACAAGTTATTTTATTTCCAAAATTCTCATTTCTTTTCTTTTCTTTTTCAATTAAGTGTACAACCAAGTCTATTGTCGGTGATGTATAAGTCGGATATCTAATTTATAGTTGGATGAAAATCTGTGTCAATAGGCATAGCAATAATATTGCATGCAACGACTCTTTGACGAGCTAAAGAATGCTTAATTTACGCATTATTGCATGTGATTGTATTTTTTATAAGAATTTTGTAGTGGACAACTGTTGTTAGAAAATTGCCAGTATACAATATCGTTATCAAGTAATAAAGTATTGAGTAAAGTATTGTTTCAACAAGAATTATTATTATTAAGTGTTAAAATTATATTAATTCTAATTTTATTTACAAGACCCAACAACAAATGAAAAACAAAACACAAAATTAAATAAGAAAAAACCAATAAAAAGAAAGTTCCAGGCTTTCTGATTTCATTGGATTAATCATATTTAAATCTTATAATTTAATCAACTAATATATATTTCTTATGTGTCAATAAATCTCACTAATATAATTGTAACAACCAAAAAAAAATTTAGGACCTTATCTTTACAGATTAGGAAGACTTTAAAATTTGAATATGTTATGATGTACGTGGTTAATAATAACAACAAAACAACTGGAAGGAAAAACAAAAAAACAAAAAAAAGAAAGAGAAGCAGCAAATAACAAGAAGCAAACGAGAACATTTTTAAGGGTGCAGCAACACCAAAAACGGCAATATTAAGGGGGGATGGCACATATTAACTCACGCAAGCCCCTCCCTTGTGATTCATAGATTGTCGTCCTCTCTGTGATTCATAGATTGTCGTCCTCTCTGTGATTCATAGATTGTCGTCCTCTCTTTCTCTGTGTATGTGAGCGCGCGCGTTTGGTGAGGAAATCTCATCAAATGCTTCTGCAATGAAGCAGAAAAAATATATATATATCTGCACACCTTAGTACAAGTCCAGTTTAGTTTTGAATTTTTTTTTTTCAAAAAAGTATGGGGAGGTATGGTGCTCAGTAAGGTAGGGGAGGGAATGGCAGACCAAACCTCACCCTCTCTGTGAAGTTGCACGTTGTATTTAATGGAGTTAGGGAAAAGTCAAGTATGAATACACACAAACTTGGTAAGTCCTTCAGTCTCTCTGTCATTCTCTTTCTCGTTCCTTTTCTCTTAGCAGCCAGCCCACGAAAATCACAAATCTTACCCTCCATTTTGTTCTCTTCCCTTCACTCAAAACGTATTCAAACTTAACAAAATACTCAACTGAAAAACATCTCTCCCTCTCTTGGGTTTCACGTTAAAATAAGGTAAGAAATCACTTTGATTTAAATTGCTTTTGAGTTTAATCAATTGGTTGAATTAGTTTGTTAAGTTTGAGTTTTTGATTAGTTGTTAACTGTTTAGAGGATTAAATGGTTGTTAAGTTTGAGATTAATTGTACATAGTTAATTTAGATAAGGTTTGAGATTGTAAGTTTAAAAAGTTTCAGTGTTTATTGTTTTTTTTGCATACCAAGTGTTTAGTAAAATGACAAAGAGAACTCTACAATTTGATATTTTGTAGTTTGAGATTCTAAGATATTATATATGTATGTGCTAGTAAAACTTAGAGTAAGACACTAATAATTTTTATTGATTTTCAAGCTATAACTTTACATCTAGAACCATGTAAAGGAATTTGATTTTTTTTCATTTTTTTGGGATTGTATAATACTATATGATTATGTTTAATAACTTTAGATACAAAAGATGATTATGTTTCTAATGATTTTTGATTATATTTATGCACAAAAATCACTTTTGAGATATTCAAGTTTAGGTGACAACCCAATTCAAAATCTATCTAATATTTTTTCAACAATGGTTAAGCTCAAATGACCACCTAGATCACGTTTTTAGGTCTTATAATCAACTAAAAATTTTAGATCTAGATGTTAGGAACAAGTTTTACTTAAATAGCAATTCTCAAATTCATAGCTTAAGACCTAGTTTCAAGGCATTTTTCAAAACTTGACAGAATTTAGAGTAAACCTATCCAGCTATTGATTTCAGTCCAAACGAGAGTTTTAAAGGCTGATGTAGCTTCTAGTCAAAATACGAAAGTTTTAGATCTCTTAAAAATTTAAAAGTTTTATGAAGGTCATTTTATCTAAAAATGTCTCTAGGGTAAACTTCTGAGATAAGTTGTATATTATGCAAGTATATGACTTTTTTTCAAATAAGTTGTAGTTGTTCTATATTTTAAAAAAAAAGTTGGTTAATCGTTGAAATTCAAGTTAAAAATAAGTTTTAATATTACAATGTTCTAAGAAAAAAGCTTAAAAAAAATCTTCTTCATATATATTAAGTTTGAAAATTTAAAATATTGATTGAAATAAATTTCAAAACAAATATAAGAGTTCTTTTATGCATATTATGTTGAAATATGAAATATTGAAGTGAAATGGATATGTGAGTTATTATATATTGTTCTGGAAATTGTAAATTTTCTTTATAGATACTTTTTGAGTAGTTTGGTACTGCGGGAAAATGTGGAAAAACTGGAGAAACTCTGCCTATTTTTCCGCAACTCAAAACAAGATTTTTAAGCAATTTTTTACTACGGGGGTCAAAAAAAAAAGAGAAAGAAAAGAGATTCTATTCAATTTTCTGTAAGAAATTTTAGATAATGGTTAAGTAGTTAGGAAATAGTTTAGAATTAGTTTTGTATTATGAAGCTAATACATTAGCATAAATAGGAAGTAAGGAACAGGAATAGTGGAGTAAAATCCATAGGACCCAGGGACATGTAATTCATTTCATCTATTATGTTAAATTACCAGGTAAGTATAATCCCGCCTACAACATGAATAAACTATTTTTATACAAATGTTTTTATAAGCATAATGGCATGTATATTACACGCTTAAACTGATGGATCACGTTTTAAAAACAATGTTGTGATAAAATTTCCATAATATAAGAAACAATTAAGTTAAGTTAAGAACGTTATACTACCCTTCCGCTCAGAGGAAGGTTCATGTTAAGAGTGTTGTACCATTCTTCTGCCTAGAGAGAGGTTCATGTTAAGTAAGTTTTGACTACGATATAGTTTGGACCTCGTAACTCTTAACTTTTCGTCTGGTCGCGCGTACCCAGTATAGACACATTAAGTAGGGTCCTTAGACATGTAATACAAGATAAATTATGATTACAGCAGATAATGAAATTCATAATTGAGCATATTTAGTATATTCATAAATTATGATTTTGTTAAGTATGTTTTATAGGATAATATTACACTTGCCAAGCATATAAGCTCACTATATATGTGTTCATATTATAGGTAAGAAGCCTATTGACTGAATTTTAACTAAACAGAGCGGATGGCGATGCGGATGTGAATTTAAGGATCCATAGGTACCGCTACGAGTAAAAAATTCTGCAATATTTTATATAAATATTTTAAGTAAGAATTTCTATAGTATCATGTCATAGAATTTTCAAGACAAGATTTTAGTATTACTTTGAAAAGGAAAAAGAAAAAGAAGAATATATAACTACATGTATTTTGATTTAGATGACTAAGTTGTTGATAGCTATATATAAGAGTTGAGAACTCTATTATATTTTTATGTCAACATAAACATGTTATGTTTAAAAAAAAATTCACAAATTTCACGTTTATTAAATAATTAAGAATAAGTTAAATATGTATAAGCGATGGCCTCATTAGGCAGGTCGTCACAGTAATAATTAATCTTTTTCAAATATCAACAAATTACCATAGCAAGATGGTTGTTATCTCTTAATCTCAAACCTCAAACTTACTGTAATTTATTGAGCACAAGAAATTCATCACGCAGCACAAGATTTATAAAAATCTCTAGCTTCTGACAATTTTATGATAAATTAAACAAAATCTAATTCAATTATCACTTTTTAGTTTTAAATTAAATTATAAATCATACAAAAAGTGATCATGCTTCCACAAACATTAATGGTATATTTGAATGGGAAGTTTACTTTTAAAAAATAAAAAAAATTTAGATTTGAAAAATAAAAAGTTGTTTGGATTTTTTTTCTAAAAGTGAAAAGTTATTTGGATAGATAAAAAATTTTCTTTATCTAGAGATAACTTTTTTTCTATTTTCAAAAATAAAAAATTTTGGATGTTCATGTACGGAAATTTAAGAAAATCCATTTTTTTAAAATGAAAAATTTTTCACTTTACAAAAATAGAACTCCCAAACAAACATAGGATAAGAATATAATTAAATACTTAACGTAAAATAAAAATAAATAATAATTAATTAAAACTAAGAAAAATTTAAATATTCACAATCTCACTAACAAAACTAATTTATAAATAAAAACCTATAAATACAAATAAAATAAAATTTCTAAAAACTAAGGGGGAGTTTGGAGGAGGAGGAGGTTGGAGACATTATTTTTGGATTGGAAAAAAGTTGTTTTGGAAAATGTGTTAAGAAGAAAAAACTATTTGAGGTGAAAAAATAAAATATTTTAAAAATTTTTTTAGAAAAAAATATTAATATGGATATTGTTTCGTTTTTCTCGAAATTCTATGCAATTTAAAAAAAATTATCTCATTTGAACTTGTATACATAAAGTATGAATTTTTAAAATTTAGAGTTTATTATAATATTTTAAAAATATAATTTAAAAAAAATTATCTCATTTGAACTTGTATACATAATGTATGAATTTTTAAAATTTAGAGTTTATTATAATATTTTAAAAATATAAATAATAAAAAAAGTTAAAATTTTGATAAAAAGTTGATTTTTGAGGCTGAAAAACAACCCTAAGATGAGTCTTAAAGCATAAAAACATTAAAAATATATATTTTTTCCATTTTTTATTCATCCCTCGATTTTCCTGAGAAAAATCGCAGCGAATGAGCCAAAGATAGCTTCATTTGGCTCGGAGCCGTACGTGCCTTTTTATAGCCTCAGCCAAGCCAGCCGCCTTTCTTCCTTTGTTTTTTATTTTTATTTTTCTTTTTCTTTCTGCCACAATAAGCCATAGGGGCCCATGCTAGAGACCACGTGTCAAAGGACGGTTGGACGCAGCTGAGGAGTTTAGCTGGTGACTCCCCTGGCTAAGGGAGTGATTTGCACATGTGATTTGGAACTGTTGAGAAGCCGATCCAACGGTCCAAAACGCGCGTGGTGTCGTGCGCTGACGTGCACGTGTGATTCTGCTAAATCCGAATTCCGCCTTGCTTGTTATCGGATTCTTGATCCTACTTAAGCGCCAAAAGGCAATTTTTTCTTCTTCCATCAAACTTACCTACATAATTAGTAAGGCATAATAATTTGAAGGATAAAATTAAATTAAATGCTTATGGTATTTTGAATAAAGTATTATATTATAACTAAATATAATATATTGAATATAATAAGTATTTAAATAAAAAATATTTAAATTATATTTAAATATAATATGTGTTTTAGTAAAAAATATTTAAATTGTATTTGAATAAGTTTTTTTGAATAATTACTCTCATATATATCATAAGTGTTTTTAAGATAATGTTTAAAAAATTTTATGTTAAGTTATAAAAAAAAATTATTTTGTAGTTTTAGTACCCAAGTATAAGTACTTAAAATTATTGAAAATTCAGTATTAGCAGTTAAGTAGTAGTCTATGTAAATGAGTTATTACAAAGAATGTCATATCATCAGTTTATTTGTAAATATTGATATTTAAAAGTATATATTAAATTTGTAGAATAATTTATAAAAATAGTTAATAAATATCAGATTTACCAATAAATATTGATATTTACAAGTAAATAGTAAAGTTTATATGGATGTTTATAAGGAGGCGCTTGGTTATCATATTGCATTCGTATTACGTTTAAATGTAATGTAGTTTTTATTCAAATGCAAAAGTATTGTATTTAATTACCAATTATACTATAATTTAAATACAATACAATCACTATTTACTATTTCACTTTTTTTTTACTATATTACTAATTATATCATATACTATCTTTCTCTCTCCCTTTTTTTTTTCTTTATACCTTAATAAATCACATCATATATAATATAATTCAATTACTTTTTATCCAAATATATTTTGTATTTAGATGTAATGCAAATACTTTTATTCTAAATATATATTACATTTAATATATTACATTCAAATGTAATGTTAACGCAAGACGTTATGTAAACATTCTTTAAGTAAATATTAAATTTTATATAGATATTTACTAGTAAATAATATCTCTTTATTAGGTACAAAATTAGTAGAATATTTAAATTTACTAATAAATTTATGTATTTATTAACAATACTAAATTTATAGTAGTAAATCAATTACTAAGAGGGCGTTTGATAAACGCATTGTATTTTGATTGTATTTGAATGAAATTTATTTTTTGAATGTTGTATTTGGTTGAAAAGTATTTGTTTTGTATTTGAATGAAATGTGTGTTTAGATGAAATGTATTTTAGACTTAAAAAGTTGATGTGATTGGTAAAAGTAGAGATAAATAGTAAAGTTGAAAAGTTGATGTGATTGTTTTAAAAATATTTTGAATAGTAATTGTTTTCGTAGCACTGTTGTAAAATTTGTGTTTGGTGTAAAATTGTATTGTATTTGAGTAAAATTAAAATGCAAAACATCTTCCAAACGGCACCTAAATTTAATGAGTAAATATTAGATTATCAAGTGAATATTAAATTTACTGATAAATAAATCAAATAAATATCATTATTTATAGTAAAATAACATAGGTAAATATCATTATTTACTGTTTTTTATTTAAGGAGTACATATCAGGATACATTAAGTAAATATCATATTTACTAATAAATAAATCATTTGAATATTTACAAGTAAATATCATTGTTTACTATTTCTATTTACAAGTTAATAGGTTAATATTACATATTTGCAAATTAATATTAACTAATTTAAAAATGTAATAGCAGTATTTATTATTTATTTTCCAAAGCTTTAAATATTAAAAAATGCCCCAATTTATTTTTAAATTTAGATCCAAATCTAACGCTAACCCCAATTTTAACACCCTAGCATCTAAGGTTTCAGCCACTAGCAATCATGCTTCCCCTTCAGCACCGTCAGCATTGCATAACTAGAGGAGTGGCATCACCATCGTAGTCATGTTGCCTTTGGAGTTACGACAAGATCGCTACATCGTGAGGGCCAGTTGCGGCAACGTTAACATCATTTAACACTAGAGATTTGCCTAGCTGAGTCACAAGAGAAGATTTTGGTCGCAGTCGTGATATTGTCAACTCAATGCTTAAGATCACCACATTGGAGCCCTGGTCGACAGAAAGAGAAAGACAAATGGACTGGCGGGGGGGAAGGGGCGGTGGGGGGTTACGAAGGGGGGGGGGCGGGGGGGGGGGGGGGGGGGGCGAGGGGGACAGAGAGAGAGAGGGGAGAGTTGCAGGTAATTTGGAGATTTTATCATGTTATTTACCACTAATTATATAATTAAATAACAATATGTTAGATTTTGCTTTAAAACCATTCATTGCATTATGTTATTTTGCTCATTCTCTCTTTAATTAATGAATAAAATTATAAGTGAAATGCCACTGTAACTAATAATGGTATTGTTTATGTAAGAGCAGGGAAGAAATTATTTTGTTGGTAATACTCAAAAACTCTCAATCTGTTATAACTTAAAAGACTATTGACAACATATCACATAATTTTGAAGCAAGAGAATAATAGTACTTAATTAAGGTTAATTCTTGATCAGGCATAATCAGTGTTGAGATCTTAAATTAAGTCTTCTTCCTAAACACAAAACTTTCTAGAAAATAGTTCTTAAATAACTACAATAGCAATTATTTTGACTTCGTCGTTGCGCTCATTTTTGATATGTTACACTAATTTCTTAAACAACTAAAATCAATATTTTCGAATATAATTATGTAATTATATTTTTTTTGGACCCATTAAATATAAGACAAGACATTCAAATTATACTGTAAAATTCATGTCAACTAATGGTTTGCGCCCAATTTTGACTAATAAAAATGCAACCCGAAACCGGTCTATTTTTAACGACACGAGCATTGGTTAAATATAAATATAAATATATATATATAAATATCTTGGCCTTTCCGTGGCCACATTCTTAACATGATTTAATATAATATTAAAATTTTCTTTTTATTATTCATCATCAACAAAAGATAAAATATAGGTTAGTAGACCAATTTATCTTAAAAAATTAATGATATAAGAAAATTAGGAAACCTAATTATTAATCAAATCTAAAGATATATTATTTCATTTCAATCAAATAAATAAAGTCTAAATAGCTGATTAATTATCATGTTAATTTGTTTAAAAAAAAAACCTATGAAAGAAAACTAATCTTCCTAATCTGAAAACAATTATCGGATTTGAAAACAACCCCTCAAGTTGGTGCAAAACCTCTAAATCCAAAAATAATCTTTGAATTTCAATACAACCCCTTAAGTTGGTGCACATCAACTTGCCTTTAAAGCATCAAGAACAACTTTAGAAACCTTACATGCCAGACCTAAGTTAATATGAGTTTAACAGTAGATTGATTTTCAGAAGTTTCACATGTCAGGTTCAAATTCACAGGAGCTTCTTAGCACAAGCTTCAGGCCTTATTTGGTTTACGAGTCCGTACCTAAACTTTTTAATTCAATTTTGCTTTTTTTTTAAATCAATAAAAATAAAAATTATAACTAAGTCAACTAATTTAAATATAAAAATTTTATTACATTCTAAATTTAACTTATAAACCAAAAGAACTCTCAATTTCAAAATAGTTAGTTTCAACCTATGAAATTAAGGATCAAAGATAAGGATTATGGATCAAAAGTATAAGGGATTAAAAATGTTTTTCTTTTTTTTTTTTTTCCTATCATCTATTTATTCACTTTAGTATCATATCTTTTTATATGCAATGAAAAACGTATAGAATTACATTCTTTATTCCGGTCAGGCGGAGAAGATGTCGGCAACAGGCGGCGAAAAGGAGGACAAGAAGCCCGTGGACCAGTCGGCTCACATTAATCTCAAAGTCAAGGGCCAAGATGGCAATGAGGTGTTCTTTAGGATTAAAAGAAGCATCCAGCTGCACAATCTCATGACTGCATACTGTGATCAACAATCTATAGAACTGAACTTCATAGCCTTCCTGTTTGATGGACACAGGCTTAAGGCTGAGCAGACTCCCGATGAGCCTGAGTTAGAGGACGATGATGAGATTGATGTAATATTACACTAAATTGGAGGAAGTCCATGAAGGTCTTCAACTGCCAATGCGATTCTGCATTAGAATGAAAAGCCATGGAAAATGGAGGTATAGATTGCCTGGTTTCTTATTTTAATTTATATATTTTGTTAGGTTTTTAGTGTTGGTATTTATGGCAATATAGGAAAAACCAGAAATATAAAAAGTTTATACAGGTTTTGCAGGTATTTGTGCAAGTTTTGCAAGATGTGCTACATGATGTATTACAAGATGTTACAACATCTGCACAGATTTAATAAAGTACCAGATATGTTACGAGATGTTACAACATATGGTGTAACATCGAGATTTGTTGCAGATTTCGATTGGGATTGAGAGTATCACAGCATATCTGAATTTGAGGAGTTAGTTAAGATATGGATAAAACTTGAAAAAGGATAAACTAATTTAAATTAGATTTTCTATTCTTATTTAAATTAGAATTTTAAAAATCCTAAGATTTGCTATATATATTGCGATTTTAATTTGGGAAAACGTACAGATATATTTTGGATAATATTTGAAGAATATCTGTGATTTAAAAGTCAAAATATTTAAAACTTGAATTTTTGGAGATGTGTCAATGGATGTTGCAACATTATCTTGAACATCTTCAAAATTCAAAATAAATCCGAGATTTTAAAGGAGATATTTGAAGTTCTATTTAAGGACTCACAATACTCGTTCTTGATATAGAGAGCAAGAGTTTTGATCGTGTGATTTTGAGTCCTTGGTGATTTAGAAGCTTTCTACATTATTTGCGTCTTTCGGAAGAAAGATTTGAAGTCTTCGGGAGGAGACAACAGCAGTTGAAGGGATTTCAACATATGCTTGCAAGGGGATCTTGCTGAACGAGTTCATTAACAGGATTCAACATGACCCGCGGCAATAATGAAGAGGGAGTCTTTAGATTGCATAAGTCCATTAGTGCTTGTAATCTTTTGAGTGTTAGTGAAAAGTTCAACGTCTGGGTATGGCCTCGAGGAGTAAGGAAACCGAACCTCATAAAAATTACCTGTGTTATTTATTTACTTGCTTTTGGTAATTAATTAATTGGATTAATTAATTAAATCTAATAAATTATATAAAAACCGATCTTACATATTTCAAAGTTGTTAGTAAGAATGGATATGATATAAACTCTAAATTAGAACTGAGGTTTCTGGTCGTCGATGATGTTTTAAATGGAGTTCTATGTTTGTTAAAAAGAAAAAAGAAAAAGAAAAAAAAAAAAGGGCCTTCTTTGACAATTTGGACATAATAGGAGCATGGTGGTTCGTCAGTGGAGTCTTGTGCAGTGATTTCATGGACTGCGGTGGTTTGATTGCTTTTGGTTGTATTAATCAATTGCATTGCGGTGGTTCGTGGAGGTGATCTGACACAAGCAGTTGAGACGAAGATCTGCTGCAAAATTTCAATGATGTTTGGATTTTCAACTGATAGGTTTCAAAGGAGATTCAAACTTAGCTTGTGTAGTCAAAGAGTTTTATTCGGTGGTATGGATTCCCAAAAAAAAAAAAAATTCAATTCGATTTTTTTTTAAGATTTTAGAGAGTGACCACGATGCCATCTTAGCAAAAGGAATGTAACACTACATTTTTATTTGTATTATTTATCCTCAATAAAGAATACAACTTACAAACTTACAAACGAATCTATCTTAGAATAGTACAAGAAAATTAAGAAACCTAATTATCAATCAAATTTACAAATACAATTTCATTTCAATCAAATAAATAAAGCCTAAATAGCTAACTAATTATTATGCTATTTTATTACCAAACAAAACTACAAAAGGAAACTAATGGGGCATTTGGTAAACGTATTACATTCGCATTGCATTTGATCGTAGTGTATTAAATGCATTTTGTATTTGGATAAAAAGTATTTACTTTGCATTTAAATGTAATATATTTAGATGAAAAATATTTGAATTGTATTTTAAAGTTAAAAAGTTGATGTAATTGGTAAAAATAGATAGAAAAATTGAGATAGAGAGAGAATACGATGTGAATAGAAAAAAAATTAATTTTTAAAATATTCTAGAATAATAAATGTATTTGAGGTACTGTTGAAAACATTATATTTGAATGCAAAATTTTTGCGTTTGGATTAAAATTGTATTATGTTTAAATGCAATATGAATGTAAAACTGCAAACAAATACTCCATAAACCTCCAAATCTGAAAAGAATTATCAGATTTCAAAACACCCCCTCAAGGCTTAGATGCATTAATAATATTTTTGAAAATACTTGCAAGAATTCATCTCAATTTGTTATAATTTGAACGATTAGTGGCAATATATCACATAAGGTTGGAACATGGTATTATTATTAATAAAGCGTAATTTCGTGTTCATACATCTGAGCATTCATCTTTAGCAAGTCTAAATTTCTAGTTATTTTATTTTGTCTTTTTAACTAGTCTTCTTACTAAACGTGAAACTTAGAAAATAGTATTTTAATTATTTATTACAATAATATATATTATGTATATGTATATGCTTCAAGCACTTGATGAGTTCAGTAGCTTTGAGAAATTGTTTTCAAGAATTGAGACCTGAGGGCAATGTTTGGTCAGTGTGTCCCACGGGTTCTAATTAATTAACCACTAAAAATGGGGGAGAAAATGTCCATTCTCCTAAATTTAGAAAAAAGGTTCGGCAATATATATATATATATATTTAAATAGGAGTTCAAAAACTATCTATTTACCTAATATTTTCAATTTATTAATGGCGTGATATACCAGTTTGTGTCGTTTTGCTTTACCACTTTTGTCCACGTTGATTTAATTGTCTGTGTCTTTTATTGTTGTTTTATTGTATTGGTGTTGAAATCTTATTTCTCTCTATGCCGTTTACCATGTTTGTTGTCGTAAACCGACCTATTGATGTCATTTAGCTAGGCTATGTCGTTTCTCATATTTGTAACATGTTTGCATTTCTTTTTCTGTTGTTTTCACTCTAAATGTTGATGTCATTAAGTTTCTTTAATATCATCGTACGCTGTTTTTGAAGTTTATTGATCATGTTCATTGTATCATGTGATTATGCTATCGTCGTTTATCATATTTATGTCGTTTCTCACGTTTATGTCGTTTTATAGTTTTATGGCTTCATGTTGATGCCGTTTGTTTAGGTTATTTTACTTTGCTTTGATGTTCACTTTATCTGTTGATGTCATCGTCGTATGTTGTTCCCAAAGGCAGTTTATTTTTCATGTTCATTATTTCGTTTGCCTACGCTCATGTCGCTTGTCATATTGATGTCGTTCATCCATTAATTATTGTTATTATGTTACTTTTCAAGTCTATTATTATCAATCGTTATTGGTGTCGTTTCTTGTGCTTGCTTTATTCAATTTTTCCTCCTCGTTCATCTCATTGATGTTATTTGTTTATAGAACCATTCTAGTTATGTTGTCTTTCAAGAACATTGTCGTTTATGTTGATTATGGACAAGACGCCTAGATCGAGAAGATCAAGTACTAAAACAGAAAAGAAAAATTCAACAAAGAAAAGGAAAAAAGGAAAGGAAAACTAAAGACCAAGTTCATTGACACAACCATCATGGAAAAAGAGCAGGTAACGACCTCCTTCGTTAAAGGGAAAAATTTTGCTGATAATATAATTGCAAGAATTAACTCACAGAGCGTTTGGTGCATCAATTCGAACCAAAAAAGTCTAGCTGGGTTTTTATTATTTTTCCTGAAAAGTCAAAAAAAAAATTATAACTTGTTTTTAAAAAAACTAATCAATTCTAATTCAAAAATTCCATTTCAAACTAATGTACCAAATAGAAGCCAAATCTATTTAAGCTTTAAAGATTAGTAGCGACCTGCATTATACTTAAGTTCACTAATTGTGTCTCAGTTTATATATCTGTAGAGTCCATTAACAGTACTTATTTTTAGTTAATCTTCTCTGTCTTATTATTTTTTTTCCTGGTTTGCCGGTGTAGACAGTCCATATTAAATATTTGTGTCTTCTTATTCTTTTGTTTTATTAATATTTATTTATTACCAAGTTCGTGGTTAATCTTTGTCAATAAGTGCATACGTAGAAAATTGCCAGTCGTACGCGGCATGGCAAGACCATTAGAATGCTTCAACTTCGCCAGTCAATTTGTGAAGTAAGATTCGTCGTGGTGTCCTAATTTTCTAACTAATAAATGGGGGAGAAAATAAAGCAAAAACGTGTTGACGGGGTGGGTCTTTACTTTTCTAGTCATGTCACTATAATTGAATGCAATAGTTCATTTCTTAATTTTCTGGGTATAACTTTTCTAGCTTTGTCACCATAGTTAGATTGCAATAATTCATTTTTTCATTTCTTGGGTCTTACTTTCTAGCTATGTCACTATAATTAGATTGAAGTAATTTATTACTTAATTTTCTGGTCGAAGTAATATTCGTTGTCTACTACAAAAATCTTAAAATAAATATAATAGCATGCAATAAGCATAAATTTAGCATTCTTTAGCTCGTCAAAGCGTTGTTGCATGCAATATTATTGCTATGCCTATTGACACAAAATTTCATATATTTATAAATTAGATATCTGATTTATAAGTCACTGACAATAGACTTGGCTGTACACGTAATTGAAAAGAGAAAAGAAAAGAAAAGAAAAGAGAATTTTGGAAACAAAATAACTTGTTCAATGCAGCAAATTATAATATATATTTCCGGATATATAGTAACTCATAGCCATTCTTTTTAATAAATATTTCCTAATATGCAATTGTGAAGTTGGATCCCTTGTTTTTTTGCGCACTAGTCACACACATGCAAGATCAAAATAATTGAGATACTGTACGGGGCGAGTCTTTAGTCAATGTTTCATTTCGGCCTTTGTTTATTTTCTAGCTATGTCATTAATTGGATGCTAATATTCCTTTTCTCGTCAATTATTGCTATGCCCCACTGATATTACCAATATATATTGCTATGCCCCACTGACACAAATTTCTTTAATAATGTCAATCAGCGATTCTAGTTATAATTATCGATATTAAGCGCTTTTAGATATCTGATTCCTTTAAAAATATATATATATCTGATTTATATACCAATGAAACTAGGCTTTATTGTAAACCTGACTAAAAAAAAAAAAACTTATTGAAGTTATAGGATAACTTGTTCAATACAGCGAACTATATTACTAGAAAGATGGACCCGTTGGGAGCAGCTCAACTGGTGGAAAGAAAGGCTTAGTACCTTAGACGTCATATTTTAGTTCTGCAGGGCTTTTACTGTGTGGGGTTGGTGAGGAAGTTGTCTCATTTATGGTCCTTGTGGTATTTAATTATGAAGTTCTCTCTCTCTCTCTCTCTCTATATATATATATATTTATTTATTTATTTGGATAAGCTCTACTTGCGTGCAAAACGTAGAAAATTGCTAGTCGACAACGGCGAAGCCGTCAGTTTCACCATCAGCAGTCAAATTTGCACACAAAAGTTTCCTCATATTTTCTAAACCCTGAAAAGGGATAGAAAAACTAATTAAGAGCAAACTTGTTACGGGGTTAAATTTCTTCTCTAGCTATGTCACTAATTGGATGGAACAAAATATTCATGCATTATTGCTATGTCAAATCATTAGAATCGATTTCAACAATTCAGTTGGATATCTGACTTAGATATATAGCGCTGGCAATAGACTTTACTAATGTACACTTGAATTTAAAGAAACAACTCTGAAAATAAAATAACTTGTTCATATGGTTGTCTATATTAGGGTTGACAATTTGGATTATGACATGATGAATTGACATGAATATAACATGAAATTAACGGGTTTGGATTTTTTATAAATGGGTTTAGGTCAAAAACAGGTTGAGATAATTGATAAACAAATCGGGTTTGAGTTTACCTTCTAACATGAATTGACACGATTAACTATATATGTTTTTTTTAAAACAAGAGTTTTCATAGTTAATAAAGTATAAATAATATGAATTTTAGAACTTTGTAAGCAAATTTCACTTATTTTTTATTAAAAAAAAAGATATGTTAACTAATAAACGTGTCAAAGTATCATAATCATATTAAATAAATCATTATTTTATTTATTATTAGTTTAAGTAAGTTAATTTAAGTTAACACGATTAACACGATTAATAAATGAATTGGGTTTAGGTTTGAGATTTTAATACGAATATTAAATGAGTCAGGTTTGGATTTAATGTAATAGTATCAATTGAGGAATATAACATGATATGATAATATAAATTAACAACCCTAGCTTGCATAGTCCAGTAATATGCATAGTCCAGTAATAATTTCATACATGACTCTATTATAAAACATAGAGTTTAAATTTTTTCATTAAAAAAAAAAACTTGTTTACATATTAGAATTTATATTTCCAAATCTAAAATAAAATAATATTAGGAATATTAATTCTAATTTTAATTTTTTAGTACCAACTGAAGTGCTAGTAAATTGTTATTTGTTGACGGGTAGATACAATATTTAACCTGTAATTTATGCTAAATTATTTAATGACTAACAAATAAAAAATAACAACCCACATATTACGTAAATTGATACTCAAAAGTTAGACTAAAATTTAATATCTCTAATATTATTCTATTAATTCATGGCTGCCTCTTTTTTTAATAAATATTTGTAATATAAAATTATGAAGTTGGGTTTTCATTTCATCCCTTACTTCTTCTAATGGATTTGACTCAAGTGTTCTTTTATTTGTACTCTTAACATATCATGACTTTTTAATTAATGTAATATGATATTTTAATTGAAATACAATATTTAATTGATTGTCATGTTATTATTTAAGGGATAAAAATAGAGAGTCCTTAGCCATTTGGAAATCATCAGATGTTCTCACAAATCACAAAATAATTAATAAGTAATAAAGCAAAGAAAATAATCTAACAGTAGACAACCCGGAACCAAAGTCTATAAGAATTTCCTGGAGTCGCATCACTTACATACCCAAAAACATAAAATTAGAAAAGAAAAAAAAAATACATTCAATCAATATGGGGATGTTGCTCGTATGGTGGCCTTCGTTGGTGAGACTACTGATCTTAAACCTTTTGTTGTTTCATGTCAGCTCTTTGAATACTTCTTTGCAGTTGTCTTGCCATGAAGCTGAGAGGTCTGCCTTGTTGCAATTCAAGCGTAGCTTTGTCATTGATGAGTCTACTTGTCAAAACGACGGCGATTATCCAAAGACTTCCTCTTGGGAAGCCAAAGGAGGAAGTAGCAACTGCTGCTCGTGGGACGGCGTCGAGTGTGATGAGGAGACGGGTCATGTGATCGGACTTGATCTTGGTGGTGGCTGCATCTGCGGTTCTTTCGATTCCAACAGCACCCTCTTCCACCTTGTCCATCTTCAGAAGCTGAACCTTGGTTATAATAATTTCAATCGCTCTTCAATTCCCGCTTCCATTGGGCTTCTTACAGAGATGACTCATCTTAACCTCTCTTCTTCCTTTTTCTTTGGTCAAGTTCCGTATGAAATTTCGCGGCTGTCCAAGTTGTCTTTCCTTGATCTGTCCATGAATTTTGATGCAGATTCTAGAGAAAACTTTTTGAAACTTGAAAGACCCGTTCTGAGAAGCTTGGCTCAGAACTTAACTCGTCTGGAAATGCTTCGGCTCAATCGCGTGGACATGCTATCGAAAATACCAGATTTCCTATCAAATTTCTCTTCTTTGAAAGAGCTCGGTCTAGCTTATGCTGGACTATATGGATCCATTCCATCTTCACTCAGTAAACTTACCCAACTTACTGATCTAGACCTAAAGTCAAATCTTTTGAGTGGTTACATCCCATCTTCACTTCAAAACCTCACCCAACTAACCATTTTACGTTTATATCGCAATTACCTTTCTGGTCCAATCCCATCTTGGTTGGGAAACCTTACCAAGCTAAATGTTATCAGCCTTTTTACAAACGAATTGGATGGTTCGATTCCCCAATCATTATCCAAGCTCGATAATCTTGAATATCTTTTTGTGGATGAGAACAATTTAAGTGGCACCATTGAATTTGACATGTTCTTGAAGATGAGACGTCTTGTCTCCCTCATTCTTGGCGCGAACAAGTTGTCAGTAAACTTTGGAGCGAGGAATGTGAACGCAACGACACTTCCAAAGTTCAAGGTTCTGGGATTGACTTCATGCAACATACGAGAATTTCCAGATTTTCTTGTGCATGAAAATGAGCTGCAATGGATGGACCTTGCTGACAATAGTATTCAAGGCCATATTCCCAAATGGATATGGAATGGAAGTGTAGAAACTCTCAAGTGGGTCAACATTTCTAACAACTTTATAACAGGGTTTGAAAATCAGCCAACCGTTCTGCCATGGCTTCATCTGGAAGTACTAGACCTTCATTCTAACATTCTACGAGGACCACTACCGATTCCTCCATCATCCATCTTGCATTTAGACGTCTCAAACAACATGCTAAGCGGTGAAATTTCCTCATTGCCCTGCAACTTGAGTTCAATCAGTGTTCTCGATCTGTCTAATAACAACTTTAGTGGCACGATCCCCCATTGTTTCGAAAACACAAGTAGCTCCTTGTTAGCTCTGAATTTAAGAAACAACTCCTTTCATGGCTCCGTTTTGCCTCTATCATTCGGGAACGAAAGCAGTTTGAGGATGATCGATCTTAGTCACAATCAATTTCAAGGGAAACTTCCACGATCTTTGGCAAATTGTATGATGCTCGAGTATATCGATTTCTCGAATAATCAACTCACTGATGTCTTCCCCACTTGGTTGGGGACTCTGCGGGTTCTAAAAGTCCTCCTTCTGCGCAAGAATGGATTTTATGGAGAAATAGAGAGACATCAAAACACTTCAGGGTTTTCAAATTTACGTATCGTTGATCTCTCTTACAACAGTTTCACAGGTGAATTGCCTTCTGATTACATTTTTGTTTGGAATCGCATACAAGGTTTCAAGATGAGAAATTTGACGTACATGAATGCAAGGGAAATCGTTAAACTCAACCAAAACGAAACTAATTTTTTCTACTACTTTTATTCAACGACAATTATGAACAAACGAGTGGAAACATACTATGGGATGATCCGAGAAGAACTTGCACTCATTGATCTCTCAAGCAACAAATTCAGTGGAAAGATTCCTGAATTCATCGAGAATCTCATGGTTGTTCGCTCGCTCAACCTTTCAAACAACATGCTCACTGGTCGCATTCCGTTGTCTATTGGGAGCATGTCACAACTTGAATCATTGGATCTTTCTCAAAACATGCTCTTAGGAGAGATTCCTCAGCAGCTAACACAGCTCACTTTCCTCCAGAGCTTTAGCGTCGCTCACAACGATCTCACCGGTCAAATACCACAAGGGAACCAACTGCGTACATTTGATCGAAGTTCATTTGAGGGTAATCCAGGATTATGTGGAGATCCACTGCCCAAGAAATGTGAAGAGTCCAAGGACTTGCCACCTTCAGCTGACAAAGAAGACGATGGTTCGGGGATTAAATTGGATTGGAAATTTGTTTTGGCTGGAGCGATTAGTGGGTTTGTCATTGGAATTGCTCTTGGGGATATAGTGATCACAGAGAGGACGAGATGGTTTCTTAGATATTTCGGAAGAATTCCACCGAGAATCGAGATAAGGCAACGAAGAAACTGAGAGTTTATCAAGCTGCTAGGCACCTGTTTCTCTTTGCAATGTCTTTTAATGACTCTGTTTTGCTCTGCTCAGTTTATGTTTCGTCTATGTTTTCATGTAATCTGTCTGCTACTTCTATTTGTAGGTGTGTTTCTTGTAAAATATTTCCGGCAGTGAAATAATTAAAATGATTTTGGTGTGAATTTTATGACTTCCCGCTCATTCTATTGATGTCGTTTAATCGTCTTGAAAAACGAAGGATTACTACGAGGGTGTTTGGTTTTGTTTCCAAAACTGATTTCACGATTCCCTAGGAAATCGATTTCAAAATCGATGTGAAATTGTGTTTGGTTTGTATTGTTTTTGAAAACAGATTTCAAAACGAATCCAAAATCGCCTTTACTCCCAATGTAAAATTGAAAACGATTAAAAGTCGTTTTCTCTGATTTCATTTTTCTCATTTCTCCCATTTCTCTGATTTAATTATTATGGTTAATTAAGATTTAATTGATATAGTAATTACGTAAATATTATGGTTATTAATTTTTATTTCATTTTTCAATTAAAAAATTTTATTAATTTTTAATTTTTGGTATTCATAATAAATTTTTTTTAAATCAAACATAAATATATTTTTATAGAATACTTATAAAATGACTGGTTTTCAAAAATATAACCAAACACAGTTTCACTTTTTTGTTTCTCAAAACATACACTCAGAAAATAAAACCAAACACAATTTCAGAAACGTTCTCAAAATTGTTTTCAAAACGATCCCAAATTCAGAGAATTTGAAAACATAACAGATTTCAAAAACAATACCAAACGCTAACTACATTTCTATTTCTTGCTGAGAAAATTATACGAATATATAGAAAAGCAAAAACAAAACACACCACAGAGGGATACCAAATCAGGAAGCAATCACGGACACCTAAGTAGGACTTTATTAGTCCTTCAGTTGACCAATTAATCTAACCTAATACCCTTGAATTACTGAAACAAACTTCAAACATGTTTGTAACAACCGGGAAAATCCATATTTCTTGGAAAATAAATACACAATGAATTTAAACGTTAAAATGTGAAATTAAGTGATTTAATATTGTTTAGAACTAAATAAAATGTTCTAATAATGTTAAAGGATAAAAAAAATGAGTAATAGTGATATTATATGTGTGCACGTGTGTGCCACTCACAGTATCAAGAAGTAGGTCAAGATGATATTATCTTGACATAAAACTGATAAATTTGGGTTCAACACTCCCAAATTTGTTAGGATAGCCTGTCAGCACGCTCAAATTTGATAACTGAGTACAAGGGTAATTTTTAACCGAAAATTCGCAGTATCGGAAACTGGTCAAGATGACCTCAGATGAAAATAAAACTGATATATTTAGATTCAGAACGCCTAAATTAATCAGGATAGCCCATGTTGAAATTTTGGACAAAAAAGTATATAAAGAACGGGAAAAAGTGGAATTTTCTCATTTGTCTACATGCTCTCTCTCTCTCCTCATTTCTCTTTCTCTCTCTACCCGAATATGTACAGTAACCGACCATCGGAAACGGTGTTCGTTTTCGACACCGCCAGTGTCATCGGAAAGCTCTCGTCGAGCTGAGTTCAACGGTATGCCGAGTCGACGGAATCGACGTCGGAGGAGCCCGCATGCACCGCCCGAAGCCGTCAGCCATCAGAAATTTCGCGATGCCGTATCTCCGCCGTCCGACGTCTGATCAAGATGATTCCGGTCCCAAAAGACTCGTGGTGAAGAGTAGAACAAAACCCAGGTGGTGTTTTAGCCCAACGGCTGCCGGATCGCGCCGCCTGAAGCCGCGACGTCGCCGTCGTGAATCCGTCGTAGAACTCGCCGTTTCCGGCGATATTGAGCTGCACCACCGGTACAGAAATGTTCGCCATGAATAGGGGAGCAAAAGCCCTTAACCAATTTCGGAAAAAAGTCCGGTACGTCGGAGCTCCACCGTCACCGCCGTGGCCGTAACTTTCGAGGGGATTTTCTGGCGATTGGGGCCTCCAAACATGAAATTAAGGCTACCAATGGATTCCTCTCATCGAGATCTTCAAGATGGACAACCCACATTCCACAGTCGCCGCCGTCGCCACCGGTCAACGCTGGTCGTTGACCAAATTTTGGAAGTTTAGCCCGTTAGTCTATTTTCGACGTTCCGGATGCATCCACTGAGTCGGATTTGCAAGACGGGACCTCAAATATGAAGAACGAAGAATTATGGTTTATGCCGTCGAGACCGGACTACAATTTGGTATAAATCCCGACCCCTTTACGTTCTGCAATTTAATTGTTTGGGACTATTATATGATTTTATAATTATTGGTATGAAAATTATGAAAAAGAATGTATGTAAAAAGAAGAAAATGGCTGTAATGGAGAAAAATAAAAATATGTGATAATGTAACGATTTTACGTAAACAGTATGAGTATTACATAAAATCTAGGTCTCTGGTATAGTATGTGATAGAATTAGATCAGGATAGATGGTTTTCAGGAACGCTGGAACCTCAAAAATTAAGGGGAAACTCTGCCGAAATTTTTAAAAACGGCACCAAGGGTAATATGGGAAACGAGGGGTAAAAATATGATCGGGAAGGGAACCCGAGCCCCCTCGAAGAATTAGGGCATGGAAAAAAGAGGGGGCAAGTTATAATTAGTAAACCGACCCTTCGAAACCCTAGAACGCAAGAAAAACATGAAACCGACTCGTAGGTCGGATAAGTACTCCCCAAGGGTCGGGAATGTGAAAATTAGTAAAATGATAAGAATTGATATGTAAAAGGCCTGATATGATTTAAAAAGTTAATTAGATGATTTTGGGTTTAGAAAATCCAGTCTAAGCATGAAAATGAAAATGTTATGGTTAAACGACCCATTAGGGGCAAAATGATCATTTTGCCCAAAGATTCTCAAATTATGGGAAAAGAGCCCCAATGACCTCGGAATAGGTGAATGAAGTTTGTAAAAGCCAAAATTGAGGTTTAAATTATGAAAAATCATATCAAGGGTAAAATTGTAATTTTGTCAAAAGTTAAGGATAAAATCGTAATTTTTCAAAAGTTGGAGAAAAATTTGAAAAGGGCCATTAAGGTTTAAAAAGCTATCCTAAGGCTATAATTAAGGATTATAAGATCAGAATTAAGCTTTTTAATAAAATAAAAGCTGTAAATAAAAATGTGAATAACGGACAAAGTTTGTCTGTAGGAACCCAATCCAAACGCGACAAAGAACGTCGATGGATTCCAAGAAGAGGATAAGCACACTATGAGTAAGTTCAGACATTTACCCGTTTGCAACTATAAACAAGTTTATAGTATTATATGTTTGTATGTAAATGTCATGATGTGATTTACGATGATGCTATAATAACACTATAGTAATACTATGATGATGTTAAAAGATAGGTTTTAATAAATAATTTATAAAAAAAATATGTATATATATGTATCTATTGAATTACAAAGGAAAGGTATTATAAAAGTTTTATGAGAGTAAAGATGTGATAAAGAGTGATAGAAGAATGGAAAGAGTAAGAATGAGAATGTCATGATAGAATGCATAAGAAAGAGATGAGACATGAAAGGAAAGAATAGATGTTTTATGAAAAGTTTTATGGAAGTTAAGTTATGATTGATAGAGCAACGATGATCGGTGATGAAAGGAATTAAGAAATAGTATGTTTATGAGAACGAAAGGATAGATGTTTTATGAAAAATGATATGAAAGCAAAGGGTTAGACAAGAAAGAGAAACAATGATAGGTTATGATGAAAGGTATGATGAAAGGATTAGAACATAACGATAAGATGTGATTGATAGAATAGAACGATAGGCTATGATCGATAGGAGTATGATGATAAGATACAGTAGATAGGAGGATGCAAATGATAAGATAAACAGAGAATAATTGTCTGCATTTAACTAAATATGCTTTTGTTTGTTATAATGTGATGTGATGATATATAAGTAATATGTGCTATGTATGCTATGCTAAAGTGTGATTAACATAATTCACACAAGTAAAGTAAAGAATTAAGAAAAGAAAAATAACGAAAGAACAAATATTCCATGGAATGTTCTATAAAAAATGAGAAATGAAAGATGATGAATGTCATGAAAAAGATGTATAACGAAAAATTCAATATAAGAAAAATAAAAGCCTACAAGATAATAAGACTGAAAACTTAAGTTGTTAGCGTACCGGTCTCCCTACAAGGTCGAGACTTCCGGTCTATATCCTCCGCATTGATGTGGTGCTACCCCGAAGGTGTGGTAGATTATAAGTTGGACCAGCCCCGAAGGTGAGGTTTTATGTGACTGTGAGGTAGATTGGTGGGTAGCTCCCCCTCCTCCCACTGTCCGCGCGCAAATAGGTACGTCTAACAACGGGCCCAACCAAAGGAAAGTGGAAAGAAAACAAACGAAAAGAGCGTGAAAAGAAAAGAAAAGAAAAGAGTGAGAAAAGAAAGGAAAAGAGCGTGAAAAGAAAAGAAAGGAAAAGAGCGAGAAAAGAAAAGAAAAGAGCGTGAAAAGAAAAGAAAGGAAAAGAGCGAGAAAAGAAAAGAAAGGAAAAGAGAATGAAAAGAAAAGAAAAGTAAAGAATGATAAGAAAAGAAACGAATGATATGAAAGAATGACATAATGAAATTGATGAAAAATAGATAAATAATAAAACGAAGTTAAAAGAACATAATAGAATTAATATATGTGATGCGATGTATTTGATGTTATATGTATAGAATGACACGTTTTCACGTGATGTTATGCTAGTGTATATGTTACTAGCTTTTAAGATATGAAATGTTAAGAGATGAGGACAAAACGATAGAAAAGTTTTAAAGGTTTAGAACAGAAAGTTAAGAAATGATAGGAATGAAAAGCAAAGAAATGAAGAGATTGGATTAGAATGATAAGGGATGATCAATAGAATGATGGGAATGATGAACGAAGAGATAAATGAACATGAAGAGGCTAACATAATATGTTATGTTTCGAGGATATATATAGACGGTGTGTATGATGTGTGTATACGTGACGTCATATATTCTAGTAATAACATATATTACTAGTATTTATAAGTTAATGAATGTATGTTTGAACTTACTGAGTATCTAGCTCATTAGTTGTTTATATGTTGCAGGTAAGCAACATGTTAGTTTAAAGTAATATGATGGACAACGGAAGGATCTGTACGTGCCAAGGGACTGGGCGAGGGTATGGTACTACCATGAGTCTTTCGCTGAGCGTTCAAAAAGAAAGATGAAAGAAAGAAATTTATGAATTATATGTTATAAGAGTATGATAGAGATATAGGCATAATATGTAAGTTAAAAAAAAATCTGTTATAGAAATTGCTTCCGCTTTAAAATGAGAATGTTAAAAATGGAAAGTTAAGTATGTTAAGTAAGAGGATGATGACCCACGAGGTTGCCAGCCATCGCGGTCAGCGTCAGAGCTTGGCTGGTTGGTATGGTAACGTATGTGGGGAGCGTCACAATGTTACTCTATTTCTCTCATTTTAGTTTTCTTTATTTGTTGCTCTCAAGTTAAATTGATCATTTCTTTCTAATTTAATTGATCAATAAAATTATAAATAAAATCCCACTGACTGCAACTAATAGTGGTATTTTTCATGTAAAATCAGGGAAGAAATTTTGTTGGTAATATTAAAAAATCTCAATCTGTTATAACTTGAAGAGTATTCGCGACATGTCACACAAGTTTGAAGCAAGAGAGCAACAGTACTTAATTAAGGTTAATTTCCTGATTAGATATAATCAGCGATTGTATGTTAAATAAAGTCTTCTTCTTAAACACAACACGTACTAGAAAATAGTCCTTAACTACAATAGCATTTATTTTGACTCCGTCCTTACACTCATCTTTGATATGTGACACGAATATCTTAAATAACTAAAATCAATACATATGTATATTTTTTGAAATGGAACTAAAATCAATATTTTCAAATATAATTATATAATAATATTATATATTTTGGACACTGATATAACGCAAGACATTCAAAGTATACTGCATATTCAGGTCAACCAATGGCGTGCACTTAATTTTCACTAATAAAAATGCAATCCGAAACCGGCCTATTTTTTACGACATGAGCATTTGCTAAATATATATATATGTATATATGTATACATATATCTTGGCCTTCCCTATAGCCACATGCACATGTATTAAGGGCCCAATTAGGGATCTTTTGGAGACAAAGCTTTGAAGATTGTGTTGGAAATGTGTATTTATGAGAAGGACTTTTAAATAAGTTTTATGATATAAAAATAAAATAAAAACTTAAAATATATTTAAAAAAATTGTAAATGGATTTTTGTTTTATTCGTTTATTTCTTATAAGCACGTTAACCTACGAATCATCTCATTTTAATTCAAAATAAGAAAGTAATGAACTTCTAAAATTTAAGTTTTTTAAAATAGAAAAGAATAAGGCGTAAAATTGTGAGTTTTGGATTAAATAGTAAAATACCGTCTAGAAAAATTACTCCAAACAGACACTATTTTAAAATAGTTGCAAAAATTCATCTCAATCTTTTATAATTTGAATTATTAGTGGCGGTATATCACATAAGATTGGAATAAGGTGTCATTATTAATAAAGCTTAACTTCATGGTCATACATCAAAACACTCATATTTAGCAAGTCTAAATTTCTCCTCATTTTATTTTTATTTTTATTTTTTTAAAGTAGTCTTCTTACTAAACCCGAAGCTTAGATAATAGTATTTTGATTATTTGTTACAATTATATATATGTGTATATATATATATATACTTCAATCACATGATGAATTCAGTAGCTTTGAGAAATTGTTTTTAAGAATTGAGATCTGACCGCAGTGTTTGGTCAGTGTGTCAATTTTGGCAGAGAAAGACTGTCCTCATCGTGTTCTAATGGTTCTAATTAATTAACCGCTGAAGATGGGGGAGAAAACGTCACATTTTCCTTTAAAAAAAAAAAGTTTGGATATATATATATTTTTTGATTTAATTGTTCATAAACTACCTATCAACCTAATCTTTCCAATTCATTAACGATATGATATACCAGTTTGTGTCCTTTTGCTTTACTACTTTTGTTCATGTTGATTTTCTTGTTTGTGTCTTTTACTGTCGTTCTATTGTATTGATGTTGATATAATTGTTTCTCTCTATGTCGTTTGCCACTTTTTTTGGTCGTAAACTGACCTATTGATGTCATAAAGCCGGGCTATGTCGTTTCTTATGTTTGTGTCATGTTTGCATTTCTTTGTCGGTTGTTTTCCCTCTACATGTTGATATTGTTAAATTGCTTTCTAATTGTCGTATGCTGTTTGTGAAATTTATCGATCATGTCCATTATATCATATGACTATGCTATGGTCGTTTATCATTTTGACGTCGTTTCTCACGTTTATATTGTTTTATAGTTTTATTGTTGCCCCTCATGTTGTTGTCGTTTATTTTGGTTATTTTACTTTGACGTTCACTCTATCTGTGGATGTCATCGTCGTATGTTGTTCCCAAAGACATTTTGTTGTTCATGTTCATTATTTTATTTGCCTATGCTCTTGTCGCTTGTCATATTGATGTCGTTCATCCATTAATTATCGTTATTATGTTACTTTTCAAGTCTATTGTCATCATCGTTATTGCTGTCGTTTCTTGTGCTCGTTTTGTTTAATTTCTCCTCCTCGTTTTTCCAGGATTACTGTCGTTTATGGTGAGTATGGACAGAACAAGTAGAATCGCGAAGACCAAGTGCTAAAAGACAAAAGGAAAGTTTACCCAAAAAAAAAAAAGGGAAAACAAAACAAAAGTTCACTAATTGTGTTCTCTCAGTCTATGTATAGATGTAGTACTTATTTTTAATTAATCTTCTCTCTCTCTCTCTCTCTCCCTCTAGTTTGCCTATGTTGACAGTTCATATTAAATTTTGTAATTAAGTTCTTAGTTAATCTTTTCATTACGTGGAGACCAAAGTCGTCAAAGTCCAACACAACTTAGTAAGTCATAATTTTACGGACTATCTACATATATGGCCATTTTCACTGTATGTTTTTAAAAAAAGTCCTAAACTAAACAAATTTATAAAATTGAATAAAATAAATAACTGATCAATCTAAAAGGACCAAAGTAACCTTAATATTATTAAAATATATAAATACTATTAAAATAATACCAAAACGTTTTTTATGGAAACAGATCCAATTTTGGGAAAAAAAAAAAACTTTAATATATTTGTTTTCGAAAGTTTAATCCATGGGAAAGGAAGCAGCAGCACACGTGTTGTAACATCCTCCACCTTAATTAAGAAGTTTGCATCAAATTTCTAATTAAAATAGCTGATGTTACATTTTTTACATATTCATAATATTTTTATTTTACAAAAGTTTAGTACACATAATATTTACAATATTTTTTAATCCCAAAAAGAAACTTGTTTATTTAAGTTAAGTTTACAAAACTAATATATTCATAATAGAAACTTCATAATTTTCAAAATATTTTTAAAAGCAGCAGATGAACATTCTGAAAATAGACAGTAACTCAAACAACTCTTACAAAGTTTAAACATCTACATCACAAGAAATTAAATGAGCAATTACTCAATAAGTTGAATCTATAACATGTACATATAATGTAATCATGTGTAAAACCATCAATCTTTTATTGTATCCATTTTCATTTACTTTAAACCTTTTCAGTCAAAACCGTCGTGGGTCCCGTCAAGTATAAAATCTAACTTAGTACTCAATAAACTATGTGTTTCATGGAACCAATTCCTTTTTAGTCATAGTGGTTACCCCTTATTAAAAACCTCTACCTCAAGGGATGTTGCCACTAATATTTGGGTCTGTCGGTCCCTCTCATCTCCCTTACCTACCCAGATACTAAATTATATTTCACACTTAATTTATAAAATATAAACATAAAGTACAATAGCATTTATCTCCATAGTCATACTCATGAACAAATTTAATATCAATTAGAATAATACAAATCATTCAATTCATTTAGATAGAAAATATTCTTTCAATAAATATTACTGTTTCTTGTAAAGTTTTAAAAAGGAAGATTCTACTTACATTATGTCTCAATAAGTGAGTGAGTGAGTATATGATCCCTCTTTCTTAGATCCCTGACGTACTAATTACACCTTCATGAACAGTGTATAATTGACCATTCAAAGACTTTTCTTTTCATATATTATATAATAATAATAAAACAAATGAGCAATATTGCACATGGATTTATACGTATGATACATATATATATTAAGGACAAAGGATGACAACGTATATCCTACATGCTTTATTTAATTTATATGGCAATAATAAAACAAATGAACACCATGTTCATGGATGTATACATATAATATATATATATATTAAGGACAAAGGAGGACAATGTGTATTTTACATGCTTTATTTAATTTATATAACAATAATAAAACAAATAAATACCATGTTCATGGATGTATACATATAATATATAATTTATATATATTAAGGAAAAAGGATGACAACGTGTACATTCTCAAAGTAAGCTTCCTTATTAAACAAAACTAGTATGGAAAAGCTCTGTTTACTATGTAATTGCTAAAACCAATAATTTTGAAAATCAAATAACCAACTAAATCAGTTTTTATTCAGTTGACTCTATCTGTAATTGATATAAATACCGTAAATAAATAAATATTTCCATATCAAGATAATTCCTCAAAGTTAAAAAATGCATACAAAATCATTTATAGTTTCCTTAATTTAAAACCTCGTATATTCAGTGTAAATCTAGAAGAGGAAGTAAAACTGGAACTTCTTATATCACTATTTCATATAATCACATACACACGTAGGTGTATATGTGCATACATATAATACACACACACATAATATTGTTATTAACTCTCTAAAGGAAAAAACTTAATATTATCTACAAAAATAATCTACAAAACTTAATATTTATATAGATCTAGCATACCTTCACAAATCCTCCTTCACATGGCTTGGTTTGTAGTTACGAGCATGGAAAAGTTGCAAAGAAGTTAAATGTGAATAAGAGGTGAGAGAAAACTAAATAGTATGAGTGGAAAGTTTATCTAACAGGCTAATGACCCTTACCAACTCTAGTGAGTCACCGTGCACAAGTGTAAGCAATATAAGATTTATTTATTTATTTAATATTTTATTATTATTATTATTATTATTATTATTATTATTATTATTTTGTTGAGTCATCATCCATTACTTATACTTGTAGATGCCGTTTACAAGTGTTAACCACCATTACTCCCATTTACTTTTAACATTACTATTATTATTTTGACTTATTATACATTACTCATAATTACTTTTATGCCATTTAATCCTTTTAATGCATAAAAAGTTTACGCAAATTTTAGTAAATTAAATAATTTATTACTAATATTAAACAAACATATATAAATTCTTAAAAAAAAAACTTTCAAATCAATTCATCAAATTTTATTCTTTTAACATATCAATTCAATCATCAGCTGAGAAATTAATACTCCTTGCTGTATAAAAATTTCAAAAATATTCATTATATATAATATAAAATTATATAAATAATTATGATTTACCATGTTTATACTTAATATCAATTAAGTACATTTCCAAGAATTTTGGACATTGCAAGTATCATTGGAAAAATCAAACCGTTACATCATTGAGATTTTGCTGTATTTGTTACCTTAAAGGTCGTCCATATTCTCCACCTCTGCAATAAAAAAAAAAAAAAATCATCCCTACTGTTGAATAATGTAAGCGATGAAATTGAAACTGCATGATACTGGCCAAGTCATTATGTACTTTTGTTTTTGAAAGTGTCCTTAAAGTGTTTCGTTGTGTTTTTTTTTTTTAATGATTTTTTTGGTTAAAACGTGGTCTTTAGTGTCATTACAATAATGATTTCTATGTTTTTTTTTTTTAATTAGGGATCTTTAAAGGTGTTGATTGGGTGGTTTTGCTTAAGCCTAGGGGTAATTAGATAGAGATCATAACCGTATTGAAAACACATTTTTGTATCATGGATTTTTGGTTTAGTATATGGTATTTTGGTCATTACAAGATTGATTTGGTATACTAATTTGGTGTTTATTGGTTTTTAAATTTTTTTTTTTGTTTTATTTGGTTTTTAGCTATAGTTTGATCATGCTTATTATCTTGATATTGGTTAGTTCGTGGATACTGTAATTGTTATTAGTTTCAGTTTAATCTTTTTCTCGTTGTCATGTTATAGACATGGTCATTATGCTTTATATGATATTAGTCACTGTCATGTAATTACTTATTCACTGTATATAATATGGAACTATACCAGTATACTGTTAATATTCACATGGTCATTATGGAATACTCTTTGAGAAACAATTTTGCAACATGTGATGATGGTGTTGCCCTTATGATCATATAATGGTCACACTGTTTTTATAATCCTGTTTCTAATGACTCAATCATCATACTAGCACATTATAGTGAACACAATATTTAGTTTGATGGTTCTCACAGTTATGCAATGTTGTGACTCGATCCTTATATTACTAGTTTTCTTGGTCAATATAGTATTGAACTTGGTCATTTTATTACTACAAAATAGTCTTATAAGAATTATCCATGTTATATTAATCATATTATTTTGATTTAAATATCACAAGAGCAATATGTTATTGATTTTTATTGATTAATATAATACTAACTTAGTCATTTTATTACTATACAATAATTTATTATCAACATAGTGATAGTTGCGCATGACTAAGAAAGAGCACTTTATTTTAATAATAAATCAACAGACCGCTACAAAATTAGGATATACAATTTTATTTAAAAATGAAATTAAAAATGAAAACAACTGCCTAATATAAAATTACCACCCATAAAAATAAGAAAATTCTATATAAAAATGAAAATTTATAGACTCTCACAAAGAAAAGAAAAAAAAAAAAGGAAACAATGTTTAAAAAAAATCCTCAAAATTCCTTTAAATTAAGAACCACTACATGGAAATACCAAAAAAATCTCTTCAATAAAAATACAAAAAAAAAAAAAAAACTACTTGCTTAATAACTTATTAGCATATCATTAAACGAATTTAAAAAAAATATTAAACGATTAAAAACTTTCTACCTTAAAAACAGAAAAACTGCCTAAAATAATTTATCAGTTTAAAATTTAAATAGATTCCTTAATTTAATGATGTTTTCCCCACTAAAAGAACAATCAGGATATTAAAAAAAATGGAATTTGTAAAATCAGATCAATTTTTTTTCCATAAAAGTAAAAACAGATTTTTGTCCCAAAAAAAAAAAAAAAGAGTCTGTATGTATACATGTATAAATTTATCAGAAAAATGTTTAAAGGGTAAACATGGAATAAAAAAGAATGGAGTTCTAAATTTGTTCAAATTTGCAAATAAATTTGTTTTTAGATATATTTGAAAATGGGTGTTCAAAATTGGCCATTCTGTAAAAATACTTCTAATTAGAGAGACATATTGGTGTGTTTGTTACACATATTTAAATTGCATTATATTTAAATACAATGCAATTTTTTCCCCAAATACAAAAACGTTTCATTTAAATACCAATCACATCACATTTTAAATCCAATATAATCACTATTCATTATTTTATTTTTTGTATTACTTTTATTAATTACATCATATATTCTCTTTCTCTTTCTTTTTTTCTCTCTACTTTTACCCATCACATCACCTATTTATTATTAAAATATAATTTAAATACTTTTCATCCAAACACATATTGCATTCAAATGCAATGCTAATACTTTTCCTCTAAATATAAATTACATTCAATGCATTACATTCAAACGTAATGTAAATGCAAATGTAATGCGTTCACCAAACGAATCAATAATTTCAATCTCGGACAACGGTCAATGGGATTCAATAATGGCTAATGAATTTTATATTATTTCTTTTATTTATCTTAGACACCAACTCTGCTTATAAACAAGGGATTCAACTTCACAATTGTATATTAGGAAATATTTGTTAAAAAAGAATGACTCTGAAGTACTATATATTTGGAAGTATATATTATAATTTGCAGTATTATTGAACAAGTTATTTTATTTCCAAAATTCTCGTTTCTTTTCTTTTCTTTTTCAAAGTGTACAACCAAGTCTATTGTCAGTGACGTATAAGTCGGATATCTAATTTTTAGTTGGATGAAAATTTGTGTCGATAGGCATAGCAATAATATTGCATGCAACGACTCTTTGACGAGCTAAAGAATGCTTAATTTATTTATTATTGCATGTGATTGTATTTATTTTAAGAATTTTGTAGTGGACAACTGTTGTTAAAAAATTACAAGTGTATAATATCATTAACAAATAATAAAGTATTGAGAAAAGTATTATATCAACGAGAATTGTTATTATTAAGAACTAAAATTATATTAACTCTAATTTTATTTAAACAACCTAAAAACAAATGAAAAACCAAACACAAAATTAAATAAGAGAAAACTAATTAAAAAAAAGTTTCAAACTTTCTGATTTTATTGGATTAATCATATTTAAATCTTATAATTTAATCAATTAATATATATTCTTTATGTGCCAATGATTCTCACTAAAATAATAATTAATCTTTTTCAAGTATCAACAAATTATCACAACAAAATAGTTATCACCTTTTAATCTCAAACCTTAAATTTACTGTGATTTATTGAACACAAGAAATTCATCACACTACACAAGATTCATAAAAATCTCTAGCTTATGACAATCTCATGATAAATTAAACAAAATCTAATTCAATTATCACTTGTTAATCTTAAATTAAATCATAAATCATACAAAAAGTGATCATGCTTCCACAAACACTAAGAATATGATTAAATACTCAACATAAAATAGAAATAGATAATAATTAATTAAAACTAAGTAAAATTTAAATATTCATAATCTTACTAAGAAAACTAATTCATAAATAAAAACCTAAAAACACAAATAAAATAAAATTCCTTAAAACTAAAGCATAAAAACCTTAAAAAATATATATTTTTTCCTTTTTTTATTCATCCCTCGATTTTCCTGAGAAAAATCGCAGGGAATGAACCAAAGATAGCTTCCTTTGGCTCGAGCCGTACGTGCCTTTTTATAGCCTCAGGCGAGCCAGCCGCTTTTCTTCCTTTGTTTTTTGTTTTTTATTTTTATTTTTATTTTTATTTTTCTTTCTGCCAAAATCAGCCGTAGGGGCCCATGCTATAGACCACGTGTCACAGGACGGTTGGAAGCAGCTGAGGAGTTTAGCTGGTGACTCCCCTGGCTAGGGGAGTGAGCTGCACATGTGATTTGGAACTGTTGAGAAGCCGATCCAACGGTCCACATGGCGCGTGGTGCTCGTTTGCTGACGTGCACGTGTGATTCTGCTAGATCCGAATTCCTCCTTGCTTCCTACTTAGAACGCCAACTGGCAATTTTTTCTTCTTCCATCAAACTTACTTACATAGTTAATAAGACGTAATAATTTGAATGATAAAATTAAATTAAATGCAAATGGTACTTTATATTATATTATAATTAAATATAATATATTGAATATAATTTATATTTAAATAAAAAGTATTTGAATTATATTTAAATATAAGATGTGTTTTGATGAAAATATTTAAATTACATTTTATATTGTATAGGGTGTTTAGATAAAATATTATATTGTATTTGAATACAGTATATTTAATATAATATGCATTTAGATAAAAAATATTTATATTGAATTTGAATGCAATGTATATTTAAATGAAAAGAATTTGAATTGTATTATATGATTAAGTATGTAATATGATTGGTACAAGTATATAGAAAAAAGAAAGAGAAATAAAGTATGTGATGTGAGTTGTAAAAATAGTAAAAAAATAGAATGATAAATTATGATTGTATTAGATTTAAATTGTGATGTGATTAATATTTGAATATAATGCTTTTACGGTTGGATGAAAATTGAATTACATTTGAATACAAAGTAAATTGCTACCATAAGTTTGTAGCAAAAATATAAGATTAAAAATGCTAAAATAACTATATTTTATAGAGTTATTAATAACGAGAATTATTTTGATTAAAAAATTAAGTAATGAATTATTATATCCAATTATAGTGACATAGCTAGAAAAGTAATGCCCTTATTAACACGTCTTCTCTCAGAATTCGTTTGGTTCACAAGTCTAAATTTAAATTTTTTAGTTTGGTTTTCTCTTTAATAAAAATTATAATTATATCAATTAACTTGAACTTAAAATTTCTTATTTAATTCCAGACTTAACCTATAAAACTAAACAAACCCTTATTTTTCTCCACTATTTAATGTGTTAGAACCCAAATTAGGACACCATGCCAAATTTTTCTCTACAAATTGACACTTTGAAAGTGAAATACTCTGACGATCTTGTGTGTCATATACGACTAGTAATTTTCTACGTTATTAATATATATTGTATTTAGATATAATGTAACTACAAAACATCTAAACCTATATTATATTTAGTATATTACATTCTAATATAATATAAATAAAATGCTTTATCTAAATGCTCACTATATTTGACGAAAAAAAAAAAAAAAAACATTGAGAAGACTAAACTTTTAAGCAGTCGTACAAGTCAAACAATAATGACACATACGATACATAGCGACATTTGTGGTCGACAAGGAAGCCTCCTGCATCACATTATCGTGAAGAACCCGAAATCAAGTCTATAAAAATCCATGCAGTTGCAACACTTTTAAACACAACAACATAAAATCAGAAAAAAGAGAGGAAAAAAAAAAAAGGGCATTCAATCAATATGGGGATGTTGCTCATATGGAGGCCATTGTTGGTGTGCCTACTCATCTTAAACTTTTTGTTGTTTCATGCTAACTCTTTGAATACTTCTTTGCAGTTGTCTTGCCATGAAGCTGAGAGGTCTGCCTTGTTGCAATTCAAGCATAGCTTTGTCATTGATGAATCTACTTGTCAAAACGAGGGCGATTATCCAAAGGCTTCATCTTGGGAAGCCAACGGAGGGAGTAGCAACTGCTGCTTATGGGACGGCGTCGAGTGTGACGAGAAGACGGGGCATGTCACCGGCCTTGACCTTAGTGGTGGCTGCATCTATGGCTCTATCAATTCCAACAGTACCCTCTTCCACCTTGTTCATCTCCAAAAGCTGAACCTTGCTTGTAACAATTTCAATCTCTCGTCAATTCCCACTTCCATTGGGCAACTTGCAGGGATGACTCATCTTAACCTCTCTTCTTCCTTTTTCTTTGGTCAAGTTCCATATGAAATTTCATGGTTGTCCAAGTTGTCTTCCCTTGATCTGTCTTGGAATTATGATAAAGAAAATCTTTTAAAACTTACAAGTCCCATTCTGAGAGGCCTTGTTCAGAACTCAACTCTCTTGGAAATTCTTTGGCTTAGTGAAGTAGATGTGCTGTCCAAAATACCAGATATTCTGGTAAATTTCTCTTCTTTGAGAGATCTTAGTCTATCTTTCACTGGAGTATATGGATCTATTCCGTCTTCATTCGGTAAACTTACCCAACTTTCTTATTTAGATCTCCAGTCTAATCTTTTGAGTGGTTACATCCCGTCTTCATTACAAAACCTCACCCAACTAATGGCATTCGATATATATAACAATCACATTTCTGGTCCAATCCCATCTTGGCTGGGAAACCTTACCCATCTAAATATTCTCCGTCTTTCTTCGAATGAATTGCATGGCTCGATTCCCCAATCTTTATCCAAGCTCAATAATCTTGATACTCTTAAAGTATGTGAGAACAATTTAAATGGTGTCGTGGAATTTCATATGTTTTTTAAGATGAGACGTCTTGCCAACCTCAATCTAGGTGAGAACAAATTGTCAGTCATCTTTGGAGCAAGAAATATGAGTGCAACAACACTTCCCAAGTTCGAAATTCTGGGTTTGTCTTCGTGCAACATAAGTGACTTTCCAAACTTTCTTCCGCATCAAAATAAGCTGCATATATTGGACCTTTCAAATAATCGTCTGTTTGGCCAACTTCCAACATGGATTTGCAATTCGAGTGTAGAAACTCTTTCTTTGTTGGAAATTTTTAACAATTTTCTAACAGGCTTTAACTGCCCTCCAACCATTCTACCTTGGGTTCAACTGCGAGACTTAAATCTTGGTTCTAACATGCTTCAAGGACAACTCTCGATTCCTCCATCCACAAAGTATCTTGATGTCTCGAACAATATGCTAAGTGGAGAAATTTCCCCATTGATTTGCAATTTGAGTTCAATCAGGATTCTTGATTTATCCAATAACAACTTCAGTGGTACTGTTCCCCGCTGTTTAGGAAATTCAAGTAGCTCCTTAAAAGTTCTGAATTTAAGAAACAACTCTTTTCAGAGCATCAGTCCTTTAGCTTTCGGGAAGAAAAGAAACTTGAGGATGATTGATCTCAGTCACAATCAAATTATGGGGAAACTTCCACGTTCTTTGGCAACTTGTATGACGCTTGAGTTTCTTGATTTCTCACATAACCAACTGGTGGATATCTTCCCCACTTGGTTGGGGACACTGCCTGGTCTAAGAGTTATCGTTCTAAAAAAGAATGGATTTTATGGAATAATAACGAGACCTGAAAACACTTCAGGGTTTCCAAATTTGCATATTATTGATCTCTCTTGCAACAGTTTCACAGGTCCATTGCCTTCTGTATACCTATTCATTTGGAATGGCATAAAGGCTTTTGAGACCAGCAATTCGACGTACATGGATGCAGGGGAGGATGATATTGACGGTACTAATGTTCTTTTTTATAGATATGCAACGAGAATTATGATCAAAAGTGTGGATAGAAACTATGAAAGCATCCGACAAGAATTTGCATCAATTGATCTTTCAAGCAACAAATTCAGTGGAGAGATTCCCAGATTCATTGGGAACCTTACGCCTCTTCATGCGCTGAACCTTTCAAACAACATGCTCACTGGTCCCATTCCGCTGTCCATTGGGAACTTGTCACAACTTGAATCGTTGGACCTTTCTCGAAACATGCTCTCAGGAGAGATTCCTCAACAGCTGACACAGCTCAACTTCCTTCAGAGCTTTGATGTCTCTCACAACGATCTCACTGGACAGATACCGCAAGGGAACCAATTGCGCACATTTGATCCGAGTGCATTCGAGGGTAATCCAGGATTATGCGGATATCCGTTGCCCAAGAAATGTGAAGAGTTCAAGGCCTTGCCACCTTCAGCTGATGAAGAAGACGATGATTCGGGCTCTTCAATTGAATTGGATTGGAAATTCGCTTTGGCCGGAGCTATTAGCGGATTTGTTGTTGGAGTTACTCTTGGGGATATGGTGTTCACAAGTAGGAAGGAGTGGTTTCTTAGAGCTTTCAGAAGAACGCCACCGAGAATTGAGATCAGGCAGCTTAGAAACTGAGTTTGTGAAGCTGCTTGTTCCTTGTTTGTCTTCCCACTTTCTTTCAATTACTCTGTTTTGTTATGTTGAGTCTGTGTTTCTTACACACACACACACACACACACACATACATACGTATATGTATGTAGATATGTCAGCAACCAGCAATAGCTCATCTGTACGTGTGTCTTTTAGTGCTTTTCTCCAGCTGTGAATTAACATGATTCCTGTGTTAATACTCCCTTAGTCATACAACAGCTTCTTGTTATATGAAAATTTGCATCGTCACTCATCGCGTTGATGTTTTCTTGTTATTATTATTATTATTATTTCGATTACTTCTAACGGCGGTTAATTTACAATGTTTATACCCCTCAGCTATATAATTGGATTTGAATGTGTGAAATGATGCAAACATATTAAATGATGCGGTGGTTACATACTTAAAAATTGAAGAAGAATGCACTCATATGTCTTTCTCCTTTTTATTTTTTTGTTTATTTATTTTGCTGTTTAGATAAAGTCTTCTTCCTAAACACAAACATAGCTTTCCAGATTTTTTTTTAAAAATTTCTCTAACTCATTTTGTGGTGTCTTAATTTAATTATTTTCTTGTTTTAGACTGTTGATCAAGAAAGTGATTATTTCTTATAATATGTGCTTTCCAACATTTGACGATTTAGCTTTTGAGAAATTGTTTTCCTCATATGGTCCCCGTGACATGTACCAATTAGTTCTAATCTTTGTCTATTTGCGCACAAGTCACACACATGCAAGACCAAAATAACTGAGTTATGAGGCGAGTCTCTAGACAACGTTTCATTTTCGGCATTGGCTTATTTTCTAGCTGTGTCATTAATTGGATCCTCTTATGAATATTCCTTTTCTCGTCATTTTTTTTTTCTTTTTGTTAGCATGCTAGTCAAAATTGTTATTATATAGCGCATATATATTTCTATGCCCCACTGATACAAATTTCTTTAATAATGACAATCTGTGTTCTTAGATATAAATTATAATTATCAATTTTAAGTGCTTTTAGATATCTGATTTATATATAACAGAAACTAGACTTTATTGTAAACTTGATTAAAAAAAAAAAAAAAAAACCTTGTTGAAGACATAGAATAACTTGTTCAATACAGCTAACTATATTACCATACATACATATATATATATATATTTTTGGAAAAGCTCTATTTGCGTGCAAAACGTAGAAAGTTGCGAGTCCACCACGGCAATACCATCACTTTCACCATTGGCTGTCAAATTTGTACACAAAGACTCCTCATATTTTCTAAAACCTGAAAAGGGGGAGAAAAACTCATTAAGAACGAATTGGTTGACTGGGGTAAATTTCTTTTCAAGCTGTCCCTTATTGGATGAACAAAATATGTCATATAAGATTCAAATTTCTTATTAAAAAAAAATAACTTGGTCAGATACTAAAATTTATATTTCCAAATCTAAAATAGAGTATTATCATGAATATCAATTCTAATATTAATTTTTTTAGTATCAACTTAAATGTCGATAAGTTGTTACTTTTGAACAGGTAGATGCAATATTTAACTTGTAATTTATGCAAAATTATTTAATGATTTACAAATTAAAAATAACAACTTATATACTATATAAATTGATACTAAAAAATTAGGCTTAAAGTTGATATCTCTAACACTATTATATTAATTCATGGCTGCCTATCTTTTTAATAAATGTTCTGTAATATAAAATTGTGAAGTTGTGGCCGACAAGGAAGCCTAACCTGAAATCAAGTCTATTAGAATCCATGCTGTCGCAACACTTTGCTATAAGTTAACTGTTAGGGTCGCTAAGAGGTCGTTATAATTGGCCATCAAAAGAGTACTAGCATCATAGGGCTCATAAGAATTAAATCACTCTTTATGTGGATACATATGAAACCAACACCCAAAATCTAAAATCCAGAGTCAAAAATATATTTATCAACAGTAATAAAATATATATCATTTCATTGTCAAACCCTCCACCAATAATGATTATAAATTCTGTCTCTTGAGTTTTTTGCTTTATTTTTTCTTCAAGATGGTTTGCTAGTTCTTTACAATTTCTTTTAATATGCCTCTTCTAATTATAATAAAAGTACTCAACTTCCTTTGATGATTTTGACTAGAAATGATCATTGTTGCGGATTTCTAATGCAAGTGCATGTCATCATTAACTAGTAATAAAATGAAGATAAATTGTATCGCTCCTTGAGGATTGATTTCGTATTGACTACCGAAATTAGTTTTACCCTATATTTAAAAAAATAAAAGAGAATTTGTTTTGAAGGAAAAAATAAACTTAAAACAAACTAAAGCTAAATGAAAGCAAATGCAAAATTAAATAGAAGAAAAATAAATAAATCAAAGCTCTTAGATTTCTGATTTCACATAATTAATCTGTCTTAATTTTTCAATCTCAAAAATTTGATTTATTCTCCTAGTTGATAGTGAAGAATCCATAACCTATTCATTAGCCCCTCCTGAGGTCTAACAAAAATATTCTTTGAAGTTAATCCATTATATTCTTATGTGAATTAAAAAAAAATCATTAAAATATGTGATTCTCTTATAATAACTATATAATATGAACAAATCTCTTATATAAAGAGAGGGCAAATAATGCTTTAACAAAAGCATGTTTATTGTATACTTCAAGTCTCCGTGTTCTAGTTTTCCAAGAATAAGGGCATTACTTTTCTGGCTATGTCACTATAATTGGATGCAATAATTCATTACTTAATTTCTTCGTCAAAAAAAAAAAAAAAAAAAGGTCGTCCACCCCAAAAGTCTTCAATAAATAAAATCGCATGCAATGGTGCATAAATTAAGCATTCTTTAGCTCGTCAAATAGTTGTTGCATTGCTATGCCCACTGACACAAATTTTCATCCACTTATAAACTAGATATCCAACCTAGCTATATATCACTGATATTAGATTTTGCTATATGAAAAGAAAAGTAAAAAACTCCTTGGAAACAAAATTACTTGTTCAATGCTGAATACTATAATATTTATTTCAAGATATATAGTGGCGTTTGTATAACAACCGGGAAAATTTACATTTTTCGGAAAATAATTACACAATGAATTTAAGCGTTAAAATGTGAAATTAAGTGATTTAATATTGTTTGGAACTAAATAAAATGTTCGAACAATGTTAAATGATGAAAAATGAGTAATAGTGATTTTATGTGTGTACACGTGTGTGCCATTCACAGTATCAAGAAGTAGGTCAAGATGATATTATCTTGACATAAAATTGATAAATTTGGGTTCAGGACACCCAAATTAGTTAGGATAGCCTATCAGCACGCTCAAATTTGGTAATTGAGCACCGGGGTAATTTTTGACTGAAAATTTGCAGTATCAGAAATTAGTCAAAATGACCTCAGATGAAAATAAAACTGATATATTTGGATTCAGGACGCCCAAATTAGTCAGGCAAGCCCATGTTGAAATTTTGGGTGAAAAAGTATATAAAGAGCAGGGAAAAAGTGGAATTTCCTCGTTTGCCCATGTGTATTCTCTCTCCTCCTTCTCTTTCTCTCTCTAGCCGAATATATACAGTAACCGACCATCGGAAAGCTCTCGCCGAGCTGAGTCCGATGGTGGGCCGACGCGACGGAGCAGCCGCCGGAGTAAGCCGCACGCGCCGCCTGAAGGTCGCCAAAGCCGAAATCTTCCCGGCGAGATTTCTCCGCCGTCCGGCCACCATTTGCCACGAAACCGGTCCCAAAAGATTCGTGGTGAAGAGTACTACAAAACCCATGTGGTGGATCGCCTCAACACCGGCGGAATCGCGCCGTCTGAGCTTCGAAAAGTCCAACGAAATGCCGCTGTGGAGCCGCCGTCGAAACTGCCGATTCCGGCCGAGTTGAAGCACGCCGTCGGTACAGAAATGGTCACCGTGAAGAGGAGAGCAAAAGCCCTCAATCAATTTCGGGGAAAAAGTCCGGCACGGCGGAGCTCCACCGTCGCCACCGTGACCGAGTTTTCGGGGGTCGATTTCCGGCGATAGAGGTGTCGAATGGTGAAATTGAAGCCACCAATGGATTCCTCTCGTCGAGATCTTCAAGATGGACTACCCACTTGCCACCGTCGCGCGCCATCGCCGCCGGTCAACGTCGGTCAACGGCCGGTTAACACCGGTCAACGGCGACCGTTGACCGAAAATGGAAGTTTGACCCGTTAGCCTATTTTCGACGTTCCGGACGCATCCACAGAGTCGGATTTGCAAGACGGGACCTCAGAGATGATGAACGAAGAATTAGGGTTTATGTCGTTGAGACCGGACTGCAATTCGGTATAAATCCCGACCCCTTTACATTCCGCAATTTAATTGTTTGGGACTATTGAATGATTTTATAATTATTGATGTGAAAATTATGGAAAAGAATGTAAGTAAAAAGAAGAAAATGATTGTAATGGAGAAAAAGAAAAATATGTGATAATGAAATGATTTTACGTAAACAGTATGAGTTTTACGTAAAATCTAGGCCTCTGGTATAGTACGTGATAGAATTAGATCAGGATAGATGGTTTCAGGCGTTTCCTAAACGCTGGAACCTCAAAAATTAAGGGGAAACTCTGCCGAAATTTCTAAAAATGGCACCAGGGGTAATATGGGAAACGAGGGGTAAAAATATGATCGGGAAGGGAACCCGAGCCCTCTCGAGGAATTAGGGCAAGGAAAAAGGAAGGGGCAAGTTATAATTAGTAAACCGACCCTTCGAAACCCTATAACGCAAGAAAAATATGAAACCGATTCTTAGGTTCGAATAGTACTTCCAGAGGGCCGGGAATGTGAAAATTGGTAAAATGATAAGAATTGATCCGGGAAAGGTCCGATAAGATTTAGAAAGTTAATTAAATGATTTTGGGTTTAGAAAATCCAGCCTAAGTATGAAAATGAAAATGTTATGGTTAAACGACCCATCAGGGGCAAAATGGTTATTTTGCCCAAAGATTCTCAAATTATGGGAAAAGAGCCCCAATGACCCTGGAATAAGTTAATGGAGTTTGTAAAAGCCAAAATTGAGGTTTAAGTTATGAAAAATCACGTCAAGGGCAAAATTGTAATTTTGTCAAAAGTTAGGGGTAAAATCGTAATTTTTCAAAAAGTTGGAGAAAAATTCGAAAATGGCCATTAAGGTTTAGAAAGCTGTCCTAAGACTATAATTAAGGATTATAAGATCAGAATTAAGCTTTTTAATAAAATAAAAGCTATAGATGAAAATGTGATTAACGGACAAGTTTGTCTGTAGGAACCCGATTCAGAAGCGACAAAGGACGTCTATGGATTCCAAGAAAAGGATAAGCACGCCATGAGTAAGTTCAGACATTTACTCGTCTGCAACTATGAACAAGTTTATCGTGTTTATATGTTTTGTATGCAAATGTCATGATGTGATTTATGATGATGCTATAGTAATACTATAGCAATACTATGATGATGTTAAAAGTTATGTTTTAATAAATAATTTATAAAAATATATATATATAAATATATGTATATATTGAATTATAAAGGAAATGTATTATAAAAGCTTTATGAGAGTAACGATGTGATAAAGAGGGATAAAAGAATGGAAAGAATAAGAACGAGAATGTTATGATAGGATGCATAAGAAAGAGATGAGATAGGTAAGGAAGAATAGATGTTTTATAAAAGGTTTTATGGAAGTTAAGTTATGATGGATAGAGCAACGATGATAGGTAATGAAATGAATTATTCTAAAGAAAGGGTATGTTTTATGAGAACGAAATGATAGGGGTTTTATGAAAAATAATATGAAAGCAAAGAGTTAGACAAAAAAAAAAAAAAAGAGAAGCAATGATATGTTATGATTGAAAGATACGATGAAAGGATTAGAATATAATGATAAGACGTGATTGATAGAATAGAACGATAGACTATGATCGATAGGAGTATGATGCTAAGATACGATAGATAGGATGATGCAAATGATAAACAGAGAAAAGAATAATTGTCTGCACATAACTAAACATACTTTTGTTTGTTATGATGTGATGTGATGTGATGTTATATAAGTAATGTGTGCTATATATGTTAAGGTGTGATTAACATAATTCACACAAATAAAGTAAAGAATTAAGAAAAGAAAAATAACGAAAGAACAAATATTCTATGGAACGTTCTATGAAAAATGAGGAAGGAAAGATGATGAATGTCATGAAAAAGACGTACAACGAAAAATCAATATAAGAAAAATAAAAGCCTACAAGATAATAAGACTGAAAACTTAAGTTGTTGGCGTACCGGTCTCCCTACAAGGTCGAGACTTCCGGTCTATATCCTCCGCGTAGATGTGGCGCTACCCCGAAGGTGTGGTAGATTATAGGTTGGACCAGCCCCGAAGGTGAGGTTTTATGTGACTGTGAGGTAGGTTGGTGGGTAGCTCCCCCTCCTCCCACTGTCCGCGCGCAACTAGGTACGTCTAACAACGGGTCCAACCAAAGGAAAGTGGAAAGAAAACAAACGAAAGAAGAGTGAAAAGAAAAGAAAAGAAAAGAAAAGAAAGGAAAAGAGAAGAGCGAGAAAAGAAAGGAAAAGAGCGAGGAAAGAAAAGAAAGGAAAAAAGCATGATACGAAAAGAAAAGAAAAGTAAAGAACGATATAAAAAGAAACAAACGATATGAAACATAATAGAATTATATATGTGATGTGATGTGAATGACACGTTTTTACGTGATGTTGTGCTAGTGTGTATGTTACTAGCTTTTAAGATATGAAAGGTTAAGAGATGATGATAAAGTAATAGAAAAGTTATAAAGGTTTAGAACAGAAAGTTAAGAAATGATAGAAATGAAAAGGCAAAGAAATGAAGAGATTAGATTAGAATGATAAGAGTTGATCGATAGAATGATAAGAACGATGAACAAAGAGATAAACGAGCATGATGAAGCTCATATTTTATATTATGTTTTGAGGATATGTATATACGATGTATATGATGTGTATATACGTGATGTCATATATTCTAGTAATAACATATATTACTAGTATTTATAAGTTAATGAATGTATGTTTGAACTTACTGAGCATCTAGCTCATTAGTTGTTTATATGTTACAGGTAAGCAAACTGTTAGTTTAAAGTAATATGATGGACAACAGACGGATCTGCACGTGCCAAGGGACTGGGCGAGGGTATGGTACTACCATGAGTCTTTCGCTGAACATTTAAAAAGGAGGATGAAAGAAAGAAAGTTATGAAATATGCGTTATAAGAGTATGATAGAGATAGGTATAATATGTAAGTAAAAAGAAAAAAAATTTTGCTATAGAAATTGCTTCCGCTTTTAAAATGAGAACGTTAAGAATGGAAAGTTAAGTAAGAGGATGACGACCCACGAGGTTGCCAGCCATCGCGGTCGGCGTCAGAGTTCGGCTGGTTGGTATGGTAACGTACGTGGGGGCCGTCACAGTTTGGTATTGGTTGTGAAATGTTTTCTGTTTTCAAAAAATTTGAAAATGAAAATGTTTTAAAAACTATGTTAAGATCATTTCTGAAATTGTGTTTTGTTATGTTTTCTGAGTATATATTCTGAAAAACATAAAAATGAAATTTTGTTTGGTTATATATTTTAAAAACTCATTTTATAAATAAATATCTTATAAAAACATATTTATTTTTAATTTTAAAAAAATAATAAAAAATAAATTATTAGTCATAATTAAAAAAAATACTTTGGTGGTAGGTTTTGCAATGAGCGATAGGGGTGGAAGAGATCGATGGTCTGAGCTCTAGGTAACGGTGATGGCTAAATTTAGGTCATAAGTCGTTAGTCATCGTCACGAGGGGACCGTCGTCATCGTCACTAGCCCATGGTCATCAGCTTTCGTCGGAGATGGATGCCATCGTTGGACATGATTATCACTGACGCTGTACAAACAGAAAGAGAAAGGGAGAGAGAGGAGATGGAGGGAGAAAACGAAAGCAAAAAGTGAAAACAACTTTTTTTTCATTTTCAAAAAACCCAAAAAAACAACATAATTAAAAACGATGTTTTCGAAATGGTTTTGAAAACGTTGAATAAACAAATGCTATTTTGAAACCGTTTTCATTTTTTGTGTTTTTTAAAATGAAAAATCATTCTCGAGAATAAAAACAAACGCCCATACAGTATTTTATATCCATTCTTTTTAATAAATGTTTCCTTATATACAATTGTGAAGTTGGGTTTTCATTTCATCGCTTAAGCATAGTTAGAGTCTAAGATAAATAAAAGTAACAATTTTAAAATTCATTATTAGCCGCTATTGAATTCCATTGTGTGTTGTCCATTGTGAGAGCAATTACACCTCTCCAATAGCTTGTCAGGTTATGTGGGCTTTGATAACATTGGTCTTCCGAGATGTACTAATGAACATTGAGAAGACTTTACTTTTAAGCAGTCGAACACGTCAAACAATAATGACGACTGCAATACATAGCGACTTTTGTGGTCTAAACGGAAGCCTCCTGTTTCACGTTGTCGTGATAAACCAAAAATCATGTCTATAAGAATCCCTGCAGTTGCATCACCTTTTCAAACAAGAGCATAAAATTACAAAAATAAAGGGAAAAAAAAAAAGTATTCAATCAATATGGGGATGTTGCTCTTACGGTGGTCTTCATTGGTGACCCTACTCAACTCGAACTTTTTGTTGTTTAATGTTAACTCTTTGAATACTTATTTGCAGTTGTCTTGCCATGAAGATGAGAGGTGTGCCTTGCTGCAATTCAAGCATAGCTTTGTTGTTGACGAATCTACTTGCCGATTCAAGGGTGATTATCCAAAGACTTCGTCTTGGGATTCCGAAGGAGGTAGTAGCAACTGCTGCTTGTGGGATGGCGTCCAGTGTGATGAGCAGACGGGTCATGTAATAGGCCTCGATCTTAGTGGTGGCTGCATCGACGGTTCTATCGATTCCAACAGCACGCTCTTCCACCTTGTTCATCTCCGAAAGCTCAACCTTGCTTGTAATAATTTCAATGGCTCTTTGATTCCCACTTCCATTGGGCAACTTTCCGAGATGAGGAATCTTAACCTCTCCCGTTCCTTTTCTTTGGTCAAGTTCCGTATCAAATTTCTCTGTTGTCCAAGTTGTATTCCCTTGATCTGTCCTGGAATTATGATGCAGAAAATGTTTTGAAGCTTAGAAATCCCAATTTGAGAAGCCTTATTCAGAACTTAACTCGCCTGGAGATTCTTCGGCTCCGTAATGTAGATTTGCCGTCCAAAATTCCGCATACTCTAGTAAATTTTTCTTCTTTGAGAGATCTTGGTCTAGCTTATACTAGACTATACGAATCTATTCCGTCTTCACTCAGTAAACTTACCCAACTTACTAGTATAAGTCTCCTAGGTAATAATTTGAGTGGTTACATCCCATCTTCACTACAAAACCTCACTCATCTTCACTTTTTACAATTAAGTGTAATAATTTGAGTGGTTACATCCCATCTTCACTACAAAACCTCACCCATCTTCACTTTTTACAATTAAGTGAAAATCAAATTTTTGGTCCAATCCCATCTTGGTTGGGAAATCTTACTGAACTACATTTTATCTTTCTTTTTGACAACGAATTGAATGGTTCAATTCCCCAATCTTTATCCAAGCTCAATAATCTTGAATCCCTTTTTTTGTTCGAGAACAAGTTAGATGGTACTGTTGAATTTGATATGTTTTTTAAGATGAGACATCTTACCAAACTCGGTCTAGGAGACAATAAATTGTCACTCTTCTTTGAAGGAAATATGAATAACGGAACGACGCTCCCAAGGTTCACTGCTCTAGAATTATGTTCCTGCAACATAAGTAAGTTTCCAGATTTTCTTCGGCATCAAAATGAGCTGTTGTGGTTAGACCTCTCCAAAAACAGTTTACGTGGTCAAATACCGAAATGGATATGGAATACAAGTGCAGAAGTTCTGCATCTGTTGGACCTTTCTAACAACTTCTTGACAAGTTTTCACAACCCTTCCTCATATTTTCTAACAGAACTAGATCTTTCTTCTAACATGCTGCAAGGACAACTACTGATCCCTCCATCATCCACCTTGATCTTGGACGTCTCAAACAACAAGCTAAGTGGAGAAATTTCCCCATTGATCTGCAATTCAAGTTCAATTAGGATTCTTGATTTGTCCAGTAACAACTTCAATGGTAGGATTCCCCATTGCTTACAAAACTCAAGTAGCTTTATATTAGCTCTGAATTTAAGAAACAACTCTTTTCATGGCATCATTCCACTAGCATTCAAGAAGGGAAGCGATTTGAGGATGATTGATCTTAGTCACAATAGATTTCAGTGGAAACTTCCGCGATCTTTGGCAACTTGTATGATGCTTGAATATCTTGATTTCTCAAGCAATCAATTCACCGATACCTTCCCCACTTGGCTGGGGACCCTTCCACATCTAAAAGTTCTCATTCTACGAAAGAATGGACTCTTTGGAGTAATCAGGAGACCAAAAAATACTTCGGAGTTTCCAAATTTGCATATTATTGATATCTCTTACAATAGTTTCACAGGTGAATTGCCTTCCAAGTATATATTCCTTTGGAATGGTGCAAAAGCTTTCAAGATGATCAGCAGTTCGACATATATGAGTATGGCGGAACACATTCAAGACAACAGGAACGAAACTGAATTTTACCTTTATGATTATTCAACGACAATCATGATGAAAAGAGTAGAGACATACCACGGGAAGATCCGAGAAGATCTTGTAGTCGTTGATTTCTCAAGCAACAAATTCAGTGGAGAGATTCCGGAATTCAAAGGAAACCTCACGGAGCTTCACTCGCTCAACCTTTCAAACAACATGCTCACTGGTCGCATTCCGTTGTCTATTGGGAGCATGTCACAGCTTGAATCATTGGACCTTTCTCAAAACATGCTCTCGGGAGAGATTTCTCAGCAGCTGACACAGCTCACGTTCCTCCAGAGCTTTAGCGTCGCTCACAACAATCTCACCGGTTCAATACCACAAGGGAACCAACTGCGCACATTCGATCGAAGTTCATTTGAGGGTAATCCTGGATTATGTGGAGATCCACTTCCCAAGATATGTGGAGATTCGGAGGCCTTGCCACTGCCACCATCAGCTGACAAAGATGACGATGATTCGGGGTCTCCAATTAAATTGGATTGGAAATTTGTTTTGGCTGGAGCTCTTAATGGTTTTGTCGTTGGAGTTGCTCTTGGAGACATGGTGACCACAAGGAGGCGAGGATGGTTTCTCAAGGCTTTTCGAAGAATTCACCCGAGAATGGAGATTAGGCATTGGAGAATCTGAGTTCATCAAGCTGTTTTTCCCCATGTTGCTCTTCTCGGTTTCTTTCATTTACTCTGTTTTGTGTTTTTTTTTTTTTTCCTGTTCTGTTCAGTTGTGTTTCTTTACATGTGTTTCATGTATCAGCTACAGCTTTATTTATCTGAACGTATGTTTGTTGTCCTATAATACACTTACACCTACGAAATAATGTAATTTCAATGTCAACACTCCTTTCGTCGCAGAAAGACCTCTTGTTGATTAATGTAGAAGTCTCGTCAGTGAGAATTTGAAAAGATTATTTCAATTGTTTTATATTGGCCTTGCTCAACAGTCAACAATGACATTAGACATTGTTGTACACTTGAAAAAAGAAACAAGAAATTATAACAACTAGATCAAGCTGCAACAAAATATTTTGAGATGTATATTGATTCAACAAGTCCTTTCTTTTCAACAAATATAGTTGTAATGAAAATCGTGAAGTTTGGTAATTTATGTTTCTTTCCCGATTCAAAATTAATGAAGTTACAGTCTTATCCATTTGGAAATAAACTGATATTCTCACGTGGAAAAATTTTTATAAATAAAAAAACAAATAGACTAGCCAAGTTTGATTTCGAAGGAATACGACTGCATAGATGTTTCCTAAACGACAATGGAAAAAAAAGACCTGCCATTTTATATTAGCCATGTCGTTTTCCCTTGATTGGCAACGACATGTCGCTCATTTGGTGTATGAGAGGTTTAAAATAACCATTTAAAGTAAACGACAAGTCGTTTTTTAGCTCTTTGAGAGTCACGTATATATTGAATCTGTTGATCAAGCGACATTTTACCTCAGCTAAAACGACACCTTTGACAGACTACATGTCGTTTTAAATTCATTTTGTTATTTGAAAAAAAAAAAAAAAAACGATCGATGTATGCAATGATAAGTACTTTGGTCGGTCCCAACTCGGTGACCGACCGCACCAATAAAATTTATGTGCAATCAAAACCGTAACCGTCCGACGGGAATGGATCCACCGCCCAATCGCCTACCGAAAATGCTTGGTTTTGTCCGTCAGTGCTTTTCTGTTCAAAGGAAGAAGAAGGCTGGCGGTGGCGATGAAAACGCTCGGCTTCACTTGCAAAACAACGCTGATGGCGGCGACTAAAATGAAGAAGAAGAAGAAACGAAGAACTGAAAGAAGAGGAGGCGACTACGCGGTGTAATATAAGGGCTTTATGTTATTGTTATTATTATTATTTATGAAAAAAAAAAAAAAAAAAACTCAAAGTGGAACAACGTAATTCCACTTAAGTGGCTGAATATCCTTTTTTTTTTTTTTTTGTATATTTAAGGAGAACGACCAAACGGCACATCGCGCCCCCCCGTAATTCTCGGCTTGGTTAACCGCCCACACCACTCGGTACTGACATGTCACCGACTACTCAGTCGGTTTCGCGGGGTCACCATCGGTCCCGTTTTATATGTCCAGCCTTCTGCATGTTCTCAAATTTGGGAGGTTATAACTTGAAAGACTAGTGGCGACATATCACATTATGAGCTTGTATGAATCCACCCATGATTTTTATAATATTTTTTTTATTCTTAATATTTATTTATAAAAAAAATATTTTTTTAATAATAATTTTTAATTTTTATTCTTAATTTTTATTATTTTAACCATTTTTAATTTTTGGATAAAGGTTCTAGTCCTCTCTCTTTCAGCAGTCTTAAAACAGTCTTAAGGTTAGAATATTATATAATGATTAATAAAGCTTAATTTTATGTTAATCCTTCAGAATATTATCAAGGCTAAATTTCTCCTTATTTTTTTTTAATTTGTCTTCTTACTAAGTATGAAACTTAGAAAATAGTATTTTGGTTATTTGTTACAACATATATGTATGTGTATATATATATATGTATGTGTATATCCTTCAAGCACTTGATGAATTCAATAGTTTTGAGAAATTGTTTTCAAGATAGGGGTGAACAAAAAACCCAATCACCTAATAAATCTATCCAATCTACCCAATCTAATCTTAATTGGATGGACTGATTTACTACATTTGATTGATTGGGTAGGTAAAAAAAATTATCAACCCACCTAATCTTTATTGGGTAGGTTAAAAAAATTTCAAAAACCCACCAAATCCACTTAATATTTACCTATATATTTTTTTTCTTTTTTGTTAAATGATATTTACCTCTAAGTGTTTTTTAAATTATTTGAATATATAAAATGTATTACTTAATATTCAATATAGATGTAATTTTTGATAATTTTGTGAAAAATACCATTAATTATATTAGTATCCTTATTTTTTTTGGTAATTCATATAACTTATATTTATTTTATATTCGACTATTAATGAGACTATATTAAAAATTTTTTTGTGCAAAGTCTGTGATAGAATTTATTTGAAAATTATCATGAGTTTAATTTCTTTTTTCCCCTTAAATTTTATTTGTTGTTGAATTTTTAATATAATTTATTACTATTTTTTAATAAAATACACAACTCGCCAAACCTACTCAACCCATCCGATTTTAATTGGGAGGGTTGATTTTTTATATTGAGTTAATTGGATGAACATTTTTTTAATATGGAATAAGATATGAAATTACAATCAAATATAGTATATTGCATTGGAGAGTTATTTCCTATTCAAATATCAAAATATAGGATTGATGAATTTGAAATTACATTTGATATGCACTAGTTTTTTTGGGGGAGAAAAAAGCAAGAAAGAAAGAAAGAAAGAAGACTGGCTTTAAGAGCTTGTACCAATCAAAAACAACACAACATTACGACAAAAACTTATCTCGATTTTTCTTATACTATCCATCATTTCATTGTCGTAAAGATTCCGGAATCACGTCTACAAGAATCTCCGTTGTTGCAGCACTTTTACACCCAACAACAATATACAAGAAAAGTAAAAGGAAAAAAAGGAAAAAAAAAAAAAAAAAACAGCTTTCAATCAATAAGGGGTTGTTGATCATGTGGTGGTCTTCTTTGGTGAGCCTATTCATCTTGAACTTTTTGTTGTTTCGTGTTAACTCTTTTAATACTTCTTTGCAGTTGTCTAGCCATGAAGCTGAGAGGTCTGCCTTGTTGCAATTCAAGCACAGCTTTGTTGTTGATGAATCTAATTGTCGATCACGAGGGCGATTATCCAAAGACTTCCTCTTGGGATCACGAGGGCCGTGGAAATCTTTTGCATCCCTTCTTCACTACAAAACCACACTCAACTACTTGATTTAAATATATATATATGAAAGTCAAACTTTTGGTCGATATCCATCTTGTTTTGGAAACCTTACCGAGCTAAATGATATCAGCCTGTCTATGAACAAATTGCACGGTTCAATTCCCCAATCTTTGACCAAGCTCAGTAATCTGGAATCTCTTTCTGTAAACGATAACAATTTAGATGGTACTTTGGAATTCGATTTGTTTTTACAGATGAGACGTCTTTCCGGCCTCAGTCTAGCAAGGACCAATTTGTCAGTTATCTTCGGACCGAGGAATATGAATGCAACGACACTTCCCAAGTTCACGACTTTGTCATTGTCTTTGTGCAACAGAACTGAGTTTCCAGATTTTTTTCGGCATCAAAATGAGTTGAATAGGTTGGACCTTTCTGGAAATAGTATACATGGCCTAATACCTAGATGGATATGGAATTCAAGTGTAGAAACTCCAACTTGGCTCGATATTTCTAACAATTTCATAACAGGCTTTCAAAATCCTCCGACCATTCTACCCTGGTTTCAACTGCAAGTACTAAATCTTCATTCTAACATGCTTCAAGGACGACTTCCGATTCCTCCATCATCCACAGAACATTTGGACGTCTCAAACACATGCTAAGAGGTGATATTTCTCCATTGATCTGCTACTTGAGTTCAATCATGGTTCTTGATTTGTCTCATAAAAACTTCAGTGGCACGATTGCTTATTGTTTACGAAACTCAAGTAGCTAACGCAGCTCAGCTTCCTTCAGAGCTTTAATGTCTCTCACAACAATCTCACAGGACAGATACCACAAGGGAATTCCACGGAGAGTTCTGAGTTTATCAAGCTGTTTGTCCCCCGTTTGCCTTTTCCCACTTTCTTTCAATTACTCCGTTTAGGGTTCGAGTTTGTGTTTCCTTTATGTACGTTTGTCATATATTTGTTGCTGCTTATATTTACGTGTGCAGTGAAATAATTAATGAGGTTTCAGTGTCAACAGTCCTTTCTTCACCATTATACAACTTCTTGTTTTGTTTTTGCCATTTTCTTTTTTTTGAATGAAAATAAGAGAAAAATAAATCTAAGATAAATACATTGATTAAACGACACTTAAAACAAAGGACCTGCTTTTTTTATTATGTCTTCTTCTGTTTCAAGAAACAATTTGTTGTAGTTTTGAGAAGCTACAAGGCATGTCATGTCCGATCCCCTTCATCATTAACGACATGCGTCTCATTTGGTAAAACGAGTTCCTTAAAAACCTTTGTTACTATAAACGACAAGTCGTTTAGACTGGTATAGGTCGCATAGTTTTATCAACAAATAAAACGACACGTTCCCCTCGCATAAAGGACACCCGTGACCAATTGCATGTCGTTTTATCTTCCATTGGAAAGAACATGTCGTTTTGGAGGGTAATTGACAAGACAGTGGAGCTAAATGAACGTTCTCCCTCTATTGTGTAGTGCAGAGCCGACGTGTGGTAAAATATTTTACCTTTGATTTAGCTTAAAATAGGGTTAGTTAGACTTAAAATTAGACATTTAATATGTAAAAGTTTTGTTTAAATTTGTATTAAAAATTGTTAAAATAATAAAAATAGAGATAAAAAATTATTAAAAGTGAGATCTTACCAAACTAAATTTAAACTACAACCAAATGTTCATTTTAGCTTGATTCAAACAAAATCAAAACTCAAATATTTTAGCAAAAGAACGTTAAAAGATAAAGGTTTAGGAAAATTTATATAAGAATAATCAATGGTAAAAATCTTATTTATTTATATAAAAAGTAAAAAATAAATAAAAATTAGAAAAATAGAGAGACAACTAGTAGCTTATTTATTTTTAATTTAAAAACGAAAAATTCATACTTGTAGTTTAAGAGCTTGTTTGGATGCAGTGATTGGAGATATTTTTGTTTGAATCGGAGAAAAATAAGTTTTAGAAAATATGTTTGAGAGAAAAAACTGTCTGGAATAAAAAATAATAATATGAATTTTGTTTTATTCTTTTCGAAATTTTATATGATTTAAAAAGAAAAATCATTACATTAAAATTTGTATATATAAAATTATGAACTTTTAAAATTTAATTTTATTATAAAATTTTAGAGATACAAATAACAAAAGTGATTGTGGAATGGAGAAAAAAACAACAAAAGTCTCCAAAGCTGGATTTAGAACACCTTCCAGACACCCCTTCGTATGTCAAATATAATTGGTACATAATGGGGAAAAGTACATAGAAGGCAACACAGCATGCGTTCACAACACAGAAATTCGCGGCAAAAAAAAAAAAAGGAACAAAAAAATTCCCGAGAGGGACAGGAACTCAACAGCCTTGTAGAGAAAATTAGCGTCTTTCTTGTAAGTTCGTTTATTCTATCTCAACCTTTCTGTTTTTAAGAAATTTTCGTTAACCATGGTCGGTTTCATGCCAATTTTTGTAATGTTCCTCTATGCACACAAGAAGTCTGTGAAAATGCCCAGCCGATAGCTCTTTGCTTTCTAGACTACTTTGTATTCGTTATCATTTTTATTTTCATAAAATTTTTTCTATGATTCAAACATAGGATCTGCATGATACCCTTTTGAAATCATCGAGTGTTTGAGGTCTTTATAAGAACTGATGCTTCCTGAGCATATTCATTTTTATTAAGTAAGTACATATTTGATGCTTTTCATTTATTTCTTATCCTAATATTTGTTCTAATGAATAAAACACGAGACAGAAACTATAAAAACATTACGAATAAAGAGTTTTTCCTCCATCAGCCATCGGCTATCGGCTATCGGCTATGTATCTCAATGCCACCACAAAACATGATGAGAAAAGAGCAGGCAAGGGCCACAACTTAATAAAGGGGAGAAATTTTGTTGGCTATAATCAAAAGAATTCATCTCAATCTGTTATATCTCGAAAGGTCAGTGGTGACATTAACCCAAGTTTGAAACGAGAGCGCTTCAGTACTTAATTAAGCTTAATATCCTGATCAAATGTAATCATCATTTTTATCTTTACTAAAATCTTCTTCCGAAACACAAAACTTACTAGAAATTGGTATTTTGGTCAGAAATTTTGATAATTTGTTACAGCAAATGATTCAAGCTGCACTTGACTACTCAGTAAGAGTGACAAAATGTTGTTTACATGATATGGTCCCATGTGCTATTAAACTAAGTTCTAATTCTTTTTTTTTTTTTTTGTCTAAGCGCACCAGTGGAAAATAACGAGCCTAGACATATACCCATGATCGGGCCTTAAGCAAACGTGTTTCACTTAAATTTCATTTGATTTTGCTAATAGATCCGACTTCATTTATCATGTTTGATGTCTCTGTATGCTATTAATCAGTCTAATGAAATTCTCCCTTAAAAATAAAGAAAGAGAAAATAACTAGTCATACAAGGCAAGACAAAATAATTGGGATATAGATGAGGCCAGTGTTTGGTCAACGGTTTTACTTTTGGTAGACAATTATCGACGTCCTTACTTTTCTAGCCATGCCATTAATTGGATTTGGTCAATGGTTTTACAGATATCTTCGTCCTTACTTTTCTAGCTATGGCATTAATTGAATTTGGTCAATGGTTTTACTTTCGGTGGGCAAATTTCCTCATCCTTACTTTTCTAAATATGCCATTAATTGGATGCAATAATGCAACCATTGCCTTTTCAAAATCGTTGTTACATGCAGTATTATTTTATTAGTTTTACTTTGTTCTTATCCTCATTTTTGCAATGTAACACAAATTTCTTAAATTATTATAGTCAACATTTTCAATTGTGAGTAGATAAATATGTGGTGTACTGTTAGTTTATTAAAAAAATATATACTATTTTTTTTGGATCCTCATTAAGTATATGTTTAAAGTGTACTACAAATTCAAGTCAACATGAGTAGTGGCTATATATCACTTTGTCTTCCCCATAACGACATGTAAGAACATTAAGGACATGCTTGATATATAGGAAGGAGAATTGTAGATCATCTAGGTGATAAGAAAATGAGAACGGAGAAAGATGTCTGTTTTTTATCTTATGATGTTTGATATACAACTACTTCAACACTCTTTATAATTTAAGAGAGCTTATAATTGAAATATTTTGAAGGATTTCAAAAAATTATTTAGTGGACCGGGTGTACCACATCCAGCATACCGCATCATCATACTTATATAGTACACCCACTTAATTAAAATTTGACGTTTGAAGAACCTGTTTATATCTGCTTTCTATAATTACATTTCTCTTTTCTAGCATATAGCATATTAATTACTTGATTCAAAACCCTCATAAACATTCTACTTAAAATGTTCTAATATGTAAAATTTCTATTGAATGGGTGTATCACGCAAGAATGATGATTATTGAATAATTTATCATTTCATTCTTCTTTTTTTTCTTACCAAATAATTATAAATGTCAAAATCTTTTAACTAATCCCTAACTGTCTCCATCCTTATTATACTTTTTTTTGATACCGAACACTCTTAAGAACTTCCTCATGCCACCACACAATGTCAAGAGAAAAGAGCAGGTAACCACCAACTTGTTATAACGGGAATAAATGTTTATTTTAATTTTACTTTATTTTTTCAAGTAATCACAAGATTTGATCTTAATCCCTTATAACTTGAATGATTAGTGGAAATATATTACGTAAATTTGGAACATTATACGATTTTAATTAAGCTTAATTTCTTGTTCATACATCTCAATATACATCTTGGTGAGTTTAAATTTCTCCTTATTTTATTTTGTTTTTAGAAGAGACTGTGAAACCCCGCCTCGCGCGGGCCTGTCACTTGACATCTATTCTTACTTCTACTATTTGTTCTTTTCATATTGATATAAAAACGTGCGGAATTTTTTTTTTTTTTTTTATACATACTTACACTTACTCTCTTTCTCTCTTTCTATCTGACGGATTAAGCATAGCGGGTCCATAACCTTTGACATGACATTCGCAACCCATTCCACCAATCCCGTATCTCAATAAACTCAAATGGCAGGTTGTTCAACTTTATTACCTGCACACGAACAAACTGGTGAGCTAAACGCCCAGTAAGTTCAAACATAAAAACATAATCATAAAACAGTATATTATACTGTTATATTCTATCATATAAACATATATACTATCTGTAGTATATAACTACTAAAAACATATCGTACATTAATACAAATAATCACATAATTTGTGATAACTCGTAGTATTCTATAAAATTAGAATAACTATAAATATACCAACTGTAATAACAGTGGTATATTCTAATGTAACTCATGCCATCTCTTTAAACTTTACTCTGATGTAATAACAAATAATCACATAATTTGTGATAACTATTGGTATTCTATAAAATTAGAATAACTATAAATATACCAACTGTAATAACAGTGGTATCCTCTGACGTCACCCATGACGTCTCTTTAAACTTTACTCTGATATAATGACAAATAATCACATAAATTGTGATAACTATTGGTATTCTATAAAATTAGAATAACTATAAATATACCAACTGTAATAACAGTGGTATCCTCTGATGTCACCATGACATCCTTTAAAATTTTACTCTGATGTAATAACATAACATCAGATATAGGGTTAACACAAACATCACATCATGTGGTAGTGCTCATATTATACTCATTTATTCTTTTCTTTATATTTCTCATTCTTTCTTTCATTACATCATTCTTTGCTTTCAATTTATGGGCCTTGCGCCCATCATACTATATGGGCCTCGTGCCCGTTAAATTGTAAGGGCCTCGTTCCCGTTAAACTGTATGGGCCTCGCGCCCGTAAAACTGTATGGGCCTCGCGCCCGTAGTGCTATATCTTTAATAATTAGCACAACATGTAATGTATAAACATATATATACAAATGCACATAACATATAAGTTAGCGCAACACATTGCAATCAAACACAACAATTATGTCTTAAGTGTTTTATGCTCAGTTTTTCGATTTATTCTGTTCATTTATTATCTTATCTGTACTTTAACTCTGTATGGGCCCGTTTTGATCGTACCGAAAAGCGCGCTGTAGAGGGGCCTGGGAGCTACCCTGGCTCACCCTCATCTGTGCTATGTCTTCTGCTTTAACAATGAAATAACCTCCCCTCGCGAGAGGCCGGTACGCCAAAACATTAGGTTTTCATTACCCTGTTGTTTAATGTTCAAGTGTACATATGATAACATCTTTATTGTGCAGTCATAAAGACTGTAAACATCACATATTAATACTGTGATTAATCAAATATTAATACTGCATTACGATCATAACGTAGTAACTGGAATCATAAAAATGGAATCCAGTAAGTTTGGAACCTCTCGTCCAAACTTGTCACATATACAGAACAGTACATAAATTATACTTAATTTATTTATTCTCATTATTTTCATCGTTTCTTTAAAACGATACCTCACACTCTTGGGAGGTTGCCTCATTAATTATAAGGCATGCAAATACTCAATGAATCATGACAGTTTTAAACGATACCTTACACTCTTGGGAGGTTACCTCATTAAATATAAGGCATACAAATACTCAATGCAGTCATAACAATATAAAGAATCAGATTCTCGTGAATCTGAAGCAATTGTAACAATAGTATAAATTACACAGTCATATTATAAACCATAGAGTCTAATACACAACTATACCCGTAGTTGTGCACCCGTCATCAATCACAAATCAAACAATTATATAGTTTAGGGGAAAATATATTTTTCCACCTAAACATAACCATATCAATTTGTTCGTGCACAGACAATTAAATGTCTGAACTTACCTCAATTCTGCTAACATCAGCTTTCTGTGGTTCCTCAACAGTCCATCATCACTGTCCCGTTAAGCTCCTATAACCGAAAAATTAACGGTTATTTAAAATCTTTATTTCATATATAAAACTTTATAAAACGTAAAAATACTACGTTTTATTTCTTAATAAAGAACTTAGGAGCTTAACATTTCATTTTTAACTTTTCTGTAAACTTTTGGCAAAATTACCATTTTGCCCCAATCGGAACTTTTCTCATTTTTTTCATGCTTAACTCTTAACTTTGGCCTTTAAAACTTTAATTAAAGCCTTAGGATTATGTTCTAGGCTTTAAGAACTCTTTTTCTAACTTTCTGAAATTTTTGGTCAAAATGACCGTTTTGCCCCTGACAGGTCTTTAAATCTTAACCTTCTCGTTTTAATGCTTAGACTGAATTTTCTAAGCTCAAAAATTATCCATTTGACTTTTAAAAACTTACCGGACCTTTTCCAGGTTAATTTCTATATTTTTCACAATTTTTACTATTCCCGACCATCGGGAAGTTCTATTCCGACATAAAAGTCGGTTTCTTGCTTTTCTTAAATTTCAGACCTCAAAGATCGTTTTATAAATTCTTAAAACATCCATTTTTCATTTTAAATTCATAAGGGGCTCGGGTTTACTTGCCCGATCACATTTTTAAACCCTTATTTCCAGAAATGCCCTTTACGCCATTTTAAAAATTTCGGCAGTATTTCCTCTTAATTTTTAGGCTCCCGGCGTTTAGGAAACGCCTCAAAACCATCTAACCTCGTCTAATCTATCACGTACTATATCAGAGGCCTAATTTTACGTAAAAGTTACACACTTTTTACGTAAAATTTACACATTTTCATACCTTTTCATATCTGCTATTTCATCCATTTTTCTTTCTTTCTTTTACAATTTCTCATATCAATACATCACATTAACATACATTCATCTCAATTAATAAATTGAGGAACAAGAGTGGTCGAGATTATACCGAAAATGCCGTTCGGTCTCGATCGCACAAACATTATTCTTTCATTCTTTGCATCTGGAGTTCCGTTTTGCAAATCCGACTCCGCGGATGCGTCCGGAACGTCGAAAATAGGCCAACGGGCCAATCTTCAAAATTTGGTCAACGGTCGCCGTTGACCGGCGTTGACCGCCGTTGACCGGCGGTTGACGGCGGCGACGGTGGCAAGTGAGTAGCCCATCTTGAAGAGCTCGACGAGAGGAATCCATTGGTGACCTCAATTTCATGTTTGGAGGCCCCTATCGTCGGAAAATCCCCCCGAAAGCTACGGTCACGGCGGCGACGGTGGAACTCCGCCGTGCCGGACTTTTTCCCCGAAATTGGTTGAGGGCTTTTGCTCCCCACAACCCCACGACCATTTATGCACCGGTGGCTCTCCTCAATTTGGCCGGAATCGGCGAAAATCGACGGTGGATCCCACGGCGGCGACGACGGAATTCTCAAAGCTCGGTCGGCACGATACGGCGGTTGTTGCCGTGAACCACCACATGGGTTTTGTAGTACTCTTCACCACGAACCTTTTGGGACCGGTTTCGTGGCAAACGGTGGCCGGACGGCAAAGATACGGCCGTTTGAATTTCGCGGCTCCGGCGAGCTTCGGGCGGCGCGTGCGGCTTGCTCCGGCGGCTGCTCCGTCGCGTCGACCCGCCGTTGGACTCAGCTCTGCGAGAGCTTTCCAATGGTGCCGGCGGTGTCGTAAACGGAGGTCGTATGTGAAAGTTGATCACTGTTCATATTTGAGAGAATTTGGGGGTAGAATTTCGGATTTTTGGAAATTATGAGGAATTTATGAATTTAACCCCCAAGATTTCCTATTTATACTCTTTTCCCCAAAATTTTTAACTTGGGGTATCCTGACTAATTTGGACGTGCTGAATCCAAATTTATCAGTTTTATCTTAATCCGAGGTCATCTCGACCAGTTTCCGGTACTGCATATTTTTCGCATTCCCGGTCGAAATTTCTGTTTTGTGCTCAATTGACTAATTTGAGCATCCTGATTCCAATTATATCAGTTTCAGGTCGAGAAAATGTCGTCTTGACCTTTTTCTCGATACTGTACATACGATATACACATTTTCCAAGAACAGTAAAATTTTTCCGGCTGTTACATAGACTTTCTACCGTGGAAATAGAAAATAGTATTTTATTATTTGTTACATTAGTACGCACACACACACACTTCAAACACTTGACGAATTCAATAGTTGTGAAAATTGTTTTCGAGAATTGAGACCTGAGGGCAGTCTTTGGTCAGTGTGTCAATTTTGGCAGACAACTTTTGCAGAAAAAGACAAATGTCCTCCTTGTGTCTAAGGATTGGAGAAACATCTTAATTGGAGGACTATCATTAATTTATTGGATTCATTAATGCATTCCATCCTCGCCAATTAGTTAAAGGTTGTTAGTTGTTGGCTGTTACATACATTAGTTAGCACACATATAGTCTATAAGAATCTCTGCAGTTGCAGCACTCTTAGACACAACAACATAAAAGAAAAGGGGCGAAAAGAAAATCCAGTCGATATGATGTTGTTGCTCTTATGGTGGTCTTCATTGGTGAGCGTACTCATCTTAAACTTTTCGTTGTTTCATGTTAACTCTTTTGATACTTCTGTGCAGTTCTTTTGCCATGAAGATGAGAAGCTTGCCTTGTTGCAATTCAAGCATAGCTTTGTTGCTGACCAATCTACTTGTCGATATGAGGGTGATTATCCAAAGGCTTCATCTTGGGAAGCTGAAGGTGGGAGTAGCAACTGCTGCCTATGGGACGGCGTCGAGTGTGATGAGGAGACAGGACATGTGATCGGCGTTAACCTTAGTGGTGGCTGCATCTACGGTTCTATCAATTCCAAGAGCACCCTCTTCCACCTTGCTCATCTCCGAAAGCTGAACCTTGCTTTTAATCATTTCAATCACTCTTCAATTCCAACTGCTGTTGGGCAACTTTCGGAGGTGATGTATCTTAACCTCTCATCTTCCTCTTTCTTTGGTCCAGTTCCATCTAAATTTCGCGGCTGTCAAAATTGTCTACCCTTGATCTGTCGTTGAATTATGACAACTTTACTCAAGAAAGGTTTTTGAAACTTAAAAGTTCCAATCTGAGAGGCCTAGTTCGAAACTTGTCTTGCTTGGAAATTCTTCGACTAAGTTATGTGGACGTGCCATCTGAAATATTAGATTCGCTTGCAAATCTCTCTTCTTTAACGGATCTACGTCTAGGTTATACTGGACTATATGGATCTATACCATCTTCACTCAGTAAACTTAGCCAACTTACTCGTCTAGACCTCTATTATAATCATTTGAGTGGAAAAATCCCATCTTCATTACAAAACCTTACCCAACTAATCGGTTTACGTGTATATGGCAATCAAATTTCTGGTCCAATTCCATCTTGGTGTGGAAACCTTACCAATCTACATGCTCTCGTTTTCGCTGACAACATATTTTACGATCCAATTCCCCAATCTTTGTTCAAGCTGAATAATCTTGAAAAACTTTATCTAAACAGGAACCATTTATATGGTACTCTGGAATTTGATACGTTTCTCAAGATGAAACGTCTTTTCCAGCTCAGTCTAAGCTTTAACAAATTGTCGATTATCTTTGAAGCGAGAAACGTGAATGAAACGACACTTCCAAAGTTCAAGATTCTAGGATTGTCTTCATGCAATATAGGTGAGTTTCCAGATTTTCTTCGACATCAAAACGAGCTTCAATGGTTGGACCTCGTCAACAATAGTATACGTGGCCATATACCGGAATGGACGTGGAATAGAAGTGTAGAAGCTCTGCATTGGGCCAATATTTCTAACAACTTCGTGACCGACATTCAGAACCTGCCAACCATCCTACCATGGCCTCATCTGATTGTTCTAAAACTCGACTCTAACATGCTACAAGGATCACTACCGATTCCTCCATCATCCACAGAACATTTGAGCCTCTCGAGCAACATGCTAAGCGGTGAAATCTCCCCGTTGATCTGCAACTTGAGTTCAATCAGGGTCCTCGATTTGTCTAATAACAACTTTAGTGGCCCGATTCCCCATTGTTTAGGAAGCTCTAGTAGCTCCTTAATAGCTCTGAATTTAAGAAACAACTCTTTTCATGGTGTTATTTGGCCTCTATCATTCGATAACGGAAGCAGTTTGAGGATGATCGATCTTAGCCACAATCAATTTCAGGGGAAACTTCCACGCTCTTTGGCAAATTGTATGACGCTCGAGTATATCGATTTCTCAAACAATAAACTCATTGATACCTTCCCCACTTGGTTGGGGACTCTGCCTGGTCTAAAAGTTCTCTTTCTACAGAAGAATGGATTTCATGGAGTAATAAGGAGAACTAAAAACACTATAGAGTTTCCGTATTTGCATATTATTGATATTTTTTACAACAGTTTCATCGGTGCATTGCCTTCTGAATACCTATTCATTTGGAATGGCGTTAAAGCTTTCGAGATGAGAAACTCGACTTATATGCACGCAAGGGAACCTTTTACAGGCAGTCATCACGATGTCCTTTTGTTCCATTATAATTATACGGCGAATCTCATCATCAAAAGCGTGCAAACATATTTTGAGAGGATCCGAGACGAGCTTGCAGTCATTGATCTCTCATGCAACGGATTTAGTGGAGAGATTCCTGAATTCAATGGAAACCTTGTGGTTCTCCGCTCGCTCAATCTTTCAAACAACATGCTCACCGGTCGCATTCCGTTTTCTGTTGGGAATTTGTCACAACTTGAATCATTGGACCTTTCTCGAAACATGTTGTCAGGAGAGATTCCTCAGCAGCTCAGACAGCTCAACTTCCTTGGGAGCTTTAATGTCTCCCACAACAATCTCACTGGGCAGATACCACATGGGAGTCAGCTGGACACATTCGATCCGAGTTCGTTTGAGGGTAATTCAGGATTATGCGGAGATCCATTGCCAATCAAATGTGGCGATTCCAAGGCCTTGCCACTTTCTCCTTCAGCTGATGAAAAAGACGACGATTCGGGGTCTTTAATTAAATTGGATTGGAAATTTGTTTTGGCCGGAGCTATTAGCGGGTTTGTGGTTGGAGTTGCTCTTGGCGATATGGTGATCTTGGAGAGGTAGGGATGATTTGTTAGAGCTTTTGGAAGAATTCGATCTGGCGCTGTCTTTCAATTACTCTGTTTTGTTGTATTGAGTTTGTGTTTCCTTTCTGTTTGTATGTCAGTGTTTGCCACGGCTTATCTTTACGTGTGTTTCTTGTAATAAATTTCCAATATTTTGTTGAAATCCAACGATTATTTCTGAATTTAATAGATTTGTTTTTTAATAGATTTGTTTTTTATTTTTTGTTAATTTTTGATAATAAACTGATATGATAATTAATTAATTATTTAAGGTTTATTTATTTAATTAAAATGAAATTATATTTGTAGATTTAATTAATTATTAAATTTTTTTATTTTTTTTGTATTATTAATTTTTTAAAATAGATTGTTCTGCAATCTTATAAATTATATTCTTTATTGATGATGAATAATACGAGCAATAAATATGGCTTTATCTTTTATTTCATTAAGATAAGATGATATTAAACTCAGTTCTGAAATCTTGAAATCGTTTGAAGAGTCATCCTTTGAATTCTCTCTTCATCCGTTGAAGAGTCATCCTTTGAATTCTCTCTTCATCCGTTGAAGAGTCATCCTTTGAAGCCTCCTTTTTTTTTTTTTCCACGACTCAAATACCCAAAACCATTTTTTTTCCGAACCTCTGAAATTACCGTTGAAGGCTTGAAGTCAAATCAAAGTCCTAAAAAAACAATAAAAAAATTTCTGAAGCCATCCTCAAAACCACTAAATCCTTAAGTCACCAAATTATTTTTGAATTATTCGACCACGGTGTCATCAACAAACATAGCCGAAAGCTGCTGAATCATCGCATGGAGAAAGTAAATGGACTGACCCTGTCGCGCCTCGCTCCGCCAAATCCCAGACCACTGCAAGTCTCCGCCCCTTGCAAGCGCCAAGTGGCCGCCTTCCGAAGCCGCTGTGTCCTTTCTCTCTCATTTTGTTTTGTTGCTTTGAATTATATAAATAAAGCCGTAGTGCTTCTATAAAAAATTGACAAAAAATTAAAAAAAATCATACCATTTGTTTTTGCCTTTTGATATCGTAAAATCATGAAAAACAAAAAAAAAGTATTTAAAAAAGGGAATTTTTTTTTGATCATTTATCACGTTGATATTTAATTTTATTTATTTTATTGAAATATAAAAAGCTTAATTAAAACTAATTGTTCTGAAATTTGAATCTTGTGAATTTAAATTTGATATATGAAGCTTCTGAAAATTAATATGCTGTAATACTCACGTGAACTGAAGTCTATCATGTAATTTTGAAGGCAAATTGGTATTTTTGAGAAGTTTTTTTTGTTTTTTCATGCAATTTGGTGCTTTGAAATCTAATGATTATGTTTGGATTTTAAAAAAATTAACATCAGCTTGAGGTTGCATGTTGGAATCTGATGATTATTTCTGAATTTAGAAGATTGGCATAAACTTAAGGGGGTTGTTGGAATCCGATGATTATTTCTTGATTTAGAAAATTTGCACCAATTTAAGGAGTATATTGAAATTCGATGATTATTTCTGGATTTAAAAAATTTGTGTTGTGAAGCTCAGGTGAATTTGAGCCTAACATGTGAAGCTTTTAAATTAATTAGCTGTGAAACTCATATGAACTTAAGTTTATCATGTAATTTTGAAGGCAAGCTAGTACTTCTAAAAAGTTTTTTTTTTCCTGCCAAGTTAGTGCTTTGGAATCCAATGATTGTTTGTGGATTTAAAAAAATTACCGTAAGTTTGAGTTGGTATGTTGGAATTCAATGATTGTTTTCGGACTTAGAAGACTGGCATAAACTTGATGGGGTGTGTTGTTATCTAATGATTATTTTCAGATTTAGAAGATTTGCACCAACTTGAGAAGATGTGTTGAAATTTGACAATTATTTCTGGATTTAAAATATTTTTTTTTTTACTTTCCTAGTTTGTTGGTAATAAAGTGGTATGATAATTAGCTAGCTATTTTGGATTTAAATATATAATTGAAATGAAATTATATCCAAAGATTTGATTGATTGTTAGGCTTCTTGATTTTCTAGTATTATTAGTTTCCTAAGATAGATTGCTCTACGAGTCTATAAATTGTATCCTTTATTGTTGATGAATAATATGAAGAAAAAAATGTAGTTTTATCTTTTATTTTGTTAAGATATTTCGTTTTAAGTATTAGTTTTCTTAAGGAAATGTTGAGCATGTATAACATTTTTTTCCTCCGAATTTGAAGGTAAAAAATTTAAATTTAATAACTTGTGATGAAATTAAGTATGACATTATTATTGGATCATATTATCAAAGACATCATGACTTTTCATTGTAACAAATATCTACTCACATAAAATTGTAGAGTTGGGTTTTCATTTCTTTACTCATAAGTATGCTTACTGCCTAAATAAAAATTGATGATTCATTAGCCATTTGGAAATTATATAATATTTTCACAAGCAAAAGAATTAAATAAAACAAATAAATTCCTTAAACGTCACTCATAACAAGGACCTGCCAATTTATGGTGTCTTCCATGTTGGTAAGCGTTTAGTTTTGTGTTTTGAAAAGATAGGTCCTTTTCTAGCAGGGCATTTCTAGTGCAATGTGAGATTATTGTGTCGATAATAAATGACGACACTTAAACAAGGGAAAATATATCAAATAATATATTTAAAAGGTATTGATTAAAAGTATAACCTATTTTATATTGATAATATATTATAATATATTTTTTTATTGTTGTTAAAATGAATTACTTGTTTTTCGCTTTTACTCCATGCTTCACATATCTCTCTTTCCCCCCTCTTTTTCTCTCTCCTCTCTCTTTCTTTCTCTCTCTTCTCTCTATCCTCTTTCTTTTCGATCTCTTGCATACAAGTTTTTCCCAACTATTTTTCTCGAACTTCATGTCACCATTTTGCCTGGCCAATGGAGAATTGCGAAGATTTGTTCTCTCTCTCTCTCTCTCTCTCTTCCCCCTTTAACGATGAGAGCCACGAACTGCAATAAGTAGCGCGGTAGAGCTTCGTCCTTTATGTACTGATGGTGAAGGTCGTGCCCGACCGTAATGAAATCACCACGACTGAACTCTCTCTCTGTGGCGACCCCCCACGTACGTTACCATACCAACCAGTCAAGCTCTGACGCCGACCGCGATGGCTGGCAACCTCGTGGGTCGTCATCCTCTTACTTAACTTAACTTTCCATTCTTAACGTTCTCATCTTATAGCGGAAGCAATTTCTATAGCAATTTTTTTTTTCTTTTTTTTTTAACTTACATACTATACCTATCTGTATCATACTCTTATAATACATATTTCATAACTTTCTTTCTTTCTTTCGTCTTCCTTTTTGAACGCTCAGCGAAAGACTCATGGTAGTACCATACCCTCGCCCAGTCCCTTGGCACATGCAGATCCGTCCGTTGTCCATCATATTACTTTAAATAAACACGTTGCTTACCTGCAACATATAAACAACTAATGAGCTAGATGCTCAGTAAGTTCAAACATACATTCATTAACTTATAAATACTAGTAATATATATTATTACTAGAATATATATCATCACGTATATACACACCATATACATCATTCATACATATCCTCAAAACATAACATAAAATAGGAGCTTCATCATGCTCGTTTATCTCTTCGTTCATCGTTCTTATCATTCTATCGATCATCTCTTATCATTCTAATCCAATCTTTTCATTTCTTTGCTTTTCATTCCTATCATTTCTTAACTTTCTGTTCTAAACCTTTATAACTTTTGTATCGCTTCATCATCTCCTAACATTTCATATCTTAAAGCTAGTAACATATACACTAGCACAACATCACGTAAAAACGTGTCATTCCATACATATAACATCAAACACATCACATCACATATATAATTCTATCATGTTCTTTTAACTTCGTTTTATTATTTTTCATTGATTTCATTGTGTTGTTCTTTCATATCGTTCGTTTCTTTTCTTTTCTTTTCGTATCATTTCATTCATTTTTTTTTTCTTTCCACTTTCTTTTTCCTTGTTTTTTTTTTCCTCACGCACTCTCTTTTCTTTTCTTTTCACGCACTCTCTTTTCTCTTTTTTTTTTTCCACGCTCTTTTCCTTTCTTTTCTTTTCACGCTCTTTTCTTTTCTTTTCTTTTCTTCTCTTTTCCTTTCTTTTCCTTTCTTTTCTTTTCTTTTCACTCTTCTTTCGTTTGTTTTCTTTCCACTTTCCATTGGTTGGGCCCGTTGTTGGACGTACCTAGTTGCGCGCGGACAGTGGGAGGAGGGGGAGCGACCCACCAACCTACCTCACAGTCACATAAAAACCGCACCTTCGGGGTTGGTCCATCCTATAATCTACCGCACCTTCGGGGTAGCGCCACATCTACGCGGAGGATATAGACCGGAAGTCTCGACCTTGTAGGGAGACCGGTACGCCAACAACTTAAGTTTTCAGTCTTATTATCTTGTAGGCTTTTATTTTTCTTATATTGATTTTTCGTTGAACATCTTTTTCTTTCAAAAACATAACACATATAGCACATATTACTTATATAACATCACATCACATCACATCAAACAAAAACATGTTTTGTTACGGGTAGACAATTATTCTTTGTTCATCTTATCATTTGCATCATTCCATCAATCATAGCCTATCGATCATAGCCTATCGTTCTATTCCATCAATCACATCTTATCGTTATATTCTAATCCTTTCATCATACTTTTCATCATAACCTATCATTGTTTTTCTTTCTTGTCTAACTCTTTGCTTTCATATCATTTTCCATAAAACATTCATCATACCTTTTATCATAACCTATCATTGTTTTTCTTTCTTGTCTAACTCTTTACTTTCATATCATTTTTCATAAAACATTTATCCTTTCGTCCTCATAAAACATCCCTTTCTTAATTCTTTTCATCACCGATCATCATTGCTCTATCAATCATAACTTAATTTCCATAAAAATTTTCATAAACACCTATTCTTTCCTTTCATATCTCATCTCTTTCTTATGCATTCTATCATAACATTCTTGTTCTTACTCTTTCCATTCTTCTATCCCTCTTTATCACATCGTTACTCTCATAAAACTTTTATAATACCTTTCCTTCATAATTCAATATATACATATATATACATATATATATATTTTTTATAAATTATTTATTAAAACATAACTTTTAGCATCATCATAGTATTGCTATAGTATTACTATAGCATCATCATAATTCACATCATGACATTTGCATACAAAACATATAAACACAATAAACTTGTTCATAGTTGCAGACGGGTAAATGTCTGAACTTACTCATAGCGTGCTTATCCTTTTCTTGGAATCCATAGACGTCCGTTGTCGCGTCTGGATCGGGTTCCTATAGGCAAATTTTGTCTGTTAATCACATTTTCATCTATAGCTTTTATTTTATAAAAAAAAGCTTGATTCTGATCTTATAACCCTTAATTATATCCTTATGACAGCTTTTTAAACCTTAATGGCCATTTTCGAATTTTTTCTCCAACTTTTGAAAAATTACGATTTTACCCCTAACTTTTGACAAAATTACAATTTTGCCCTTGACGTGATTTTTCATAACTTAAATCTCAATTTTGGCTTTTACAAACTTCATTCACCTATTTCAGGGTCATTGTGGCTCTTTTCCCATAATTTGAGTATCTTTGGGCAAAATGACCATTTTGCCCCTGATGGGTCGTTTAAACCTAACATTTTCATTTTCATACTTAGGTTGGATTTTCTAAACCCAAAATCATTTAATTAACTTTCTAAATCTTATCAGACCTTTTCCGGATCAATTCTTATCATTTTACCAATTTTTCACATTCCCGACCCTCGGGAAGTACTATTCCGACCTAAGTGTCAGTTTCATATTTTTCCTTACGTTCTAGGGTTTTGAAGGGTCGGTTTACTAGTCGTACCTCACCCATTCCTTTTTCCATGCCTTAATTCCTCGAGGGGGCTCGGGTTCCCTTCCCGATCATATTTTTACCCCTCGTTCCCCATTTTACCCCTGGTGTCATTTTTTTTTTTTATTTCGGCAGAGTTTCCCCTTAATTTTTAAGGTTCCAGCGTTTAGGAAACGCCTGAAAACCATCTATCCTGATCTAATTCTATCACGTACTATACCAGAGGCCTAGATTTTACGTAAAACTTGTACCGTTTACGTAAAATCGTTACATCATCATATATTTTTCTTTTTCTCCATTACAGCAATTTTCTTCTTTTTATATACATTCTTTTTCCATAATTTTCATACTAAAAATCATAAAATCATATAACAGTCCCAAACAATTAAATTGCGGAACGAAAAGGGGTCAGAATTTATACCGAATTGCAGTCCGGTCTCGACGGCATAAACCCTAATTCCTCGTTCTTCATCTTTGAGGTCTCGTCTTGCAATTCCGACTCCGCGGATGCGTCCGGAACGTCGAAAATAGGCCAACGGGCCAAACTTGCATTTTCGGTCAACGGTCGCCGTTGACCGGCGTTGACCGCCGTTGACCGGCCGTTGACCGGCGTTGACCGGCGTTGACCGGCGGCGGCGGCGGCGACGGTGGAAAATGAGTAGCCCATCTTGAAGATCTCGACATGAGGAACTCATTGGTAGCCTCAATTTCACATTTGGAGGCCCCAATCGCCGGAAAATCACCCCGAAAGTCACGGCCACGGCGGCGGTGGTGGAACTCCGCCGTGCCGGACTTTTTCCCCGAAATTGATTGAAGGCTTTTGCTCCCCTCTTCACGGCGACCATTTCTGTACCGACGGCGTCCTTCAACTCCGCCGGAATCGACGGTTTCGACGGCGGCTCCACGGCGGCGTTTCGCCGGATTTTTCGAAACTCGGGCGGCGCGATTCCGCCGGTGTTGAGGCGATCCATCACATGGGTTTTGTAGTACTCTTCACCACGAATCTTTTGGGACCGGTTTCGTGGCAAATGGTGGCCGGACGGCGGAGAAATCTCGCCGGGAAGATTTCGGCTCCGGCGACCTTTAGGCGGCGCGTGCGGCTTGCTCCGGCGGCTGCTCTGTCGCGTCGACCCACTATCGGACTCAGCTCGGCGAGAGCTTTCCGATGACACCGGCGGTGTCGAAAACGGACACCGTTTCCGATGGTCGGTTACTGTACATATTCGGCTAGAGAGAGAAAGAGAAGGAGGAGAGAGAGTGTGTGTAGATAAATGAGAAAATTCCACTTTTTCCCGCTCTTTATATACTTTTTCGCCCAAAATTTCAATATGGGCTATCCTGATTAATTTGGGCGTCCTGAATCCAAATATATCAGTTTTATGTTCATCTGAGGTCATTTTGACCAATTTCCGATACTGTGAATTTTTGGTCAAAAATTACCCTTGTGCTCAATTATCAAATTTGAGCGTGCTGATAGGTTATCCTGACTAATTTCGGTGTGCTGAACCCAAATTTATCAGTTTTATGTCAAGATAATATCATCTTGACCTACTTCTTGATACTGTGAGTGGCACACACGTGCACACACATAATATCACTATTACTCATTTTTCATCCTTTAATATTGTTAGAACATTTTATTTTAGTTCTAAACAATATTAAATCACTTAATTTCACCTTTTAACGCTTAAATTCATTGTGTAATTATTTTCCGAAAAATGTGAATTTTCCCGGTTGTTACACTCTCTCTGGGTTTGGACTCGATAAAATCGCCATGATGACTTCCTAAATTCAATGCTCCACGCACAGAGAGGCTAAATCCGATGAGATTCAGCTACATTTGTCGAAGTTGAGCTACGAAAATTGGAAAAGGTAGTTATTAAAATCTGATTTGAGGATTTTTTTTTAAATTTTGGGATTGATTTGTTGTTCACTTGTGATTTCAATTTTTTTTCTTGTTGTTGTGAATGAAAATATAAGAAATATTGTGAGTGAATATACTAGATATATAAGAAGTATAGATATTTTCTTATATTTTTATAAAAATCCAATATTCCAATTGTGATCTGATTTCTTTACCGCCGTCGCTAATGCGATCTAGTCTCACTACTGTCGTCATGATGTCCTTTAGTGTAATACCATTAGGAACAAGAGGGAGAGAGAGAGAGAGTTAGAGAGAGACAGAGACAGAGGAAAGAAAAAAATGTGAGATAGAGCAAAGAAAAAGAAGAACAAGAAAAAATAAAGGGTAAATTTGATATTTTTAATATATAATTAATTTAAATTATACTATTTAGTTATATTAGTTTTAATCTTACTATTATTTTAAAACATCATAGTTTTATATACTATTTGGTTAAATCTCCCTTTAAATAAAAATGTTCTCTAAGTATGTGCTATCTTTGATGTAAAATTTTTCATATGTTAAATTTTATGATAAATTTAACATAAATTATAGTTAATACCAAATTTAATATTAGATTCTTTTATTTTTAATTTATTTAAATATATAAAGTTTACTTTTACAATATAATAATGATGATAAAATATAAAAATATCATTGTGTATTAAAATATAAAGTAAGAAAATATTATTTTTCTCTCTTTTATAACAAATATATATTGACATAGATAAATTCATTGGAGATAGTTTTAGAATTAAATAGACATGGCATTTTCCCTTGATTAAAAAGGACATTAGGCTCATTTGGGTTAACTAAACGAGATGTCAAAAACGACAGTTAAAATAAACGACAACTCGTTTACATCTTTTTGAACGCCACACTTATTTTCTGCACATAAAAAACTACATGTGATTTTCCCTTGGGGAAAAGATTTCTTAAATAAGTGAAATCTATATTTTAATAGATTTTTTTTTTTGGGGTGAAATTTCAATAGATATCTTATTCCTTTGTCCGTCACTTGCTAATTCTGGGCCATTCTTTTCAAATCTTACTTTTAAGCAGTTGCGTGCAAATCAAACCGCGACACAACATGCCCTGACATTTGCGATCACAAAAACTTGTCTCCAAAAAAGTTTTTCTTTTTTAAATGCTGTTACATCAGCTTATTCTCGCGAATCTGTTGCCCAAATGGATTATATAATTGACAATTTAATTGTTGTAAAAGAAAATGGTATAAAAAAAGTTTGATTTGCGGTTTGAATTGTAAATCCGGATGAGGCACGATAAATGAGATTTTGCAATTGCAGCACTTTCACAAATAATGAGAACGACCGTGCTACGAGGATGCTCGTTGTGAGAAAGATTAATACAGCCCCGTTGATATATTATTGTCCATAGAAAAGAAAAAAATGATTAATTATGTCAAGTGATTACTTTATGTGATATTGTTGTGTTTATATTTTTTTATTAAAAGATGGATGTATTATTAATCTGCATTATTAAATCAGTTAAAACAAATGGGTGAATTTCTTTAAGAATTACATCCGTATCATAATACTCTCTAAAAGAATAAAATACTAAATTTGCTAACTAGTAGGCTATAACATTATTCGAACGGGCAATATGACGGTAAATAATTCCATTAGCAATCTGTAAAAGACTAACTTTAATATTATCAATAATTAAACATTCTTTATCCAAAATACTGGGAGAATTAATTGGTTTGACAACATTGATTGCGTCCGATTTGATCACATGGATAGATAATCTACGACCAACAACCATCTCCACCCGTCCCTGATAGCCAAATACTTCGCAATATAGGGACTGAAAAGACTAGCCACCGTTCTAGCCATACACGCCATCACACAACCCACTACATCCCTAACCACCACCCCTACCCCCGTGTAGCCAAATCTAAGGGTGAGCATCGGATGGGTTTTTGAAAATTTTCAACCTATCCAATCAAGTTTGAGTAGGTTGATTTCAAATTTAACCCACCAAATTAACTCAAAGTTTAAAATCAACCCACCTAATTAAATTTTGAATGAGTTGATCGGGTTAAATATAATTAAAAAACAAAAAATAAAAAATAAATATAGCTAATCATTTAACCTAAAATAAGAAATATGTGAAAAGAAACTAACTTTTAGTATAATATTAGTGTTACAAAATTCTAAAATTATATCATAAGTTTTAAAACTAATATAAAAAATAAAATGTATGCAAAACAAGTTTAAATATAAAAATTATAAACTAACAAATAAATAATAATAATAACTCATTTAATATGAAATATAATAGGTTATTAAGTAATTATTGTAAAATACAAGATAAATGCTATATATTATGAGGTATGAAAAATAGTTATTTTTACATATTAATTGATTGGGTGGATTCGGGTTAAGTTGGATTTGGAAAAACTCAATCCAAACTCATCTAATTAATAGTCGATTTGAGTGGATTAGGTTGATCTCTTAATAAGTTGGTTAGGTTCGGGTTATAATGAGTTAGGTTGGATAGGTTTGTTGGCTTGATCAGGTTGTTAGGTTTCTTATTCACCCCTAGCCAAACCCAACCTTAATAGCTACACCTACATTTAACTTAAGTTTACTTGGTGGAGGTCGAGCCCACTTCAGCACCTTCTACACCAAGCTACTCTGGTAGTAAACTCCACCTTATTGGCCAACTGAAAGTCACCAATAATCATCCCAACCATCTCCAAACCTTAACAGTCATTCTCCACCTCTCCTCCAAACACCCAAATTTCAGGGCCATCGAATACTCCATAAAATCTATTCTATTGTGTATAAACCTTTTCACAATATCCAATATGGGACTGGGGTTAGGGGGATTGGGTTTTGGGTTTTGGAGCTCGAGCTTAGATTCGGGTTTCAAATCTGGAATCATATTTGGGCGAGAGTTAGGTTTTAGGATGAGTCCTAAAAGAAAAAAAAAAGGACTTAGATTCTGTCTCAAAAACTAATCTTGACTCCAATATCGAAACATAACCACAATCCTTGTTCGAAACTCAAAACTCCAACATTGAAACCGAAGTCACGATCCTTATCCGCGACCCTAAGCCCAACCTTGATCCCAATCTTGATGTAACAACCGGGAAAATTCATATTTCTCGGAAAATAAATACACATTAAATTTAAGCATTAAAATATGAAATTAAGTGATTTAATATTGTTTAGAACTAAATAAAATGCTCTAACAATGTTAAAGAATGAAAAATGAGTAATAGTGATATTATGTGTGTGCACGTGTGTGCCACTCACAGTATCAAGAAGTAGATCAAGATGATATTATCTTGACATAAAACTGATAAATTTGGGTTCAGCACTCCCAAATTAGTTAGGATAGCCTATCAGCACGCTCAAATTTGATAATTGAGTACAAGGGTAATTTTTGATCGAAAATTTGCAGTATCGGAAACTGGTCGAAATGACCTCAGATGAAAATAAAACTGATATATTTGGATTCAGGATGTCCAAATTAGTCAGGAAAGCCCATATTGAAATTTTGGGCGAAAAAGTATATAAGGAACGGGAAAAAGTGGAGTTTCCTCGTTTGTCCACAAATTCTCTCTCTCCAATTCTCTTTCTCTCTCTACCCCCATTGATGAATAGTAATCGACCACCGAAAACGGTGTCCGTTTTCGACACCGCCGGTGTCATCGGAAAGCTCTCGTCGAGCTGAGTTCAACGGTATGCCGAGTCGACGGAACCGACGCCGGAGGAGCCCGCACACGCCACCCGAAGCCGTCGGCCACCAGAAAATTCACGACGCCGTATCTCCGCCGTCCGACGTCCGATCAAGCTGAAACTGGTCCCAAAAGACTCGTGGTGAAGAGTAGAACAAAACCCAGGTGGAGTTTCAGCCCAATAGCCGCCGGATCGCGCCGCCCAACTCCGCCCGTCGCCGTCGCCGTCGCCACCGTGGAATCCGCCGTTTCTGGCGGAGTTGAGTTGCAAGGTTGGTATCAAAATGCTCAGAACAACACGTAGATCAAAAGCTCTAAATCAATTTTGGACAACAATCGCCGGAAAATGGAGATTCAAGCTCGCTGTCGCTGTCGGTTTTTCGAGGGGCGATTTCCGGTGATAGAGGTGTCGAATGGTGAAATTGAAGCCACCAATGGATTCCTCTCGTTGAGATCTTCAAGATGGACTACCCACTCGCCACCGTCACTTCCGGTCAACGGCGACCGTTGATCAAATTTTGAAAGTTTGGCCCGTTGGCCTATTTTTGACGTTCCGAACGCATCCGCGGAGTCAGAATTGCAAGACGAGACCTCAGATATGAAGAACGAAGAATTAGGGTTTATGCCGTCGAGACCGGATTGCAATTCGGTATAAATCCTGACCCCTTTACATTCCGCAATTTAATTGTTTGGGACTGTTGTATGATTTTATAATTATTGGTATGAAAATTATGGAAAAGAATGTATGTAAAAAGAAGAAAATGACTGTAATGTAGAAAAAGAAAAATATGTGATAATGTAATGATTTTACGTAAACAGTATGAGTTTTAAGTAAAATCTAGGCCTCTGGTATAGTACGTGATAGAATTAGATCAGGATAGATGGTTTTCAGGCGTTTTCTAAACGCTAGAACCTCAAAAATTAAGTGAAAATGCTGCCGAAATTTCTAAAAATGGCACCAGGGGTAATATGGGAAACGAGGGGTAAAAATATGATCCGGAAGGGAACCCGAGCCCCCTCTAGGAATTAGGGCAAGGAAAAAGGAATGGGTAAGGTCGATTAGTAAACCGACCTTTCGAAACCCTAGAACGCAAGAAAAACATGAAACCGATTCTTAGGTTCGAATAATACTTCCTGAGGGCCGGGAATGTGAAAATTGGTAAAATGATAAGAATTGATCCGTAAAAGGTCTGATATGATTTAAAAATTTAATTAGATGATTTTGGGTTTAGAAAATCCAACCTAAGTATGAAAATGAAAATGTTATGATTAAACGACCCATTAGGGGCAAAACGGTCATTTTGCCCAAAGATTCTCAAATTATGGGAAAAGAGCCCCAATGATCCCAGAATAGAGTAATGAAGTTTGTAAAAGCCAAAATTAAGGTTTAAGTCATGAAAAATCACGTCAAGGGTAAAATTGTAATTTTGTAAAAAGTTAGGGGTAAAATCGTAATTTTTCAAAAAGTTGGAGAAAAATTCGAAAAAGGCCATTAAGGTTTAAAAAGTTGTCCTAAGGCTATAATTGAGGGTTATAAGATCAGAATCAAGCTTTTTAATAAAATAGAAGTTATAAATGAAAATGTGATTAACGGACAAAGTTTGTCTGTAGGAACCCAATTCAGAAGCGACAAAGGACGTCTATGGATTCCAAGAAAAGGATAAGCACACTATGAGTAAGTTCAGACATTTACTCGTCTGCAACTATGAACAAACTTATAGTATTTATATGTTTTATATGTAAATGTCATGATGTGATTTATGATGATGCTATAGTAATGCTATAGCAATGCTATGATGATGTTAAAAGATAGGTTTTAATAAATAATTATAAATATATATATATAAATATATGTATATATTGATGTAACAACCGGGAAAATTCACATTTTTCAGAAAATAATTACACAATGAATTTAAGCGTTAAAATGTGAAATTAAGTGATTTAATATTGTTTAGAACTAAAATAAAATGTTCTAACAATGTTAAATGATGAAAAATGAGTAATAGTGATATTATGTGTGTGCACGTGTGTGCCACTCACAGTATCAAGAAGTAGGTCAAGATGATATTATCTTGACATAAAACTGATAAATTTGAGTTCAGCACACCCAAATTAGTCAGGATAGCCTATCAACACGCTCAAATTTGATAATTGAGTACAAGGGTAATTTTTGACCGAAAATTCACAGTATCAGAATTTGGTCAAAATGACCTCAGATGAAAATAAAACTGATATATTTGGATTCAGGACGCCGAAATTAGTCAGGATAGCCCGTGTTGAAATTTTGGGTAAAAAAGTATATAAAGAGAGGGAAAAAGTGGAATTTCCTCATTTGCCCATGAACTCTCTCTCTCTACATTTCTCTTTCTCTCTCTACCCGAAAGTGTACAGTAACCGACCATCGGAAACGGTGTCCGTTTTCGACACCGTCGGCACCGTTGGAAAGCTCTCGCCGAGCTGAGTTCAACGGTGTGCCGAGTCGACGGAACCAACGCCGGAGGAGAGCGCACGCGCCGCCCGAAGGTCGATGGATCCTAAGGAAAGGATAAGCACGCTATGAGTAAGTTCAGACATTTACCCGTCTGCAACTATGAACAAGTTCATCGTGTTTATATGTTTTGTATGTAAATGTCATGATGTGATTTATGATGATGCTATAGAAATGCTATAGCAATGTTATGATGATATTAAAAGATATGTTTTAATAAATAATTTATAAAAATATATATATGTATATATATATGTATATATTGAATTACGAAAGAAAGGTACTATAAAAGTTTTATGAGAATAAAGATGTGAGTAAGAGAGATAGAAGAATGGAAAGAGTAAGAACAAGAATGTTATGATAGAATGCATAAGAAAGAGATGAGATATGAAAGGAAAGAATAGGTGTTTATGAAAAGTTTTATGGAAATTAAGTTATGATTGATAGAGCAATTATGATCGGTAAAAAAAAGAATTTAGAAATGGATGTTTTATGAGGACGAAAGAATAGATGTTTTATAAAAATAAAAAAAATGATATGAAAGTAAAGAGTTAGACAAGAAAGAAAAACAATGATAGGTTATGATGAAAGGTATGATGAAAGGATTAGAACATAACGATAAGATGTGATTGATGGAATAGAACGATAGGCTATGATCGATGGAATGATGCAAATGATAAGACGAACAAAGAATAATTGTCTACACGTGACAAAACATGTTTTTGTTATGATGTGATGTGATGTGATGTGATGTGATGTTATATAAGTAATATGTGCTATATGTGCTATGCTAAAGTGTGATTAACATAATTCACACAAGTAAAGTAAATAATTAAGAAAAGAAAAATAACGAAAGAACAAATATTCCATGGAATGTTTTATGAAAAATGAGAAAGGAAAGATTATGAATGTCATGAAAAAAGATGTACAACGAAAAATCAATATAAGAAAAGCTAAAAGAATGCAAGATAAGAAAACTGAAAAGTTAATGTTGACGTACCGGTCTCCCTATATGGTTGAGACTTCCGGTCTATATCCTCCGCGCAGATGTGGTGCTATCCCGAAGTGTGGTAGATTATAGGATGGACCAACCCCGACAGGCGAGGTTTTATGTGACTGTGAGGTAGGTTGGTGGGTAGCTCCCCCTCCTCCCACTGTCAGCGCGCACTAGGTACGTTCAACGATGGGGCCCACCAGTGAAAGATAAGAAAAGAAAAGAAAATGAAAGATAAGAAAAGAAAAGAAAAGAAAGTGATAAAGAAAAGAAAAGAAATGATATGATATGAAAAGAAAAGAAAAGAAAAGTAAAGAACGACATAAAAAGAAACAAACGATATGAAAGAACGACATAATAAAATCGATGAAAAACAAATAAATAATAAAACGAAGTTAAAAGAACATAATGGAGTTAATATATGTGATGTGATGTATTTGATGTTATGTGTATGATTCGAATGACACGTTTTCACGTGATGTTATGCTAGTGTGTATGTTATTAGCTTTTAAGATATGAAAGGTTAAGAGATGATAAAGCGAATGAAAAGTTATAAAGGTTTAGAACAGAAAGTTAAGGAATGATAGGAATGAGAAGAAAAGAAATGAAAAGATTGGATTAGAATGATAAGAACGATGAACGAAGAGATAAACGAGCAGGATGAAGCTCATATTCTATGTTATGTTTTGAGGATATATATAAATGATGTATATGATGTGTATATACGTGATGTCACCTATTCTAGTAATAATATATGTTACTAGTATTTATAAGTTAATGAATGTATGTTTGAACTTACTGAGCATCTAGCTCATTAGTTGTTTATATGTTGCAGGTAAGCAACGTGTTTATTTAAAGTAATATGATAGACAACGGACGGATCTGCACGTGCCAAGGGACTGGGCGAGGGTATGGTACTACCATGAGTCTTTCGCTGAGCGTTCAAAAAGGAAGATGAAAGAAAGAGATTTATGAATTATATGTTATAAGAGTATGATAGAGATAGGTATAGTATGTAAGTAAAAAAAAAAAAAATTTGCTATAGAAATTGCTTCCGCTTTAAGATGAGAATATTAAGAATTGAAGGTTAAGTATGTTAAGTAAGAGGATGACGACCCACGAGATTGTCAGCCATCGCGGTCGGCGTCAGAGCTCGACTGGTTGGTATGGTAACGTACGTGGTGGGGGACGTCACAATTGAATTATGAAGGAAAGGCATTATAAAAGCTTTATGAGAGTAACGATATGATAAAGAGGGATAGAAGAATGTTATGATAGAATGCATAAAAAAGAGATGAAATATGAAAGGAAAGAATAGATGTTTTATGAAAAGTTTTATGAAAGTTAGGTTATGATTGATAGAGCAACGACGATCGGTGACGAAAGGAATTAAGAAAGGGATATTTTATGAGGATGAAAGGATAGATGTTTTATGAAAAGTTTTATGAAAGTTAGGTTATCATTGATAGAGCAACGATGATCAGTGATGAAAGAAATTAAGAAAATGGTATATTTTATGATAACGAAATGATAGGTGTTTTATGAAAAATGATGTGAGAGCAAAGAGTTAGACAAGAAAGAGAAACAATGATAGGTTATGATGAAAGGTATGATGAAAGGATTAGAACATAACAATAAGATGTGATTGATAGAATAGAACGATAGGCTATGATCGATAGGCTATGATTGATAGAATGATGCAAATGATAAGATAAACAGAGAATAATTATCTGCACATAATTGAACATAATTTTGTTTGTTATGATGTGATGTGATGTTATATAAGTAATATGTGCTATATACGCTATGTTAAAGTGTGATTAACATAATTCACACAAGTAAAGTAAAGAATTAAGAAAAGAAAAACAACGAAAGAACAAATGTTCCATGAAATGTTTTATGAAAATGAGAAAGGAAAGATGATGAATGCCATGAAAAAGATGTATAACGAAAAATCAATATAAGAAAAATAAAAGTCTACAAGATAATAAGACTGAAAACTTAAGTTGTTGGCGTACCGGTCTCCCTACAAGGTCGAGACTTCCGGTCTATATCCTCCGCGTAGATGTGGCGCTACCCCGAAGGTGCGGTTTTTATGTGACTGTGAGGTAGGTTGGTGGGTCGCTCCCCCTCCTCTCACTGTCCGCGCGCAACTAGGTACGTCCAACAACGGGCCCAACCAAAGGAAAGTGGAAAGAAAACAAACGAAAGAAGAGTGAAAAGAAAAGAAAAGAAAAGAAAAGAAAAGAAAAGAAAAGAAAGGAAAAGAGCGTGAAAAGAAAAGAAAAGAAAAGAAAGGAAAAGAGCGTGAAAAGAAAAGAAAGGAAAGCAGAGAGAAAAGAAATGATACGGAAAGAAAAGAAAAGTAAAGAACGATAAGAAAAGAAACGAATGATATGAAGAAATGACATAAAGAAATCGATGAAAAATAAATAAATAACAAAACGAAGTTTATAAGAACATAATAGAATCATATATGTGATGTGATGTGAATGACACGTTTTACGTGATGTTATGCTAGTGTGTATGTTACTAACTTTTAAGATATGAAATGTTAAGAGACGATGAGAAAGTAATAGAAAAGTTATAAAGGTTTAGAACAGAAAGTTAAGAAATGATAGAAATGAAAAACAAAGAAATGAAGAGATTAGATTAGAATGATAAGAGATGATCGATAGAATGATAAGAACGATGAACGAAGAAATAAATGAGCATGAAGAGGCTAACATAATATGTTATGTTTCGAGGATATGTATAAACGATATATATGATGTGTCTATACGTGATGTCATATATTCTAGTAATAATATATATTACTAGTATTTATAAGTTAATGAATGTATGTTTGAACTTACTGAGCATCTAGCTCATTAGTTGTTTATATGTTGCAGGTAAGCAACCTGTTAGTTTAAAGTAGTATGATGGACAACAGACGGATCTGCACGTGCCAAGGGACTGGGCGAGGGTATGGTACTACCATGAGTCTTTCTCTGAGCGTTCAAAAAGGAAGATGAAAGAAAGAAAATAATGAAATATGTGTTATAAGAGTATGATAGAGATCGGTATAATATGTAAGTTAAAAGAATAAAATAAAAAATAAAAAAATTTACTATAGAAATTGCTTCCGCTTTAAATGAGAACGTTAAGAAGGGAAAGTTAAGTATATTAAGTAAGAGGATGACGACCCACGAGGTTGCCAGCCATCGCGGTCGGCGTCAGAGCTCGACTGGTTGGTATGGTAACGTACGTGGGGGGCGTCACACTTGAAGCCCTACTTTAACCCTTGTCCTAAATCTTCAACCTGTCTCTGTCCCAAATCAAGAAACTTGCACCAATCCCCAAATCCTGAAACTGGCACCATTCCTTAAAACGAACACCTACCTCGATCTCAAAATCCAACCCTCCAACTGGGTACTGAAATTGGAGACCTAAGCCCAACCCCAATCCAAAACCCTACCTTGATTCTAATACCAAAACTCAAACCTTGAACTTAGTCCTGAATCTTGACTAAAGCCTCTGTTCTAAAACGGGTCTCAAAACCAAAAACCTGGCCCCTACCTCGATTCAAAACCCACCCTCGATCATAATCCTAAAATCCGACTTTGACTCTAGACCTAGTTTGAAAACCCAGTCCAATACCTTGATCTTGACTCCAATCTAGGATCCTAACCTGAATTTATCTTCTCAATTAGATCAGAATCATGATCTAAATTTTATCTTTTAAGGGTTCAATTCTTAGTATGATACAATACTGTGACAAACAAACAATATGTAGTATAGAACAATATTTTAATGCGTTGTGAAACCAAACATTGTATTGCATAATAACAACACAATGCAATACATTCAATATTATACGATATAATGCAATACAATATTGTTCAGTTGTACTCTGTATTACTCTTTGTAAATTCTATATTAATGTTGTTGAGTATTGAGACAGATGCAAAAGGGGCTTGCTGTGGACACAACACACATATAGGCACTGTCTAGACGGTGGGCTATTGTGTAGACCGAGGAACAAAAAGCTGTAACAGTTAGTTAGAGTTAGTTTTCGTGTTTTTTCTTGTTTTTGGCAGATACCACTTGTAACTGCTATTGTATAAATTGGTCAAGAATTCTATTTCTTTGCAAGGAAAGAATAAGTTGTTACAGGAGAGAGTTTGAGAGATGTTCTAGAGAGAGTATTGGGAAACACAAAGAGTGGGAGAAACTGTAAATTGGGTTTCTTTGGGTTGCGTTGATTCTTGATCTTTAGAGGGTGTAATTCTCTGGTGAAACTCAATAAAATTCCTCTGTCTTAACTCAACGTTGTGTTACATTCTTTGATATTCATTGATCTTGCTGGAGTTTTCTTAACAAGTGTGAATACATAACAGACTCACTATAGTCGTCATTTCATTCTATTCCCAAATCCTCACTACACTGTGATTTGGTATCAGATCTAGTCCACATCTAAAGCATCTTATCTTTCTCGGAGATTTTCTCACTTCGTCAGAGATTTTCTTAGACGTCATGTCTTCTCCATCTGCATATTTTTCATAGCTAGACGGAAAGATGTAAAACTTGCTTTTGCATAGTATATTTAAGAATTCCATCTTAAATATACTAGCTCAGTAATTTTTTCTATGCAACACTTCCATCTTAAATATATTTTTAGGTGAAGCATACTTGTAAAACTATTGAGTTCATTTTTAAGAGAGAATAAAAAGAATTTCCTAAAATTTAAGGAGAGAAAATAAACTTTTGGTTTTAAAAACTATTGCAATGGAAATGACAGAGACTCGAGCTAAAAATCTGTGGCTTCAATTGTTTTGTTGTGTTTATATTGGTTCATGAAGTTCGTTGTGGAACGGGGGGAAAAAATGAAGTCAAAGATTTTTAAGTTTAGTGCAGCTATTTGGTGTGATATTTGTGATGCCCGTGAAATGCGGAGATGACTTGAGTATTTGACTTGACTTGAGATTAATAACGTCAAAGGCACGGCAACTAGTCTTGTTGTTGCCTCAGAATAATACAAAATTTGTGAGACAAGAATGTTTTGGACAGTTTGCACAGCAAGAACATTTGGTAGATCAGTACTATCTATCCATTTATCTATCCATCTATCTATCAATCCCTCTCAGCCCTCATCATAAGAATGAAATGAATTAACATGCAACCTTTCTGGCCTTATTTTCAACACTGACAATACATTTTAGGGAAATGATGTAGATGACAAGTTTTGGGCAAATATCTATAATCTATAACTACTTTAATGTCCTTGACGGGTAAACTCTTATTAGAGTTAATAATTGACACTGTTGAGGCTCCTTCAAACAAACCAAAACGCTATGCATTTTGTTTTTTTTTTTTTTGTTTTTTGTTTTTTTTTGTCTTCGTCTTACCTCTTTTTGTTTTTGGCGTTCCCTTCAAAATTTTACTTATTTCATATTAATGAAAAACGATTTTAGAGTTTTTGCTTGAAGAGTACAGCTATTAATTTGGTGTGGTATTAGTAATGCCAGTGAAATACGGAGATGACTTGAATTGTATTGACTTGAGATTTATGACGTTAATGGCAAGGCAACTATTCTTGTTGTTTCTTGAGAAGTATACAAAATTGTGAGAACAGTGTGGTTTGGACGGCAGGAATCTTTGGTAGATAACTATCTATCAATTCCTTTCATCATAACAATGATATGAATTAACACACAACCACAATGGCCTTAATTTCAACACTGGCATTGGACTTTAGAAAAATTGCGCTAGATGAGTTTTTAAGTAATTAGGTAGAAAAAGGACCTTTTTTCTAATTTTTTTATTTTTTTTAGAAAACAGCCGGTGGCGATAAGAAAGCTGATGGACCATGGGCAATCGGATCTTGTCATCGGCGGCAAAAACACATATTAATATCAGTTATTTAGTGATTGATCATCCAGCAAGCAGTTTGACTATTTTCAAGTAAACAATCATTTTAGTAATTTAATAAAACTTGTAATATTTATTAAAAAAATGTTAAAAACAACGTATTTTTTTGATATAACTCTAGACTTTATTGAGTTAAATTGAGGGGCTTAATTATTGTCTTGACGGTATACGGGACGACCTGAAGGTGAAAACATAGAGATAAAAGGTGTGTGATTTTTGTGTTGTAAACTTCTTGGTTATTATATTGTGTAGTGCATAAGGACATAATCTCACGTTAGTGGGAATCTTTATAAATTTTACGTGTTTGTGTTTATTTAATTTTATGTATAATTTTATATCTCTTAGTAATATAGAATCACTTTTAAACAAAAAAAAAAAAGAAATATATATATATATATATAGATACGGAGACTGCATTATATTTCCAGATACATTAATATATGGCTGTTAATTTTTAACAAATATTTCCGACATAAAATAATGAAGTATCGTTTCTTCCCCTATTAATGATAAGCTTAATTACTGTCTAATTAAAAGAATTAAGTTCATTAGAGATTTTGAAATAATCTGATATTCTCACGTAATAAAATAATTAATAAATTGTTAACAAATAATTTACAACTAATTTAAAAGTACCCGAAGTTACCCAAAAATCTTATAGTACCCTCAGAAGAATCCAAAAATGCCTATATAATAACAAGAAGGCAAGATATTAAGAAGCTCAAAATTAGGCACTCACACAAATCAAACAAACACAACACAAAAACATCACCAAAAAAAAAAAAAAAAACTACACAAAAACATTTCTTAGATTTTTCTTGGAACAGGAAAAGAAAAAATTCAACCAATATGGTGTTGTTGTTCATGTGGAGGCCGTCTTCTTTGCTGTGCCTACTCGTAAACTTTTTGTTGTTTCATGCTCATGTGCTCGCTAACACTTTTAATGCTTCTGTGCAGCCGCCGTGCCATGACTATGAGAGGTCTGCCTTACTGCAATTCAAGCAAAGCTTTGTCATTGACAAATTTGCCTCCATTTCATACGATGCCTATCCCAAGATTTTAACCTGGAATCTTGAAGGAGAAAGCAGCAATTGCTGCTCGTGGGATGGCGTATATTGTGATGCGGAGACAGGTCATGTTATCGGCCTTGAACTCAACAGTAGTTTTCTCTTTGGTTCTATCAATTCTAATAGTAGTCTCTTTAGCCTGGTGCATCTGAAAAATCTAAGTCTTGCCGATAATCACTTCAATTACTCTCGAATTCCTTCCGCTTTTCAGCAACTTCCAAACTTGACATACCTCAACCTCTCTCACTCTTCTTTTAGTGGTCAAATCCCACATGAAATTTCATATTTGTTCAAGTTATCTTATCTGGACCTCTCTTTTAATTTTGAACCATACATTGGGGAAAAGTTGTTGGAGCTTAGAAGCCCCAATCTGAGAAATCTTGTTCAAAACTTAACTAGATTAGAACTACTCAGTCTTGCATTTGTCGATATATCGTCTAAAGTACCGGACGTTCTTGTGAACCTTTCTTCTTTGAGATGGCTCGTTCTAGTAAATTGTGGATTACATGGTGAATTTCCCAACAAAATTTTCCACTTGCCAAACCTCCAAGTACTTGATTTGCAAATGAATAAGAATCTAAATGGTTTTTTGCCTGAATTTGTCGAACGAAGTCCTCTTACGTGGTTGTTACTTTATAACACCAGTTTTTCGAGTACCATACCAACGTCAATTGAAAATCTCGGCTCATTGTATGTGTTTGGTGTCCGTGCATGTAACTTTTCGGGGCCTATTCCATCTTCACTTGGTAAACTCAGCCAACTTTCTATTCTAGACCTCGATGAAAACCAGATAAGCGGCCACATCCCATACTCTCTTCAAAACCTCACCAAACTCACCATATTACATTTGGCTGACAATTATTTGACCGGTCCGATCCCCTCTTGGATAGGAAATCTTACTCAACTTTCTCAAATTTCTCTCTTCAGTAATCAGTTACATGGTTCGATTCCGCACTCACTATCTAAACTCGTAAATCTTGAACTTCTTTATCTCTCTAATAATACCCTAAGTGGTACTGTGGGATTTGACATGTTTTTTGACATGAAAAGTCTTGCTTATCTCCAGCTGTGCCTCGACAACTTGTCGTTGCACTACGAACCAAGAAACAATAATGCATCACTTCCAAAGTTCAAGTATGTGGCATTGTGTGGCTGCAACTTAAATGAGTTCCCATACTTCCTTAGGAATCAAACAAAATTGGAGTGGTTAGAGCTTTCGCAGAACAAAATCAATGGCCAAGTACCGACATGGCTCTGGAATGCCACCGTTGAAAATTTGCTGATGATGGACCTTTCCTACAATTATCTTACCGGGTTTCAGGAACGTCCTCTAGCAATTTTTCCTCGGGCTAGTTTGAGGGTGGTTGACCTCAGTTCTAATATGCTGCAAGGACCACTACCAATCCCTCCGCCATCCACCAGACATTTTGCAGCCTCGAATAACAGATTCAGTGGAGAAATTTCACCACTGATTTGCAATTTACGTTCTCTATGGGTCCTTGATTTGTCCAACAACAGCTTTCATGGTGCGATTCCTCACTGTCTGGGGAGTCTCAGCGATAACTTGACGGTATTGAATTTGGGAAACAACTTTTTCAGAGGCCTAATATCTGTGGATTGCAGACATGCAAACAAGTTGAAGATGCTCGACCTGAGTCACAATCAACTTGAGGGACAGCTTCCGCGATCTTTGGCTACTTGCGTGATGCTCGAGAGTCTTGATCTCAAAGACAATCAACTTCTTGATGTCTTTCCCACTTGGTTGGGAAGTCTTCCTCAGTTAAAACATCTACTTCTGGGGAAAAATAAACTTTACGGAGTAATAGGAAAACCCGAAAAAAATTTTGATCAGTTCCCTAGCCTCCGTGTCGTTGATCTCTCTTGCAACTACTTTTTTGGTGAATTGCCTTTTCAATTCATATCAAAGTGGACTGCCATGGAAGCTTCCTTCACTTTCAACTCGACGTATATGAAGGCATTGGAAATTATTGACATGGGAGGGAGGAATCCGAGCTTGTACAACGATTATCCTTACTCGTTCACGATTGTGAACAAACACGTGGAGATAAAATACGCAAAGATTCAAGAAGCATTTGCAGCCATTGATTTGTCAAGCAACAATTTTAGTGGAGGGATTCCTGAAATTATTGGAAACCTAAAGGGACTTCATTCGCTCAATGTTTCAAACAACATGCTCACCGGTCAAATTCCATTGTCCGTTGGGAACTTGTCACAGCTTGAATCATTGGACCTCTCAAAAAACATGCTGTCAGGAGAGATTCCACAACAGTTAACGCAACTCAACTTCCTTCAGAGCTTTAATGTATCCCACAACAATCTCACCGGGCCGATACCACAAGGGAATCAACTGCAGACATTTGACGCGAGTTCATTCGAGGGTAATCAGGGATTATGCGGAGATCCGTTGCCCAATAAATGTGGAGATTCCAAGGCCTTGCCACCGCCACCTTCAGCTGACAAAGAAGTTGAGTTGGACTGGAAATTTGTTTTGGCCGGAGCTATTAGCGGGTTTGTGGTTGGAGTTGCTCTTGGGGATTTGATGATCACAAAGAGAATGGGATGGTGTCGTAGGGCTTTCAGAAGAATTCCAAGGAGAATCGAGATTAGGCAACTAAGAAACTGAGTCTGTCAAGTTGCAGGTCCCTTGTTTCTCTTCGCCACTTCTTTTCAATTTTTCGGTTTTTTTTTTTTCCTTCTGTTGAGTTCGTGTTTTCTATTTGCTACTGCTAATCTGTTGTACGTGTGTTTTATTGTAATACATTTCCACCAGTTGAATAATCAATGTGATTTCAATGTTAACAGTCCTTTTTTTTTTTTTTTAACATCATGACTTTTTGTTTATTTTTTAACGTTAAAGTCTCGTGAGAGTTGTTTGCATAGCATTATCCCATACAACGTATGTGTTGTAGAGGTAGGTGCTACTACACAGTAAATATGGAAGGTGACTTATATATATATATTTGTATGTATGTAGGAGTGGTGTCCTCCAGCTTAAAAACATTAATTATCTTTTGATAAACCTGCTATTTTTAACATTAATCTAATTAGATGACGATGGTCAAAGTTTTCAAAATTCTTGAGATGGTTCTTTCTAATTTTGTATGTTACCTGTGAAAATTTTTCTTAATAGAAAATATTTTGCTATAAACATGCTTTTGTTAAGCACAATTGCAATTAGCCGAGCCCACAGCTCCAATGTGACATGACCATCCATTATTGCAACTTATGTTACTGTTGCTCGTTCTATTGATGTTGTTTATTAAGTTAGCTGTCGTTTACTCTGGTAGAGTTATTTTGTTCAACATAAATGTCCTGTAAATAGGAAGCAAATCTTATTCAAGATCCTAAAGCAAATAGAATTACTAATCCTAATGTAAATATAAAGAATCCTAAACCAAATCGTTTATTGAAATAACCGTCTGAGACGTCAACATGTAAAACTTACTTTTGCTCTCAAAATATACAGCATTGTAACTTTGAGTGGCAATTGGGTAAGACTAGAGCAGTAATTTCTCTACAACACTTCATCTTAATTTATATTTTTAGGTGAAGCATACTTGGAAGTCTATTAAATTCATTTTAAGAATATTAAAAAAAAAAAAGAATTCCCTAAATATTGAGGAGTCCAACTAAACTTTTGGGTTTCAAAATACTTCTAATGGTAATTGTGAGAAGGGAAGAAAACAATATAGTAAAGATTTTAACGTTTTGCATGTGGTGTGATATTAGTATTGCCAGTGAAATAAGGAGATGACTTGACTTGAATTGATCTTGGCAACATAGGATTAGTGTGTCTGATTCTAAACGTACTCTACACATTAACAATAGAGAAGACACTAGAGTAAAATATTTCAACGTTTTGCTTAAAATGTGGAGTGATATTAGTAATGCCCGTGAAATAAGGAGATGACTTGACTTGAATTGATCTTGGCAATATAGGATTAGTGTGTCTAAGTCGAAACATATTCTACACGTTAAAAAACAATTATGAAAAATAGAGAATGACTTGTTCAACAGTTTTCCAAATTATATATGAGCCAAAAACATTCGTGTTTGGATTTTAGCAAGGGTGGAACTGCAGCTAACCAGCTCGTTTCTGAGTTTGGCTCCTCAGAATTGTGATCTTGTAAAGATCTACGGATAAAAGAACACCCCTGCTAAGATACACAAAATGGATGTTGGAATGAAATTCGTTGGTGTCTACATTATTGACGGCGACATTGTCGACAGGATCTCCAGGCGCCTTTCACAAGGAGGAGAAGGTGGAGGAATACGTTTCGTACTTCATGGAACACTGAGGCACTGGTGCGTAGCAGAAGAAAAGTTGAATACAATTACAATTGTGATACAAGAGTGCAAAAATGAGTTTTATTGCTCTTACTTATAAAATTTCCTGTCGTTTAACGATTCTTGAACTGTTGTCACACGACTTTAGCTAAGGATAATAGTTTTCAAATGAGCAGTCGAAAAGATTCTGGAATATTCTCGGGTTTAAGTTATAACGACATGTTGAAGTTACTATCACACGCCTTGTTAGATAACCATATCTCGTCTCCATTTAGCACAAACACTAGGAAATCTTGTCCGGCTTTATATTTTTCTTTATTGGCATAGTTTAACCTCTTATAAACCATGCCAATAACGTGCTAATTATGATACATCCCAAAATTATGGGATATGAGAGCATCATTGATGCAAAGCCAAATTAACGTGCTAATGACAAAATTTAGCATTTCAATAAAAAAATTCACGCTCCACCATAGTGCCATTTTTGGTGCTAATTTTGACATATAATATGTTTTATGTCAAATTTGATATTAAATACACCATCACTTTTTGTCAAAAATATAGTATTGGGACACAATATAGAATAATTATAGATTGGGACACAAAATTGAATAACATGTAAAATCTGTTGCACAATTTTTTACAAAAATATAGTGTTAACATTGGCATTGGAGATGTTAACATGAAAATAATGTCCAATCTTAGTCGTCATAAGAAAATAATGTCCATCTACATCCGGCTAGTACTAATTAACAGAAGAATTATTACCTAAAGTGCTAATTAAAGAAACCATTCGTACCAAAAAAAAAAATAAAGGAAAAGAAAAGGAAACCATTCGTACATAAAGCCAATTTAGTGTTGTTTTTCAGGCCCTAAATGTTTTTGAACATAAAACAATGCAAGTAATTTGGTAAAAATTATTAAAAGATTTTGCCTAGACACCAATATACTTCTAAAGTTAGTTGGAAAAGATAACAGCAAAGAGTTTTTCAAAAGCATAAAAATCTCTCAAACTAAGCCCAATTTACAAGGAAAGAGCTCTCAAGTTTCACAATTCTCACTTTCCCCATCCAAAACATTTGCATAAGTACAGCAAAGATTACAACTAACAGAATAAGATAACAAACCATACACGGCCCTATCACCTTTTCTGATAAACTTGGTATTTTACCATTCAAGAGGATCAACTTCCTCATCCACTCGCTTCTGCAGCCCCAGTATTCGTACACAGTCCAGAAAAGGAACAAAATCAACTCAATGTATATCACATCAAACACACCTTAGGACTTGAGATTGCATCCGCAGCCTAGAATATCAAGTATTTGAACACCGAAATACAGTAAAGTTCCACATACGCCCTTTCAACTCCTTTAACTCCAAATCCACTTCGATTCCCCCAAAAAGAGCATCCTGGTTTTCTGAACTCATCTTCAGTCTAATAGAAACAAACAAGTCAAACAATTGCGCCATATCAAGGAAAATAACTCGAAACGCCGATATAATAGGGAAAAAATAAAAAAAAGAGTGAATGGCGAACTTAATCTGAGTCACCATAATGCAAAGCCTTGATTTCGAAGCAAAAGTTTTATAATAAAAAGGAAATGCACCTAAATATTCCATTTCCGTCGATTATGTAGTTTGAAGATAAGTGGTAAAAGGTAATCTGCTTCTCAAAGCTTACTGCCTAAATTAGTCTATTTATAGGTTTGTGCTCTATTATTAATGAAACTCTCAAATTTACTTCTCATATCACAATCTCATGCTCATATTTCAGATTACTACAAACATATATACATAATCAAGATCAAAAGCCTATATTAAATACTTTTGCATTGGGAAAAAAAACTCGGATTATAAATTCAGAATATCATTAGACCAAAAACCCACCTAAGAAACCATAAGTATTAAACGACATCTCAGACAAGCATCTCGAATTATATTACACCGAGTATATCACCAAAAAAGATTAGGATTCATGCTACTAAAACAAGATGATACTACACATCTACGTAGTTTCATTCGCGATGATGGTTATCGAGAGACATTAAACTGGCCTTCGACTAGCATGTTGGAGAAGTGCTGAAGCTCCGTGAAGCATCAAAGAATGAATAGGAAAATAAAAAGGTGACCAAACTTCTAAAAGTCGCAAAAATAGTAAAATGCACAGGCAAAGGAGATGACAAGAGGTTTAGACAGATCACACCCCTATTTCAAGTTTCAAACTGAAATGATCTCGAACTTTGGATTTCCTTATCGACTTTTTCTTACCACTTTTCTTTTTTGCCCCTCATTATCTTCCTCATCTAAATCTAAAGCTGGTTTCACAGGTCATCTAGGGGCTGGTGTATCGAAAACAAGAGTCGGGTTTTGCCGATACGGTTCCCAGGTAATGTCTTGGGTGGGGGTTGCAATTGATCCTAGAGTACAGAAACTTGTCCATTTCCATTACAACAAAATACTAAATGGGCAAAGAAAAAACCAAAGAACAGAAATTTGAAAAGAAAAGAAAAAAAAAAAAGATTCCCAAGGTCATACACACACATTAAAAAAAAAATCACTTCTCAGACCATATCAACCATTTCGTCTCAGTTTCAGAACACAAAAAACATAAGAAAAAATAATTAAAATAATAAAAGAAACCAAAAGCAAGAGATTCACAAGGCTTACCCAAAAATAGCAACTTTAAGTCCAAACCGTGATGAAGATCAGTGCAATGGAAATAGAAGCTTCAAAGCCTAATTAACAAACCAAAATAATATACTAATAAGCCAAAAATAACAAATCAGGAAAAAAAAACACACAAAAAAAATAAAATAAAAAAGAAATTAAGAAATCTACATGAAGCAAACAAAACCGTGAACAGAAGTCCTGTAAACTCTGTGATTAGCTCAAATGGCGAACGGTCTGAGGAGACACGACGATGGAGGAGAGAGATGGAAACCTTAAAAAATGGGGTTTTGGTGGTTTCTATCTGATAGAAAGAAAGAGGTATTTGGTTATTTTCATAAATGACCATTAACTAAATATTTACGTAACATTTAATATTGTATTTGAATATAATATATTAAATATAATATGTATTTGAATGAAAAATATTTATATTATGTTTAACTAAAATGTTTGTTTGAATGAAAAATATTTAAATTGTATTGTATATGATGTGATTGATAAAAATAAAAAGAAAAAGAGAATATAATATAATTGATAAAAATAATAGAAAAAATAGAATGATAAATATTGAATATATTAAATTTAAAATGTAATATGATTAATATTTAAATATAATATTTTTATATATAAATAAAAATTATATTATGTTTGAAATATAATGGATAAACAATTAATCTTAAATTGGCCTTTAATTTTTTTTATTTTAAACGTCACGTTACCCAATTTTTTTATTGTTATGAAAATTGCCCATCCATCAGATAGAATTCTCTGCAGTGGCAACGACATTTCATTTTCCCCATTGGAGAAAACGACATGTTTGATTGACTCGCTCCATGTCGTTTATCTTCGATTGGAACGACATGTCGTTTCCAAAAGAAAAATGACGAGGAGAAAGGACATTGGAGATGAACGACGGGGCAAGGGAAAGGAAACCAAAACGACTTATCACTTTTCTTGTAGAAAAGGACATTCTTGTAATTAAGAAAACCAAAAATAAAAAAATCTATTTAGAAAAGTAGGCCATTAGTTGTCTAATTTGAGTGCATTTGGATTAGTCATTGCATTCGTATCACATTTGAATTCAATTGAATGTGTGTTTGATTGAGAAAGTATTATATATAAATACAAACATTTTTAAATTTTAAATTTAATATAATTATTATTTATTTTTTTTTTTACTATTTACTTTTACCAATCACATCATATACTCTATTTTCCTCCGTATTTCCCTTTATTTTTACCAATTATATTATATATTCTATCTTTTTTTCTCACTGACACTTCAAATACACAATGCATCAGAATGCAATAAAAACACAAAATACGCATTTAGTATATAATACTTTAATATAATGCTGTATCCAAACGTTTTCTTAAGTTATTACTTACGTGAGAGCAAAACTATATGCTCAAATATGAAAACAAATTGCGAATGGTGTTGGAAAAATGGCTCATGAATTTGGTATAAATTTTGAGACACTTGACCTATTACATACTAACAATGGATTTAAGTGGATTTGTATTGTAAATTACATATTAATAATGGATTTAAGTGGATTTGTATTTTCCTTTACAGGGGAATTGAAATGATATTTTAACCAAACAATCAAATTGATTGTACATGATTTGGTTTGGTTTGACTTCTCACGCATATTTCAAGCCAATAGTGTCCATAAAATAGGTTAGTATTTTTGGTAACGGATCATAAATTACCCCTATACATTCCTTTCCTTTTTTTTTTTTCCTGGATTATGACTAATATACATCTCTCATACAAATATTTATATTATTGTTGTTGTGTGTATATATATATACATATATTTGTATATGATTGATTTTAACCAAAAAAAAAAGTTGTAAGGCCATAAATTAAATGGGAAGTGTACTATGAATTGCACTACAAAATTGCATTCATTTTATCCAAAATTTCTTCTTTTTTTTTTTTCAACAAAATTGAAATTAATTGCTACTATTCTATTAATTCTAAGGACTAAACTAAATTAAAAAAAATTGTAAGGGCTAAATTGTTAAAAAGAATTATTTTGTTGAGGAAAATGTCCTATTACGTTAAGTTCAAGGACGTAACATAAGTTCCAAAAATTAAAAATGAAAAAAGAAATAAAAGGTCGGCGTCGTTTCAGCCCCTAAATTGACTTAAGTAAACGGAAGTCCTCCTTTGCTCGTGCTTTCGCCGTCTCCATGGCTTCTGCGAAGGTGGCTTCTCTCTCTCTCTCTCCTCTCTTTCTCTCTCTGCGTTCATCTGTTCTTTCCCTCGGTTCTCATTGTCTTCCCTCAAATTTGTATCAAGTTTTAATTTTTAATTTTTAATTTTTCCGTTCGTTTGATCTAAAGAATTGGTCGTCGCCGTTGTTTGTGTAGGTTGACAATCGAAGCTCGTTCGGCTCAAAACGGTCTCGCGATGATGGTAAACCAAAACCCTTTCATTCTATTTCCTTAATTTCTTTTCATCCTTATTATGATCATTTGCCCTGCTATTTTTCGCTTGATTTGGTTCTACTGTTTGGATTCATTTGAATTTTCTTGTCAAAGTTATATATATATATATATTTATTTATTCGTTGAATCAGGAAAACTGAGATTATTGTTAGGGCTAAGCGAAATTAATCTGAATGTGGTTATTTAGGATTACTTGCTATTAACATTTATTTTTCTCTGTTTTTGGGAATTGTTATGATTTTTATTTTGACCACATTACTCCGTTATTCGACTTCATTAAGGTATTTTTATCTGAGCCATTTGTGGTTCTTGATATGTAAATTGTCTTTTCTTGATATGAAATTAGTATTAAGGTGTTAGTATTCATTGCCATTAACATTCATTTTCTCTGTTTTTGGGAATTATTATGATTTTTGTTTTGACCACTTTGTTCCATTATTTGACTTGACGAAGGTATTTTGTTCCGAGCCGTTCGTGGTTCTTGATATGAAAATTGTCTTTTCTGTTGGCCGTTATGTCAAACTGCTTAACTTTGGAATGTTTTACATTTTAGACTCGCGAGGTGATGGAGATTGGACTTGCCCTGATTGTGGAAATGTGAACTTTGGATTTAGAACTGTTTGCAACCGAGCAAAATGTGGTGCTCCTCGGCCTCCTTTCTTTCCTACAGTATGGAGTAGTTTCGATATTTTTCTCTTAAATGCTCTATTTTCTGCCCCCTTTTAGGAAGTATAATAGTTATTGTGTAGATTCGAATCTTTTGAAACACTGGTGGTTTGGTAGGCTAGAGGCTGCTTCGTAAGATTCAGCTTTTATATTCTAGGAATAAGAATGCAAAGTGTGGGTGTATATTGGGAAAGTGAATTGAAGTAAACAACTACCCACTCGGAGTTTGCAACTCATAGAGCTTATAATAGTTTTGCGTATATCAAGTTCACGTCTCTTTGATGGAGATGGTATGTCTGGTCCCGAGACTGTAACGTTGGGAGCTAGCATATGCTAAATGAAGTTATTATCATCCTGTGTATATGCTCATGTTAACTATATGATTTTGGTTTCCATTGCAGCCTGGTCCAATGACCAGTCACTATAGCAGCCCTCCTCCCTTTTATATTGGAGGTTTCGGGGCTCCTGCTATGCTTTATGGGTCCCCGATTCCACTTTCTGGGTTTCATTACAGTTATGGCATAACTCCTCATGGAACATATGGCCCTGTTCCCACATTTCTGCCTGGAAGTTTTGAAGGTGCTTTTTCTGTTTGTCTCTTCCTCTTAGTGGGATTCAAAATTTCTTTTTAGAATCAGCTGTTTAAAGTAAAAATGAAGCATGCCCCTTTGAGAAGCACAGAAACGCAGACACAGGAGGAAACAATTATAAGCTCTTTCAGAAATGATATAGAAAGGGCTATAAAAGAAACATATGTATATATTATGTTATACATTTGGCCATGCCTGGGCCAACGTACTTGATTCGGTTGAATTTCCTGGTTGCACTTTTGAGGCATGGTTTTTGGGTTGATTACCTGAATATGGGAGATTTCTGTCTGATCTCAAAATTCCTAAGTAATATAGGAACGAAACAAAGCCAAGTTTATTATTCAAATGGATGATAAAATTGTGAAGCATGCTTTAATTGTCCGCCTCTTATCTGCTTGCAAAACTTGTGGTTTTTGGCAACTCAGGCATGGGCTATAGATCACCACCAGCAATGAATGGATATGGATTCGGCTTTCATGGTTCCCCTTGGTCTGGAGGGATAATGCCTGAGAATCCTGCTTCTAGGAAACGTCGTGGGGGTAATTTCTGTCTCTGGACTCTGTAGCCCTGTTCTACATTTATATTCCATTTGAACAGATAAATTGTCATTGCTTGGTTGCTATGATTATTCAGTTGGTTAAGTGATTAATAAATCTTTCAAAAATACTCCTGATTGAATTTGCAGGCCCGGATGGTGTATATGAAGGGGATTGGACATGTCCTAGGTGTACAAATGTTAACTTTGCTTTTAGAACCGTATGCAACATAAAGAAGTGCGGGGCTGCGAGGCCTTTTGCTGTAAGTGTCTCTTATTAAGTGTTTCTTATAAAGGCTAAAGCAATTGCCATGTTACTCATAATTTCTGATGTTTGATATTATTATGTATTGCTATTCAACCCCAAGGGGTTGGCTCAGTGGTGAATCGCATGGACTTAGCGCCTCATGCAACATTAGGTCTAAGGTTCAATTCCCGTTGGCTGCTACCAATTCCTTGAGGTGTTATGCCTGCGGGTTAAAGGCTCAGGATTTACCTGATCTATATGGAGAGGGCACTTTGCATGGGTCCCATGGATTAGTCTAAGACTTAGTCGAGACAAAGTCTTGGACACCATGGTTATCAAACAACAAAAAAAGTATCGCTAATCTCACTAGTAATACTAATCCTTTTATGAGTAATGCTGGTGGTCACAACTTTTTAATCAACCTTTTGGTACTAAGTAATGTGGCATTCTTTCAGTGGTAGTTGTTCAAAAAATTGCCACACCAACTAGTATAAAAAAAGTTTTGTCTACTGATGAAAAGATGATAAAATTTGTCATGGAAGTTAGTATTGAAAAGTTGGTGAAGGAGTTGCTAGACAAAGCATTACTCTTCTTCTATTCAGTATTGCGGTTGTACCATTCGGTAGGTCTCTCACTGTTATTGTTTATATTTCCCTACAATATTTAAACTGGTATTATTTCTTGCAGGGCCCTAATCCTTCAAATGCCGACGCCCCTGAAGGCAGCTGGAATTGTAGCAAATGTGGCTTTCTCAACTATCCCTTTAGAACTGTTTGTAATAGGAAAGAATGTGGGACCGAGAAACCTACTTCTTGACATTATCTCATTGTCATACTGCTTTTACTAATGTAAATCCCTGTACTCTTCCAATTATTGGTAAAATAATCTGAAAACACAAATTTGATCTCTCAAATTATTCCAAAAATGGTTATTTCTGACCAAAAAGTAGGTCATATGCCTATTTTTACTTTTGTTTCTTCTCGCTAGTTGCTCCGAAATTACATGCTAGGGTTACAATCAACTGAAATGGGTAGGCAAAGTTGCACTTTGGGTTGGTTATATGGATTTTTTTTTTTTTTTTTTCATGGTTGGATAAAATTTGAAGTTGGTGCATTTTTTTGGTGAGAATTTTGGGATAGGGTAGAGAAAATCCGAATGGTACAACGTTAGACCGTTGGAGTACATTAGAAGCATATCAAGACAAAAAATTAAGAATGCAAATTTTACGGAATTGGATAAAGATCTAAATAGTCTAAAACTGTATAATATGGATAGGTTTTTTTATTTTTTTTTATTTTTATATATGGGTGCCCCTGTCATAAAACACACATTCTCTCCCCCCCTTACAATTGGATGCAAGACAACGTCATCTTTTTGCATGTGTCCCGATCATCTAGTGTGGCGACCCCCCACGTACGTTACCATACCAACCAGTCGAGCTCTGACGCCGACCGCGATGGCTGGCAACCTCGTGGGTCGTCATCCTCTTACTTAACATACTTAACTTTTCATTCTTAACGTTCTCGTCTTATAGCGAAAGCAATTTCTATAGCAAATTTTTTTTTTTTTTTAACTTACATAATACACCTATCTTTATCATACTCTTATAACACATATTTCATAACTTTCTTTCTTTCTTTCATCTTCCTTTTTGAACGCTCAGCGAAAGACTCATGGTAGTACCATATTCTCGCCCAGTCCCTTGGCACGTGCAGATCTGTCTGTTGTCCATCATATTACTTTAAATAAACACGTTGCTTACCTGCAATATATAAACAACTAATAAGCTAGATGCTCAGTAAGTTCAAACATACATTCATTAACTTATAAATACTAGTAATATATATTATTACTAGAATATATGTCATCACGTATATACACACCATATACATCATTTATACATATCCTCAAAACATAACATAAAATATGAGCTTCATTATGCTCGTTTATCTCTTCGTTCATCGTTCTTATCATTCTAATCCAATCTTTTCATTTCTTTGCTTTTCATTCCTATCATTTCTTAACTTTCTGTTCTAAACCTTTATAACTTTTCTATCGCTTTGTCATCATATCTTAACATTTCATATCTTAAAACTAGTAACATATACACTAGCACAACATCACGTAAAAACGTGTCATTCCATACATATACATCAAACACATCACATCACATCACATATATAATTCTATCATGTTCTTTTAACTTCGTTTTATTATTTTTCATTGATTTCATTGTGTTGTTCTTTCATATCGTTCGTTTCTTTTCTTTTCTTTTCGTATCATTTTTTTTTCTTTTCTTTCCACTCTCTTTTTCCTTGTTTTTTTTTTCTCACGCACTTTCTTTTCTTCTCTTTTCACGCTCTTTTCTTTTCTTTTCTTTTCACGCACTCTCTTTTCTTTTCTTTTCACGCTCTTTTCCTTTCTTTTCTTTTCTTCTCTTTTCCTTTCTTTTCTTTTCTTCTCTTTTCTTTTCACTCTTCATTCGTTTGTTTTCTTTCCACTTTCCTTTGGTTGGGCCCGTTGTTGGACGTACCTAGTTGCGCGCGGACAGTGGGAGGAGGGGGAGCGACCCACCAACCTACCTCACAGTCACATAAAAACCGCACCTTCGGGGTTGGTCCATCCTATAATCTACCGCACCTTCGGGGTAGCGCCACATCTACGCGGAGGATATAAACCGGAAGTCTCGACCTTGTAGGGAGACCGGTACGCCAACAACTTAAGTTTTCAGTCTTATTATCTTGTAAGCTTTTATTTTTCTTATATTGATTTTTCGTTGTATATCTTTTTCATAACATTCATCATCTTTCATTTCTCATTTTTCACAAAACATTTCATGAAACATTTATTCTTTCGTTGTTTTTCCTTTCTTAATTCTTATGTATTATCACATCACATCACATCATATCACATCACATCATAACAAACAAAAACATGTTTTGTTACGTGTAGACAATTATTCTCTGTTCATCTTATCATTTGCATCCTCCTATCTACCGTATCTTATTATCATCCTTCTATTGATCATAGCTTATCGTTCTATTCAATCAATCACATCTTATCGTTATGTTCTAATCCTTTCATCATACCTTTTATCATAACCTATCATTGTTTTTCTTTCTTGTCTAACTCTTTGCTTTCATATCATTTTTCATAAAACATTCATCATACCTTTTATCATAACCTATCATTGTTTTTCTTTCTTGTCTAACTCTTTGCTTTCATATCATTTTTTTTTATAAAACATCTATTCTTTCGTCCTCATAAAACATCCATTTCTAAATTCTTTTCCTCACCGATCATAATTGCTCTATCAATCATAACTTAATTTCCATAAAACTTTTCATAAACACCTATTCTTTCCTTTCATATCTCATCTCTTTCCTATGCATTCTATCATAATATTCTCATTCTTACTCTTTCCATTCCTTTATCCCTCTTTATCACATCGTTACTCTCATAAAGCTTTTATGATACATTTCCTTCGTAAATTCAATATATACATATATTTATATATATATATTTTTATAAATTAATTATTAAAACATATCTTTTAACATCATCATAGCATTGCTATAGCATTTACTATAGCATCATCATAAATCACATCATGACATATACATACAAAACATATAATACTATAAGCTTGTTCATAGTTGCAGACGGGTAAATGTCTGAACTTACTCATAGCGTGCTTATCCTTTCCTTAGGATCCATCGATATCCTTTGTCGCGTCTGGATTGGGTTCCTACAGATAAACTTTATCTGTTAATTACATTTTCAGTTATAGCTTTTATTTTATTAAAAAGCTTGATTCTGATCTTATAACCCTTAATTATAGTCTTAGGACAGCTTTCTAAACCTTAATGGCCCTTTTCGAATTTTTCTCCAACTTTTTGAAAAATTATGATTTTACTCCTAACTTTTGACAAAATTACAATTTTGCCCTTGACATGATTTTTCATGACTTAAACCTCAATTTTGGCTTTTACAAAGTTCATTCACCTATTCCAGGGTCATTGGGGCTTTTTTCTCATAATTTGAGAATCTTTAGACAAAATGACCATTTTACCCCTAATAGGTCGTTTAACCATAACATTTTCATTTTCATACTTAGGCTGGATTTTCTAAACCCAAAATCATTTAATTAACTTTCTAAATTTTATCGGACCTTTTCCGGATCAATTCTTATCATTTCACCAATTTTCACATTCCCGGCCCTCGGGAAGTACTATTCCGACCTAAGAGTTAGTTTCATGTTTTTCTTGCGTTCTAGAGTTTCGAAGGGTCGGTTTACTAATCGTAACTTGCCCATTCCTTTTTCCATGCCCTAATTCCTCGAGGGGGCTCTGGTTCCCTTCCCGATCATATTTTTACCCCTCGTTTCCCATATTACCCCTGGTGCCATTTTTAGAAATTTCGGCAACATTTCCGCTTAATTTTTGAGGTTCCAGCGTTTAGGAAATGCCTGAAAACCATCTATTCTAATCTAATTCTATTACGTACTATACCAGAGGCCTAGATTTTACGTAAAACTTGTACCGTTTACGTAAAATCGTTACATCATCACATATTTTTCTTTTTCTCCATTACAGCCATTTTCTTCTTTTTACATACATTCTTTTCCACATTTTTCATACCAATAATCATAAAATCATATAACAGCCCCAAACAATTAAATTACGGAACGTAACGGGGTCGGAATTTATACTGAATTGCAGTCCGGTCTCGACGGCATAAACCCTAATTCCTCGTTCTTCATGTTTGAGGTCCCGTCTTGCAATTCCGACTCCGCGGATGCGTCCGGAACGTCGAAAATAGGCTAACGGGCCAAACTTCCATTTTCGGTCAACGGTCGGCGTTGACCGGCGTTGACCGGCCGTTGACCGGCGGCGACGGCGGCGACGGTGGCAAATGAGTAGTCCATTTTGAAGATCTCGACGAGAGGAATCTATTGGTGGCTTCAATTTCACATTTGGAGGCCCCAATCGCCGGAAAATCCCCCCGAAAGTCACGGCCACGACGGCGACGGTGAAGCTCCGCCGTGCCGGACTTTTTCCCCGAAATTGATTGAGGGCTTTTGCTCCCCTCTTCACGGCGACCATTTCTGTACCGACGGCGTGTTTCAACTCGGCCGGAATCGGCAGTTTCGACGGCGGCGTTTCGTCGGACTTTTCGAAACTTGGGCGGCGCGATTCCGCCGGTGTTGAGGCGATCCATCACATGGGTTTTGTAGTACTCTTCACCACGAATCTTTTGGGACCGGTTTCGTGGCAAATGGTGGCCGGACGGCGGAGAAATCTCGCCGGAAAGATTTCGGCTCCGGCGACCTTCAGGCGACGCGTGCGGCTTGCTCCGGCGGCTGCTCCATCGCGTTGACCCACCATCGGACTCAGCTCGGCGAGAGCTTTCCGATGACACCGGCGGTGTCGAAAACGGACACCGTTTCCGATGGTCGATTACTGTACATATTCGGCTAGAGAGAGAACGAGAAGGAGGAGAGAGAGTGTGTGTAGATAAATGAGAAAATTCCACTTTTTCCCGCTCTTTATATACTTTTTCGCCCAAAATTTCAATATGGGCTATCCTGATTAATTTGGGCGTCCTGAATCCAAATATATCAGTTTTATTTTCATCTGAGATCATTTCGACCAATTTTCGATACTGCGAATTTTTGGTCAAAAATTACCCTTGTGCTCAATTATCAAATTTGAGCGTGCTGATAGGCTATCCTGACTAATTTCGGTATGCTGAACTCAGATTTATCAGTTTTATGTCAAGATAATATCATCTTGACCTACTTCTTGATACTGTGAGTGGCACACACGTGCACACACATAATATCAATATTACTCATTTTTCATCCTTTAAATTGTTAGAACATTTTATTTAGTTCCAAACAATATTAAATCACTTAATTCCACATTTTAACGCTTAAATTCATTATGTAATTATTCTCCTAAAAATATGAATTTTCCCGGTTGTTACGTCTAGTGAATTCCTTTTTGTTATGAATTTGTACCAAGTCTCAAAAACTGTCCAACCAATCATCCAAGCCACCAATAGGCACAAAACCAAAACATGATATAGGGCCAACTTTTCTCCGGCTATAATTAAAACATAAAATTGATAAACGACGAAGTGTGAAGAGAAATTGATTTGTCAACTTTTGGAATCTGATTTGTTTAAAGATTAAGCTAATAGGCAACATTAAGAAAAAGCATTTTTTATTTGTGAGGAAAGAAGTACAGACAAAGTACTAAACAAGAAGCCAGCCATGATACTTTCAAGAGCATGACGTGGTGCTGCCACATATATAATATATATATATACACTATTACATAGAATCATGTTTTACTATGTCACAATGGAAGAATCAAACAAAAATGTAATGCCCAGAAAAGAGTTAACAAGTACTCTCTTGAGCCTAGGAAGAATCGGTATCTAGTTATTATCACATGGGAAAGTTCAGCACTTTGAATTTTTGTTCTCAATCCATTATCCTACCCCTTTACATCAGATCTTCTTTTGTTTGTCTGAAGGGGCATATTTTCTAATCGCTGATACACATATTACACATACATATAGGTTAATCTTAAATATAGTCCTCGAATTATACATTAAATCAAACTTTAATCCCATTTATTTAAAATGTTCCAGAAATGACCCCAATATTTCTTGATATGATAAATTTGGTCTTTCTATAGTCTAATTATTATAAAAAAATGACCAAAAATAACACTCGAATCGTGATTTATCAGAGTGGGTGGTTGTAAATGCTCTTATAGCACAATCGGGGCTTTACAAAGAGAGGCTACGGAAAATTAGACGGCATATACCAAGAACAAAATATGAATACCACACCAAGCCATTATCTAATTAGATTTATTCCGTCTTGAAAGCCACTGAAATGCCCTTGAGTGACTCGTGATATATATACATAACAACTAATAGCATTGACTAATAAATAAGCACGTCAAAAATTTACAAAGAAACAGAGAGAGGGAGAGAGCTTTTTTTTTTTTTTTTTTTTTTCGGTACAATGGCATCAAAACACATACAAATTTTGTCCAACTATTACTTACACTTTCCCCGTGAATTTTAGCCCTTGTCACAAAGTTCTTCTCGACCTTTATTAAACATTCTTTCCCTCAAATATTAAAAAGTTTATAAATTTCCTCCCTCAATTAAATAGTTGATGAAAAAATGCACATGACATTTATTGAAAGCATGATTTGCAGATATTACATATGAAATTATGAAATTGTTCTTATAATTAAGTTAAAAATGTAAATGTTTAGGGCTGATTGTTATTTTTCTCTATACTTCTCTCTTATAGTTAATTTCATAATTTTACATTTAATAAGAATGATGAGTGCCACGAATGCTATTAATCTTTACCACTTTATAATTACACATTTAATGTCCTCCAAATCGTACTTCCAACGAGTATTATGCGTATTTTTTTATCAGAAAGTTAATTGAGAGTGGAAATTTACAAACTTTTCCAAAATTTTTTTTTTAATTTTATTATTATTTTTGATTGTTGTGGGTGGTGGGGTGGGGTTGTGGAGAGATTACAAATTCAAATTTGGGGACATTTTTGACAAGATTAAAGTTGGGGGAGTGTAATTTGTCCATTTTTTTTTTTTTTTGCTAAAGCTGTAGACTTTTTATTTGGTTGGAAAGTAAAACACTAATCTTTTCGTGCAATCAAAATTTTGTTTTGTTTTGTTTTGTTTTGTTATTTTTGTTATTATTTTTTTTTTTTGCTAAAGCTGTAGACTTTTTATTTGGTTGGAAAGTAAAACACTAATCTTTTCGTGCAATCAAAATTTTGTTTTGTTTTGTTTTGTTTTTTTTTTTTTGTCTTGGTCGTTTTGAGAGCCAACCAATCAGTTTTTATCAAAAAGGAGAAAAAGAAAATAGCCTGCCAATTGCTTGATGTCCAATTCTTTTGTAATATTTAAGAGAAATCAATATCAATAACATGTTTACTATTCACTAAAAAAATATAATTTTTGCTAAATTTTAAGTACTAGATGACAAATAGCAGATGGCTAAACTTTGTGGTAAGTGAATGACAAATTTTTTTTTTTAGAATTATTTAAATGCGTCAATTCACAGAATATATATAATAATTTTATCAACTGACATGTTGGTAGCATATTATTTGGCATCTAAATTTTTTTAATCTGTGTCTTTATAATCGCAAGCTAAAAGACTTCATCAACGCTACCATCAATCACTGTTAGTAAAATTGCAAATCACTCACCTTTTCGTTTTTCTTAACAAGGTTTTAAGCTTGGGTTAGTCTCAACATGACTTAGGATTGACATGACTGATTTTTCTTTTAAATATATATATATATAAATAAAAGACACTTGTAAATCAAATATTTACCTCATATTAAATCAATTGATTTATTGAAAATAACCATTTTTTTAATAAAAACTAAATAAAATTTCCTTTTTTTTTTTATTTTGTAGAGGCACTCTTTAAACAGACCAAATCCCCTAATCACCTATTCCATATATATAAATATATTTTATTTGGAGATGAGAGATTCAAACTATACTCCTTATAATAGAATTAGATGTAAAATTTACCTTAAATTGTACTAGTATCTACACCTGCATTACATATTTTGTCCAATATGTTTGTTTTTCTACTTATTTTTGAAATGTGCACATCAGTACATGTTTATCAATCCAATAGTGATTCTCTGTTTAACAGAACGGCGTACGGACCTAGGAAAAAGCTAGGTCCAAAGCAAATAAATAATAATTATAATTATAACACTGATAAAAAATATAAATATATATAATAATGTACAACTTGCAAGCATTGGCCAACTAACATCAGAAATCTTTAATGTGAATATTAGCAGCCAGAGCTTCTTCGGTTACTCCAGCAACAACTGAACGATGCAGGCATAGGCATATACAACAACAATATATACACACAAATATAAAGTTACACACACACACACATAACTCCAATGTTGTTGTCCAATATCCAATGTTCCTTTGCCAGCTCAATCCGTACTATTCTCTTTGCATTGGGATCTCTTTATTATTTTATTTCAATATATATTTTTTATCAGTGTTTAATTAATTCCTATTGGTAAATTGCCGGATTCGAAATGATTTTGACATGTTCCCATTTGGCCTCTATTTATGTCCAAACTTTATGTTCCATTTGTTACATTCTTAAAAAACTGGGAGTTTTACCAAGTTTTTCTTCCGACTTTTAGGACTAATTTTGCTTGTTTATTGTGTCCATAATCTGTCAAAGCTTGATTTTGAAGTGTTTCATGAACAAGTTGTGTACTAATTGGACAGTCGGTGGGGGCTAAAAGAAGAATAGAAATCAAAAATGACTGTCGGGTCCGTCGGACTCGATGCTATTGCAAAGGAGGCTGTTGATCTGGTGTGTTGTTATGATGATTCTTATCAACATATGATATCTGAACATTTGCTCTATTATTATTTTTCTTATAAAATATACTGAAACTTGGAGTTGGTTTAAATTTTCAGGAGAATATCCCAATTGAAGAGGTGTTTGAGCATCTTAGATGTACAAAAGATGGTTTGAACTCTGATGAAGTTCAGAAGCGGTTGGAAACTTTTGGATATAATAAGCTCGAGGAAAAGAAGGTTAGAAATGAAATCTCTTTTTTTCCTTTTTTTTTTTTCCTGTCTCCTGATATGGTAAACTTATCATTTGTCTGCTACTTCATTGAGTGATATATATATATATATATATTTTAATTATATGTAGGAAAGCAAAATACTAAAGTTTTTGGGATTTATGTGGAATCCTCTGTCATGGGTCATGGAAGCTGCTGCTATTATGGCCATTGCTCTCACTCCTATTGGGGTATGTTTATATATCGTAACTCTTTTGTAAAGAAATGGTGTTATAGTCATCAATCATATACAAATGCATACATATATATATATATCTGTGTGTGTCTGTTTGTATATATTTTTATATAACTCATACATTTCTATACAAATACACATACACACACCCCATAACTAGAATCTAGTCCCTCAAAGAGACTCATATCTATAAGTTTCAATGGCAAAAAGAGGCTTGTTTTGGTTTGTAACAACCATAGGTTTGAAAAGTAACTTTTAATAGAAAATTCAAATTTTTGTGAGAGAAAACATTGTAGAAAACTTTTAAATAGTGCCAAAAAAGCAGTCTTAAAACGGTGATCCAAGAGGGCTATTGGTTTTGTTTGTCAATGCCAAGGCTTTCGACTATGTTTGATTTTACCTGAGAACATTTTTGTTTTAGAATTCAAGAAGCTATGTTGACATGAGCTTATTGTGCAGGGAAATAAAATAGACTACCATGATTTTGTTGGGATCTCAGCCTTGCTTATCATCAACTCAACCATCAGTTTTATGGAGGAAAACAATGCTGGTAATGCAGCTGCGGCTCTGATGGCTCGGTTAGCCCCGAAAGCCAAGGTGATCATCATCTTTTTTATAGATTTTAATTCGTTAAAAAATTATATTATTTGTTTAATTTTCAATTTTTTCCTGATCATTTCGATCAATTTGTTTCGATTCCTAATGGATACTAGGTTTTGCGTGACGGAAGATGGAGTGAGGAGGATGCTTCAGTGTTGGTTCCCGGTGACATAGTTAGTATTAAACTAGGTGATATCATTCCTGCAGATGCGCGTCTTCTTGAAGGAGATCCTTTGAAGATCGATCAGGTTATTTCAAAAACAAAAAACGATAAGCATATATTAGCTCCGAGTTTGGATAAAATTGTAAAAATTTTCCTCTGAAATCTCTGTTCATGAATTTGGAATATTGAGCTCTGTAGGCAAAAGAGTAAAATGGGTGTCAGTTTTTGATACAGAATTAAGTTCTATATTAGATCTTGGATTTGAACTTTTCTTTGTTATGACTTACTTCCAGTCTGCTCTTACCGGAGAATCACTACCAGTAACAAAACATCCAGGTGATGGGGTTTACTCAGGTTCAACCTGCAAGCAGGGTGAAATTGAAGCAGTTGTCATTGCTACCGGAGTTCACACTTTCTTCGGGAAGGCTGCTCATCTTGTGGAGAACACAACACATGTTGGCCACTTCCAGAAGGTTCATTTTATTATAAACGCTTAGAATCCCTTTTTAGTGTTTTTCACTCTTATGCATGACTATTCCCTGATATTTTTGTTATCTTATTTACTTATCTAATTTTAAATTCATGGTTTCAGGTTCTAACAGCAATTGGAAACTTCTGCATTTGCTCGATTGCTGTTGGGATGATCATCGAACTCATAGTGATATATGGTATTCATACGGGGGCATATCGTGATGGTCTTGATAGCCTACTCGTACTCCTAATTGGTGGGATTCCCATTGCTATGCCAACAGTGCTTTCTGTTACAATGGCCATTGGATCTCACCGTCTGTCGCAGCAGGTTTTTGACGGCCTAAATTCACCCTTTTTTTTTTTTTTTTTTTTTTGAAAGTGAAGGTTTGGTTTAAATAGTTGGTACGTAGATTACTATGATAACGGGGTTTCATTTTATTCTGCAGGGTGCCATAACAAAGAGAATGACTGCCATTGAAGAAATGGCAGGAATGGACGTATTATGCAGTGATAAAACCGGCACTTTGACACTTAACAAGCTTACAGTTGACAAAAGTATGATTGAGGTTGTATTTTTAGTCATTTTTAAAGATGTTTTCATTCTCTCTTTTTTGTAAATAACCAGTAAATTAGTTTGTTTCTCAACATTATGATATCAACTTTTCAATGGCAGGTATTTGCTAACGGCGTGGACAAGGATATGGTTGTACTCATGGCTGCGAGAGCGTCGAGGTTGGAAAACCAAGACGCCATTGATACTGCAATTGTTTCAATGTTGGCAGACCCTAAGGAGGTACTTCCTTGAATACTTTTAGACGTTTACTGAAATTTTTTTTGACCATTATTTGTTTTATTGTTCTGCAGAATACCATTTTCAGCTTCATGACTAATATACGTATATATTCTCACTACTTTGTAAGGCACGAGCCGGAATAGAAGAGGTTCACTTCCTTCCATTCAATCCAACTGATAAAAGGACCGCACTTACTTATATTGATGCTGATGGTATAATGCACAGAGTCAGCAAAGGTGCACCGGAGCAGGTACAAAATTTGCGGAACAAACAAAGTCCTTATGGAAATACTAGTACTTCTCCGAATTACTGACACTTCTGAAAATATGCATTCGTAGATTCTCAATCTGGCACATAACAAATCAGAAATTGAAATGAGGGTACATGCAGTAATCGACAAGTTTGCAGAACGTGGACTACGATCGCTTGGAGTTGCTCGACAGGTTTGTTTATTATTTCGTTTTTCATGTTTTTTTTTTTTTTTTTAATTTTGAGATGAAATAAATTTCAATTCCTCCTCTAGGAAGTACCTGCCGGAACCAAGGACAGTCCTGGCGGTCCCTGGGAATTTGTTGGCCTTCTGCCTCTCTTTGACCCTCCTCGCCACGACAGTGCTGAAACAATCAGAAGAGCTCTTGATCTTGGTGTGAGCGTTAAGATGATCACAGGTGTGTGATATATTGTCATGTTAAATATAGATACCCTGCAAAGTTTTTGTGTTCCATCTTTGTGTAATTAATATTTCGTTGTGACAACCCTGTAGGTGACCAACTTGCAATCGGTAAGGAAACAGGAAGGCGGCTTGGGATGGGGACAAACATGTACCCTTCCTCTTCACTCCTAGGTGAAAGCAAGGATGGAGGATTTTCTTCTCTCCCAGTAGATGAGCTCATTGAGAAAGCTGATGGTTTCGCCGGAGTCTTTCCTGGTCAGTTTCATTGGTATCTAGAAATTTTTTGACTCTATCTATTAATTTCTGAAAATACTTATGTTGCAAATTCAGAACACAAATACGAAATTGTGAGGAGATTGCAAGAAAGAAAACACATCTGTGGAATGACTGGTGATGGAGTGAACGATGCGCCTGCCTTGAAGAAAGCCGACATAGGAATTGCTGTTGCTGATGCCACAGATGCCGCTCGGAGTGCTTCTGATATAGTGCTAACAGAACCTGGGTTGAGTGTCATTATCAGTGCCGTCTTAACAAGCCGTGCAATCTTTCAAAGAATGAAAAACTACACGGTAATACAAAAAATTTCACAAATATCCATTAAGTAACTACCATCGTTGTAAAAATCGGTGAGTTAATACTCTTAATATTCTTTCCCTTTCACAGATATATGCAGTATCAATCACAATACGTATCGTGGTAAGTTCCCATATTCCACCGAATACCAAAATCATAAACATTTGGAGAAGTTTTCAAAGTCTCTTATATAATTGCTAAGTTAAATTTTTATCTTATGCAGCTCGGTTTCATGTTGTTGTCTGTCTTCTGGAGATTCAATTTCCCTCCTTTCATGGTTCTTGTCATCGCCATTCTCAATGACGGTTAGCTTCATTATTTTGACTTCCTTTTCTTTTCAGGGAAAAACGAAGTAAATTTTTTTTTTTACAATGTGTTCCTAACACGTTTCGGTTGGTTACAGGAACTATAATGACCATATCGAAAGACAGGGTAAAGCCATCTCCACTTCCCGACTGTTGGAAGCTGAGTGAAATTTTTGCAACCGGGATTGTCCTCGGTGCTTATCTTGCTCTTATGACTGTTATATTCTTCTGGGTAGCCAACGATACGGAATTCTTTCCGGTAAATTCCCTATGTTCCATACATAGAAGATAGAGCTTGGTAAAATATAGATTTATTTGTGTTGTTAAAAATAATTTAAAAAAAAAAAAAAAAAACTTGTTTCCGCTTGCAGAAACATTTTGGGGTGCCGGACAACATTGGCAGCTACCTCTATAACACAACAAATAAGACTGAAGCCAAGCCATTTAACCACAGAATGTCTTCAGCTATCTATCTTCAAGTCAGCACCATCAGCCAGGCCTTAATATTCGTTACTCGCTCCCGGGGCTGGTCATACTTTGAAAGACCAGGCCTTTTGCTTGTTTCGGCCTTCTTTATTGCTCAACTGGTATACTCACATTTTAAGATAACTCTGCTTAGTACATCTTAATTGTTTATGGAAGCATTAGATTGTTTTCTTGGGATTAATATCTTAAAACTTCCACTTTGCAGATTGCAACAATATTATCTGCCACTGCAAGTTGGGATTTTGCGGGCATCAGAAGTATTGGTTGGGGGTGGACAGGTGTGATTTGGTTGTACAATTCGCTCACGTACTTGTTGCTTGATCCAATTAAATTCATGGTCCGATATGCTCTCAGTGGTAGGGCCTGGAATTTAGTGGTGGAACAAAGGGTAAGACTAGGCTTTACCAGATTTCACCGTCTCCAACAAAATTACTATTGCAAAAAAGACATACATATTAGATATAATTCGACAATCAAGATTTCAAGCATGCTGTAATTTTGAAACTTGATTTTCACAAGGTTGTTTATACCCTTTCTTTATTGCTAATGAGTCATTTACACCATTAGAGTCAAATTCTTAGTGATTAAGACATTACTGTTTCTTCAATGATCATTACAGACTGCATTTACAAACAAAAAGGACTTCGGGAAAGAAGCTCGTGAGGCTGCATGGGCAACTGAGCAGCGAACACTGCATGGTCTGCAGACTGCCGAGTCGAAACCGATTTCTGAGAGGGTCCACACTTTCAGGGACATTAGTCTGATGGCAGAAGAAGCTAGAAGGCGTGCGGAGATTGCCAGGTGAATTTTAGTCTTCAAATTTCTACTCAGAAAGACAATATTCATACTTTCCGTGGACAAAATTATGTCCTATATATAAATATCTATTAAGGAAAGGCTTTGAAAAAATGACATAAAAAATTTAGTTGACATTTCTAACTCTTTGTTTTTGAGTATGCAGATTGCGGGAGCTTCACACTCTCAAAGGCAAAGTTGAATCATTTGCCAAGCTGCGAGGTTTAGATATTGACTCCATTAACCAGCACTACACTCTTTAATTCTCCCATCTTTTGAATTAGAAAACCACTGCAACATATGAAGAAGGAACATTTTCGTGATTATTATATATAATCTTGATAGCTCGTCGTGATGAATCATGTAATAGGAGATTAAGATGAATTTTGACAATGTTTTCAACAATACTTCGTTTTGTTGGCTACACAATAAAACACCTTGCACTTGTACTACTGCATCTATGATTTTGCTTTTGTGTTAAGTTATGCGATTCCAACGAGGCATGTTTTTATTTCTATTTTGTGAAATGAGTAGTGACTGGCGAAGGGAGAAAAGGAACCACATCCCAACTACGTTGACACCTAGTTCCCAGTCCCATCCCACATTTCACCACCATCTATTATTAGAAAAGAAAAGAACCAGAAATTACAAAAGGACCCAAGACAACTCAAAGAGCTAAAACGATAAAAGAAAAAAAAAAAAGGCAGACTAACGTCGCACCAACTAGGCCAAGCATAAGAAGAAAAAACAAGCACCATAACTGGATCTACTCACTTTGAAAGAAAGGCCGCATTAAAACCTGAACAGGCAAAAACCCGAGTGTATGATCCTAATCTTCGAAACTTATAATTTGGGAAGAAAGCGATAACTCTTGAGACGAAATCGCTGCCACCATTTGGAGAAGTACGACACCAATTTACAACGCCCTATGAAGTTGCTGTAGTTGAAAAACAATTTGCTACTTGATTAGACTGTATGCTTTCCGATAGAATTTGGCAAGAACTGCTCACCATTTTTGCCAACAACCATCAGACAATCTCCAAAGAACAACAACCTGCTTGTGCAATTAACAATCAACCACATAAGAAAGTCTCTTTCAAAACATGGGTTATGTAATAACCGGGAAAATTCATATTTCTCGGAGAATAAATACACAATGAATTTAAACGTTAAAATGTGAAATTAAGTGATTTAATATTGTTTAGAACTAAATAAAATGTTCTAACAATGTTAAAGGATGGAAAATGATAGATAATGATATTATATGTGTACGCATGTGCCACTCACAGTATCAAGAAGTAGGTCAAGATGATATTATCTTGACATAAAACTGATAAATTTGGGTTCAGCACTCCCAAATTAGTTAGGATAGCCTATCAGCACGCTCAAATTTGATAATTGAGCACAAGGGTAATTTTTGACCGAGAATTCACAGTATCGGAAACTGGTCGAAATGACCTCAGATGAAAATAAAACTGATATATTTGAATTCAGGACGCCCAAATTAGTCAGGATAGCCCATGTTGAAATTTTGGGCGAAAAAGTATATAAAGAGCGAAAAAAAGTGAAATTTCCTCATTTGTCCACATATACACTCTCTCTCCTCACTTCTCTTTCTCTCTCTACCCGAATGTGTAAAGTAACCAACTTTCACGTACGGCCTCAGTTCACGACACCGTCGGCACCGTTGGAAAGCTCTTGCCGAGCTGAGTTCAACGGTGGGTCGACGCGACGGAACGGCTGTCGCACGCGCCGCCCGAAGCTCGTCGGAGCCGAGAATTTCGAATGCCGATTTCTTCACCGTCCGGCCACCATTTGCCACGAAATCAATCCCAAAAGATTCGTGGTGAAGAGTACACAAAACCCATGTGGTGGATCGCCTCAACACCGGCGGAATCGCGCCGCCCGAGCTTCGAAAAATCTGGTGAAATGTCGTCGTGGAGCTGCCGTCGAAACTGCCGATTCCGGCCTGGTTGAAGTACGCCGTTGGTGCAGAAATGACCGCAGGGTTGATTGAGGGGAGCAAAAGCCCTCAACCAATTTCGGGAAAAAGTCCGACACGGCGGAGTTCCATCGTCGCCGCCGTGGCCGTGACTTTCGAGGAGATTTTCCGGCGATAGAGGTGTCGAATGGTGAAATTGAGACCACCAATGGATTCCTCTCGTCGAGATCTTCAAGATGGACTACCCACATTCCACCGTCAATGCCGTCGCCTCCGGTCAACGCCAGTCAACGACGACCGGTGACCGAAAATTGAAGAATGGCCCGTTGGCCTATTTTCGACGTTCCGGACGTATCCGCGGAGTCAGAATTGCAAGACGAGACCTCAGATATGAAGAACGAAGAATTAGGGTTTATGCCGTCAAGACCGGACTGCAATTCGGTATAAATCCTGACCTCTTTACGTTCCGCAATTTAATTGTTTGGGACTATTATATGATTTTATGATTATTGGTATGAAAATTATGGAAAAGAATGTATGTAAAAAGAAGAAAATGGTTGTAATGGAGAAAAAGAAAAATATGTGATAATGTAATAATTTTATGTAAACAGTATGAGTTTTACGTAAAATTTAGGCCTCTGGTATAGTACGTGATAGAATTAGATAAGGATAGATGGTTTTCAGGCGTTTTCTAAATGCTAGAACCTCAAAAATTAAGAAGAAATGCTGTCGAAATTTCTAAAAACAGCACCAGGGGTAATATGGGAAACGAGGGGTAAAAATATGATCGGGAAGGTAACCTGAGCCCCCTCGAGAAATTAAGGCATGGAAAAAGGAATGGGCAAGTTACGATTAGTAAACCGACCATTCGAAACCCTAGAACGCAAGAAAAAACATGAAACCGACTCTTAGGTCGGAATAGTACTTCTCGAGGGCCGGGAATGTGAAAAATTGGTAAAATGATAAGAATTGATCCGGAGAAGATCCGATAAGATTTAAAAAGTTAATTAAATGATTTTGGATTTAGAAAATCCAGCCTAAGTATGAAAATGAAAATGTTATGGTTAAACGACCCATAAGGAGCAAAATGGTCATTTTGCCCAAAGATTTTCAAATTATAGGAAAAGAGCTCCAATGACCCCGGAATAGGTTAATGAAGTTTGTAAAAGCCAAAATTGAGGTTTAAGTTATGAAAAATCACGTCAAGGGTAAAATTGTAATTTCGTCAAAAGTTAGGGGTAAAATCGTAATTTTTCAAAAAGTTGGAGAAAAATTCAAAAAGGGCCATTAAGGTTTAAAAAGCTGTCCTAAGACTATAATTAAGGGTTATAAGATTAGAATCAAGCTTTTTAATAAAATAAAAGTTATAAATGAAAATGTGATTAACGGACAAAGTTTGTCTGTAAGAACCCGATCTAGACGCGACAAAGGACGTCGATGGATTCCAAGAAGAGGATAAGTACACTATGAGTAAGTTCAGACATTTACCCGTCTGCAACTATAAACAAGCTTATCGTATTTATGTGTTTTGTATGCAAATGTCATGATGTGATTTATGATGATGCTATAGTAACGCTCTAGCAATACTATGATGATGTTAAAAGATAGGTTTTAATAAATAATTTATAAATATATATATGTATATATTGAATTACGAAGGAAAGGTATTATAAAAGCTTTATGAGAGTAACGATGTGATAAAGAGGGATAGAAGAATGCAAAGGGTAAGAATGAGAATGTTATGATAGAATGCATAAGAAAGAGATGAGATATGAAAGGAAAGAATAGATGTTTATGAAAAGTTTTATGGGAGTTAAGTTATGATTGATAGAGCAACGATGATTGTTGATGAAAGGAATTAAGAAAGGGTATGTTTTATGAGAACAAAATGATAGGTGTTTTATTAAAAATGATATGAAAGCAAAGAGTTAGACAATAAAGAGAAGTAATGATAAGTTATGATGAAAGGTATAACGAAAGGATTAGAACATAATGATAAGCTGTGATTGATAGAATAGAACGATAGGCTATAATCGATAGGGGTATGATGATAAGATACGGTAGATAAGAGGATGCAAATGATAAGATAAACAGAGAATAATTGTCTGCACATAACTAAACGTGTTTTGTTTGTTATAATGTGATGTGATGTGATGATATATAAGTAATACGTGCTATATATGCTAAACTGTGATTAACATAATTCACACAAGTAAAGTAAAGAATTAAGAAGAGAAAAACAACAACATGAAACAACGATATATATATATATCTTACGAAATGAGAATGAAAGAATGAAATGACAATGAGAAAGAATTACGAAAGAAAGATAGAACAACGAAAGAACAAATGTCCTATGAAATGTTCTATGAAAAATGAGAAAGGAAAGATAATGAATGTCATGAAAAAGATGTACAACGAAAAATCAATATAAAAAAAGCTAAAAGAATGCAAGATAATAAAACTGAAAACTTAATGGTTGGCGTACCGGTCTCTCTATATGGTTGAGACTTCAGGTCTATATCCTCCGCGCAGATGTGGTGCTACTCCGAAGGTGTGGTAAATTATAGGATGGACCAACCCCGAAGGTGAGGTATTATGTGACTGTGAGGTAGGTTGGTGGGTCGCTCCCCTTCCTCCCACTGTCAGTGCGCAACTAGGTACGTTCAACGACGGGCCCCACCAGTGAAAGATAAGAAAAGAAAAGAAAGTGAAAGATAAGAAAAGAAAAGAAAGTGAAAAGAAAGGAAAGGAAAAGAGTGTGAAAAGAAAAGAAAGGAAAAGAGAGTGAAGAGAAAAGAAAAGAAAAGTAAAGAACGATAAGAAAAGAAATGAACGATATGAAAGAATGACATAATGAAATCGATGAAAAATAAATAAATAATAAAACGAAGTTTAAAAGAACATAATAGAATTAATATATGTGATGTGATGTATTTGATGTTATGTGTATGATGTGAATGACATGTTTTTATGTGATGTTATGCTAGTGTGTATGTTACTAGCTTTTAAGATATGAAATGTTAAGAGATGATGACAAAGCGATAGAAAAATTATAAAGGTTTAGAATAGAAAGTTAAGGAATGATAGGAATAAAAAGAAAAGAAATGAAGAAATTAGAATAGAATGATAAGAGATTATCAATAGAATGATGGGAATGATTTGCGAAGAGATAAATGAGCATGAGGAAGCTCACATTCTATGTTATGTTTTGAGGATATGTATAGACGATGTACGTGATGTCATATATTCTAGTAATAACATATATTACTAGTATTTATAAGTTAATGAATGTATGTTTGAACTTACTGAGCATCTAGCTCATTAGTTGTTCATATGTTGCAGGTAAGTAACCTGTTAGTTTAAAGTAATATGATGGACAACGGACGGATCTGCACGTGCCAAGGGACTGGGCGAGGGTATAGTACTACCATGAGTCTTTCGCTGAGCGTTCAAAAAGGAAACTGAAAGAAAGAAATTTATGAATTATATGTTATAAGAGTATGATAGAGATATAGGTATGGTATGTAAGTAAAAAAAAAATTTTTTTTTTTTTGCTATAGAAATTGCTTCCGCTTTAAAATGAGAACGTTAAGAATGAAAAGTTAAGTATGTTAAGTAAGAGGATGACGACCTACGAGGTTGCCAGCCAACGCGGTCGATGTCAGAGCTCGACTGGTTGATATGATAACGTATGTGGGGGACGTCACAGGTTATCTCAATTCCTGTTGTGTCAAAAATTTAACAAGGTTTTTATTTTCAACAAGTTCTTATAATGTGAGAAATTGTACGCTGTACTATTAACATATATTGAGAACATACTATGCACTGCCTGAGAAACAACTAGAAGAAACAAACTCAAATGCAAACAAGCAGTGGATCAACTCATTTGCAAGTCGCCACGAGACTTTTACATCCATAAGTAAGGTAAAGCATAGGCAATAAAAGTGTAACAACCGGGAAAATTCACATTTTTTGGAAAATAAATGCACAATGAATTTAAGCATTAAAATGTGAAATTAAGTGATGTAATATTGTTTAGAATTAAATAAAATGTTCTAACAATATTAAAGGATGAAAAATGAGTAATAGTGATATTATGTGTGTGCACGTGTGCCACTCACAGTATCAGGAAGTAGGTCAAGATTATATTTTCTTGACATAAAACTGATAAATTTGGGTTCAGCACTCCGAAATTAGTAAGGATAGCCTATCAGTACGCTCAAATATGATAATTGAGCACAAGGGTAAATTTTGACCGAAAATTGGCAGTATCGGAAATTGGTCGAAATGACCTCAGATGAAAATAAAACTGATATATTTGGATTCAGGACGCCCAAATTAATCAGGATAGCCCATATTGAAATTTTGGGCGAAAAAGTATATAAAGAGCGGGAAAAAGTGAAATTGCCTCATTTGCCCATGAACTCTCTCTCTCTACATTTCTCTTTCTCTCTCTACCCGAAAGTGTACAGTAACCGACCATCGGAAACGGTGTCCGTTTTCGACATCGCCGGCACCGTTGGAAAGCTCTCGCCGAGCTGAGTTCAACGGTGTGCCGAGTCGACGGAACCGACGCCGGAGGAGAGCGCACGCGCCGCCCGAAGCCGCCGGTCACCGGAAATTTCGATCGCCGATATCTTCGCCGTCCGACGTCCGATCAAGCTGAAACCGGTCTCAAAAGACTCGTGGTGAAGAGTACTACAAAACCCAGGTGGTGGATCGCCTCAACACCGGCGGAATCGCGTCGCCCGAGCTTCGGAAAAATCCGGCGAAACGCCGCCGTGGAGCCGCCGTCGAAACCGTCGATTCCGGCGGAGTTGAAGGACGCCGTCGGTACAGAAATGGTCGCCGTGAAGAGGGGAGCAAAAGCCCTCAATCAATTTCGGGGAAAAAGTCCGGCACGGCGGTGTTCCACCACCGCCGCCGTGGCCGTGACTTTCGGGGTGATTTTCCGGCGATTGGGGCCTCCAAATGTGAAATTGAGGCTACCAATGAGTTCCTCATGTCGAGATCTTCAAGATGGGCTACTCATTTTCCACCGTCGCCGCCGCCGCCGCCGGTCAACGCCGGTCAACGGCGGTCAACGCCGGTCAACGGCGACCGTTGACCGAAAATGCAAGTTTGGCCCGTTGGCCTATTTTCGACGTTCCGGACGCATCCGCGGAGTCAGAATTGCAAGACGAGACCTCAAATATGAAGAACGAGGAATTAGGGTTTATGCCGTCGAGACCGGACTGCAATTCGGTATAAATCCTGACCCCTTTACGTTCCGCAATTTAATTGTTTGGGACTGTTATGTGATTTTATAATTATTGGTATGAAAAATGTGGAAAAGAATGTATGTAAAAAGAAGAAAATGACTGTAATGGAGAAAAAGAAAAATATGTGATGATGTAACGATTTTACGTAAACGGTACAAGTTTTACGTAAAATCTAGGCCTCTGGTATAGTACGTGATAGAATTAGATCAGGATAGATGGTTTTCAGGCGTTTCCTAAACGCTGGAACCTTAAAAATTAAGGGGAAACTCTGCCGAAATTTCTAAAAAAAATGACACCAGGGGTAAAATGGGAAACGAGGGGTAAAAATATGATCGGGAAGGGAACCCGAGCCCCCTCGAGGAATTAAGGCAAGGAAAAAGGAATGGGTAAGGTACGACTAGTAAACCGACCCTTCAAAACCCTAGAACGTAAGGAAAAATATGAAACTGACACTTAGGTCGGAATAGTACTTCCCGAGGGCCGGGAATGTGAAAAATTGGTAAAATGATAAGAATTGATCCGGAAAAAGTCTGATAAGATTTAGAAAGTTAATTAAATGATTTTGGGTTTAGAAAATCCAACCTAAGTATGAAAATGAAAATGTTAGGTTTAAACGACCCATCAGGGGCAAAATGGTCATTTTGCCCAAAGATACTCAAATTATGGGAAAAGAGCCACAATGACCCTGAAATAGGTGAATGAAGTTTGTAAAAGCCAAAATTAAGGTTTAAGTTATGAAAAATCACGTCAAGGGTAAAATTGTAATTTTATCAAAAGTTAGGGGTAAAATCGTAAATTTTCAAAAAGTTGGAGAAAAATCCAAAAATGGCCATTAAGGTTTAGAAAGCTGTCCTAAGGCTATAATTAAGGGTTATAAGATCAGAATCAAGCTTTTTAATAAAATAAAAGCTATAGATGAAAATGTGATTAACGGACAAAGTTTGTCTGTAGGAACCTAATCCAGAAGCGACAAAGGACGTCTATGGATTCCAAGAAAAGGATAAGCACGCTATGTGTAAGTTCAGACATTTACCCGTCTGCAACTATGAACAAGTTTATTGTGTTTATATGTTTTGTATGCAAATGTCATGATGTGAATTATGATGATGCTATAGTAATACTATAGCAATACTATGATGATGCTAAAAGTTATGTTTTAATAAATAATTTATAAAAAAATATATATATATGTATATATATGTATATATTGAATTATGAAGGAAAGGTATTATAAAAGTTTTATGAGAGTAACGATGTGATAAAGAGGGATAGAAGAATGGAAAGAGTAAGAACAAGAATGTTATGATAGAATGCATAAGAAAGAGATGAGATATGAAAGGAAAGAATAGGTGTTTATGAAAAGTTTTATGGAAATTAAGTTATGATTGATAGAGCAATGATGATCGGTGATGAAAAGAATTAAGAAAGGGATGATTTATGAGGACGAAAGGATAAATGTTTTATGAAAAATGATATGAAAGTAAAGAGTTAGACAAGAAAGAAAAACAATGATAGGTTATGATAAAAGGTATGATGAATGTTTTATGGAAAATGATATGAAAGCAAAGAGTTAGACAAGAAAGAAAAACAATGATAGGTTATGATGAAAAGTATGATGAAAGGATTAGAATATAACGATAAGATGTGATTGATGGAATAGAACGATAGGCTATGATCGATAGGCTATGATTGATGGAATGATGCAAATGATAAGATGAACAAAGAATAATTGTCTACCCGTAACAAAACATGTTTTTTATTTGATGTGATGTGATGTGATGTTATATAAGTAATATGTGCTATATGTGTCATGTTTTTGAAAGAAAAAGATGTTCAACGAAAAATCAATATAAGAAAAATAAAAGCCTACAAGATAATAAGACTGAAAACTTAAGTTGTTGGCGTACCGGTCTCCTTACAAGGTCGAGACTTCCGGTCTATATCCTCCGCGTAGATGTGGCGCTACCCCGAAGGTGCGGTAGATTATAGGATGGACCAACCCCGAAGGTGCGGTTTTTATGTGACTGTGAGGTAGGTTGGTGGGTCGCTCCCCCTCCTCCCACTGTCCGCGCGCAACTAGGTACGTCCAACAACGGGCCCAACCAATGGAAAGTGGAAAGAAAACAAACGAAAGAAGAGTGAAAAGAAAAGAAAAGAAAGGAAAAGAAAGGAAAAGAGAAGAAAAGAAAAGAGCGTGAAAAGAAAAGAAAGGAAAAGAGGGTGAAAAAAAAAAAAAAAGAGAAAAGAGAGTGCGTGAAAAGAAAAGAAAAGAAAAGAGCGTGAAAAGAAAAGAAAAGAGAGTGCGTGAGGAAAAAAAAAAAAACAAGGAAAAAGAGAGTGGAAAGAAAAAAAAAAAATGAAATGATACGAAAAGAAAAGAAAAGAAACGAACGATATGAAAGAACAACACAATGAAATCAATGAAAAATAATAAAACGAAGTTAAAAGAACATGATAGAATTATATATGTGATGTGATGTGTTTGATGTTATATGTATGGAATGACACGTTTTTACGTGATGTTGTGCTAGTGTATATGTTACTAGCTTTAAGATATGAAATGTTAGGAGATGATGAAGCGATACAAAAGTTATAAAGGTTTAGAACAGAAAGTTAAGAAATGATAGGAATGAAAAGCAAAGAAATGAAAAGATTGGATTAGAATGATAAGAGATGATCGATAGAATGATAAGAACGATGAACGAAGAGATAAACGAGCATGATGAAGCTCCTATTTTATGTTATGTTTTGAAATATGTATGAATGATGTATATGGTGTGTATATACGTGATGATATATATTCTAGTAATAATATATATTACTAGTATTTATAAGTTAATGAATGTATGTTTGAACTTACTGAGCATCTAGCTCATTAGTTGTTTATATGTTGCAGGTAAGCAACGTGTTTATTTAAAGTAATATGATGGACAACGGACGGATCTGCATGTGCCAAGGGACTGGGCGAGGGTATGGTACTACCATGAGTCTTTCGCTGAGCGTTCAAAAAGGAAGACGAAAGAAAGAAAGAAAGTTATGAAATATGTATTATAAGAGTATGATACAGATAGGTATAGTATGTAAGTTAAAAAAAAAAAAATTGCTATAGAAATTGCTTCCGCTATAAGATGAGAACGTTAAGAATGGAAAGTTAAGTTAAGTAAGAGGATGACGACCCACGAGGTTGCCAGCCATCGCGGTCGGCGTCAGAGCTTGACTGGTTGGTATGGTAACGTACGTGGGGGTCGCCACAAAAAGACACACAAATGCAGATAAACAATGGCAGGTAAATAACTATATATGAAGGAAATAGAGATTAAAACAGAAAGTAATAGGTTCAATAGTCTCAAAGTATGCTCTTATAATTTTGTGCTTTGTAAAACTTCCAATCACATTTTTGAGACTTAAATAAGCAACAATCAAAATCAAGTAAATTTTGGATTTACAAGAGATTCAAATTTCAAATTGTTTCATGTCCTGTTACGACATATCTTAAAATATGTTGAAATTCAAATCTTTCATGCTTATCTATTTAAGTTAAAATCATGCTACTTCAATTCTATGCATTTTTCCACACGAAATCTTCTGTAGATATGTCTTAAAATTTAAGAATATATGATCTTTAATTTTGGAATATTAAATAGTAATCTTAATTCAAATAGAACTTAAAATACTGCTTAAACTATGATTTCTTTTAATTTCAAATCCTAAAATTAACTCCGAATTATCCAGCCACATATATTCTTAATTAGATACTATTTTTCACATCAACAATCCCAATTAGTGCTTATTATATTAGCTAGTCCTTCATTTTAAAACATAATTTACCTAAACAGACTCATGTTACATCATACTATACAACGTAAAATTTAAAAATCATCTGAAAAATTATCTAACTAACATATATTGTTTTTTATTTTTTCTTAAACATAGTTACTATAAATGTCAACAATTAATAAACCTAACAATTTTTATTACTTTCAGGAAATATAATTAGAGCAATAATTCTTAACGGTACATATATGTATACGTATATACATATATCGTTGAATATTCATAGGGGAACGTTGCCGCGACGATGGGTCGTGTGTAAAAGTCCAAATAATAGTGCTTATAAGTCACACGGTTGTTCACGAATTTCACAGCCACACGTTTATATATGCGCAAATACACACACACACACACACACATACATTTAAGACAACAGCCACATTAAACAACGATACGATTTCTTCTCTTGTTTTTCGCCCTCTTAAAGATTGTGGGGGATTCTTGTTACAGCGATTTTTACGATCTTCATAATTATTTTAGCAGAAAATCCAATGACTTGATTTCTTCGTTTCCGTTATGTGATCACACGTACTATTGTCATTTCATTTGTACAATGACCTAAAAGATTACTTCTTAGATGGTTATAGGTATAACTTGACGGTAATATTATTTTTGATTTTATCGGGATGTTTAGAGTTAGAATCTTTAATTCCCAAATTTTTTTGAAAAAGGTTTTTTTTCTTTATAATCATAATTTATTTAAATTAAAAGAAAATGATCTTATAAACCTAAAATATAAAAGAAAAAAACTAAAACTAGAAAAATAGTTAGAAAAAACAAAACAAAACAAGAGTTTCCAATAATGTACATATCTTAGATATCCTCATTAATTAATTATAATAATCAATTGTTATATGTCTATCAACTCAGTAAATAAATATTATATAATATTACGATCGACCTCTTGATTGCGATCTCGATCAGCCTCTCATGAATGGCCTCTTGATCTGGCCATCAACATCTCTCGTTTTAAGATAGGACCAGATCTTGGCGAATCTGTGGTGTTAGACAGCATCAACTTAATGTGATCTTTCTGTCGTCGTGATTTGGCCATCACAAAGTGAGCAACCTTGTTGCAACACTGATGGTGACGTGACACGACGTGATTTTTCTTAATATGCTTTTTTTAACATATTTTTTAAACAAATATAATATTGACATTGACATATATATACGTTGAAGATAATCATCTGAAAACGTTTTGTAACAACCGGGAAAATTCACATTTTTCAGAAAATAATTACACAATGAATTTAAGCGTTAAAATGTGAAATTAAGTGGTTTAATATTGTTTAGAACTAAAATAAAATGTTCTAACAATATTAAAGGATGAAAAATGAGTAATAGTGATATTATGTGTGTGCACGTGTGTGCCACTCACAGTATCAAGAAGTAGGTCAAGATGATATTATCTTGACATAAAACTGATAAATTTGGGTTCAGCACTCCGAAATTAGTAAGGATAGCCTATCAGCACGCTCAAATTTGACAATTGAGCACAGAGGTAAATTTTGACCGAAAATTCACAGTATCGGAAATTGGTCAAAATGATCTCAGATGAAAATAAAACTGATATATTTGGATTCAGAACGCCGAAATTAGTCAAGATAGCCTGTGTTGAAATTTTGGGCGAAAAAGTATATAAAGAGCGGAAAAAAGTGGAATTTTCTCATTTATCTACACACACTCTCTCTCCTTCTCTTTCTCTCTCTAGCCGAATATGTACAGTAACCGACCATCGGAAACGGTGTCCGTTTTCGACACCGCCGGTGTCATCGGAAAGCTCTTGCCGAGCTGAGTCCGATGGTGGGTCGACGCGACGGAGCAGCCGCCGGAGCAAGCCGCACGCGCCGCCTGAAGGTCGCCGGAGCCGAAATCTTCCCGGCGAGATTTCTCCGCCGTCCGGCCACCATTTGCCACGAAACCGGTCCCAAAAGATTCGTGGTGAAGAGTACTACAAAACCCATGTGATGGATCGCCTCAACACCGGCGGAATCGCACCGCCCGAGTTTCGAAAAATCCGGCGAAACGCCGCCGTGGAGCCGCCGTCGAAACCGTCGATTCCGGCGGAGTTGAAGGACGCCGTCGGTACAGAAATGGTCGCCGTGAAGAGGGGAGCAAAAGCCCTCAATCAATTTCGGGGAAAAAGTCCGGCACGGCGGAGTTCCACCACCGCCGCCGTGGCCGTGACTTTCGGGGTGATTTTCCGGCGATTGGGGCCTCCAAATGTGAAATTGAGGCTACCAATGAGTTCTTCATATCGAGATCTTCAAGATGGGCTACTCATTTTCCACCGTCACCGCCGGTCAACGCCGGTCAACGGCCGGTCAACGGCGGTCAACGCCGGTCAACGGCGACCATTGACCGAAAATGGGAGTTTGGCCCGTTAGCCTATTTTCGACGTTCCGGACGCATCCGCGGAGTTGGATTTGCAAGACGGGACCTCAAAGATGAAGAACGAGGAATTAGGGTTTATGCCGTCGAGACCGGACTGCAATTCGGTATAAATCCCGACCCCTTTACGTTCCGCAATTAAATTATTTGGGATTGTTATATGATTTTATGATTATTGGTATGAAAAATATGGAAAAGAATGTATGTAAAAAGGAAAAAATGGCTGTAATGGAGAAAAAGAAAAATATGTGATGATGTAACGATTTTACGTAAACGGTACAAGTTTTACGTAAAATCTAGGCCTCTGGTATAGTACGTGATAGAATTAGATCAGGATAGATGGTTTTCAGGCGTTTCCTAAACGCTGGAACCTTAAAAATTAAGGGGAAACTCTGCCGAAATTTCTAAAAAAATGACACCAAGGGTAATATGGGAAACGAGGGGTAAAAATATGATCGGGAAGGGAACCCGATCCCCCTCGAGGAATTAGGGCAAGGAAAAAGGAATGGGTAAGGTACGATTAGTAAACCGACCCTTCGAAACCATAGAACGTAAGGAAAACATGAAACCGATCCATAGGTCGGAATAGTACTTCCCGAGGGCCGGGAATGTGAAAATTGGTAAAATGATAAGAATTGATCCGGGAAAGGTCCGATAAGATTTAGAAAGTTAATTAAATGATTTTGGATTTAGAAAATCCAGTCTAAGTATGAAAATGAAAATGTTATGGTTAAACGACCCATTAGGGGCAAAATGGTCATTTTGCCCAAAGATACTCAAATTATGGGAAAAGAGCCACAATGACCCTGAAATAGGTGAATGAAGTTTGTAAAAGCCAAAATTGAGATTTAAGTTATGAAAAATCACGTCAAGGGTAAAATTGTAATTTTGTCAAAAGTTAGGGGTAAAATCGTAATTTTTCAAAAGTTGGAGAAAAAATTCGAAAATGGCCATTAAGGTTTAAAAAGCTGTCATAAGGATATAATTAAGGGTTATAAGATCAGAATCAAGCTTTTTAATAAAATAAAAGCTATAGATGAAAATGTGATTAACGGACAAAGTTTGTCTGTAGGAACCTAATCCAGAAGCGACAAAGGACGTCTATGGATTCCAAGAAAAGGATAAGCACGCTATGAGTAAGTTCAGACATTTACCCGTCTACAACTATGAACAAGTTTATTGTGTTTATATGTTTTGTATGCAAATGTCATGATGTGAATTATGATGATGCTATAGTAATACTATAGCAATACTATGATGATGCTAAAAGTTATGTTTTAATAAATAATTTATAAAAAATATATATATATGTATATATATGTATATATTGAATTATGAAGGAAAGGTATTATAAAAGTTTTATGAGAGTAACGATGTGATAAAGAGGGATAGAAGAATGGAAAGAGTAAGAACAAGAATGTTATAATAGAATGCATAAGAAAGAGATGAGATATGAAAGGAAAGAATAGGTGTTTATGAAAAGTTTTATGGAAATTAAGTTATGATTGATAGAGCAATGATGATCGATGATGAAAAGTATGATGAAAGGATTAGAATATAACGATAAGATGTGATTGATGGAATAGAACGATAGGCTATGATCGATAGGCTATGATTGATGGAATGATGCAAATGATAAGATGAACAAAGAATAATTGTCTACCCGTAACAAAACATGTTTTTGTTTGATGTGATGTGATGTGATGTTATATAAGTAATATGTGCTATATGTGTTATGTTTTTGAAAGAAAAAGATATACAACGAAAAATCAATATAAGAAAAATAAAAGTCTACAAGATAATAAGACTGAAAACTTAAGTTGTTGGCGTACCGGTCTCCCTACAAGGTCGAGACTTCCGGTCTATATCCTCCGCGTAGATGTGGCGCTACCCCGAAGGTGCGGTAGATTATAGGATGGACCAACCCCGAAGGTGCGGTTTTTATGTGACTGTGAGGTAGGTTGGTGGGTCGCTCCCCCTCCTCCCACTGTCCGCGCGCAACTAGGTACGTCCAACAACGGGCCCAACCAATGGAAAGTGGAAAGAAAACAAACGAAAGAAGAGTGAAAAGAAAAGAAAAGAAAGGAAAAGAAAGGAAAAGAGAAGAAAAGAAAAGAAAAGAAAAGAGAAGAAAAGAAAAGAAAGGAAAAGAGCGTGAAAAAAAAAAAAGAGAAAAGAGAGTGCGTGAAAAGAAAAGAAAAGAAAAGAGCGTGAAAAGAAAAGAAAAGAGAGTGCGTGAGGAAAAAAAAAAACAAGGAAAAAGAGAGTGGAAAAAAAAAATGAAATGATACGAAAAGAAAAGAAAAGAAACGAACGATATGAAAGAACAACACAATGAAATCAATGAAAAATAATAAAACGAAGTTAAAAGAACATGATAGAATTATATATGTGATGTGATGTGTTTGATGTTATATGTATGGAATGACACGTTTTTACGTGATGTTGTGCTAGTGTATATATTACTAGCTTTAAGATATGAAATGTTAGGAGATGATGAAGCGATACAAAAGTTATAAAGGTTTAGAACAGAAAGTTAAGAAATTATAGGAATGAAAAGCAAAGAAATGAAAAGATTGGATTAGAATGATAAGAGATGATCGATAGAATGATAAGAACGATGAACGAAGAGATAAACGAGCATGATGAAGCTCCTATTTTATGTTATGTTTTGAGGATATGTATGAATGATGTATATGGTGTGTATATACGTGATGATATATATTCTAGTAATAATATATATTACTAGTATTTATAAGTTAATGAATGTATGTTTGAACTTACTGAGCATCTAGCTCATTAGTTGTTTATATGTTGCAGGTAAGCAACGTGTTTATTTAAAGTAATATGATGGACAACGGACGGATCTGCATGTGCCAAGGGACTGGGCGAGGGTATGGTACTACCATGAGTCTTTCGCTGAGCGTTCAAAAAGGAAGACGAAAGAAAGAAAGAAAGTTATGAAATATGTATTATAAGAGTATGATACAGATAGGTATAGTATGTAAGTTAAAAAAAAAAAAAATTGCTATAGAAATTGCTTCCGCTATAAGATGAGAACGTTAAGAATGGAAAGTTAAGTTAAGTAAGAGGATGACGACCCACGAGGTTGCCAGCCATCGCGGTCGGCGTCAGAGCTTGACTGGTTGGTATGGTAACGTACGTGGGGGGTCGCCACACGTTTGTTCCATTAACCTCTTTTTTCTTTGAGGGTACCTACCTATGACTTATGAACTTTCTAAACCTTGGGCAGAGGGATAATGCTCTCTTCAAAAGTTGAGGTGGACATTTTAATGCTAACAGACATATTACATATATACCACCACTCTCCAACTATTAAGATAGAGATTAGAATCTGGATTTGCACAAAAGCAATGCAGTGTTTAACCAACGTTGCCATGACGATGGGATCGTGAATAAAAAACAAATAATTGTGTTAAAAAAATCACTCACAGTCGTTCTTACTGAGATCTTATTATTATTAATATTATGATTATTATATAGTCATTCTTGTAATAACCTAAAATTCCTTTTATTTACTAAGCAAAATTATTTATTGAAAAATAAAAGAAAGAAAAAGATCCTATAAACCTAAAATAAAAAAGTCAAAAATTAAGCCTAGAAAAACAATAATAATAATTAAAAAAAAACAACAACAACCAAACAAAAGAAAGATTTTCAATACAGATTGCAAAATAACCACCAATAGCAATCATACCATGCATTGAAAATTTTTTTTAAAGGGAAAATTCTTGAAATAAGCTAAAATTCCTTTTTTTTTTTTTTTTAGTATGCAAAATTATATATTGAAAAATAAAAGAAAGTAAAAAATCCTATAAACCTGAAATAAAAATGACAAAAACTAAGACTAGAAAAATATTAATAAAAAAAAACCAACAAATAAACCAAAGAAAGATCTTCAATACAAATTCAAAATAACCACTTATAATAATCATACCACACCTTCAAAAAAATTTTTAAAGGGAAAATTTAAGGCTAATGGACGCGTAACAAAAATCCAGCATAATTACATATGTAATTCTACAAAAATTAACGATCAAATAGAAGTATATCATTCAAGATCTATCCTTGCTTATTTACAAACATGTGGATTATAACTACAGTGATTATTTGCTATTCAGAATTAAAATAATTAATATCATTATTTCAAAACTAATTATAAATCTTCATTACTTCAAAACAATTATAAATCTCCGCCTTTCCAAGAAAAAAAGAAAAAACTAATTATTAGTCTTATAATAATCTGGACGTGATTGTAAAATATAATTTAGTGATAATTCCGTACTTAATTCTGTATAAAAATATTAAATTCAAATCCCCTACTTCTAAATTAAAAAAAAAATTATGCACTAAATAAACGAGAGACTGATATTCTATAGAGCAAAAAATATATATGTCACGTAGAGCTTTCATGTTTAAAAGAAAACGTTGAATATTCATAGAGACATATTTGCCGCGTTTAACAACTCCCACATGTAGTTGACAAAGTCAAAGGCGTTTCATGTCTCACGGGTGGATGGATATACAAGTGAGTTGGGGCTGTCGCGCTATTATTAATATTTTTCTTTTCTTTTAAAATATCTTGGAATTTGATGATTTTTAATTTTCTTCACATCAATATTAACTATTTCATTGAAGTTACCCACTGAAAACGTTAGTCCTTTTGAATGAAAATTAACAAGTTAGACTGATTAAGATCAAAGGGTTTCTTTTATAACCATATGAATGGTCCTCATTTTTATAGTTTCCCTTCACTCGTTTAAAGTGTTTTATTTATTTTGAATCATGTACTCTTTTTCTTTTAGTCTGATTTTTTTCTTTCGGATTTTTTGTACAAAGATTTTAACGAGGCACCGAGCCTGCATGGGACAGTAGTAAAAGAGTTGTTTGTATTTATACTCTTATTTGGAATACTTTGGTTTATTTTATCAAACTTTTTTGTGTTTTATTTTTATTAGTTTCGTGTAGAATGAATAGATGATAAAGTTATTAAAAAGATGTTACCCTAATCAAGATGTATTAATGCATCATTTATTATCATCATTACCACCATTCATAACTGCAAACTTATTAATATGAATTTAACTTCTAGCATTTTCTTTCTCGCATAACTGTCATGCTAAAGAGTCAAATCTAAACCCAATACTGCTTGTAAAGTTTGACTTTGACGCCGTATTAAAAACAAAAGATAAAATTCATTTTTAAAAAGTTGTTTAAAGGAAGAGAGCGTTCAATTTATATATATAATATAACAGTCTAACAGTTTGACAAGTGTAAATTGAAAAGCTTTTCCTGACAATGTTTATTATTATGCTGGCTACACGGTAAAGCACGTTGTACTGGTACTATTGCACCTATGATATTGTTTTTGTCTTGATTCATGAGATTCCAGATGGCTATTGAAACCAACACTTAGTAGGGAAATGACAAAAACTACATGAAGATGAGCAACGACACCAATATAAAAAGCAAAATAAAAAACGGCGTAGACTTCTTGTTGTCGTTTTTTCAGTAATGTGGTTCGGGGCGGTCTTAAGGACAAACCCATGAGTGTTTTCAACCAACGTACCCACCTCTTGGAAATTCAGATAATGCTCCAACAAAGAAACACAACAAAGAACCTTTCTCCTCCAAAATGCCCGGAAACGCCCTCGAAACCAGTGATCATCTCCTCACCATGCTCATTGCTACCTGCACTTTTACTTCCGCATTCATTAACACGTGACTCGCTTGGTTTTCTCAGAAATGATCGCCATATGTTCGACGAAAGTCCCCAAACAAAGAGACAATTCCGTTGCTTTGTAACTGCATGATCAAGGCCCACGCGTGGTTCGCTGAATCTTTCTCTCTTTAATTATAGAGATCTTATGAGAGACGTGTGTAGCTCCTAATAGCTATCCGTCTGTGGTGTTTGTGAAGTCTTGTGGTTTGAATGTGGCCATTAGGAAGGGTATCTGATACGTAGTCATGTTGTTAAGGCCGGGTTTTGCTCAAATTTATAGGTTTCTAAATGGTGTTCGTTGATATGCATGCCAAGTTTGGTTAAATGAGTAAAAGTGGCCATGTCCTGGACAGTGCTTATTTGCCGATATGCTGCGTCAGGAGATCTGAAATTATGATTATGTCAGGAAGTTTTTGGATGAGATGGTTCAGAAAAACGGGGCTATATGTAACACGATGATCAGTCGTTATGCCAAATTTGGGGATATTAGCCCTGTTCAAGATTTGTTTGTGGAGATCACCGAGACGAACATGGTGTCTTGGACAAGTATTCTGTTGGCTATTGCGTGATTAAGTGTCGGGTGGATTGAGGTTGCTGGGTTCACCAGTTTTTATGAGATGCTCTCCAAAGAATATCTTTTAGAAATGCTTGTAGATGGCCATGATGAGGAAGAATTGGAGCTATTCTTAGATATGGAAACACTAAAATCTGAAGCCAAATGAGATAATAAAGCTTGTTGTTTTATCTAGAGGGAGGGAAGAGGCGGTATAATGTTGTGGAAGGCTTAGGGTTCATCCCACTGATTGAGCACTGTCACAGTTTGGTATTATTATTTTTTTTTTGGGAAGCGCAGGATGCTTGAATGAAGTGGAAAAATTGATCAAAGGAATATGTTACGATGTGAACACGATAAATAAATTTGAGTTCTACTTCTTTTCATTTGGTGTGCTGTCAGTTCAAGGAAGTCATGAGAGCTAAGAAAGATTAAGAAAAAATTTGGTCAAATCAGAGTCGAAGAATGGCGGGATGATTTTCTCCCCTTCAGTTACTCCAAGGCATGAACTCTCGTTATTAATCAGCAATTTATTCTCTGGCAAACAGATTTTGAAGGATTAAGTGAAATGGACACTTGTGTTGATGGGAAGAACTCTTGGAGTGTTGAAGGAAGAGCTGGATTTAATAGAGTGATTTTGATGGTGATAAAGAACATGAGGATATGCTTGAAGAGATTAGGAAGTCGGTTTAGAAAATTTTTACAAGAAAGAATGTTCAGGGAATTCAAGGGAGAGAATTTGTACTGGAACTCCATAGATTTAATATTGGGGCAGTTATGGAGACACATCAAGGAATCCATCACTTGACTAAAGTTCAGAAAAAAGTTTCAAAAAAAAAAAAAAAGGAAGGCATTCCAATTACATTTTCTAAGTACTCAGTCTGAAAATTATCCTAGAACCGACGAGTTAATTATCGGTTTCTGGTAACAGAGCTGCAAACACTGTACGGTCTATAGACTGCTGAGGCAAAACTGATTTCTGAGAGGTCTAACGGCAGAAGAACTTGGACTGCTAGGTAAATTTAGTCTCCAAATTCTTTTCAAAATGACAATAGTTGTACTTGCTGTGGAGAAAGACACGTTATATATATATATATATGTATGTATGTACATATATGTGTGTGTGTGTGTGTGTGTATCTGTGTGTGTGGCTCTGGATAATGTGGTTGTTTTATTTATTTATTTATTTTTTATTTTTTGTTTCCAGGGTGCTGCAGCAAAAAGAATGACAGCCATTGAAGAAATGGCGGGAATGGACGTGTTATGCAGCGATAAAACAGGCACTGACGCTTAGCAAACTCACATTCGACAATAGCATGATTGAGGTTGTATTCTTTAGTTACTTTTAAACGATGTTTTCATTCTCTCTGTTTTTTAAAATAACCAGTAGGTTAGTTTGATTTCTCAACATTCTGATATCAACTTTTCAATGGCAGGTATTTGCTAACGGCGTGGACAAGGATATGGTTGCACTCATGGCTGTGAGAGCATTGAGGTTGGAAAACCAAGACGCTATTGACACTGCAATTGTTTCAATGTTGGCAGACCCTAAGGAGGTACTTCCTTGAATACTTTTAGACATTTACTGAATTTGTTTGCTATTATTGTTTTTATTATTCTGCAGAATAACATTTTCAGCTTCATGACTTATATACGAATTTATTCTCACTACTTTGTCAGGCACGAGCCAGAATGAAAGAGCTTCACTTCCTTCCATTCAATCCAACTGATAAAAGGACCACACTTCCATATACTGATACTGATGGTAAAATGCACAGAGTCAGCAAAGGTGCACCAGAGAAGGTACAAAATTTGCAGAACAAACTAAGTCCTTACAAAAATACTGGTACTTCTCTGAATTACTGATACTTTTGAAATATGCAATTGTAGATTCTCAATCTGGCACATAACAAATCAGACATTGAAAGGAGGGTACATGCAGTAATTGACAAGTTTGCGGAACGTGGACTACGATCACTTGGAGTTGCACTCGAAGTTTGTTTATTATATATTGTTTAAGTTTTCTGTCCCTTTATGAAATAAATTTCAATTCCTCCTCTAGGAAGTACCTGCCAGAACCAAGGACAGTCCTGGCGGTCCCTGGGAATTTGTTGGCCTTCTGCCTCTCTTTGACCCTTCTCGCCAGGACATAGCTGAAACAATCAGAAGAGCTCTTGATCTTGGTGTGAGTGTTGAGATGATCACGGGTGTGTGATATATCCTGTCATGTTGAATGTCATAAAATTTGACCTCCAAAATAACTCTTTAATATTTTTCATTGTTGTAACCATGTAGCGACCAACTTGCAATTGGTAAGGAAACTGGAAGGCAGCTCAGGATGGGAACAAGCACATACCCTTCCTCTTCTCTCCTTAGTGAAAGCAAGGATGGAGGGTTTGCTTCTCTCCCAATAGATGAGCTCATTGAGAAAGCTGATGGTTTTGCCAGTGTCTTTCCCAGTCGTTTTCCTCAGTATCTAGATATTATTTGACTCTACTACTTATTAAAAGTATCTATACGTTTCTGAAAAAAATTTTCTTCGCTAATTTAGAATACAAATATGAGATTCTGAGGAGATTGCAAGACGGAAAGCACATCTGTTGAATGACTGGTGATGGTGATAACGATGTGCTTGCCTTGAAGAAAGATGACATAGGAATTGCTGTTGCTGATGCCATAGATGCTGCTCCGAGTGCTTCTGATATAGTCCTAATAGAACCTGGATTTAATGTCACCATTAGTGCCGCCTTAAAAAGCCAAGCAATCTTTCAAAGAATATAAAATTACTCGGTAATACAAAAAATTTCACAAATATCCATGGAGTAATTACTATCTTTGTAAAAATTGGTGAGTTAATGCTCTTGATATTCTATCCCTTTCACTGACATATGCAGTATCAATCACAACACGTATCGTGGTAAGTTCCCATATTTTGTTGTATACCAAAATCATAAACATTTGGGGAAGTTTTCAAAGTCTCTTGTATAATTGCCAAGTTGAATTTTTATCTTATGCAGCTCGGTTGCATGTTGTTTTCTGTCTTTTGGAGATTCGATTTCTCTCCTTTCATGAATTTTGTCATCGCCTTTTTCAATGACGGTTAGCTTCTTTAGTTTGACTTCGTTTTCTTTTCAGGGAAAAAAAAGAGTGAATTTTTGTTTCAATGTGTTCCTAACACGTTTTGGTTGGTCACAGGAACCCTAATGACCATATCAAAAGACGGTAAAACCATCTCCAGTTCCTGACAGTTGAAAGCCGAGTGAAATTTTTGCAACCGTCCTCGGTGCTTATCTTGCTCTTATGACTGTTATATTCTTCTGGATAGCCCATGATACGAAATTCTTTCCGGTAAATTCCCTACGTTCCATACATAGAAGATAGGACTTGGTAAAACATAGATTTATTTGTGTTGTTGAAAAAATAATAATAATAACAACCTCTGCGTGCAGAAACATATTGGGGTGCCAGACAACGTTGGCAGCTACCTCTATAACACAACAAATAAGACTGAAGCTTAGCCATTTAACCACACAATGTCTTCAGCCGTCTATCTTCAAGTCAGCACCATCGGCTAGGCATTAATATTCATTACTCTCTCCTGGGGCTGGTCATACTCTTAAAGACCCGGCCTTCTGCTTGTTCTGGCCTTCTTTATTGCTCAACTGGTATACTCACTTCTAAGATAACTCTGCTTAGTACATCTTAATTGTTTATGGAAGCTTTACATTGTTTCCTTGGGATAAATATCTTAGGCTTCATCTTTGCAGATTGCAACAATATTATCTGCCACTGCAAGTTGGGATTCTGGAAAATCAGAAGTATCGGCTGGGGATGGACGGGTGTGATTTGGTTGTACAACTCACTCACGTACTTGGTCCAATCAAATTCACGGTCTGATATGCTCTCAGTGGTATGGCCTGGAATTAAGTGGTGGAACAAAGGGTAAGACTAGGCTTTATCAAATTTCACTATCTCCAACTAAATTAAAACTGAAAAAAGAAAAATGCATACACATTAGGTATAATTAGACATTCAAGATTTCAAGCATGCTGTAATTTTGAAACTTAATTTTCACAAGGTTGTTTATACATTTTTATTATTGCGAATAAGTCATTCACACCATTAGATTTAAATTCATAATGATTAATATATAACTGTTTCTTCAATGATCATTACAGAATGCATTTACAAACAAAAGGACTTTTGGAAGGAAGCTCGTGAGGCTGCATGGGCAAACAAGCAGCAAACACTGCGTGGTCTGCAGACTGCTGTGTTGAAACTGATTTCTGAAAGTGCCCACACTTTCAGGAACATCAGTCTGATGGCAGAAGAAGCTAGAAGGCTTGCGGAGATTGCCAGGTAAATTTTACTCTTCAAATTTCTTCTCAAAAGGACAATATTCATACTTTCTGTGCAGAAAACTATGTCCAGTATTTAAATATCTACTAAGGAACGGCTTCGAGAAAATGACATAAAAAACTTAGTTGACATTTCTAACTCTTTCTTTTTGAGTTTGCAGATTGCGGGAGCTTCACACTCTCAAAGGGAAAGTAGAATCATTTGCCAAGGTGCGGGTTTTAGATATTGACGCCATTAACCAGCACTATACTCTGTAATTCTCCCATCTTTTGAATTAGAAAACCACTGCATCATATGAAGATGGGACATTGTTGTGATTATTGTATAAAATCTTGATAGCTCATCATGATGAATCATGTAATAGGCGATTAAGATGAATTCCTGAGAACGTTTTCAACAATGCTTCGTTATGTTGACTACACAATAAAGCACCTTGTACTGGTTACTATTGCATATATGATTTTGTTTTTGTGTTAAGTCATGCGATTCCAACAAGGCATGTATTTTATTTTATTTTGTGAAAGGAGTAGTGACTGGCGAAGAGAGAAAAGGAACCACATCCCCACTTAGTTGGCATCCAATTCTTAATCTCATCCCACACTTCACCACAAACTATTATTAGAAAAGAAAAGAACCAAAAATTACAAAAGGATCCAATGCAACTCAACAAACTAAAAAGATGAAAATAAAGAGCCGACTAACATCACACCACCTCTTAGCCATCACTTAAAATTTGTTTACTTGATTTATTATCTTATTTAAATCATTGTTTATTTATTTCTAAGTCTTCAAAATTTCAAGATTTTTTTTTTTTGAAAAACCTTATTTGTGGAAGAAATGATTCTTTAAAAACCATAATAATTAAATTAGTTTTAAACAAAACATACTAATGTAATATGTCATATGTAGTCATACCAAAATATTAAATTATACTAAAGTCAAAACAATGCTTAATAAAGTTCTCAAAATATGTGCAGAGTATGAAATGCAGGTGGTATCCATAAAACCCATCATATTTTCACTCATCACAGACCCGCATTGTTAGTCCATCAATGCTTAATATGTCATAGGCAACTTGTCTGAATTACCTACAGTTGGAAACATAATAGGGTTAGATAAGCTCCATAGGCATAGACGTGCAATCTCACAAATGCATATAATTAAAATGCATGACTGTCAGCACAATTTATAATCTAATGCAAATCGCAAGTGTACAATGTCAAGTTTTAGTATAATGGTTAAAGTACTGGGTTATCGATTCCTTAGGGAGAACAAATAAATCCTATTAATTACCGTAATTAAGTAATACCTATTTTATTTAGAATAATATCAATGGATTAAAAATATGAAACAAACTCAAAATGTTCGAAGAAATAAATAAAACACGATAACAAAAGAAAACAATATAACTGAGCCCAAGGGATTGATTCCACCTAGTTATCTACTATGTTTCTTTTACGTGTTTGCATAAAACAAAAAATAAGTTCTACTCAAATTTACAATCCGAAATCCTATTTTATTTGCCTATCTTTACCAAGCATAGACAAACCTATTCCCAATTTTAATTTCAATATTTCTATCTAAAATCAAAATCAAGAATGCAAGAAGAACATCAATTTCATGTAACAGATTCCTAGACAATCAAAAGTTTTCCAACCAATCAATTCATCCAGATCATATTATCCAAATCCAATCCAAAAACCCCTTTTCCAAGTGATGTCATGAATTTGAGATCAATCAATTCGTGGCCAAAGAATCAATCGCAATAAACATAGAATAATATGAATAAACTGAATAAAAACTTAATTGAAATCAACACGTAAACAAAACATAACTTCAAACTAGGGTTCATCAATCCCTAGATAAATTGTCTAGCCTAGCATAAAATCCATAAAAACATAGACAAACTCAGGATTCATAGATCACAGATGAAGAGAGAAACAGAATTGGAAGATGAAAACTCATGTCCGACGTCTTCAATCTCCGCCTCCTTACCTCTCGGCCTTCGTCAACACCCTAGGCTCACAAGTCCTCTTCTCCACGTCCAAAGTCCCCCTCCTTTTCTGATTGTGGCTTTTTTGTCTTTATACCTCAAATATTAGGGTTTCAATTAAACGCACAAACAGCATAAATCGTAACTCGCCACGGCTAATTACTTTCTCACCGCAATGAGTTTCAAATTTTTCAATTCAGTGTTTCACAAGTGCCGGGGTCGCCGCGGCGAGTTCCCTTTCTCGCCGCGGCAACATCATTTCTCACCGCAGCGAGTTTGATGCTGGAAATCACCCTCTCGGGAAGTTTTCCCGCCGTGGCGCCTTTCATCCTCGCCGTGGCGACTTCTTGAGCCATTGGATCATCCATTCCACGAGCTTTCTTCCAGATTTATTCTCATGATCTCCGATTCTTCAACTCTGTTCACCTGTGGCAAAAACACTACGAAAACCATGCGTAAACCCGAAAAAGATAACAAAATACTAAAGGAAAATATAAGATAAATTGTGATTTTTCAATGACCAGTTATGTAATTGTTTATTTATTTATTTAATGTCTTATGGTCCCTTGTGTTCGTACCAAGTGCGTGCGATCTTACATGGGGAAGACGGGAGAGCGACCCAATCTGTCAACACTCAAGGTCATAATTTTAACTTTATTGATCATTCTTATTATCTCTCATTTGGCCAAAGAGTGAATATCCTCCCATTCACTCAGAGATTGGTACGACATATTCTTAGTTTCACTTTTTTAAACACAAAGCCATACGGTGAGCATGCAAAAATATCATGTTCAAAAAGCGTATATGTAAACACATTATCATGATATATTTTTGCACAGCATGTGAATAAACACATCATTATAATATATTTTCGTAAAGCATGTAAATAAACACATCATCATAGCATCATATCATATAATTAAAAATAAATATGGAACTCACATTGTACATAGTATATCAACAACCACATTGTAGGTAGGGTCTATACTTACAGAAGATCGCGTAATTGTGTATCTACGTAGATTGTTTCTGGCTCTACCCTCAAGTCGATGCGGTGTTTTAATTTTAAATTGATATTCGACAATTAGAGTAAGGTTGTTGAATTGTATTTAATTATGAAATGTGTTCTCTTAATTAATAATTAATTTCAATTAATTATTTTTCTCTAAATATTTGCCTTAAAAAAATAATATCCTTATTTATTAATTAGATAGTTATGATAAATTAAATCTTAATTAATAATTAATTAATTTTTTAATCTATTAATTTTTTAAATTTTAAATTAATTAATTATTAATCTATTAATTAATTAATTAATATTTAATTCCTTATTTATTATTTTATTTAATTCTAATTTATTTATATTTGGACCCATTAGGTGATCATGGGTAACCATGGTGTTTTAACATCATATTGGGCCATCTTTGTGAGTTGTGGGCTTATTAGGTCTATTGTGGCTCATTTACTTGTAATTGGGCTTAAATCTTTTTTTTTTTTTAAGTATTTTTAGTCTTGTATCGTTTTAGATCTGTTAAGACCCATTACACTTGGTTATCTCTATCAAGTTTTAGTCAACAATCACATGGCATCCTGACGAGCCTAGTGGCGGTTGATTTCTCATAACTGAGCCCTTGGGTACTAATTTACCATTTTGCCCTTATTTTAGTGATTCAAGCACTTTTAAGTTTAAACTTATTAAATCTTATGAACTTAGCTTTTAGGAATCTTTCTTGTAGTTCTGTAGATCCACAAAACCTCTACCTACAGCCCAAAAATGTCTTTCCATCAAATTACCATCTTACTTCTTAGTTTAACAAAATTACAATTTTCTCACTAGACATACCTTCTTTAATATAAACTTATTGGGTGGCTTAAAAAAATTATTTCAGAGTCTTATAATAATGTTTACAGTTCTCTTAAGGTAAAAAAAATGCTTTTCATAACTTATTATGTTTCTAAACACAATTAACTAAAAGTATTACATTTAAGCCCCTTTATGTTTTTTTTTAAGGTTGTACATTTGACTATAACATAAGCTATATTATTTCATGTATTTATCTAGCTTAATATACTATTTTAAGGGTTACAAAGAAACCGTCTAATTATAGTCTAAGCAAATTTTATAATTTGACCCACCATTTGTTTATTTTTGCATTTTAGTCCTTATTTAGCCCCAGTTAGTTCCCAACACCCTTTGGTTAATTTTTTTATATTTAAAGTCCTTATAAAGTTTTCTCATAGGATCAGGGCTCATTTTTCACAATTTTTTATTCTTTACATTTTTTATCCTAAATTTTTCTATATTTGTATTTTGACCCTAAAATGACATTTTGGTCATTTCTTATCCATTTATCACCAAAATTTGACATAAGGTTTATTTTAAGCCTCTAATCAAGACTGAAAAGCTTCGGATTCAAATAATGTTTCTAGGCTGGTGAAATTACGATTTTACCCTTGAGGGCAAAATCGTCATTTTATGACATTTGTATTTCTGACCAAACTTGAGCTCTTCTTTTTGCTTATGTCAAGGGTAATATTCTGCCCTTCTACATGAGTATGAAAATTTCACTCAAAATACCATATTCTAATTTTTTAACATTTATGTTAAAAATGTTATTTTTAGTATTTTATGATCATTAAAACTTATTCTATCCTATTTGTGATATCAAAATATTTTTCTCATCTTTCATGTTTTCATTAACAGAGAACATAACATATCAATATACCATAATCTCCTATTTTCATGCATCAATACTCGTTGCATGTCAAAAAAACACATAAACATACTTTTATTCTATTCCATACACAAATCATGTTCTTTAGCCCTTTTATATCATGGCAAGTACATATATTATCTCACTAGGTAGCAAAACAACATTTGATCCTTTACCATGCCAAGATTTTTTTTTAAAATATATGTAAGAACTCATTGTAAAAGAAAAGTTATGAAGAACTTGGTAAACCACTAGTTTACAAGACATTTACCTCTTAAAAAAGTGGAGGCTTTTCAGTTCTTCTTGAAGGCTTTGAACCACTCTTAGATCCTTGAGGTAGGGGGCTAGAATGGAGACAAAACATTACTTTAAATGCATTATTTTTAAAACATCATTTTTCTTTCTAAAAAGCAAGTGAAAAAAATGTAGGTTTTTACCTTAGTAAAAATGAACTTGAGAGTGGATAGAAGAAAATGAAGAATATTTTTGACTTCCTTTAGCTAAAAATTTCGTTCACGATGAAGGAAGGAAGAGAGAAGCTTTTCTTTGCTTGGTGGTTTCTTTGTGATAGGGGAAAAAAGTGGTTTTTGGTTTACCTTAAACCATTTTATACCCAAACCTTATTTGGGTTTAAAAAATTGAAATTTTTGAATTATAATTTGTCCAAAAAGGTGCTCAGCTGAAGAGGGTGAGTTGGGAGGTGGTTTAGTGGTTTTTTAAGTGGTTTTAGTGAGTAGTCATTCAAGTAGTCCATCATCTTACATTGTAATCATTATTTTTCTCTCTTGCCTTTTCATTCTTATTTAGGTGGATTTTGAATTATTAAAAATCACACCTCTTGTTTAACTTATTCTCTAAAATAAAAGAAAAAATATATATATGTATTGTTTTCTTTTTTTTTTTGAAAACCCTACCAAGTTACTAACAGCAACCAAGTAGATTGCTTGCCTGCCTGCTTTGCTTAGTGAGCCGCTAAGGGGAGGGATAAGGATGCAGCATCCCTTCCCTTTATATATATATATATATATATATGTATATAAGTTTTTTTTTCTGGCCACTGAGAAGAGGAGGGATAGGGATGCAGTATCCCTCCCTTTATATATATATATAAGTTTTTTTTTTCTTTCCTTTTTTTATAATCAATTAAATTTTTTTAATTAATTAATTAATTAATTTTATTGTAAATTGTTAAATTTAATTTAATAGGTAAATTTTGGCATGACATAAGATTCACTTTCTTAATTTACAAATTTCTGATTATTTGTTCCCTCATTACATATATACATATATATTTATATATAATATTTTCACAAAATCCCAATTTTAGAATAGATAATGGGAGTCATAACACATTTTATATATTTTCTTGTCACCAAATAAAAAAATGTTATTAATGATGAAATTCACAATTTAATTCTCTATTTAAGATGAGAATTAATATTATAGATTTTGGATTTGTTACATATAGGGTCATTTGTTATATTTGGTGTTTTTGTATTTCCTTATTGAATTTAATGAAAATTTCCCTTTCAAAAAAATAATAAATATCATTACCAAGTATAGATCTTCTCAGTCTCAAAAGGGGAAAAAAAAAAAAAACAAATTGCAACTCCATTTAACCCTTAGTAAATAAAATGCATGTGGTTACATGCATAGCCTAATAGTAATTTCATACGGACTCCACTAAAAAATAAAGAGTTTAAATATCTAATTCCTGATTAAAAAAAAAAAGAAATACATAATATATAATATATGTACATATATACATGTATATTACACTTGCTCCGGAAATTAAGGAGGCCGATGGAGACCAAAGATTGAAGATTCCGCCGTGAATAAATCATATGTGCACATATATAAACTTATATATGTTTAGTTGACAAGTCAAGTCGTCTCATGCCCACAGCCAACAATCAACTTTTATTTTTATTTTTTGGAGAAATGCCATGATCAACAGTTTACGTCCACACATATATACCTCTACGCAGAATCTTATCTATAAATATCTGTCTTCTCCCATTAAGACCTCTAGTCCGTTAGGGCTTGAACAATGATACAAATTTTGCTACATATAAGATGCGAAAGGATATATATTGACTTATTTAACTTTCTAAACCTTCGTTTGGGCCAGAGGAATAATACGACCTATTTACAAGTAGACGTAGATGTTTAGTACCTCTCTCCGTAAACTGTGGTAGAGATTGAAAGCTGGCCTTGCACAGTGTTTATTTAACATCATTTATTAGTCAATTAGATCATGTTTAATTGATTGTTAATACATGAATTATTTAATATTCACGTCTTATTTTTCTTAATATTCACACATATTTTTTAACAAATATAACAATTATATTGATATATACGTTGCAAATGATCGTTTAAAGTTTTCTTGACTCATTAACCTCCTTTTTATTTGAGGGTACCTACTCATGACTAATAAACTTTCTAAACCTTTATTTGGGGTAGAGGGATAATGTTGATTTACAAGTTGAGGTGGATCTAGTGAGGCTAACAGACAAATTAGAGATATATGTACATATATATATATATATATCCAACTATTGTGGTAGAGATCAGAATCTGAACTTGCCCGAAAGCATCTCTTAAACAACGTTGCCGTGACGATGGGGTCGTGAATAAAAAACAAATAATAGTGTTTAAAGCTCACTCACAGTTGTTTACGAATTTCAAATCGACACATGCGTATGCACGACGATCTGGCATCTTCTCTTGTTTTTTTTTTTTCTTCTTAAAATTGTTAAGTTCTTACTGGGACTTCTCAATCTTCCTAATAATTTTTGCAAAAAAAAAACAGGAGAGACAATTTCTTCATTTTTTTATTTTTAAAAATGTGATCACACATGTTATAGTTGTCATTCTTGTAATAACCTAAAATTCCTTTTATTAATAAGAAAAAATTATTTTATTGAAAAATAAAAGAAAGGAAAAGATCTTATAGACCTAAAACCAAAAAAAAAAAAAAAGGGACAAAAACTAAAACTAGACACACAATTAAAAAAAAATGGCAAAGGAAAGAGTCTCCAATAATGTACTAGACATCCAAGATATGGTCATTGATTCTAAGAAATATTGTTTTATATATTTTTATCAGTAATTAAAAAATTTTTTTTAACGGGGAGGGGAATTGATCAGTTATATATATATATATATATCAAAGATACAGATGCAAAATAACCAGTCAGAGCATTTTCAATATAGATTTTATTGCGATGATTATTTGCTATTCATATTTAAAACAATAAGTACCATTACTTCATGACTAATTTATAACAATTTGCATGAAATTAATGAGGACTGATTGAGATAAAAGATATATTCCGCGTGCAAAAATTATTTTCACAGAGCTTCCATGCTTAAAGGAAAATCGTGGAATATTCATAGAGAAAGTTGACAAGTCAAAGTCGTCTCAAGTCTCGCAGGAAATCTACAAACTACCACAATCAATTGTAAATTTTTAGCTAAATGCTATAATCAACAATTAAGGTCAATATTTATATACATAATATTATCAAAATTTAAGGTCCATAAATACAGTGGCAGAGGGATATAAAAATGGGTAGGAGTAGTCAAGTCACATTCAAAATCCATTATTCCATGTAAGATTTTTACTAAAAACTTTAGTCCTTTTTCCGAAAGCTCCTTAGTCATATACGTAAAAAAGAACAATATTGGAAAAATTTTTGTGCAAGCCTTCGTCAGAGTAGAATACTGGGCTCTGTCGCATCATATATATGTCTCTCCATAGAATCTTATTTAAGTGTGTGTCTTGTCTTATCTAGACTTATTTTTTTCTCATAGATTAATCTTGTCACATTAAAGCTTGAATAGCAATATAAATTTTGTTATCTAGCCATGTGTGACGGACGCGAGAGGGTACAACTACTGACAATGAATTTTTTAAACCTTCTTTCGGGCCAGTGGATAACGATCCTTTCATATGTTTGAGATAGATATTTTGATGCTAATAGACAAATTAGATACAATTTATAGTACTTTATTTCCCAATTACACATAATACAATTGATTATATCAATAATACAAATTTTTTTTTTCCTGAGATATCAATAGTGCAATAATTATTTCCTAGGTATATACTTTATTCAATCTCATGTGGTCATCATTTTACTAATCAAGAGATGTAGAATTTTGTTTGGCTGTAATGCGAGGTGCAGTCAGATTGTAAATTTCAATTATTATTAATTAATGCACTACACTTTGTCCTTTGGGCTTAGTTTTCTTTTTTAGGTTATGATCTAATCGGATTATAAATATTTAAATTATTTTTAATTTTAATTAATTAATATTTATTTCAGATTTATGTTAAAAATTTTATTTTATTATTAACGCTTGTGAAAGTTTAATCACCTTTTACATGATTTGTGATTTAATTTAAGATTAAGAAGTGATAATTAAATTAGACCTCATTTAATTTATCCTAAAATTGTCAAAAGCTAGAGATATTTATGGGTCTTGTGCAGTGTTATGAATTTTTTGTTCTTAATAAATCAAGGTGAGTTTAGAGTTTGAGGCTGAAAGGTGATAACTAGCTTGTTATAGCTTTTTTAATAATGTTTGAGAAAGATTAATAAATATTTTCATGAAATTCACTGGTAACATAGAGAATACATACTAATTGATTAAGTTAGAGGAATTAAATATGATTAATTCAATGAAGTCTGAAACCCTAGAGCTTTTTTTTTTTTTAAGGTTTTCTCCTATTTAATTTTGTATTTAGTTTTCCATTTGCTTTTCGCTTGTTCATAAAATTAGGATTAATATAATTTTAATACTTAATAACAATAGTCCTTATAATATTGATGCTCTACTCACTATTTTATTATTTATTAATGATATTGTGCACTTGCAATTTTCCAATGATAATAACAATGGTCAGTGTGATGTCTACCTGTAATTACAGGGCTTAGTAGATCTTCTGGGAAGGACCAGACGCTTGGACGAAGGGGAAAAATTGATCAAAATGCTAATAGCATTAATTTAATTTATTTTCTTTTTATTTGTCTTTATTTCAAGGATGTAATGAGAGCTAAGCAGAATTTGAAAAATGTAGTCAAACTAGAGCGAGCTGTAGGGGAGGTGGAGTGATGCAGCGGATACTAAGAGGGTCATGAGAAGAAATGGAACAAAATGGGAGGTTGGTTGTTGTGTCAATCCGGGGTTGGAGGGGGTGGGTGGGGTTGGGTTGGGGCACTATTTATAAATTTGTATAAAAACATGTAGGCCAAAAAGAAAGAAGAAAGAGTTGAGGGGGGCAATATGTAAATTTATACAAAAATATATGGGCTAAATATGAAAAAATAAAAAGTTGAGAGAGGGCTAAAGCCCCCCTAGTCGTTCTTTAGCTTTGTCCCTGGGCTGTCAATGAAGTTGATGGTTGCGTGCGTACCAGGACTCGGTAGATAACCTTTCGGTAGTTATGTGAGCAAATGAAACTAGAAAAAGAAAAAATTGTTCTTGGGAAAAAAAAAAAAAAAGAAATCATTCCAATTACATTTTGCTAATATCATCCAAGAATTGACAAATTGGTTTGCAGTTTTCCACCACTTTCTCAAGCGAAGCTAACGCAAATTGGACCTGTGACACTTGTTCTGTGACATCCCCCATGTACGTTACCATACCAACTAGTCGAGTTCTGACGCCGACCGTGATGGCTGGCAACCTCTTAGGTCGTCATCCTCTTGCTTAACATACTTAATTTTCCATTCTTAACGTTCTCATTTTGAAGCGGAAGCAATTTCTATAGCAATTTTTTTTATTAACTTACATATTATATCTATATCTCTATCATACTCTTATAACATATAATTCATAAATTTCTTTCTTTCATCTTCCTTTTTGAACACTCAGCGAAAGACTCATAGTAGTACCATACCCTCGCCCAGTCTCTTGGCACGTGCAGATCCGTCCATTGTCCATCATATTACTTAAAACTAACAAGTTACTTACCTACAACATATGAATAACCAATGAGTTAGATACTCAGTAAGTTCAAACATACATTCATTAACTTATAAATATTAGTAATATATATTATTACTAGAATATATGACATCATGTATATACACATCGTCTATACATATCCTCAAAACATAACATAGAATGTGAGCTTCATCATGCTCATTTATCTCTTCGTTCATCGTTCTTATCATTCTATCGATCATCTCTTATCATTCTAATCCAATCTTTTCATTTCTTTGCTTTTCATTCCTATCATTTCTTAACTTTCTGTTCTAAACCTTTATAACTTTTCTATTACTTTATCATCATCTCTTAACCTTTCATGTCTTAAAAGCTAGTAACATATGCACTAGCATAACATCACGTAAAAACATGTCATTCACATCATACACATAACATCAAATACATCACATCACATATATTAATTCTATTATTTTCTTATAAACTTCGTTATATTATTTATTTATTTTTCATCGATTTCATTATGTCATTCTTTATATCGTTCGTTTCTTTTCTTATCGTTCTTTATTTTTCTTTTCTTTTCGTATCATTTTATTTCATTTCTTTTCTTTTCTTTTCACGCTCTTTTCCTTTCCTTTCTCTTTTTTTTTTCACGCACTCTTTCCTTTCCTTTCTTTTCTTTTCACACTCTTTTCCTTTCTTTTCTTTTCTTTTCACGCTCTTTTCCTTTCCTTTTTTTTCTTTTCACGCTCTTTTCCTTTCCTTTCTCTTCTTTTCACTCTCCTTTCGTTTCATTTCTTTTCTTTTCACTTTCCTTTGGTTTCTTTTCTTTTCTTTTCACTTTCCTTTAGTGGGCCCATTGTTGGATGTACCTATTTGCGCGCTGACAGTGGGAGGAGGAGGAGCGACCCACCAACCTACCTCACAGTCACATTAAATACCGCACCTTTGGGGTTGGTCCAACCTATAAACGACCTCACCTTCGGGGTAGCGCCATGTGGCGACCCCCCCACGTACGTTACCATACCAACCAGTCGAGCTCTGACGCCGACCGCGATGGCTGGCAACCTCGTGGGTCGTCATCCTCTTACTTAACTTAACTTTCCATTCTTAACATTCTCATCTTATAGCGGAAGCAATTTCTATAGCAAATTTTTTTTTTTTAACTTACATACTATACCTATCTTTATCATACTCTTATAACACATATATCATAACTTTCTTTCTTTCATCTTCCTTTTTGAACGCTCAGCGAAAGACTCATGGTAGTACCATACCCTCGCCCAGTCCCTTGGCACGTGCAGATCCGTCCGTTGTCCATCATATTACTTTAAACTAACAAGTTGCTTACCTGCAACATATAAACAACTAATGAGCTAGATGCTCAGTAAGTTCAAACATACATTCATTAACTTATAAATACTAGTAATATATATTATTACTAGAATATATATCATCACGTATATAAACACCATATACATCATTCATACATATCCTCAAGACATAACATAGAATATGAGCTTCATCATACTCGTTTATCTCTTCGTTCATCGTTCTTATCATTCTATCGATCATCTCTTATCATTCTAATCTAATCCCTTCATTTCTTTGCTTTTCATTCCTATCATTTCTTAACTTTATATTCTAAACCTTTATAACTTTTCTATCGCTTTATCATTATCTCTTAACATTTCATATCTTAAAACTAGTAACATATACACTAGCACAACATCACGTAAAAACGTGTCATTCCATACATATAACATCAAACACATCACATCATATATATAATTCTATCATGTTCTCTAAACTTCGTTTTATTATTTTTCATTGATTTCATTGTGTTGTTCTTTCATATCGTTCGTTTCTTTTCTTTTCTTTTCGTATCATTTCATTTTTTTTCTTTTCTTTCCACTCTTTTTTTCCTTGTTTTTTTTTTTCCTCACGCACTCTCTTTTCTTTTCTTTTCACGCTCTTTTCTTTTCTTTTCTTTTCACGCACTCTTTTTTCTCTTTTTTTTTTTTCACGCTCTTTTCCTTTCTTTTCTTTTCACGCTCTTTTCCTTTCTTTTCTTTTCTTCTCTTTTCTTTTCTTTTCTTTTCTTTTCTTTTCTTTTCACTCTTCTTTCGTTTGTTTTCTTTCCACTTTCCTTTGGTTGGGCCCGTTGTTGGACGTACCTAGTTGCGCGCGGACAGTGGGAGGAGGGGGAGCGACCCACCAACCTACCTCACAGTCACATAAAAACCGCACCTTCGGGGTTGGTCCATCCTATAATCTACCGCACCTTCGGGGTAGCGCCACATCTACGCGGAGGATATAGACCGGAAGTCTCGACCTTGTAGGGAGACCGGTACGCCAACAACTTAAGTTTTCAGTCTTATTATCTTGTAGGCTTTTATTTTTCTTATATTAATTTTTCGTTGAACATCTTTTTCATGACATTCATCATCTTTCATTTCTCATTTTTCATAGAACATTTCATGAAACATTTGTTCTTTCGTTGTTTTTCTTTTCTTAATTCTTATGTATTATTACATCACATCACATCATATCACATCATAACAACAAAAACATGTTTAGTTATGTGCAAATAATTATTCTCCATTTATCTTATCATTTGCATCATTCGATCTATCGTATGTTATCATCATATTTCTATCAATCATAGCCCATCGATCATAGCCTATTGTTCTATTCTATCAATCACATCTTATCGTTATGTTCTAATCCTTTCATCATACCTCTTATCATAACCTATCATTGTTTTTCTTTCTTATCTAACTCTTTGCTTTCATATCATTTTTCCATAAAATATCTATTCTTTCGTTATCATAAAACATACATTTTTCTTAATTTCTTTCATCCGCGATCGTCGTTGGTCTATCAATCATAACCTAACTTTCATAAAACTTTTCATAAAACATCTATTCTTTCAATCTCATAAAACATCCCTTTCTTAATTCCTTTCGTCACCGATCATCATTGCTCTATCAATCATAACTTAATTTCCATAAAACTTTTCATAAACACCTATTCTTTCCTTTCATATCTCATCTCTTTCTTATGCATCCTATCATAACATTCTCGTTCTTACTCTTTCCATTCTTCTATTCCTCTTTATCACATCGTTACTCTCATAAAACTTTGATAATACCTTTCCTTCATAATTCAATATATACATATATTTATATATATATATTTTTATAAATTATTTATTAAAACCTATCTTTTAATATCATCATAACATTGCTATAGCATTACTATAGCATCATCATAAATCACATCATGACATTTTCATACAAAACATATAAACACGATAAACTTGTTCATAGTTGCAGACGGGTAAATGTCTGAACTTACTCATAGCGTGCTTATCCTCTTCTTGGAGTCCATAGACGTCTTTTGTCGCGTCTGGATCGGGTTCCTATAGACAAATTTTGTCCGTTAATCACATTTTCATCTATAGTTTTTATTTTATAAAAAAGCTTGATTCTGATCTTATAACCCTTAATTATAGCCTTAGGACAGCTTTTTAAACCTTAATGGCCATTTTCGATTTTTTTTCTCCAACTTTTGAAAAATTACGATTTTACCCCTAACTTTTGACAAAATTACAATTTTTGCCCTTGACGTAATTTTTCATAACTTAAACCTCAATTTTGAATTTTACAAACTTCATTCACCTATTCCGAGGTCATTGGGGCTCTTTTCCCATAATTTGAGTATTTTCGGGCAAATTGACCATTTTGCCCCTAATGGGTCGTTTAATCATAACATTTTCATTTTCGTGCTTAGGTTGGATTTTCTAAACCCAAAATCATTTAATTAACTTTCTAAATCATATCAGGCCTTTTACGGATCAATTCTTATCATTTTACCAATTTTCACATTCCCAGCCCTCGGGAAGTACTATTCCGACCTAAGAATCGGTTTCATGTTTTTCTTGCGTTCTAGGGTTTCGAAGGGTCGGTTTACTAATTGTAACTTATCCATTCCTTTTTCCATGCCCTAATTCCTTAAGGGGGCTCGGGTTCCCTTCCCGATCATATTTTTACCCCTCGTTTCCCATATTACCCCTGGTGCCATTTTTAGAAATTTCGACAGAGTTTCCCCTTAATTTTTGAGGTTCCAGCGTTTAGGAAACGCCTGAAAACCATCTATCCTAATCTAATTCTATCACGTACTATACCAGAGGCCTAGATTTTACGTAAAACTCATACTGTTTACGTAAAATCGTTACATTATCACATATTTTTCTTTTTCTCCATTACAGCAATTTTCTTCTTTTTTACATTCTTTTTCCATAATTTTCATACTAAAAATCATAAAATCATATAACAGTCCCAAACAATTAAATTGCGGAACGAAAAGGGGTCGGAATTTATACCGAATTGCAGTCCGGTCTCGACGGCATAAACCCTAATTCCTCGTTCTTCATGTTTGAGGTCCCGTCTTGCAAATCCGACTCCGCGGATGCGTCCGGAACGTCCAAAATAGGCCAACGGGCCAAACTTCAATTTTCGGTCAACGGTCGGCGTTGACCGCTGTTGACCGGCCGTTGACCGGCGGCGACGGCGGCGACGGTGGAAAATGAGTAGCCCATCTTGAAGATCTCGACGTGAGGAACTCATTGGTAGCCTCAATTTCACATTTGGAGGCCCCAATCGCCGGAAAATGCCCTCGAAAGTCTCGGCCACGGCGGTGACGGTGGAGCTGCGCCGTGCCGGACTTTTTCCCCGAAATTGATTGAGGGCTTTTGCTCCCCTCTTCACGGCGACCATTTCTGCACCGATGGTGCAGCTCAACATCGCCGGAAACGACGGGTTTCACGACAGCGACGGCGACGGCGACGAGCGGAGTTGGGTGGCGCGATCCGGCGGCCGTTGAGGCGATCCACCACATGGGTTTTGTAGTACTCTTCACCACAAGTCTTTTGGGACCGGTTTCAGCTTGATCGGACGTCGGACGGCGGAGAAATCGACGTTCGAAACTCTCGGCTCCGGCGAGCTTCAGGCGGCGCGTGCGGCGGCGTGCAGCGGCTGTTCCGTCGCGTCGACCCACCGTTGAACTCAGCTCGACGAGAGCTTTCCAACGGTGCCGGCGGTGTCGAAAACGGACACCGTTTCCGATGGTCGGTTACTGTACATATTCGGGTAGAGAGAGAAAAAGAAATGTAGAGAGAGAGAGAAAAAGAAATGTAGAGAGAGAGAGTTCATGGGCAAATGAGGAAATTCCACTTTTTCCCCGCTCTTTATATACTTTTTCACCCAAAATTTCAACACGGGCTATCTTGACTAATTTCGGCGTCCTGAATCCAAATATATCAGTTTTATTTTCATCTGAGGTCATTTTGACCAATTTCCGATACTGTGAATTTTCAGTCAAAAATTACCCTTGTGCTCAATTATCAAATTTGAGCGTGCTGATAGGCTATCCTGACTAATTTGGGTGTGCTGAACCCAAATTTATCAGTTTTATGTCAAGATAATATCATCTTGACCTACTTCTTGATACTGTGAGTGGCACACACGTGCACACACATAATATCAATATTACTCATTTTTCATCCTTTAACATTGTTAGAACATTTTATTTAGTTCCAAACAATATTAAATCACTTAATTCCACATTTTAACGCTTAAATTCATTGTGTAATTATTCTCCGAAAAATGTGAATTTTCCCGGTTGTTACACGCCACATCTGCGTGGAGGATATAGACCTGAAGTCTCGACCTTGTAGGGAGACCAGTACGCCAACAATTTAAGTTTTTAGTCTTATTATCTTGTATGCTTTTATTTTACTTATATTGATTTTTCGTTGTACATCTTTTTCATGACATTTATTATCTTTCCTTTCTCATTTTTCATAGAACATTTCATGGGACATTTATTCTTTCGTTGTTTTTCTTTTCTTAATTCTTTACTTTACTTGTGTAAATTATGTCAATCACACTTTAACATATATAGCACATATTACTTATATATCATCACACCACATCACATCATAACAAACAAAAACACGTTTAGTTATATGTAAACAATTATTCTCTGTTTATCTTATCATTTGCATCATTCTATCTATCGTATTTTATCATCAAACTCCTATCGATCATAGCCTATCGTTCTATTTCATCAATCACATCTTATCGTTATGTTCTAATCCTTTCATCATAACCTATTATTTCTTCTCTTTCTTGTCTAATTCTTTGCTTTCATATCATTTTTCATAAAACACCTATCATTTCATTCTCATAAAACATAGCCTTTCTTAATTCCTTTCATCACTGATCATCGTTACTCTATCAATCATAACTTAACTTCCATAAAACTTTTCATAAAACATCTATTCTTTCCTTTCGTACCTCATCTCTTTCTTATGCATTCTATAATAACATTCTCGTTCTTACTCTTTCCATTCTTCTATCTCTCTTACTCACATCTTTATTCTCATAAAACTTTTATAATACCTTTCCTTCGTAATTCAATATATATATATATTTATAAATTATTAATTAAAACCTATCTTTTAACATCATCATAGCATTACTATAACATCATCATAAATCACATCATGACATTTGCTTACAAAACATATAAATACGATAAGCTTGTTCATAGTTGCAGATGGGTAAATGTCTAAACTTACTTATAGCGTGCTTATCCTCTTCTTGGAATTCATAGACGTCCTTTGTCGCTTCTGGATTGGGTTCCTACAGACAAACTTTGTCCGTTAATCACATTTTCATTTATAGCTTTTATTTTATTAAAAAACTTGATTCTAATCTTCTAACCCTTAATTATAGTCTTAGGACAGCTTTTTAAACCTTAATGGCCATTTTTGAATTTTTCTCCAACTTTTTGAAAAATTACGATTTTACCCCTAACTTTTGATAAAATTACAATTTTACCCTTGACGTGATTTTTCATAACTTAAACCTCAATTTTGGCTTTTACAAACTTCATTACCCTATTCCGGGGTCATTGGGGCTCTTTTCCCATAATTTGAGAGTTTTGGGGCAAAATGACCATTTTGCCCTGGTCATTTTGCCCCTGATAGGTCGTTTAACCATAACATTTTCATTTTCATGCTTATGCTGGATTTTCTAAACCCAAAATCATCTAATTAACTTTTTAAATCTTATCGGACCTTTTCCGGATCAATTCTTATTATTTTGTCAATTTTCACATTCCCGGCTCTCGGGAAGTACTATTCCGACCTAAGAGTCGGTTTCATGTTTTTCTTGCGTTTTAGGGTTTTGAAGGGTCGGTTTACTAATCGTAATTTACCCATTCCTTTTTCCATGCCATAATTCCTCGAGGGGCTCGGGTTACCTTCCTAATCATATTTTACCCCTCGTAGTGCCGTTTTTAGAAATTTCGGCAGAATTTCCCCTTACTTTTTGAGGTTCCAGCATTTGGAAAACGCCTGAAAACCATCTATCCTGATCTAATTCTATCACATACTATACCAGAGGCCTAGATTTTACGTAAAACTCATATTGTTTACGTAAAATCGTTACATTATCATATATTTTTCTTTTCCTCCATTACAGCAATTTTCTTCTTTTTACATACATTCTTTTTCATAATTTTCATACCAATAATCATAAAATCATATAATAGTCCCAAAGAATTAAATTGTGGAATGTAAAAAGGTCGGGATTTATACCGAATTGCAGTCCGGTCTCGACGGCATAAACCCTAATTCTTCATTCTTCATATTTGAGGTCCCGTCTTGCAATTCCGACTCCGCGGATGCGTCCGGAACATCGAAAATAGGCCAACGGGCCATTTTTCAATTTTTCGATTACTGGTCGTCGTTGACTGGCGTTGACCGGCGGCGACGGTGGAAAGTGAGTAGTCCATCTTGAAGATCTCGACGAGAGGAATCTATTGATGGCTTCAATTTCACCATTCGACACCTCTATCGCCAGAAATCGCCCCTCAAAAAATCGGTCACGGCGGTGGCTTTGGAACTCCGCCGTGCCGAGGTTATGGCGTGCAATTGACTTGGGGCTTTTGCTCCCCTCTTCACAGCGAGCATTTCTGTACTGGTGGCGCGACTCAACATCGTCGGAAACGGCGAGTTCCACAGCGGTGACGTCGCGGCTTTGGGCTGCGCGATCCGGCAGCAGTTGGGCTGAAACACTACCTGGGTTTTGTTCTACTCTTCACCACGAGTCTTTTGGGACTGGAATCACCTTGATTGGATGTCGGACGGCGGAGATACGGCGTCGCGAAGTTTCCGGTGGCTGGCGGCTTCGGGCGGCGCGTGCGGTGGCGTGCAGCGGCCGTTCCGTCGCGTCGACCCACCGTCGAATTCAGCTCGGCGAGAGCTTTCCAACGGTGCCGGCGGTGTCGTGAACGGAGGCCGTACGTGAAAGTTGGTTACTGTACACGTGCGGATAGAGAGAGAAAGAGAAGGGAGGAGAGAGAGTGTGTATGTGGACAAATGAGGAAATTTCACTTTTTTTCGCTCTTTATATATTTTTTCGTCCAAAATTTCAACATGGGCTTTCCTGACTAATTTAGGCATCCTGAATCCAAATATATCAGTTTTATTTTGATCTGAGGTCATCTTGTCCAGTTTCCGATACTGTAAATTCTCGGTCAAAAATTACCCTTGTGCTCAATTATCAAATTTGAGCGTGCTGATAGGTTATCCTAACTAATTTGGGAGTGCTGAACCTAAATTTATCAGTTTTATGTCAAGATAATATCATCTTGACCTACTTCTTGATACTGTGAGTGGCACACACGTGTACACACATAATATCATTATCAATCATTTTTCATCCTTTAATATTGTTAGAACATTTTATTTAGTTCTAAACAATATTTAATCTCTTAATTTCACATTTTAACGCTTAAATTTATTGTGTATTTATTTTTCGAGAAATATGAATTTTTTCGGTTATCACATGTTCAGCAAGTGATGCAAAGTACATTTTCCACGAATCATCCAATGAATGCTACATCTATTTGGAAAATCAAAATCTGACTGCTTCAGCTCCGTAAATGTATTGTGTTTATGGGTATTAACCATCTAACATATTGTATTGCATCTATGATTACATTTTAAGAGGAGAGGAGCAAAATTCTGGCATTCTTATATAGACCTGACTAGTGAAAACTCTTCGAAGACATGTGCGGTACAGGAAAGGGTAAAAGAATTGATGAGGACTGCTCATTTCGCTGGCATATTCTTGTACTTCAGTCTCATCTCTAAATTAGGCCATAACAAATAAATGTTATTACAACTCCTTAATTTCTAATTAAGCTTCTAAGCAAATGTTGATTATTCTCTTAACAAAATGTTGACTAAGTACTAATTGAGCTCCTTTGGATTTTTGACCAATTCATTTCGCTTATAGCATAGATTTGCATAGGATCAGTGGTAGGGTTTGGAACTAATGAGTGGTGGAACAGAGGGTAAGCTAGGCTTCACCAAATTTCACTGTACGTATCCAACAAGATTACTACTGAAAAAATAATGATAATAATAATAATTAAACATTTTAGATATAATTCAAGATTCAAAGATTTCCAACATGCTATAATTTTGAAACATGATTTTCTCAATGTTATTGTCTCAATTTCTTTCTTGCCAATATTTCATTTGTACCATTTAGAGTCGATGCATATTGCATAAGACGTAACTGTTTCTTCAATGACCATTACAGACTGCACATACAAACGAAAAGGACTTTGGGGAGAAAAATCATTAGGCTGCAAGGGCAACCGAGCAGCGAACATTGCATGACCACTTACCAGCACCACAATCTTTAATTGTCCCATCTTTTGAAATAGAAAACACTGAAACATTTGAAGATGGAACGTTGTTGCGAAAATATTTTGTACAATCTTGATGGTGCATCATGATAAATTATGTAACAGGAGACTAAGATGAATTCTTGAGAATGTTTTCAATAATGCTTCATTATGTTGGCGACACGATAAAGCACCTTGTACTAATACTATTGCAACTATGATTTTGTTTTTGTGTTAATTCATGCGATTCCAACAAGGCGTATATTTTTTTAAAAAATTTTTTATGAAACGAGTAGTGCTAGTGATAAGAGAAAAGGAACCACATCCCAACTAGGTTGGTACCCAATTCCCAATCCCATCTCACATTTCACCACCAGCTATTATTAGAAAAGTGAAAACCAGATATTACAAAAGGATCCAGTACAATTCAAAGAGGAAAAAAGATGAAGCAAAAGGCCAATTGACTAACATCACACCAACTGGGCCAAGCATAAGAAGAAAATACAAGCACCACAATAGGATCTACTCCCTTAGAAAGAGAGGCCTCATTAAAACCTAAGTAAGCAAAAACCCAATGGGAAAAAAACTTGCCTAGGAAAAAGAGTGCATGATCCTAATAATGGAATTTGAAACATAAAATTCGCTCAAATAAGCAATATCTCTTGCGACAAAATCGCTGTCATCATTTGGAGAAGTACGACACCAATTTACAATGCCCAAAAGAACTGCTTTAGCTGAAAAAGGAACAATTTGCCACTTGATCACACTGCATGCTTTCTGATAGAATTTGGAAAGAACCGCCTGCCATTTTTGCCAACAAGCTTCGGACGATCTCCAAGGAACAACGACCTGCCCTTGCAATAAACAATCAACCACATAAGAAAAGTCTCTTTCAAAACAAGGTTTTTAAATTCAACAAGTTTTATGACGTGAGTAATTGTACTCTGTGCAATTGACATTGATAACATATAACTGCACTGCTCGAGAAAACACTAAAAGAAACATACCCAAATGCAAACAAGTAGTAATTGACTATATAAATAAAGTATTACACGTGACTCTGTCCACAAGAAAGTAGATCAATTTTTCATGCAAGTCCCAACGAGATTTTTGCATCCATATAAAAGGTAAAACATATATTAATTTTGGTACTTGTAAAGGCACTAAAAGATACACAAGAGCAGACAAACATTGGCCAGTAAATAAATATATATGACGGAAAAAGAGACTAAAACAGGAAAAAACAGAGTAGGAGAAAGAAACTGAACAGAGAAAGGGACAAATAACCTGGCAAGCTCAATTTCTGCATTGCCTAATCTCCATTCTTGGTGGAATTCCTCTGAAAGTCTTGCGAAACCATCCCAGCCTCTTTGTGATCACCGTGTCGCCAAGAGCAACGCCAACAACAAACCCGCTTATACCTCCAGCCAAAATAAATTTCCAGTCCAATTCAATCAAAGAGCCCGAATCATCATCTTCTTCAACAGCTGAAGGTGGCAGTGGCAGGGCCTTGGAATCTTCACATTTCTTGGATAATGGAATCCCACATAAGCCTGGATTACCCTCAAAAGAAGTATTCTCAAAAGTACCGAATTGGTTTGCTTGTGGTATCGGCCCTGTGAGATTGTTATGAGAGACATCAAAAATTTGGAGGAATGTGAGTCGCGTCAGTTGCTGAGGAATCTCGCCTGAGAGGTTATTGTGAGAAAGGTCCAATGATTCCAGCTCCATTAAGTTCTCCAAGGACGAGGGAATCCAACCCATAAGATTGTTAAAGGACAAATTGAGCGAGCGAAGAGCTTTAAGGTCTCCAATGAATTGAGGAATCTGTCCGATGAATTTGTTGCAGGAGAAGTCAATCTCTGCAAAGTTCTCTTGAATCACTTCATAATGTCTTTCCAGGCCCTTGTTGACAATTGCAATGGAGTAGGTATAGTTAAAACGCTGCGATACATAAATTCCGGTCCGATTAACAACTTGCTCTGCCTTCATATATCCCAATTCCCCAATGCTGATAGCTTTCATTCCACTCCAAATAAGTATGTAGTGAAAAGGCAATTTACCAGTAAAACTATTGTAAGAGAGATCAATGACACGTAACTTGGGGAACAAAAAACTTTGTTTGGGCTTCTTGATAACACCATAGAACCCATTATGTCGTAGATTCAAAAGTCTGAACTCGGGAAGAGTCCCCAGCCAAGTAGGAAACACATCGATAAGTTGATTTTCTCCCACATCAAGATACTCAAGCATCGTACAAGCAGCCAAAGATCTTGGTAATTTCCCCTTAAATTTATTCCTATTGAGATCCATCATCTTTAAATTACTTGGAGACGTGCATACTTGAGGAATGGCACCATCAAAAAAATTGTCTTCCAAATTTAACACGGACAAGGAATTAAGCTTAACCAAACATGGCGGAATCGTGCCATTCAAGTTGTTTGAAGACAAATCAAGTTGGTGAAGAGAACTCAAATTGCACACTAACAGAGAGACTTCTCCAGTTAGCCTATTATTTGAGAAATAATATAATTGAATGGATGTTGGTGCAATCGGCAACCATCCATGAAACAAGTTAAAACTAAGGTTCAATTCCCAGAGATTGATCCATGGAAGGAATACTGGTGCTGGTTGGGGAAAGTCTACTAGGAAGTTCCCCTGAAGGAAAAGGAATTTCAAAGTTTCCACACTTGTATTCCACATCCATTTTGGAATATGACCATGAATTTTGTTACCAGAAAGATTCAGCCACTCCAATTTATTTTGATACTTAAGGAAATTTGGGAACTCACTTAAGTTGCAAGAAGCCAATCCCAGACCCATGAACTTTGAAGTTGTTGCATTTATGTTTCTTTGGTCAAAACCCAGAGATAATTTATTATCATTTAGGTGCAGGTCGAAAAGACTTTTCATGGTAAAGAACATGTCAAATTCCACTGTACCACTGAGCCTGTTAGTGTATAGAAAAAGTCTCTGCAAATTCGTGAGTTGGGATAATGAATGCGGAATGGAACCACGAAATTCATTTTGACTAAGATAAAGCTCAGTAAGTTGGGTGAGGTTTCCTATCCAAGTGGGAATTGGGCCAGTTATGTGATTATCATGAAGGCTTAAATAACTGAGTTGGCTAAGATTTTGAAAAGAAGAAGGGATATAACCATATAGATTGTTTTGTTGAAGGTCCAGAGTCTTTAGTTGTGTGAGGGTTCCCAGCCAAGATGGGATTGGACCAGTAAGTTGATTGCCAAGAAGACGTAATTCAGTGAGTTTGGTAAGCTTTTGAAAAGAAGATGGGATACTGCCACTTAAATTATTGTCATCCAACCATAAACCACTGAGGCGGGAAAGGTTTCCTAGCCAAGATGGAATTTGACCACCCAAATGGCTCCTCCCTAGATCGAGATAAGTAAGTTTGGTAAGCTTACCAAGCGAAGATGGTAAAGGCCTTGAAAAGTTGCATCTCCGAAGACATAACGTCTGCAGTGATTCAAGCTTTTCAATTGATGATGGTATAATTCCCGAGAAACTTGTCTCTGAAAGTATCAATGCTTCAAGAGGACTCCGTTGGTGGAATTCAGGCAAATAACCAGTGAGATTCTTGTTCCATCCTAGTTTAAGAACTTGTAGATTTGGCAGATGAAAAATGTTCACAGGAAACTTGCCATACAATCCACAATTTTGCATAAAAAGCCCTTTCAAAGAAACAAAATTGGCTAGGAAATCGGGGACTGTTGATGGCATATAAACGGAAGTGAGACGAAGCCACTCTAAGCTTGTTAAGTTTTGTGTAAGGCTTCTCAGGCTTGGATTTTTAAGTTCCAACAACCGATATTTTGGAGGGTCATCGTCGCTGAAATTAGAAGATAGGTCGAGGATATTCAATTTGGATAGATTTGAAATTTCAGATGGAATTTGGCCATAAAATCTCGAATCTGAGAGGTTTAGATACGTCAAACCGGGAAATTGCCCAATGACAGAAGGAATGGGAGAGTAGTTGAAGTGATTATCGGCAAGATTCAACTTCTGGAGATGAACAAGGCGAAAGAGGCTGCTATTGGAGTTGATAGAGCCGTAGAGACAACTGCTGTTGAGAACAAGGCCAATCACATGTCCCGTCTTCTCATCGCACACGACGCCATCCCAAGAGCAGCAGTTGCTACTCTCTCCTTCAGATTTCCACGACAGGATCTTAGGATAAGCACCCTCATAAACAGAGACAGATCTGTTGATGACAAAGCTTTGCTTGAACTGCAACAACGCAGACCTTTCATCATCGTGGCAAGACAACTGCACAGAGGAAGTAACAGAAGAGTTAGCAAACACATGAGCATCAAACAACGAAAAGTTAAAGAGTAGGCACACCAACGAAGGCAGCCACAACAACAGCCCCATTATATTGCTTGGAAATGTTTTTTTTTTTTTTTTCTTTCGTACTTTTTTACTGTGTTTTATGTTTCTCTGAGCAAAAAGCAGAGCAACTGTGGAGATACCTATAGACACGAATTCAGATTCTATACGACCATGTCAGCAGAGATATTTTCATGACAGGAGTATATGGTTAATTAATGAAAAGCCATGTCCTTTGACAGTTGACATGTTGTCGTTTTGTCGTTTTAAAAGTCCATGTCTTTTAAGTCTAATCGCCCGTTTGAACACCGATTTGAATAAGAATTCTATCAATTCTACTCTAAAACACCTAATTTATATCTCACTTTCCCCCTTTTTAATTTTCTTGAAATTCAAAGTTTAAAGTCCATAATTTTCTGAATTCGAATCAAACTTGCACCTAAATATATTGAATTTATTTGCCTTATAATTGTTTATTTTCTTCTACTATTATTATTACTCTATTTACGTTGTAGTAATAATAATAATAATAATATATTTAATAATAATATAACATCACATTAATTAAAAAATCTTGTTAGTTAAATATGTGTCATAATGTTATTGTAAAGATGATAATGAGAATATAAATAAGGAAACACATGAACAAAATATCTCTATCCGACACACTTGGACTAAAAAAAAAAAAAGAAAACAATACATGCCTAACAAAAATTCAATGAAATTACATGTGTAATTCAACAAAATAAATAATCAAACAACCCCATATGTAGTATATAATTCAAGATTTTTTGTTGCTTCCAAATAATAATTTTTGTGGATTATAGTGATTTCTCGCTTTTCACATTATAACTAATAAATATCATTCATATAAAAAAGATTTTGAGAAATATTAATTATCTTCTCTTTCTCTCTTTAATGCATGAGGGTTAGAGCTTATTAATCGTTTTCCTCTCTTGAAGCTGGACTCTAATGGCAACCTTCATCTTGTCACTGATTCTTAGCCTTAGGGGTGGTGGTGGGAATCATATGGTGAAGGACTTGGTATGTGACGTCCCGTACGTTACAATACCATCCAGCCGAGCTTTGATGCCGACCGTGATAGCTGGCAACCTCGTGGGTCGTCATCCTCTTACTTAACATACTTAACATTCCATTTTTTAATGTTCTCTTTTTAAAGCGGAAGTAATTTCTATAGCAATTTTTTTTTACTTACATATTGTACCTATATCTCTATCATATTCTTATAACATATAATTCATAAATTTCTTTCTTTCAACTTCCTTTTTGAACGCTCAGCGAAAGACTCATGGTAGTACCATACCCTCACCCAGTCCCTTGGCACATGCAGATCCGTCCGTTGTCTATCATATTACTTTAAACTAATAAGTTACTTACCTGCAACATATGAATAACTAATGAGCTAGATGCTCAGTAAGTTCAAACATACATTCATTAACTTATAAATACTAGTTATATATATTATTACTAGAATATATGACATCACGTATAGACACATCATACACATCATCAAAACATAACATCGAAACATAACATAATATGTTAGCCTCTTCATGCTCATTTATCTCTTCGCTCATTGTTCTTATCATTCTATCGATCATCTCTTATCATTCTATTTTAATCTCTTCATTTCTTTTCTTTTCATTCCTATCATTTCTTAACTTTCCGTTCTAAACATTCTTATCTTTTTTATCGTTTTATCATCATTTCTTAACATTTCGTATCTTAAAAGCTAGTAACATATACACTAGCATAACATCACGTAAAAAAAAAACATGTCATTCACATCATACACATAACATCAAATACATCACATCATATATATTAATTCTATTATGTTCTTTTAAGTTTCGTTTTATTATTTATTTATTTTTCATCGATTTTATTATGTCATTCTTTCCTGTCGTTCGTTTCTTTTGTTATCATTCTTTACTTTTCTTTTCTTTTCATATCATTTCTTTTCTGTTCACTTTCCTTTCCTTTCTTTTCTTTTCACTTTCCTTTAGTGGGCTGTTGCTGGTCGCACCTTAAAGATTACCGCTTCCTTCTCTGAGGGGGTGATCTTTAACTACCGCACTTTCGGGGTAGCACCACATCTGCGTGGAGAATATAGACATTAACCTCACCTACGGAAGGCCGGTACGCCAACAACTTAAGTTTTCAGTCTTATTATCTTGTATGCTTTTATTTTTCTTATATTGATTTTTTGTTGTACATCTTTTTCATGACATTCATAATCTTTCCTTTCTCATTTTTCATAGAATATTTCATGGGACATTTATTCTTTCGTTATTCTATCTTTCTTTCGTAATTCTTGCTCATTGACATCTCATTCTTTCATTCTCATTTTGTAAGACATATATCGTTGTTTCATGTTGTTATTTTTCTTTTCTTAATTTTTTACTTTACTCGTATAAATTATGTCAGTCACACTTTAGCATATATAGCACATATTAATTATATATCATCACATCACATCATAACAAACAAAAATTCATTTAGTTATGTGTAGACAATTATTCTCTGTTTATCATTTGCATCATTCTATCTATCGTATCTTATCATCATACTCCTATCGATCATAACCTATCGTTCTATTCTATCAATCACATCTTATCGTTATATTCTAATTCTTTCATCATACCTTTCATCATTACCTATCATTACTTCTCTTTCTTGTCTAACTCTTTGCTTTCATATCATTTTTCATAAAACACCTATCATTTCGTTCTCATAAAATATACCCTTTCTTAATTCCTTTCATTACCGATCATCATTACTCTATCAATCATAACTTAACTTCCATAAAACTTTTCATAAAACATCTATTCTTTCCTTTCACATCTCATCTCTTTCTTATGCATTCTATAATAACATTCTCATTCTTACTCTTTCCATTTTTCTATCTCTCTTTCTCACATTTTTACTCTCATGAAGCTTTTATAATACGTTTTCTTCGTAACTCAATATATACATATATATTTTTTATAAATTATTTATTAAAACCTATCTTTTAACATCATCATAGTATTGCTATAGCGTTAATATAGCATCATCATAAATCACATCGTGACATTTGCATACAAAACATATAAATACAATAAGCTTGTTCATAATTGCAGACGGATAAATGTCTGAACTTAGTCATAGCGTGCTTATCCTCTTCTTAGAATCCATCAACGTCTTTTGTCGCATCTGAATCGGGTTCCTACAGACAAACTTTGTCCGTTAATCACATTTTCATTCATAACTTTTATTTTATTAAAAAGCTTGATTCTGATCTTATAACCCTTAATTATAGCCTTAGGACAGTTTTTTAAACCTTAATGGCCATTTTCGAATTTTTCTCTAACTTTTTGAAAAATTACGATTTTACCCCTAACTTTTAATAAAATTACAATTTTACCTTTGGTGTGATTTTTCATAACTTAAACCTCAATTTTGGCTTTTACAAACTTCATTACCCTATTCCGGGGTCATTGGAGCTCTTTTCCTATAATTTAAGAATTTTTGGATAAAATGACCATTTTGCCCCTGGTGGGTCGTTTAACCATAATATTTTCATTTTCATACTTAGGCTGGATTTTCTAAATCCAAAATCATCTAATTAACTTTTTAAATCTTATCGGACCTTTTCCGGATCAATTCTTATCATTTTGCTAATTTTTCACATTCCCGGCCCTCGAGAAGTATTATTTCGACCTAAGAGTCGGTTTACTAATCGTGACTTGCCCATTCCTTTTTCCATGCCCTAATTCCTCGAGAGGGCTCGGGTTACCTTCCCGATCATATTTTTACCCCTTGTTTCCCATATTACCCCTAGTGCCGTTTTTAGAAATTTCGGTAGCATTTCCGCTTAATTTTTGAGGTTCCAGCATTTAGGAAACGCCTGAAAACCATCTATCCTGATCTAATTTTATCACGTACTATACCAGAGGCCTAGATTTTACGTAAAACTCATACTATTTACGTAAAATCGTTACATTATCACATATTTTTCTTTTCCTCCATTACAGCCATTTTCTTCTTTTTACATACATTCTTTTCTATAATTTTCATACCAATAATTATAAAATCATATAATAGTCCCAAACAATTAAATTGCAGAACGTAAGAGATTGGGATTTATACCGAATTGCAGTCCGGTCTCGACGACATAAACCCTAATTCTTCGTTCTTCATATCTGAGGTCCCGTCTTGCAAATCTGACTCCGCGGATGCGTCCGAAACGTCGAAAATAGGCCAATAGGCCAAACTTCCAAAATTAGTCAATGGTTGCCGTTGACCGGTGTTAACCGGCGTTGACTGGCAGCGACGATGGAAGGTGGGTAGTCCATTTTGAAGATCTCGACTAAAGAAATCCATTGGTTGTCTCAATTTCATGTTTGGAGGCCTCTATCGCCGGAAAATCCCCCTCGAAAGATCGGCGATGGCGGCGGCGACGGCTTTGGAACTCCGCCGTGCCGTGGTGGTTTTCCAAAATTACCTTGGGGCTTTTCTTCCCCATGTCGAGGCGTCCCTTTCTGCACTGGTGGCGCACCTCAACATCGCCGGAAACGGCGAGTCTCGTGGCGGCGATACGACGGTGATGGCGTGAGCTACGGCGGCGCAATCTGGCCGTCGTTGGGCTGAAAGAAGGCTTGGGTTTTGTAGTACTCTTCATCATGAATCTTTTGGGACCGGAATCATGGCAATCGGAGCTCGGACGGCGGAGAAATCTCACCGAAAAGATTTCGACTCTGGCGACCTTCAGGCGGCGCGTGCGGCAACGTGCGACGACTGTTCCATTGCGTCGACCCACCGTTGGACTCAGCTCGGCGAGAGCTTTCTAATGGTGCCGGCGGTGTCGTGAACGGAGGCCGTACGTGAAAGTTGGTTACTGTTCATATTTGAGAGAATTTTGGGGTAAAAATCTGATTTTTTTTTTTTGAAATTATGGGGAATTTCTGAATTTAACCCCAAAGATTTCCTATATATACTCCCTTCTCCAAAATTTTTAACTTGGGCTATCCTAACTAATTTGGACGTGCTGAATCCAAATTTATCAGTTTTATCTTAATCCGAGGTCATCTCAACCAGTTTCTAGTACTGCGTATTTTTTGCATTCCCGGTAGAAATTTCGGTTTTATGCTCCATTGACTAATTTGAGCGTCCTGATCCCAAATATATCAATTTCGGGTTGAAAAAATATCGTTTTGATCCTTTTCTCAATATTGTATATTTCCTGGTCAAAATTCCCTTTTTGTATTCCATAGCCTAATTTGAGCATACTGATTCCAACTATATCAGTTTGATGTCAAGATAATATTATTTTGACCTACTTCTTGATACTGTGAGTGGCACACACGTGTACACACATAATATCCCTATCAATCATTTTATATCCTTTAACATTGTTAGAACATTTTATTTAGTTCTAAACAATATTAAATCACTTAATTTCACATTTTAACGTTTAAATTCATTGTGTATTTATTCACCGAGAAATATAAATTTTCCCGGTTATTACATGGTAGAGGCGAGCCCATGTGAGGAAGATGAGCGTTGTGGGAATGAACAAGACAGGAATGAAATAGCTGATGGTGGTTCATCATCGTCATGCATCAAAGAGGCAACCCAGTTTCTCCAAACATTGTAAATCGTTTTATCAGCAATGACTCTTTTTGTGTGATTTTTTTTTGTCGTGTTTATGTTTCTATATAATAATGGCGATGTCTTTGCCTTCTTTTATTAGAGTGTTTTATTTTTGTTTACTTTTTCTAATAATAGAAGTGGTTTTCTCACATTTCGCATTGATTGTTTTTCAGTTAGATCTAAATCTTGATAGTGTTTTAGTCCCGCTAGAGTTGCTTCTATGGGGAGTTAGTAGTGACCCTAGTGCTATTGAGTCTTTACCCTTGATTGATCGAAAAATTTTTATAAATTATTAGCGCTTATTTTAAGAAGAGCCTTACATATGCTTAATTTTAATGTATCGAAGTATATATGCCAATTTATGGGTCTCAAGCATACGTTTTTCCCTTTAAATGTCATCAGAGTTTACTGATAAATCTGTTCTTATTGAAGGGTTTTGTCTCATGTAATATGAGATTTTGTCTTAAATAAAAAGCAGTGTTTAACCAATTTTATTTATTAGTTAATCTGATTGATCACATCTAATTGACTAATAGTGCATAAATTATTTAATATTCACCTCTTATTTTTCTTAATATTCACACATATTTTTTAATAAATATAACATTGATTTTGATAACTACATCGCAGATAATTGTCTAAAAGTTTCTTGTCTCATTAACCTCCTTTTTATTTGAGGGTACCTACGCATGACTAATAAACTTTCTAAACCTTTATTTGCGGCAGAGGGATAATGTTGATTCACAAGTTGAGGTGGATATAGTGAGGCTAACAGACAAATTAGAGATATATATATATATCTCCAAAAATTGTGGCAGAGATCAGAATCTGAACTTGTACGAAAGCATCTCTTAGACAACGTCGCCGTGACGATGGGGTCGTGAATAAAAAACAAATAATAATGTTTAAAACTCACTCACAGTTGTTTACGAATTTCACATCCACACATGCATATGTACAACGATCCGACATCTTCTCTTGTTTTTTGTCTTCTTGAAATTGTGAAGTTCTTACTGAGACTTTCTCAATCTTCGTAATAATTTTTACAAGAAAAACAGGAGAGACGATTTATTCTTTTTTTATTTTTAAAAATGTGATCACACATGTTATAGCTGGTCATTCTTGTAATAACGTAAAATTCCTTTTATTAATAAGAAAAATTATTTTATTGGAAAATAAAAGAAACAAAAAAAATCTTATAAACCTAAAACCAAAAACAAAAAAGGACAAAAACTAAAGCAAGAAATACAATTAAAAAAAAAAAAGCAAAGGAAAGGAAATAGTCTCCAATAATGTACCAGATATGCAAGATATAGTTATTAATTCTACGAAAAAATTGTTTTATATATTTTTATCAGTGATTAAATGTTTTTTTTTTTTTTAACTGGAGGGGAATTGATCTGTTATATATATATATATATATATCAAAGGTATAGATGCAGGATAACCACTCAGAGCATTTTCTATGGATTTTATTGCGGTGATTATTAACGATTCATATTTAAAGCTATAAGTACCATTACTTCAAGACTAATTTATAACAATTTGCGTGAAATTAATGAGGACTGATTGAGATAAAATATATATTCCGCATGCAAAAATTATTTTCACAGAGCTTCCATGTTTAAAAGAAAATCGTGGAATATTCATAGGGAAAGTTGACAAGTCAAAGTCGTCTCAAGTATCGCAGGTAATCTGCAAACTACCACAACCAATCGTAAATTTTTAGCTAAATGCTATAATCAACGATTAAGGTCCATATTTATATAAATATTATTATCAAAATTTAAGGTCCATAAATACACTGGCAGAGGGATATTAAAATGGGTAGGAGTTGTCAGTCACATTCAAAATCGATCATTCCATGTACGATTTTTACTAAAAACTTTAGTCCTTTTTCTTAAAGCTCGTTAGTCATATACAAAAGAATTAATAATAATAAATAAATTTTTGTGCAAGCCTTCACTAGGGTAGAATGCTGGGCTCTGTCGCACTATATATATATATATATCTCTCTCTCTACATAGAATCTTAATTAAGTGTACCTCTTTTTTTTTTTTCCTTTTTTTGGTAAAAATTTATGTGTGTTGTCCTATTTAGACTTATTTTTTTCTTTAAGGTTAATCTTGCCACATTAAAGCTTGAACAGCAATATAAATTTTGTTATCTAGCCTTGTGTGACGGATGCGAGAAGGTACAACTACTGACTAATGAATTTTCTAAACCTTCATTCGGGCCAGTGGATAACGATCCTTTCATAGGATTGAGATGGATTGAGATCCTTTCTAAATTAGATACAATTTATAGTACTTTATATCCCAAGTATAATACAATTGATTATATCAATAATACAAATTTTTTTCCCTGAGATATCAATAATACAATAATTGTTTCCTACGTACATACTTTATTCATATCTTATACGGTCATTATTTTGCTAATCAAGAGATGTAGAATTTTATTTAGTTGTAACACGAGATGTAGTCAGATTGTAACTTTCAATTATTATTAATTACTACACTCTCCACTTTGTCATTTAGGTTTAGTTTTCTTTTCTAGGGCTATGATCTAGTCGGATTATAAATATTTAAAATTTTCTTAGTTTTAATTACTTAATGTTTGTTCCAGATCTATGTTAAGAATTTTATTCTGTTATTAATACTTGTTAAAGCTTAATCACCTTTTGCATGATTTGTGATTTAATTTGAAACTAAAAAGTGATAATTAGATTAAACTTTGTTTAATTTATCATAAGATTGTCATAAATAAGAGATAGTTATAGGTCTTGCGTAGCATTATTAATTTTATGTTCTTAATGAATTAAGGTAAGTTTAGAGTTTGAGACCGAAAGGTGATAACTTGCTTGTTGTAGTATTTTTATTAATGCTTAAGAAAAATTAATAAATATTTTTATGAAATTCACTGGTAACATAGAGAATAGGTATTAGTTAATTAAGTTAGAGGATTTATATATGTTTAATTTGGTGAAGTTTAAAACATTAGAGCTTTTTTTTTTTTTTTTGCAAGTTGTCTCCTATTTAATTTTGTGTTTAGTTTTCTATTTGCTTTTTGGTCGTTCATAAAATAAGAGTTAAAATAATTTTAGTACTTAATAGTAATAATCCACGTGAGAACGATACTCTACTCACTCTTTTATTACTTATTAACGACATTGTTCACTTGCAATTTTCCAAAGATAATAACAATGGTTGGTGTGATGTCTACCTGTAACCACAGGGTTTAGTAGATTTTCTGCAAAGGACAGGATGCTTGGACGAAGGGGAAAAATTGATCAAAATGCTTAAAGCATAAATTTAATTTTTTTTTCTTTTTATTTATCTTCATTTAAAAGATTTAATGAGAGCTAAGCAGAATTGGAAAAATGTAGTCAAACTAGAGTGAGCCATAGAGGAGGTGGAGTGATGCAGCCGTAGAGGGTCATGAGAAGAAATGGAACAAACGAGGAGGTTGGTTGTTGTGTCAATCAGGACGAAGCTAGGAATTCCAATGAGGGGGGTCTATTTATAAATTTGTATAAAAACATATAGGCTAAAAAGAAAAAAGAAAAAGTTGTTGTTGGGGGGGGGGGAGGGTGGTGTTGTTGGGTTTGAGCGCTTAGGAGGGCAATATGTAAATTTATACAAAAATATATGGGTTAAATAGGAAAAAATAAAAAGTTGAGGGAGGGCTAAAACCCCCCTAGTCCCTCTTTAGCTTTGTATCTGGACTGTCAATGAGATTGATGGTTGCATGCGTACTAGGACTCGGGGGATTTAACCTTGTGGTAGTTATGTGAGCAAATGAAACTAGAAAAAAAAGTGTGCCTGGAAAAAAAAACAAAAAAAAGAAATTATTCCAATTGCATTTTTCTAATATCATCCAACAATTGACAAATTGGCTTGCAGTTTTCCACCACTTTCTCAAGCGAAGCTCACGCAAATGGGACCTGTGATTCTTGTTCAGCAAGTGATGCAAAGTGGTACATTTTTCACGAATCATCCAATGAATGCTAAATCTACTTGGAAAGTCGAAATCTGACTGCTTCAGCTCTGTAAATGTATTGTTTTTATGGGTATTAACCATCTAACATATTGTATCGCATCTATGATTACATTCTAAGTGAATAGGAGCAAAGTTTGTTGCATTCTTATTGTTGGTTTCAAAAACAATATTTTAAAAATTTTAACGAAAATAAGAGATCAAAATAATAAAAATTTTACAAATTTTCATTATTATTTTATAGTTATATTAATTTATTATATGAGAAAGAAATAAATAGAATTGTACTATCATATGATTAGGTTAATAACTTCGAAAGTACCTTAAATATCTGTCTTGTTCCATTAAGACCTCTAGTCGGTTAAGGCTTGAATATACGAAAGGATACATATTGACTTATAAACTTTCTAAACTTTCGTTTAGGCCAGAGGAATTAATGATACGACCTCTTCACAAGTCGACGTAGACGTTTAGTAACTCTCTCCGTAAACTGTTGTGGAGATTGAAGGCTAGCCTGGTACAAAAAGCAGTGTTTGGCCGACGTTATTTATTAATTAATCACTGATTAATCAGACAGTTAATGCATGAATTATTGAATACTCACCTCTTATTTTTCTTAATATTCATATATCTTTTAACAAATATAACATTGACAATAAAATATATCAGTGTCTAAAAGTTTCTTATCCTGTTAACCCTTTTTTTTTTTTTAAATATTTGAGGGTACCTACTCATGAATAAAAAAACAAATAATAGTGTTTAAAACTCACTCACAGTTGTTTATGAATTTCACATCCACACATGCATATGTACAACTATCCGACATCTTCTCTTGTTTTTCGTCTTTTTGAAATTGTGAAGTTCTTACTGAGGCTTTCTCAACCTTCGTCATAATTTTTGCAGAAAAAACAAGAAAGACAATTTCTTCTTTTTTTATTTTAAAAAATGTGATCACACCTGTTATAGTTAGCCATTCTTGTAATAACCTAAAATTCCTTTTGTTAATAAGATAAATTTTTTTGTTGAAAAATAAAAGAAAAAAAAGATCTTATAAACCTAAAACCAAAAAAAAAAAAGGAAAATAACTAATACTAGAAACACAGTTAAAAAAAAAAAAAAACAAAGGAAAGGAAAGAGTCTCCAATAATGTACCAGATATCCAAGATATGGTCATTAATCCTAAGAAAAAATTGTTTTATATTTTTTTTATCAGTAATTTTTTATTTATTTATTTTTTTTTACGGAGAAAGGAATTGATCTGTTATATATGTCAAAGATACAGATGCAAAATAACCACGCAGAGCATTTTCTGTGGATTTTATTGCGGCGATTATTTGCTATTCATATTTAAAACAATAAGTACCATTACTTCAAGACTAATTTATAACAATTTGCAGGAAATTAAGGAAAGGGACTGATTGAGATAAAAGATATATTCCGCGTGCAAAAATTATTTTCACAGAGCTTCCATGTTTAAAAGAAAATCGGGGAATATTCATAGGGAAAGTAGACAAGTCGAAGTCGTCTCAAGTCTCGCAGGTAATCTGCAAACTACCACAATAAATTGTAAATTTTTAGCTAAATGCTACAATCAACAATTAAGGTCCATATTTATATACTATCAAAATTTAAGGTCCATTAATACTGTGTCAGAGGGATATAAAAATGGGCAGGAGTGTCAGTCACATCCAAAATCGATTATTCCATGTAAGATTTTTACCATAAACTTTACTCCTTTTTTTTAAAGCTCATTAGTCTTATGCAAAAGAACAAATAATATTAAAGAAATTTTTGCGCAAGCCTTCACTAGAGTAGAATACCGGGCTCTGTCGCACTACATATATATATATATATCTCCATAGAATCTTATTTAAGTGTGTGTCTTTTTTTTCTTTTTTTGGTAAAAATTTAAGTGTGTGTCTCGTCCTATTTAGACTTTTTTTTCTTTAAGATTAATCTTGTCACATCAAAGCTTGAACGGCGGTATAAATTTTGTTATCTAGCCATGTGTGACGGATGCTAGAGGGTACAACTGCTTAGGGGATATTTGGAGAAAGTATTCAATTTTAATTTTACTTAAATATAATATAATTTTATACCAAATACAAATTTTACAACAGTGTTATGAAAACAATTACTATTTAAAATATTTTTAAAACAATCACATCGACTTTTCAATTCCACCATTTATCTCTACTTTTACCAATCACATCAACTTTTCAATTCTAAAATACTTTTCATCCAAACACATATTTCATTCAAATACAAAACAAATACTTTTCAACCAAATACAATATTCAAAAAATAAATTTCATTGAAATACAATCAAAATACAATGCGTTTACCAAACGCCCCCTTACTAATGAATTTTCTAAACCTTCGTTCAAGCTTGTGGATAATGATCCTTTCATGGGTTTGAGATGGATATTTTGATGCTAATAGACAAATTAGATACAATTTATAGTACTTCATTTCCCAAGCATAATATAATTAATTATATCAATTATATAATTTTGTTTTGAGAAATCAATAATACAATAATTATTTCCTAGGTACATACTTTATTTATATCTTATATGGTCATCATTTTGCCAATCAAGAGATGTAAAATTTTATTTAGTTGTAACGCGAGATGCAGATTGTAAATTTTAGTTATTACTAATCAATACACTTTATACTATGTCATTTAGGTTTAGTTTTCTTTTTTTAGGATAATGATCTAGTCGGATTATGATTATTTAATTTTTCTTACTTTTAACTAATTAATATTTATTCTAGTTTTATGTTGAGAATTTTTTCTGTTATTAATTTTTGTGAAAGCTTAATCACCTTTTGTATAATTTGTGATTTAATATGAGACTGAGAAGTGATAATTAGATTAGACTTTGTTTAATTTATCATAAAATTGTCATAAGCTAGTGATAGTTATGGGTCTTGTGCAACATTATGAATTTCTTGTTGTTAATAAATCAAGTTAAGTTTGGATTTTGAGATCGAAAGATGATAGCTAGCTTATTGTAGTATTTTTAATAATGTTTGAGAAAGATTAATAAATATTTTCATGAATTCGCTAGTAACATAAGGAATATTAGCTGATTAAGTTAGAGAAATTAAACATAATTAATTTGGCGAAGTCTAAAACCTTAGAGCTTTTTTTTTTTTTTTTTGTAGGTTTCTCCTATTTAATTTTATGTTTAGTTTTCCATTTGCTTTTCGATCATTCATAAAATTAGAGTTAATTTAATTTTCATACTTAATAGCAATATTCCTCGTAGGAACGACACTCTATTCACTACTTTATTACTTATTAATAATATTGTGCACTTGTAAATTTTCCTATGATAATAATAATGGTCGGTGTGATTTCTACCTATAACCACAGGGTTTAGTAGTTCTTCTGGGAAGGACCAAATGCTTGTACAAAGGGGAAAAATTGATGATAGGAATTGTAGAGAATGAGAATATAAATAAGGGAATACATGAACCAAATATCTCTATACGGCACTTGGACTAAAAACAAAAAAAAGAAAATAATACATGCCTAACAAAAATTCAATGAAGTTACATGTGTAATTCAACCAAATAAATAATCAAATAACCCCATAAGTAGTATATAATTCAAGATTTTTTGTTGCTTCCAAATAATAATTTTTGTATACTATAGTGATTCTTGCTTTTCACATTATAAATAATAAATATCATTCATATAAAAAATATTTTGAGAAATATTAATTATCTTCTCTTTTTCTCTTTAATGTGTGAAGGTTAGAGTTTGTCAATTGTTTTCCTCTCTTGGAGTTGGACTCTAATGGCAAACTTCATCTTGTCGTTGGTTTCTCAACCTTAGGGATGGTGGTGGGAATCATATGATTAAGGACTTAGTAGAGGTGAGCCCAAGTGACCAAGATGGGCATAGTGGGAAGGAACAAGACAGGAATGAAATGGCTAGCAGTGGTGCATCATCGTCGTGCGTCAAGGAGGTCTTGTAGTGGCTCGACTTTGACAAGCTAGTTTCTCCAAACATTGTGGATCATTTTATTGGAAATGACTTTTTCTGTGTGATTGGGGTTTTTTTTTTTTTTTTTGGTTTATGTTTCTACATAATAATGACAATGTCTTTGCCTTCTTTTATCTGGGTGTTTTACTTCTTTTTTTTAATAACAGAAGTGTTTTTCTCACATTTTGCATTAATTGTTTTTTTGTTAGATCTAAGTCTTTTGTAGAGTTTTGGACCCGCTAGAGTTACTTCTATAGGGAGTTTGTAGTGGCCCTAGTGCTACTGAATCTTTGCCCTCGATTGATCATGTGACGCCCCCCACGTACGTTACCATACCAACCAGCCGAACTCTGACGCCGACCGTGATGGCTGGCAACCTCGTGGGTCGTCATCCTCTTACTTAACATACTTAACTTTCCATTCTTAACGTTCTCATTTTGAAACGGAAGCAATTTCTATAGCAACTTTTTTTTTTAAACTTACATATTATGTCTATATCTCTATCATACTCTTATAACATATAATTCATAAATTTCTTTCTTTCATCTTCCTTTTTGAACGCTCAGGGAAAGACTCATAGTAGTACCATACCCTCGCTCAGTCCCTTGGCACGTGCAGATCCGTCCGTTGTCCATCATATTACTTTAAACTAACAGGTTGCTTACCTGCAACACATGAACAACTAATGAGCTAGATGCTCAGTAAGTTCAAACATACATTCATTAACTTATAAATACTAGTAATATATATTATTACTAGGATATATGACCTCACGTATATACACATCATACACATCGTCTATACATATCCTCGAAACATAACATATTATGTGAGCTTCCTCATGCTCATTTATCTCTTTGCTAATCATTCCCGTCATTCTATTGATAATCTCTTATCATTCTATTCTGATCTCTTCATTTCTTTGCTTTTTATTCCTATCATTTCTTAACTTTCTGTTCTAATCCTTTATGACTTTTCTATCACTTTATCATCATCTCTTAACCTTTCATATCTTAAAAGCTAGTAACATATACACTAGCATAACATCACGTGAAAACGTGTCATCCATACATATAACATCAAATACATCGCATCACATATATTAATTCTATTATGTTCTTTTAACTTCGTTTTATTATTTATTTATTTTTCATCGATTTCATTATGTCATTCTTTCATATCGTTCGTTTCTTTTCTTATCGTTCTTTACTTTTCTTTTCTTTTCTTTTCGTATCATTTCTTTTCTTTTCTTTTCTCTCTCCTTTCCTTTCTTTTCTTTTCTCGCTCTTTTCCTTTCTTTTCTTTTCACGCTCTTTTCGTTTGTTTTCTTTCCACTTTCCTTTGGTTGGGGCCGTTGTTGGACGTACCTATTTGCGCGCGGACAGTGGGAGGAGGGGGAGCTACCCACCAACCTACCTCACAGTCACATAAAACCTCACCTTCGGGGCTGGTCCAACCTATAATCTACCACACCTTCGGGGTAGTACCACATCAATGCGGAGGATATAGACCGGAAGTCTCGACCTTGTAGGGAGACCGGTACCCCAACAACTTAAGTTTTCAGTCTTATTATCTTGTAGGCTTTTAAATTTCTTATATTGATTTTTCGTTATACATCTTTTTCATGACATTCATCATCTTTCATTTCTCATTTTTCATAAAATATTTCATGGAACATTTGTTCTTTCGTTGTTTTTCTTTTCTTAATTCTTTACTTTACTTGTGTGAATTATGTTAATCACACTTTAGCATAGCATATATAGCATATATTACTTATATATTATCACACCACATCATATCATAACAACCAAAAACACATTTATTTATGTGCAGACAATTATTCTCTGTTTATCTTATCATTATATTCCTATCGATCATAGCCTATCGTTCTATTCTATCAATCACATCTTATCGTTATATTCTAATCCTTTCATCATAACCTATCATTGCTTCTCTTTCTTGTCTAACTCTTTGCTTTCATATCATTTTTCATAAAACATCTATCCTTTCGTCCTCATAAAATATCCCTTTCTTAATTCCTTTCATCACTGATCGTCGTTGCTCTATCAATCATAACGTAACTTTCATAAAACTTTTCATAAAACATCAATTCTTTCCTTTCATATCTCATCTCTTTCTTATGCATCCTATCATAACATTCTCGTTCTTACTCTTTCCATTCTTCTATCCCTCTTTATCACATCGTTACTCTCATAAAGTTTTTATAATGCCTTTCCTTTATAATTCAATATATACATATATTTATATATATATATTTTTTATAATTATTTATTTAAAACATATCTTTTAACATCATCATAGCATTGCTATAGCATTTACTATAGCATCATCATAATTCACATCATAACATTTGCATACAAAACATATAAACAAGATAAGCTTATTCATAGTTGCAGACGGGTAAATGTCTGAACTTACTCATAACGTGCTTATCCTTTTCTTAGAATCCATCGACGTCCTTTATCGCGTCTGGATCGGGTTCCTACAGACAAACTTTGTCCGTTAATCACATTTTCATTCATAGCTTTTATTTTATTAAAAAGCTTGATTCTGATCTTATAACCCTCAATTATAGCCTTAGGACAACTTTTTAAACCTTAATGGCCATTTTCAAAATTTTCCCCAACTTTTGAAAAATTACGATTTTACCCCTAACTTTTGATAAAATTACAATTTTACCCTTGACGTGATTTTTCATAACTTAAACCTCAATCTTGGCTTTTACAACTTTATTAACCTATTCCAGGGTCATTGAGGCTCTTTTCCCATAATTTGAGAATCTTTGGGCAAAATGACCATCTTGCCCCTCATGAGTCGTTTAATCATAACATTTTCATTTTTATGCTTAGGCTGGATTTTCTAAACCCAAAATCATCTAATTAACTTTTTAAATCATATCAGGCCTTTTACGGATCAATTCTTATCATTTTACCAATTTTTCACATTCCCGACCCTCGGAAAGTACTATTCCGACCTAAGAGTCAGTTTCATGTTTTCATTGCGTTCTAGGGTTTCGAAGGGTCAGTTTACTAATTATAACTTGCCCCTTCCTTTTTCCATGCCCTAATTCCTCGAGGGGGGCTCGGGTTCCCTTCCCGATCATATTTTACCCCTCGTTTTCCCATATTACCCCTGGTGTCGTTTTTAGAAATTTCGATAGCATTTCTGCTTAATTTTTGAGATTCTAGCGTTTAGGAAACGCCTGAAAACCATCTATCCTGATCTAATTCTATCACGTACTATACCAGAGGCCTAGATTTTACGTAAAACTCATACTGTTTACGTAAAATCATTACATTATCACATATTTTTCTTTTTCTCCATTACAGCCATTTTCTTCTTTTTACATACATTCTTTTTCATAATTTTCACACCAATAATTATAAAATCATACAATAGTCCCAAACAATTAAATTGCGGAACGTAAAAAGGTCGAGATTTATACCGAATTGCAGTCCGGTCTCGACGGCATAAACCCTAATTCCTCGTTCTTCATATTTGAGGTCCCGTCTTGCAAATCCGACTCCGTGGATGCGTCCGGAACGTCGAAAATAGGCTAACGGGCCAAACTTCCAAAATTTGGTCAACGGTCGCCGTTGACGGCGGCGATGGTAGCAAATGAGTAGCCCATCTTGAAGATCTCGACGTGAGGAACTCATTGGTGATCTCAATTTCACCATTCGACACCTCTATTGCCGGAAAACCTCTTCGAAAGTCATGGCCACGGCGGCGACGATGGAACTCCGCCGTGCCGGACTTTTTTCCAGAAATTGGTTGAGGGCTTTTGCTTCCCTCTTCACGGCGAGCATTTCTGTACCGACGGCGTGCTTCAACTCGGCCGGAATCGACGGTTTCGACGGCGACTCCACGGCGGCGTTTCACCGGATTTTTCGAAGCTCGGGCGGCGCGATTCCACCTGTGTTGAGGCGATTTACCACCTGAGTTTTGTAGTACTCTTCACCACGAACATTTTGGGACCGGTTTCGTGGCAATTGGTGGCCGGACGGCGAAGAAATCGACGTTTGAAACTCTCAGCTCCGGCAACCTTCAGGTGGCGCGTGCGGCTTACTCCAGCGGCTGCTCCGTCGCGTCAACCCACCATCCGACTCAGCTCGGCGAGAGCTTTCCGATGACACCGGTGGTGTCGAAAACGGACACCGTTTCCGATGGTCGGTTACTGTACATATTCGGGTAGAGAGAGAAAGAGAAGGAGGAGAGAGAGTGTGTATTAATAAATGAGGAAATTTCACTTTTTTCACTCTTTATATACTTTTTTGCCCAAAATTTCAACATGGGCTTTCCTGACTAACTTGGGCGTCCTGAATCCAAATATATCAGTTTTATTTTCATCTGAGGTCATTTCAACTAGTTTCCAATACTGCGAATTTTCGGTCAAAAATTACCTTTGTGCTCAATTATCAAATTTAAGCGTGCTGATAGGCTATCTTAACTAATTTGGGTGTGCTGAACCCAAATTTATCAGTTTTATGTCAAGATAATATCATCTTGACTTACTTCTTGATACTGTGAGTGGCACACACGTGCACACACATAATATCACTATTACTCATTTTTCATTTTTTAACATTGTTAGAACATTTTATTTAGTTCTAAATAATATTAAATCACTTAATTTTCACATTTTAACACTTAAATTCAATGTGTAATTATTTTCTGAGAAATATGAATTTTCCCGGTTGTTACAGATCAGGAAATTCTATAAACTGTTAGAGCTTATTTAAAAAGAGCCTTGAATATGCTCAATTTTAATGTGCTGAGGTATATGTATCTATTTATAACTTTCAAGCATATGTCTTTTTCTTTGAATATAATCAGATTTTACTGATAGATTCATTCTTATTAAAGGGTTTTATCTTATGTAATATGGGATCATTTATTATATTTGATGTTTTTATATCTCCTTATTGAATAAATAAAATTTTTCCTTTCAAAAAAAAAAATATCATTACCAGAAAACTAAATATAAATCTTCTCAATCTTAAAAGAAATAAAAAATAAAAAAACAAACTAATTACATATCCACTTAACCCTTAATAAATGAAATACATATGGTTATAAACATATCTAATAATAATTTTACACCGATTCTAATAAAAAAAATAAAGAGTTCCAATTCCTAATCCTTAATTTAAAAAAAAAATACATAATATAATATATATATATATGTATACACATATATATAACACTTGCTCCGGAAATTAAGGAGGCCGATGGAGACCAGAGATTGAAGATTCCGCCGTGAACAAATCATATGTACATACATGTATAAACTTATATATATTTAGTTGACAGGTCAAAGTCGTCTCATGCCCACAGCCCAAAATCGACTTTTTTTTTTGGCGAAATGCCATAATCAACAGTTACGTCCACACATATGTACTTCTTCACGTATTCATTTGGTGAACACATTATATTTATAGTGTATTTAAATGTAATGCATTGAATATAATTTATATTTGGAGGAAAAGCATTAGCATTGCATTTCAATACAATGTGTGTTTGGATGAAAAATATTTGAATTGTATTTTAATAATGAATATGTGATGTAATGCGTAAAAGTAGAGAGAAAAAAAAAGGGAGAGAGAGTATATAATATAATTAAAAATAATAATAAAAAAATGAAATAATAAATAGTGATTGTGTTAGATTTAAAATATGATATAATTGGTATTTAAATGAAATATTTTTGTATTTGGAAGAAAATTATATTACACTCAAATGTAATAAAAAAAAATATGTTGTCTGGGCTTAATCTCTGTCTTGTCCAATTAAGAACTCCAGTACGTTAAGGCTTGAACAATGATGCAAATTTTGCTACATATACAGCTGCGTAGGGATATATATTGATTTGTCAACTTTCTAAACCTCCGCTTGGGCCAGAGGAATAATGCGGCCTTTTTACAAGTCGATGTGGGTGTTTAGGGCCCGTTTGGGGTTATTTTCTAGCCTTAAAAATCAATTTTTTTCCAAAATTTTACCGTTTTTTATTATTTATATCTTCAAAATATTACAGTAAACTCTAAATTTTAAAAATTTATAACTTTATGTATACAAGTTCAAATGAGATAATTTTTTTTAAATTACATAGAATTTCGAGAGGAACGAAATAATATCCATATTGATTTTTTTTTAATTTTTTTAATTTTTAATTTTTTCACCTCAAACAGTTTTTCCTCCCAAACACATTTTCTAAAATAACTTTTTTCCAACTCAAAAGTAATGTCTTCAGCCTCCTTCCTCAAACTCCCCCTTAGTATCTCTCTCCGCAAATTGTGGTAGAGATTGAAAGTTGGCCTTGCACAAAAAGCAGTGTTTAACCAAACGTTATTTATTAATTAATCACTAATTGTTCACGTCTAACTAATTGTTATTGTATGAATTATTTAATATTCATCTCTTATTTTTCTTAATATTACCACATATTTTTTAACAAATATTACATTAATATTGATATATACGTTGTAAATGATTGTCTAAAAATTTCTTAATATTGCAAATGATTGCACTAACTGATTGTTAGTGCATGAATTATTTAATATTCACCTCTTATTTTTCTTAATATTCACACATATTTTTTACAAATATAACATTAATTTTTGATACATACGTTGCAAATGATTGTCTAAAAGTTTCTTAATATTGCAAATGATTGCACTAACTGATTGTTAGTGCATGAATTATTTAATATACACCTCTTATTTTTCTTAATATTCACATGTATTTTTTTAACAAATATAACATTAACGTTGATATATACATTGCAAATGATTGTCTAAAAGTTTCTTGTCTCATTAACGTCTTTATTATTTGAGGGTGCCTACTCATGACTAATAAATTTTCTAAACCTTTATTTAGGGTAGAGGGATAACGTTGATTCACAAGTTGAGGCGGACATGGTGAGGCTAACAGACAAATTAAATATATATATATATAGATATATCCAACTATTGTGGTAGATATCAGAATCTGAACTTGCACGAAAGCATCTCTTAGACAACGTTGCTGTGACTATGGGGTTGTGAACAAAAAACAAATAATAGTGTTCAAAACTCACTCAAAGTTGTTTACGAATTTCACATCCACATATGCACATGTACAACGATCCAACATATACTTTTGTTTAACTAGAAACACAATTATTAAAAAAAAAAAAAAAGCAAAGGAAAGAGTCTCCAATAATGTGCCAGATATCCAGGATATGGTCATTGATTCTAAGAAAAAGTTGTTTTATATATTTTTACCAGTAATTAAATTTTTTTTTTTTTAACGGGGAGGGGAATTGATCAGTTATATATATATATATATATATATCAAAGATACAGATACAAAATAACCACTCAGAGCATTTTCTATGGATTTTATTGCGGTGATTATTCGCTATTCATATTTAAAACAATGAGTAACATTACTTCAAGACTAATTTATAACAATTTGCATGAAATTAATGAGAAGGACTGATTGAGATGAAACATATATTCCGCGTGCAAAAATTATTTTCACAGAGCTTCCATGTCTAATAGAAAATCGTGGAATATTCATAGGGAAAATTGCAGGTAATCTGCAATCAACCACAATCAATTGTAAATTTTTAGCTAAATGCTATAATCAGCAATTAAGGTCCATATTTATATACATATTATTGTCAAAATTTAAGGTCCATAAATACAGTGGCAGAGGGATATAAAAATGGATAGGAGTTGTCAGTAACATTCAAAATCGATTATTTCATGTAAGATTTTTACTAAAAACTTTAGTCCTTTTTCTTGAAGCTCCTTAGTCATATACAAAAGAACAAATATTATTAAAGAAATTTTTGTGCAAGCCTTCACTAGAGTAGAATACTGGGCTCTGTCGCACTATATATATATATATATCTCTCTCGATAGAATCTTATTTAAGTGTGTGTCTTTTTTTTTTTTTTTTCCCTTTTTTTGGTAAAAATTTAAGTGTGTGTCTTGTCCTATTTATACTTTTTTTTTTCTTTAAGATTAATCTTGTCACATTAAAGCTTGAACAGCGATATAAATTTTGTTATCTAGCCATATGTGACGGATGCTAGAGGGTACAACTACTTACTAATGAATTTTCTAAACCTTCATTTGGGCCAGTGGATGGCGATCCTTTCATCGGCCTGATATGGATATTTTGATGCAAATAGACAAATTAGATCCAATTTATATTACATTATTTCCCGAGTATAATATAATTATTATATCAATAATACAATTTTTCTTTTCTGAGATATTAGTAATACAATAATTATTTCCCAGGTACATACTTTATTTATATCTTATGTGGTCATCATTTGGCTAATCAAGAGATGTAGAATTTTATTTAGTTGTATGCAAGATACGGTCCAATTGTAAATTTCAATTATTATTAATTAATAAACTTTACACTTTGTCATTTGGGTTTAATTTTCCTTTTTAGGGTTATGATCTAATCCAATTATGAATATTTAAATTTTTCATAGTTTTAACTAATTAATATTTATTCAAGTTCTATGTTAAGAATTTTATTCAGTTATTAATGCTTTTGAAAGCTTAATGACCTTTTGCATGGTTTATGATTTAATTTAAGACTGAGAAGTGATAATTAGATTAGATTTTGTTTAATTTTTCATAAGATTGTCATAAGTTAATGATAGTTATGGATCTTGTACAACATTATGAATTTCTTGCTCTTAATGAATCAAGTTAAGTTTGGAGTTTGAAACCGAAAAATGATAACTAACTTGTTGTAGTATTTATATTAACGCTTGAGAAAGATTAATAAATATTTTCATGAAATTCACTAGTTACTTGGGGAATATTAGTTGATTATGTTAGAGGAATTAAACATGATTAATTTGGTAAAGTATAAAACCCTAGAGCTTTCTTTTTGTAGGCTTTCTCCTATTTAATTTTATTTTTAGTTTTCCATTTACTTTTCGGTCGTTCTTAAAAAAAATTAGAATTAATATAATTTTAGTACTTAATAGCAACAATACTCGTGGAAACGATACTCTATTCACTATTTTATCATTTATTAACAATGTTATGCACTTGCAATTTTCCAACGATAATAACAATGGTTGGTGTGATATCTACTTGTAACCACAGGGTTTAGTAGATCTTGGAAAGGACAGGATGCTTGGACGAAGGGGAAAAATTGATCAAAATTCTAATAGCATAAATTTAATTTATTTCTTTTTATTTATCTTTATTTTAAGGGTGTAATGAGAGCTAAACAGAATTTGAAAATGTAGTCAAATTAGAGTGAGCCGTAGAGGAGGCAGAGTGATGCCGCGGATACTAAGAGATTCACGAGAAGAAATGGAACAAACAAGGAGGTTGGCTATTGTGTCAATCAGGACGAAGCTAGGAATTGCAATGAGGGGGGGCTATTTAAAATTTCTATAAAAACATATAGGCTAAAAAGAAAAAGGAAAAAGTTTTGGGGGTGATGGCGCGCTTAGGGGGGCAATACGTAAATTTATACAAAAATATGTGGGCAAAATAAGAAAAAAAATAAAAAGTTGATGGAGGGCTGAAGCCCTTCTAATCCCTCTTTAGCTTTGTCCCTGGACTGTCAATGAAATTGATGGTTGCATGCGTACTAGGACTCGGTAGATTTAACCTTGTGGTAGTTATGTAAGCAAACGAAACTAGAAAAAAAAAAAAAAAAAAAAAAAAAAAAAAAAAAAAGAAGAAAAAGAAATCATTCGAATTACATTTTGCTAATATCATCCAAGAATTGACAAATTGGTTTGCAGTTTTCCACCACTTTCTCAAGCGAAGCTCACGCAAATTGGACCTGTGGTACTTGTTCAGCAAGTGATGCAAAGTGGTACATTTTTCACAAATCATCCAATGAATGCTAAATCTATTTGGAAAATCGAAATCTGACTGCTTCGGCTCTTTAAATGTATTGTGTTTATGGGTATTAACCATATAATATATTGTATTGCATCCATGATTACATTTTAAGAGAATAGGAGCAAAATTCTGGCATTCTTCTACATAGACCTGACTAGTGAAAACTCTTCGACGACATGTGCCGTACAAGAGAGGGTACAAGAATTGATGAGGACTGCTCGTTTCGTTGGCATATTTTTGTACTTCAGTCACATCTCTAAATTAGGCCATAATAAATAAATGTTATTACAACTCCATTATTTCTAATTAAGCTTCTAAAAAATGTTGATTATTCTCTTAACAAAATGTTGACTTAGTACTGATTGAGCTCCTTTGGATTTTTGACCAATTTATTTCGCTTATAACATAGATTTGCATTGGATCATTGGTAGGGCTTGGGACTAATTAGTGGTGGAACAGAGGGTAAGTCTAGGCTTCACCAAACTTACTGTATCCGACAAGATTACTACTGAAAAAATAATCATAATAATAATAATTAAATATTTTGGATATAATTCAAGATTCAAAGTTTTCCAACATGCTATAATTTTGAATCATGATTTTCTCAATTGTTATTGTATCATTTTCTTTCTTGCTAAAATTTCATTTGTACCATTTAGAGTCAATGCATATTGCACAAGACATAACTGTTTCTTCAATGATCATTACAGACTGCACTTACAAAAGAAAAGGACTTTGGGAAGGAAGCTGGTGAGGCGGCATGGGCAACCGAGCAGCGAACACTGCACGGCCATTTACCAGCACTACACTCGTCCTATCTTTTTAACTAGAATGCACTGAAACATTTGAAAGATGGAACATTGTTGCGAAAATATTATGTACAATCTTAATAGCGCATCATGATGAATCATGTAATAGGATATTAAGATGAATTCATGAGAATGTTTTCAATAATGCTTCATTATGTTGGTTAACACAATAAAGCACCTTAGCACCTTGTAGTAGTACTATTGCATCTATGATTTTGTTTTTGTGTTAATGCATGCGATTCCTTTGAGGCATATAACTTTTTTAAAAAAATTTTGTGAAAAGAGTATTGCTAGTGATAAGAGCAAAGGAACCACATACCAATTAAGTTGGCACCTAATTCCCGATCCCATCTCACATTTCACCACCGGCTATTGTTAGAAAAGTAAAAACCAGATATTACAAAAGGATCCAGTACAATTCAAAGAGAAAAAAAGATGAAGCAAAAGGCCAATCGACTAACATCACACCAACCAGGCCAAGCATAAGAAGAAAATACAAGTACCATGATAGGATATACTACCCTAGAAAGAGAGGCCTCATTAAAACCTAAGCAAGCAAAAACCCAATGGGAAAAAAACTTGCCTAGGAAAAAAGAGTGCATGATCCTAATAATGGAATTTGAAACATAAAATTCGCTCAAGTAAGCAATATCTCTTGCGACAAAATCGCTGTCATCATTTGGAGAAGTACGACACAAATTTACAATGCCCAATCGAACTGCTTTAGCTGAAAAAGGAACAATTTGCCACTTGATCACACTGCATGCTTTCTGATAGAATTTGGAAAGACCGCCTGCCATTTTTGCCAACAAGATTCGGACGATCTCCAAGGAACAACGACCTGCCCTTGCAATAAACAATCAACCACATAAGAAAAGTCTCTTTCATAACATGGTTTATCTCAATTCTTATTTGTGTCAGGATTTAACAAGGTTTTTAAATTCAAGCGGTCAATTGTAACACAATTAGAACAGTCAATCTCATAAGGAGGTGATAAAAACAAACAAAAGAGATTAGTAGAATAAAAGCAAAAGAGAGAAGCAATCAAAAAAGAAAAAAGTATTTTTGTGATTTTAGAGCAGTTTAATTAAAAGATAATACAATTTAAAATAGAGAAAATTCAATAGTTAAAAACGATAAGAAATCGAGAATCTCTTATATGTTTTGTTCACCTATTTGGATTTTGATTCATAAATCGACTCAATTGATAATTTACATCCAAAATAATCAATCAAAAGGTAAGATTTGAAAAACTTGTGAATTAATTGTATTCGAGTAAATAAATTTCTCACGTTAAGAATTAGAAAAAATTATCTTATAAGAAATCTAAAAATGACAATATGTTACGTGATATTGCAATAAAAGACTACTTATAAAACTATATCTATCAATATATTATATCATGCAACAATCACATAAAAAAAATTGACTGAATTTATATAAAAGTTGTCAACAAAATATATTAATATAAGAAATATATAAGATGAAAAAAATTATTTACTCAAATATATAAAACTTACAAACTATTAGAAAATCAAAACTCAAACAAACTCACTATATATATAAGATCATCTCTAACCTCACCTAAGAACTCTAGCTTAGCTTGTAAAACATCCTCACAAAATTCTAAAAAGAAAATATGAAAATAAAAGCTAGGCAAAAATAAGAGAGAAAGAGTGTATCTCCCCCTCTGCTCTAAACTCCTTAAGAATGTTCTTTTATAGGCATAATTTTACACTATTACACTGACCTTCACACAAACTTTTCAAGCTTGCTATAATAGTCGGTACACACATAACATAACTTTTCAAACTTACTACAACAGTCGATGCACACATAACACAATATTTTCAAACTTGCTACAGTGCTACAGCATTGTTATAGTGCTACAGTGATTAGCGCACATTTGTTACAGTAGCTATAACGGTCGTCGTACACTTGTTGCAGTAGCTACAATAGTTGGCACACACTTTATGCAGTAACTACAGTAGTTGGCGCATACTTTTCTACAGTGCTACAGTGCTTCATTAGCTACAATCAGTGAATGTAATTAGGAAGGGTCTAGTATGATAAGGTACATGATAAACTTGGCTTTCATAATTTCCTGATATGAATAGTGACACTTACTTTTTTAATTTGACACTACAGAAAAACAAATATTTTTAAAATAAGATGCTATAAGTAAACTTATTTAATATACTATTAGAAAAAAGATAAGATAAAATTAAATTAAATTAAATAAAGACTTAACGAAATTTATAAATAATCTAAATTAATGTACACCAAATAAAATAAATCAAAACAAATAAAAAACAACTAAAATTCTCTAGAATAGGCCAATTTTTATGCATGAAAAAGTAGTAAAATGACTTTATTTTATAGAGTTATCAATGGACCACCCACCCTAATTGTCCTATTTTAATTAGTACCTTTATTTGTAAAAAATTATTTTTGTGCCAATTTAATCCTTTAATTAGTCGTTAGACTTCTTAATATTTAGCACGTGTTATAAGTTGTTAAAGTTCATTAATGTAGGCTTTAAATTGCTATTGATAATTTAAAAAATTCAAAGATAATCGAACCGCAAAATGTCGATGGGCATAAATACAAGAAGCTCTTTTTATAGAAAAAATGCTATTGATTATTATTATTAGTAATTTGAGACGTCAAAAATAATTAGATAGACATAAGACTGGAAACATTGACCTAAATGTTGCGTCCTTGCTAATAGATATAAGGTCTCAAGCTTGATCTGACAAAATGACAATGGTGAGGTCAAGGTGAAACCAAGAATGAAAAATTTTCTCGTGCACCTTTTCATCTATATTTCTGTAAAATGACCAATGATCGACACACGATTATCTTTGATATACAAATTAGTGTACAAATCAGAAATCTAAAACCGTTGAAATTGATTGCAATAATGCAAGAAAAAACAATTTTGAAGATTAAACGAATGAATTATTTCATGGAATTAACGACAACTCAACACCTTTTCTCATAATTTTTTCTCTTCCATTGCAGGGTAGGGGTTGGATAACACTGGACGCGTTGAGGAGTTGTTTTCTACACAACTTGACGGCAAAAAGTGAAACAATATTGAGTAATAAAAGTCTTCTGTCTTTAGGGCTCAATTATTATAGTATTCTTTAGAATAAAAAATAAAAAATAAAAAAAATAAAAATAAAAATTCGTATTGCCGTGTGTGACCAGCAATATTTTCTACCAGTATTTTATGGTCGCGCTCAAAAAGACAAAAGATCGTTTTAACTTTTTTCCAACTTCACAATGACGACACAAGAAAATGTCTGCCAATGTCCAGTGGTCTTTTCACAAGTTGAGGTGGATATTTTGTACACTAAAAGCACTGTTTAATCTATGTGATTTATCGCTTAGTCATTGATTTATCGGATCGGATATAATTGCCCAGCACATAAATTATTTAATAAGGACCTTTCATATTTTAAATTAAAAAAGTTTGACCAATTTTTTAAAGAGGCTGATTTAATTTTTTAAAGAGGCTGTTGAAATCAGCCATCTTCCTATTTTCTCCTTTGAAAAAGGCAGTCAAACTGAAGCTAGCTAGGGAATGAATAGGACTATGTGACGGTGAGTAATTTGTATACCACGGACGTGAATGAGAAAGAATGGCAAATAAATCCTAGAATTTTAAGTCCAATGCCAGGTGATGGTGATGTATAAGTCAGATAACTAATTGAAATTAATCTGCAATAGTGAAAGCAACAACGACTTTGAAGACAAAGAAATGAATTCTTGCAATCGAATTAATGCACCCTCTAACACGTTTTATCTTACATTTTCTCCTCCATTGTAGGGGTTAGAACTTAATTGGAAGATTTTAATTATTTTTATTTTTTGCTAAGGTGTTTGAGACACGTTTGTACAACTTATTAAAGAGAAATGAAAGCATTTTTAAATTTCAACCATGAAAGCTCCTACCCACGGCCTAAGGAGGAATTAAGGCAGGGAGAGGCTTTAAGCCCCCACCCCACCCCCAACTTTGCTCCCTCTCTCTCTCTCTCTCTTTTTTGTTTTTAATTTTCAAAAAGAAATCCTATATTTATTGAATATTAATTCATTAAAAATGAAAACTTGATCATGGTAGTCCCTAATTACGTATTATAGTTAGGAAGAAAGAGCAAAATAGCATTTTTGAAGAGAATAATAGTAAATTTCCAATTAATATTTTCTGATTCCGTCATTGCTTATCCAAACTCCCCTTCCCTCACTCATTAAGCTAGCTCAGCGGAGTCTAGGGGTTAGAAGACCTCAAGACACATTGAGGAGTTTTGTCTACAAAGGTTGTTCTCCCCCATCGTAGGGGTTTGAAGACCTTAAGAGACGTTAGGGAGCTTTTTCTACAAAAGTTGTTCTCTCCCATTATAGGGGTTAGAAGACCATAAGACATGTTATACATGGAGTCTTTTCTACAAAAGTTGACTAGGGAAAGGGAAACACTGACTAATGACTATCCTCAATTGTCAATTATATTTGGTCTTTTCGCGTTAATGATTTGCTTTTTTTTTTTCCTTTAAATAAGAAGGGTGCACGAAACTTGCTTTACCTCCACCCTTCATGGGAGTTTTACTCCGTGGTTGTAATAGGGGTCGCTTCAGCTTCCTCCGAGTGTGCTAATTACCTGCATGAGGTTTTGTTGATTTGTTGTGGACTCTAGTCCCATGTGGTTCCCTAGCCATCAATGGATTTCTAGTTAGCTTTTTTCGGTGTTTGTTCTATGGGCTGTGTCCCTCTTTGTCAGTTAATTACAAGCACCAATAGTCTTATACAATTTGAAGACTCCCTCTTTGTTATTGCTGCTGATCATCTTGAAACCCAATCAATGAACTCTTTTAGCAAGATCCCCTTGCTTGCATATGTTAAACTCCTTTTAATTGCTTATGTCTTCTCCCGAAGATGACAAATCTCTCTCCCAAAAGACAAAACATGCAATAGCTTTAACAGTTTCAAAGTATGCTCAAATAATGCTGTACTTCATAAAACTTTCAATCACGTTTTTGAGACTTGAATAAGCAGCGACCAAAAATCTAAGTGAATCTCGGATTTACAAGATATTCAAATTTCAAATTGCCTCACATCCTGTTGTAACACCCTTTGAAACATTTTGAAATTTAAATCTTTCATAATTATCTATTTAAGCTAACATTGTACTGCTTTAATTTCACACATTTTTTCACACCAAATCTTCCCTAGATATGCCTTAACATTCAAAAATACGTGATTTTTTAATTTTGGAATATTATATAGTAATCTTAAGTCAAATAGGACTTAAAATCCTATCTAAACTAAGATTTTTTTAAAATTTCAAATCCCAAATCAAGCAACAAATCTTCTTGATTAGATATTATTTTCCACGTCAGCATCCCAATCAGCGCCTGCCACATCAACTAGTCCGTCATTTCAAAACACAATCTGCATAAATAAACTTATATTGTGACACACTGTGTAATGCAGAAGTTAAAATTGTCTAAAAAACTATTTAACTAATAGATATTGTTTTTTGTTTTTTATAAACATAATTATCATAAATACTAACAATTAAAAAGTCTAACAAATTTTTATTACTTTCAGGATATAAAATTAAAGCACTAATTCTTAACAATAGATATTAGTATACATACATATATAGTTGAATATTCATAAGGGAATGTTGCCGTGACGATGGGTCGTGCGTAAAAGTCCAAATAACAATGTTTGAAAGTCACACAGTAGTTCACGAATATCACAGCCATACGTTTATATGTGCATACACACACACACACGCATACATACATACAAGACAACAGCCACATTAAACAACGATACGATATCTTCTCTTGTTTTTCGTTCTCTTAAAGATTGTGGGAGATTCTTATAACAGTGATTTTTACAATCTTCATAATTATTTTAGCAGAAAATCCAACGTCTTGATTTCGTCGTTTTCTTTATGTGATCACAAGTGTTATTGTCATTTCATTTGTACAATGACATAAAAGTTTATTTTGAGGTATAATTTAATAATATTATTATATTTAATTTTATTTAAATATATAAAGTTTAAAATTTTTATATTTAAATTTTTTTTTAAAAAGTTTTTTTCTTAGTAATCATAATTTATTTAAAACTAAAAGAAAAATATCTTATAAACCTAAAATATAAAAGACAGAAACTAAAACTAGAAAGACAATTAGGGAAAAAAAAAACAAATCAAGAGTCTCCAATAATATACAATATCTCAGATATCCTCATTAATTAACTGTAATTATCAATTGTTATATGTCTATTAACACAGTAAATAAATGTTATAAAATATCACGATTGGCGCCTCGATTGTCATCTCAATCAGCCTCTCGCAAATGGCCTCCTGATCTGACCGTCAACATCTCTTGTTCTAAGATACCAGATCTTGGTGAATCCGTGACGTTAAACAGCATCGATTCAATGTGATCTTTCTATTGCCGTGATCCGACCCTCACAAAGCCGCAACCTTGCCGCAACACTGATGAAGACGTGACTTGACGTGATTTCTCTTAATATGCTTTTATTTCCCATATTTTTATTTTAAACAAATATAATATTGACATTAACGTATATATATACATTGAAGATGATTATCTGAAAACGCTTTTCTCATTAACCTCTTTTTTCTTCGAGGGTACCTACTTATGACTAATGAACTTTCTAAACCTTTGTTTGGGGCAGAGGAATAATGTTCTCTTCACAAGTTGAGGTGGGTATTTTGATGCTAACAGAAAAATTAGATATATACCACTCTCCAACTATTGCGATAGAGACTAGAGTTTGGATTTGCACAAAAGCAATGGAGTGCTTAACCAACGTTGCTGTGACGATGGGATCGTGAATAAATAACAAATAATTGTGTTGAAAAATCACTCACAGATGATCTTACTGAGATCACTCACTATTGTCTTATTATTATTATTATTATTATTATTAATATTATTATAACCTAAAATTCTTTTTTTTGAGTATGCAAAATTATTTATTGAAAAATAAAAGAAAGTAAAATATCCTATATACCTAAAATTAAAAAGACAAAGGCAAAAACAAAAACTAGAAAAACATTAATAAAAAAAACCAACAAATAAACAAAATAAAGATCTTCAATACAAATGCAAAATAACCACTTATAGCAATCATACCACACCTTGAAAGTTTTTTTTTAAGGGAAAATTTAGGGCAAACGGACACGAAACAAAAATCCAGCATAATTACATGTGTAATTCTACAAAAATTAACGATTAAATAGAAGTGTATAATTCAAGATCTATCCTTGCTTAATTACAAACATGTGGATTATTACTACAGTGATTATATGCTATTCAGAATTAAAAAATTAATATCATTACTTCAAAACTAATCATAAATCTCCGTCTTTCAAAAAAAAAAAAAAACTAATTATAAATCTTGTTAACATATAGTATTTTGTGTGTGATTACAAGACATAATCTAATGATAATTTCAATTCTAACTCTATCTAAAGGTGTAGCTAGAGTTCAAGTCTTCCACTTTCATATTTTTTAAAAGAAAATTTTCTGCACGAAGTTAACGAGAGACTCACATTCTGCGGTACAAAAACTATATATGTCACATATAGCTTTCATGTTTAAAATAAAACGTTGAATTTTCATAGGGACATATTTTCCGTGATTAATAATCCAATAGATAGTTGACAGAGTCAAAGTCGTCTCATGTCTCACCGGTGGATGAATATACAAATGAGTGGGGACTGCCGTGCTATTATATATATTTTTCTTTTCTTTTAAAATATCTTTGAATTTTGATGATTTTCTTCATTTTCTCCACATCAAAATTAACTATTTCATGTAAGTTACCCACTAAAAACGTTAGTCCTTTTGAATGAAAATTAACAAGTTAGATTGATTGAGACCAAAGGGTTTCATTTATAAGGATTTGAATGATCCTCATTTTTATAGGTCCCCTTCACTGGTTTAAAGCGTTTTATTTATCCTGGGTCATGCACTCTCTCTCTCTCTGTGTTTTTTTTTTTTTGTCAGATTTTTTCCTTCGGATTTTTTTTTTACAAAGATTTTAATTTCTTTTTACAAAGTTTTTAATGAGACACTGAGCTTGTATGGGACAATAGTATAAGAATTGTTTGTGTTTATACTCTTATTTAAAATAGTTTTGTTTATTTTGTCAAACTTTTTTGTGTTTTTTATTTGTTTCATGTAGGATGAGTAGATGATAGAGTTATTAAAGTGATGTCGACTTAATCAAGATGTATTGATACATCTACCAATTTATTATCATCATTTATTAAAAAAATTCAAAAACAAAAACAAAAATTAAAAAAGATTAAAGATTCAGCGGTGTCAAAATTATTATTATTATTATTATTTTTGAAAATGGTAATTATCACAGAGCTTTCATGTTTAAAATATATTGTGGAGTACTAATAATGGGGCGAAGATAACTCTCATAAATAGTTGACAAAGTCAAAGCTGTATCATTTCTCACTAGTTCAACCGCAAACAAGCACGATTAAATTAACGGACGTTTAGTCAAAGTATTAGATTTATGTTATGTTTAAGTATAATATGTTCGATATATTTTATATTTAAATAAAAAAATATTTAAATTATATTTTAAAATTAAAAATTAATATAATTAAAAAAATAGATAAAAAAATAAAAAAATATGATATAAATAAAAAAATTATTTTTAAAATTTTTTAAAATAATAAATATATTTAAAATATTATTAAAAAATATTATATTTAAATATAAAATTTTTACGTTAAAATAAAAATTATATTATATTTAAATACAATACACCAAAAAAATTAATAGACAAACGTCTCATAAATTTATTTTATATTTTTTTGGGCTAAATGCTACAACCAGTAATTAAAGCCCATGGATACTTTTGTCAGAATTTAATGTCTATACGTAGAGTGACAGAGAGACATCCCAATGACGGTGATTTCCACCATTATCGATATTTTTTTCTTTTAAAATATCTCTGAATTTTATGATTTTGCCATTTTTTTTAACGCTCAAAATCAGTCATTTCATGAAAGTTGGCAGTGAAAACTTTTTTCCTCGTCCTAAAAACTCATTAATCGTAAATAAGAGGACAAATAATACCCAAAAAAATAAAAAATTTATATGTCCCCATTAAACTAAAATGATAGTTCTATTACTGCATATATATATATATATGATATATACCTCTCCGGGGAATCTTATCTGAGTGTTCGCCGCCTCTTTTCTTCTTTGAGGTTAATCTTGTCGTGTGTGACGAATGCGAGAGGGTACTACTGACTAGTGAACTTTCTAAACCTTCGTTCAAGACAGAGGATAATAATGATCTTTTCACATGTTGAGGTGGATATTTTGATGCTAACAGACAATTGATTAGATACTATATATACTTTATTTCCCAAGTGTAACACAATTTATAATTTCCTAAGTACACACTTTATTCATATCTTATGCGGTCATTATTTTGTTAATCAGGAGACGTAGAAATATTATTCCTTTGTAACACGAGATGCAGTCAGGTTTTACACATTAATTGTCATTAATTAACACACTGTGTTTCATTTTTTTATCAACATTTATTTTATTAAAATTTAAAAACATGGAATTATGAGTTCGGGTTATGAAGATAATGTTGTTTTTTTTTTTAAAGCAAAATAACCTAAAAAAAAGGGAAAAAATTTCATCCAATCCTAAATCATAAAAAAATCTAAAAATGAAAAAAGAAAAAACAACTTAAAAAATCAACTGAACAAAAGGAAAACCGTAAATAAGCAATTTTTTAGAAAACATTTTTAATTTTTCCTTTTTTTTCTATTAGAGTAGAGATTTGAAATTCATACTTTTTTGTGGAATTAAATACAAAATAATCGCTATAATATACCTAAAATTACAATATTTTCATTTGAAAAGAAAATTTAAGGCAAGGTTACACTATTAATTTTTTTTTTCCTGGAAAAAGTTACACTATTAAATTTACCCCTCAAACTTTCTCCTTGTGTCACTTAACATACTAAACTGTTAAATGGACGTCGAATATACCAGAAACTTTCATTTTTCTTCTTGTACTACTGTGTTCCACGTTACTCGATTGAGCTATTCACTCTTAGGCTATAACTCTACTCTGTTTCAATGCAATCGCAGAAAATTTCAAAACCGAAAATGTAGCGTATACCATCTTAATTTTTAAGAAAAACAATTTTCAATTTTCATCAATTTAAGAATCCTTTAATTATGCTTCGCCTAAATGTACAGCAGACTTGCAACATTGATATTAAAATTTTGAGTTATATCAACCAGTTGATCACCTTAAATTAGCTCTTCCCATAAGCTCTCAATGGCCGAGCATCCAAGCTCCGATTGCACGCATTATGCAAGCGAGGTCGAGTGTTGTTCGATACCGAGTTTTAGATGATGATGCTTCACTGAATAACCAGCACAGGAAGATTCAAAGGAAACTGACACTTTACATTGTCTTTTGTATGGATGGTACTGTCCCCTTGATGTTTTTATTACGGATTAATGTAAGACTTTCTCATGTTTAGTGGTTGTTGATTATTGTGTGCCAAAATCTTAACAACCAGGAAAATTCACTTTTTTCAGAGAATAAATACACAATGAATTTAAGTGATTTAATATTGTTTGGAATTAAATAAAATGTTCTAACAATGTTAAAGGATGAAAAATGAGTAATAGTGATATTATGTGTGTGTACGTGTGTGCCACTCACAGTATCAAGAAGTAGGTCAAGATGATATTATCTTGACATAAAACTGATAAATTTGGGTTCAGCACACCCAAATTAATCAGGATAGCCTATCAGCACGCTCAAATTTGATAATTGAGCACAAGGGTAATTTTTGACCGAAAATCCGTAGTATCGGAAATTGATTGAAATGACCTCAGATGAAAATAAAACTGATATATTTGGATTCAGAACGCCCAAATTAGTTAGGATAGCCCGTGTTGAAATTTTGGGCAAAAAAGTATATAAAGGGCAAAAAAGTATATAAAGAGCGGAAAAAAGTGAAACGTCCTCAATTGTCCACATGCTTTCTCTCTCTCATCACTTCTCTTTCTCTCTCTACCCCCATTGATGAATAGTAACTGACCACCGGAAACGGTGTCCATTTTCGACATCGCTGGCACCGTTGGAAAGCTCTCGCCGAGCTGAATTCAACGGTGTGCCGAGTCGACGGAACTGACGCCGGAGGAGAGTGCACGCGCCGCCCGAAGCCGCCGGCCACCGGAAAATTCGTGACGCCGTATCTCCGCCGTCCGATCAAGCTGAAACCGGTCCCAAAAGACTCGTGGTGAAGAGTAGAACAAAACCCAGGTGGAGTTTCAGCCCAACGGCCGCCGGATCGCGCCGCCCAACTCCGCCCGTCACCGTCGCCGTCGCCGCCGTGAAACCCGTCGTTTCCGGCGATGTTGAGCTGCACCACCGGTACAGAAATGTTTGCCGTGAAGAGGGGAGCAAAAGCCCTCAATCAATTTCGGGGAAAAAGTCTGGCACGGCGGAGTTCCAAAGCCGCCGCCGTGACCGAGTTTTCGAGGGGCGATTTCCGGCGGTAGATGTGTCAAGTGGTGAAATTGAAGCCACCAATGGATTCCTCTCGTCGAGATCTTCAAGATGGACTACCCACTTGCCACCGTCGCTGCCGGTCAACAGCCTAAAAACACCGGTCAACTGCGACCGTTGACCAATTTTGGAAGTTTGGCCCGTTAGCCTATTTTCGATGTTCCGGATGCATCCGTGGAATCGGAATTGCAAGACGGGACCTCAAATATGAAGAACGAGAAATTAGGGTTTATGCCGTCGAGACCGAACTGCAATTCGGTATAAATTCCGACCCCTTTACGTTCCGCAATTTAATTGTTTGGGACTATTGTATGATTTTATAATTATTAGTATGAAAATGTGGAAAAGAATGTATGTAAAAAAAGAAGAAAATGACTGTAATGGAAAAAAAAGAAAAAAAATATGTAATAATGTAATGATTTTACGTAAACAGTATGAGTTTTACGTAAAATCTAGGTCTCTGGTATAGTACGTGATAGAATTAGATTAGGATAGATGGTTTTCAGGCGTTTCCTAAACGCTGGAACCTCAAAAATTAAGCCGAAATGCTGCCAAAATTTCTAAAAATGGCACCAGGGGTAATATGGGAAACGAGGGGTAAAAATATGATCGGGAAGGGAACCCGAGCCCCCTCGAGGAATTAGGGCAAGGAAAAAGGAATGGGTAAGGTACGATTAGTAAACCGACCATTCGAAACCCTAGAACGCAAGAAAAATATGAAACCGATTCTTAGGTCAGAATAGTACTTCCCGAGGGCCGGGAATGCGAAAATTGGTAAAATGATAAGAATTGATCTGGAAAAGGTCCGATAAGATTTGGAAAGTTAATTAAATGATTTTAGGTTTAGAAAATCCAGCCTAAATATGAAAATGAAAATGTTATGATTAAACGACCCATCAGGGGTAAAATGGTCATTTTGCCCAAAAACTCTCAAATTATGAGAAAAGAGCCCTAATGACCCCGGAATAGGTGAATGAAGTTTGTAAAAGCCAAAATTGAGGTTTAAGTTATGAAAAATCACGTCGAGGGCAAGATTGTAATTTTGTCAAAAGTTAGGGGTAAAATCGTAATTTTTCAAAAGTTGGAGAAAAATTCGAAAGGGCCATTAAGGTTTAGAAAGCTGTCCTAAGGCTATAATTAAGGATTATAAGATCAGAATTTAGCTTTTTAATAAAATAAAGGCTATAAATGAAAATGTGATTAACGGACAAAATTTGTCTGTAGGAACCCGATCCAGACGCGACAAAGGACGTCGATGGATTCCAAGAAGGGGATAAGCACGCTATGAGTAAGTTCAGACATTTACCCGTCTGCAACTATGAACAAGCTTATCGTTTTTATATGTTTGGTATGCAAATGTCATGATGTGATTTATGATGATACTATAGTAATGCTATGGCAATGTTATGATGATGTTAAAAGATATGTTTTAATAAATAATTAAAAAATATATATATGTATATATTGAATTATGAAGGAAATGTATTATAAAAGTTTTATGAGAGTAACGATGTGATAAAGAGGGATAGAAGAATGGAAAGAGTAAGAACGAGAATGTTATGATAGGTAGGATGCATAAGAAAGAGATGAGATATGAAAGAAAAGAATAGATATTTTATGAAAAGTTTTATGAAAGTTAAGTTATGATTGATAGAGCAACGATGATCGGTGATGAAAGAAATTAAGAAAAAGGTATGTTTTATGAGGACAAAATAATAGATGTTTTATGAAAAATGATATGAAAGCAAAGAGTTAGACAAGAAAGAGAAACAATGATAGGTTATGATGAAAGGATTAGAACATAACGGTAAGATGTGATTGATAGAATAGAACGATAGGCTATGATTGATAGAATGATGCAAATGATAAGACGAACAGAAAATAATTGTCTACACGTAACAAAACATGTTTTTGTTTGTTATGATGTGATGTGATGTGATGTGATGTTATATAAGTAATATGTGCTATATATGCTATGCTGAGGTGTGATTAATATAATTCACACAAGTAAAGTAAAGAATTAAGAAAAGAAACACAACGAAAGAAAAAATATTCCATGGAATGTTCTATGAAAAATGAGAAAGGAAAGATGATGAATGTCATGAAAAAGATGTATAACGAAAAATCAATATAAGAAAAATAAAAGCCTACAAGATAATAAGACTGAAAACTTAAGTTGTTGGCATACCGGTCTCCCTATAAGGTCGAGACTTCCGGTCTATATCCTCCGCGTAGATGTGGCGCTACCCCGAAGGTGCGGTAGATTATAGGATGGACCAACCCCAAAGGTGCGGTTTTTATGTGACTGTGAGGTAGGTTGGTGGGTCGCTCCCCCTCCTCCTACTGTCCGCGCACAACTAGGTACGTCTAACAACGGGCCCAACCAAAGGAAAGTGGAAAGAAAACAAATGAAAGAAGAGTGAAAAGAAAAGAAAAGAAAAGAAAAGAAAGGAAAAGAGAAGAAAAGAAAAGAAGGGAAAAGAGCGTGAAAAGAAAAGAAAGGAAAAGAGAATGAAAAGAAAAGAAAAGTAAAGAACGATATAAAAAGAAACAAACGATATGAAACATAATAGAATTATATATATGATGTGATGTGATGTGAATGACACGTTTTTACGTGATGTTATGCTAGTGTGTATGTTACTAGCTTTTAAGATATGAAATGTTAAGAGATGATGACAAAGCGATAGAGAAGTTATAAAGGTTTAGAACAGAAAGTGAAGGAATGATAGGAATGAGAAGAAAAGAAATGAAGAAATTAGAATAGAATGATAAGAGATTATCAATAGAATGATGAGAATGATTAGCGAAGAGATAAATGAGCATGAGGAAGCTCACATAATATGTTATGTTTTGAGGATATGTATAGACGATGTGTATGATGTGTATATACGTGATGTCATATATTCTAGTAATAACATATATTATTAGTGTTTATAAGTTAATGAATGTATGTTTGAACTTACTGAGCATCTAGCTCATTAGTTGTTTATATGTTGCAGGTAAGCAACCTGTTAGTCTAAAGTAATATGATGGACAACGGACGGATCTGCACGTGCCAAGGGACTGGGCGAGGGTATGGTACTACCATGAGTCTTTCGCTGAGCGTTCAAAAAGGAAGATGAAAGAAAGAAAGTTATGAAATATGTGTTATAAGAGTATAATAGAGATAGGTATAATATGTAAGTTAAAAGGAAAAAAAAGAATTTGCTATAGAAATTGCTTCCACTTTAAATGAGAACGTTAAGAAGGGAAAGTTAAGTATGTTAAGTAAGAGGATGACGACCCACGAGGTTGCCAGCCATCGCGGTCGGCGTCAGAGCTCGACTAGTTGGTATGGTAACGTACGTTGGGGGGCGTCACACTTTTTTTTTTTTGTTATTATTTTTATTTATATTATCTTAGTCCAATCATGAAGTTGATTTTAATTTAATGCCTTTCTGTGTATGATTAATTCAAGGACATCACGAGAGCTAAGAAGTTTTTGAAGAAGGGCAGTCAAAATGGAGCTAGGGAAAGATCAGAATATGCCATGGTGAGAAATTTGTACGCCATAGAAAGCGTTAAATGAGTTTGAGTAGAACTTATTAATTCTTAAAAGCTAGTCTAATAAGGGTCAATCCGCATATAAACAACATGCTGTCTAGTAACTTATTGATGCGAATCGAACATCTAACATCTTTCTTCTTGCATAACTGTCATGTTATGGAGCCAAATTCAAACCTAACACAGCTTATAAAATTTGACTTTAACACCACACTAAAATAAATATGGGTAAAATTTATTTTTAAAAAGTAATTCAAATACCGAAAGCGCTTAATTCATATATAAATAATGCAACAGACTAATAGCGAGACAAATATAACTTGAAGGCTTTAAGTGACTATATGCATTATTATGTTGGCTACACGGTAAAGCACGTTGTACTGGTACTATTACACCTATGATATTCCACGTCAGCACTTACTAGAGAAATGACAAAAACTACATGAACATGAGAAACGACATCGATATGAAAAGCCAAAAAAAAAAAAAAAACGGCGTGGACTTCTTATTGTCGTTGTTTCTGCAATGTAGTTTGGGGCGGCCTTAAGGACAAACCCATGAGTGTTTTCAACTAACGTACCCACCTCTTGAAAATTCAGTTAATGCTCTAACACAGAAACACAACAAAAAACCTCTCTCCTCCAAAATGCCCGGAAACGCCCTCGAAACCAGTGATAATCTCCTCACCATGCTCATTGCAACCTGCACTTTTACTTCCGCATTCATTAACACGTGACTCGCTTGGTTTTCTCAGAAATGATCGCCATATGTTCGGCTAAAGTCCCCAAACAAAGAGACAATTCCGTTGCTTTGTAACGGCGTGATCAAGCTCTCTTTAATTATAGAGATCTTATGAGACAGGCGTGTCTCGCTCCTAATAGCTATCCGTTTGTGGTGTTTGTGAAGTCTTGTGGTTTGAATGTGGCCATTAGGAAGGGTATGTGATACAGCGTCAAGTTGTTAAGACAGGGTTTTGCTCAAATTTATAGGTTCTAAATGGTGTTGGTTGATATGTATTCCAAGTTTGGTTAAATGAGTAAATGTGGCCATGTCCTGGACAATGCTCATCTGCTGGTATGCTACGACAGGAGATCTAAAATCTGAAGCCAAATGAGATAATAAAGGTTGTTGTTTTATCTAGAGGAAAGGAAGAAATGGTATAATGTTGAGGAAGGCTTAGTGTTCATCCCACTGATTGAGAACTGTCACAGGAATTTTTTTTTTTTTTTGGGGGGAGCGCAGGATGCTTGAGTGAAATGGAAATATTGATCAAAGGAATATGTTACAATGCGAACAAGATAAATAAATTTGAGTTCATTCTTTGTGCTGTCAGTACAAGGAAGTGATGAGAGCTAAGAAAGATTTAGAAAAATGTGGTCAAATCAGAGCCGAAGAATGGTGAGATGATTTTCACCCCTTCAATTACTCCAAGGCATGAACTCTCATTATCAACCAGCAATGATTTTCTCTGGCAAATAGATTTGAAGGATTAAGTGAAACGGACACATTTGTTGATGGGAAGAACACTTAGAGTGTTGAAGGAAGAGCTGGAATTTTTTATGGTGATAAAGAACATAAGGATATGCTCGAAGAGATTAGGAAGTCAGATTAGAAAATTTGTACAAGAAAGAATGTTCAGGGAATTCAAGGAAGAGAATTCGTACTGGAATTCTGTAGATTTAATAGTGGGGCAGTTATGGAAACACATCAAAGAAGACCTTACTTGACTAAAGTTCAGAAAAGAGTTAAAAAAAAAAAAAGGCATTCCAATTAGATTTTTTAAGTACTCAGTCTGCAAATTATCCTAGAACCGACGAATTAGTTATCGGTTTCTGGTAACAGAGCAGCAACACTATACGGTCTCTAGACCGCTGAGGCAAAACTGATTTCTCAGAGGTCTAACGGCGGAAAAACAGAGATTGCTAGGTAAATTTAGTCTCCAAATTTCTTCTCAAAATGACAATACTTGTACTTGCGGTGAAGAAAGACACGTTATATATATACTTATGTACATATATATGTGTGTGTGTGTGGCTCTGAAAATGACAGCTATTACATACTTAATGTTTTGAATATAGAACTGCAAAGTTCTTCTACTTCTATCGTTCTTGTTCATTTTATTTCTAACTTAACGCTCTCAAGGCAAAGTTGAATCATTTGCCAAGCTAAGGGGTTTGACCATTATTGTTTTTATTGTTCTGCAGAATAACATTTCTTGGATTTGAACTTTTCTTTGATACCACTTACTTGCAATCTGCTCTTACTGGAGAACCACTATCAGTAACGAAACATCCAGGTGATGGGGTTTACTCAGGTTCAACCTGCAAGCAGGGTGAAATTGAAGCAGTCGTTGTCCCTACCAGAGTTCACACTTTCTTCGGGAAGGCTGCTCATCTTGTGGAGAACACAACACATGTTGGCCATTTCCAGAAGTTTCATTTTACCACAATCTCAACGCAACACATTTCTCTGATATTTTTGTTCTCTTATTAATTCATTCATTTGTTTTAAATTCATGGTTTCAGGTTTTTAACAGCAACTGGAAACTTCTGCATCTGCTCGATTGCTGTGGGGATGATCATAGAACTCATAGTGATATATGGTATTCAGACAAGGGCATATCGTGACAGTCTTGATAGCCTACTCATGCTCCTAATCGGTAGAATTGCTGTTGCTATTCCTACTGTGCTTTCTGTTACAATGGCCATTGGTTCCCACTGTTTGTTGCAGCAGTGACCGCCCAAATTCACTATAACGTGATGAAAAGGTTTAGTTCAAATAGTCGGTATGAAGATTATTTGGATAATGTGATTGTTTTCTTTTTCTTTTTTTTTTTTTTTCATTCTGTCTGGTTTTTAAAATAACCAGTAGGTTAGTTTAATTTCTCACCATTCTGATATCAACTTTTCAATGGCAGGTATTTGCCAATGGCGTGGAGAAGGATATGGTTGTACTCATTGCTGTGAGAGTGTCGAGGTTGGAAAACCACGACGCTATTGATACTGCTATTGTTTCACTGTTGGCAGACCCGAAGGTGGTACTTCCTTGAATACTTTTGGACATTTACTGAATTTTTTTGCCATTGTTGTTTTTATTATTTTGCAGAATAACATTTTCAGCTTTATGACTGATATACATATTTATTCTCACTACTTTGTAAGGCACAAGCCGGAATGAAAGAGGTTCACTTACTTCCATTCAATCCGACTGATAAAAGGACCACACTTCCATATATTGATACTGATGGTAAAATGCACAGAGTCAGCAAAGGTGCCGGGGAGCAGGTACAAAATTTGCGGGACAAACTAAGTCCTCATAGAAATAGTGGTATTTCTCTGAATTATTGATACTTTTGAAAATATGCAATTGTGGATTCTCAATCTGGCACATAACAATATCAGAAATTGAAAGGCGGGTACATGCAGTAATTGACAAGTTTGCAGAACGTGGACTACGATCACTTGGAGTTGCGTGCGAGGTTTGTTTTTTATATATTTATCAAGTTTTTTGTCCTTTTTTTTTTAAATGAAAATTTGAGATGAAATAAATTTCAATTCCTCCTCCAGGAAGTACCTGTGGAACCAAGGACAGTCCCAGTGGTCCCTGGGAATTTGTTTGCCTTCTGCCTCTCTTTGACCTCCTTGCCATGACTGTTAGGCCACTAATTAAGCATGTCTATCGTAGGAGGGGCAAAAAAGGAAAAAAACAGGAATTAAGAGGTGAGGTGGAGGGTCGGTTAAATTAGCTGCTGAGTTGGAGAAAAAAGACAAAAACGGTTAAGGAGAGGGATGGAGTATTTGAGGAGGAATCATGGGGAAGAGTGGCTGTCTGTTTTTTTTGAGAGTGAACCTAGCAGACCAGGAGGCCGGAGAACCTCGAATTCTCTACTGCGTTTGTTTTCTTCTTTTTTTCTTTTCGTTAGTTTATTACAGCGAGTAGCTATAGGAAGAGTGTGTAAGGAAATCAGAATTCGATTACAATAAACTATTCTAGAATACAATATTCGTTTACTCTCCTATTCTCTCGTCTTGGCTGTTTGGCGTCTGTTTTGGTGAATCCTTGCAAATTGGTATCAGAGCGAGATCCATGGCGGGTACTTCAGAAGATCGGAAGCAAAAAAGGGTGGAAGATGAGCTGGCGAGAAGAGTGGACTGTGTGGAGGAAACACTGCAAGTATTAGCCACTATGACGGACCCACTGCCCAAGATACAGGAGGACGTCGATGAAATGGGGAACCAGATTGGAGAGATGCAAGCAACCCTGAGGAGATTGGAGGCCCTCTTGACGACACGAGTGGCAACCCATGAACCGACGCCTTCTCCTCTACCGCGGTCAGATGATATCCGAGAGATGGATCGTGAACTCCGTGGGGGGGTGCAAGAACTACGAAGGTTCGGGCGAGAAGTGAGGCCAGAGGAAGATTTGAGGGGGCCAGTGGGTGGGCGAGCGTACCATCCGGTGACCCCACCTGCGAGGCCCTGGAGGGCTGCGGAGCATCGAGGAAAAAGGTTAGAAATGCCCTTATTTCAGGGGGAAGACCCTCAAGGGTGGGCATTCCGAGCAGAGAGATATTTTGCCATCAATGTGGTGGAAGAAGAAGAGAAGGTGGCGGCGGCGGCAGTATGCATGGAGGGAAAAGCTTTGGGATGGTTTCAATGGGCGGATGCCCAGGAGCCGTTTGCGACCTGGAGGGAACTAAAAACGGCGGTGTTGCGGCGTTTCGGGCGGATTCGAGACGGGGACCCGATGGAGCGGCTGATGGCACTCCGACAAGAGGGGACGGTGGCGGATTACAGGGAAGAATTCGAGGGGGTGGCGGCACACTTAAGGGGGTTGCCAGAAGGGGTTTTCAGAGGGGCTTTTCTGAATGGGCTGAGAGAGGACATAAGGGCTGAACTTAAGATGCACAGGCCCAATAGACTATATGAGCTGATGGATTTGGCCCAGTACGTGGAAGAGAAGAACGAGGCTGCTGATAGAGTTAGGAAGCTGAAATTTAGCCGCGGTCTCAAAAGTGAAGTCTGGGAACGACACCGTACGACGGGAGAAGGTAACAGCTCCGGTCGATCGGCCCTAGAGAGCTCCATTCGATCCAACCCGACAAGGGAAATGGGAACAAGAGGAACCGAGCGATGGGGAGGGAGTCTGACCCGAGAAGCAATGACGGGGGGAACCGCGGGGTACCGACGGTTGACGGAAGCTGAGGTACAACAGCGGCGAGCTCGGGGATTGTGCTTCAAATGCGACGAAAAGTTTGGCCCGGGACACAGATGTAAGAACCGGCAACTGCAAGTTCTGATGGTAGGAGAAGAAGAAGAGGACCCGGAAAACGACGATGATGGAGAAAACCCAGAAGAAGCAGCCCCGGCGACTGAAAACGACAAGGTAGACCTTTCTCTTAACTCATTGCGTGGAGTCTCGTCGATAAATACTATGAAGGTCGTAGGAACGTTAGAAAACAGAGAGGTGGTGGTGTTGGTGGATAGTGGAGCAACCCATAATTTTATCTCCTCCACCGTGGTTACTGAACTAAAAATTACAGTGGATACCACAAACCGACACAACATTCAAGTGGGTAATGGCTTATGTTTCAAACAGCAAGGGGTGTGTAAAGGATTAGAAGTGTGGATTCAGGGACACATGGTGAAGGAAGATTTTCTTCCTTTTGACTTGGGAGGGGCGGACATCATACTAGGGGTGTCTTGGTTAAGCACGTTAGGAGAAGTAAGAGCTGACTGGGCTAAGTATACCATGAAGTTTAGAGTAGGACCAACGTGGGTGACTTGGAAAGGGGATCCGAGCCTGTGTTATGCACCTGTCAAGCTCCAAGCGTTACTGCGGTCAGTGGCTAATAACGGCATGGGATTGTTAGTAGGGCTCTGTGAGATGTCTTTTATGGACGCCCCACGGGAGGAGGAAGAGATTCCTGAGGGATTACAGCGAGTGATTCAAGAAAACAGTGAGGTGTTTGAAGGATCCAGTAGTCTTCCACCCCGGCGGGAGCGGGAACACCGCATAATACTAAAGGAAGGAACTGACCCACCAAATGTACGTCCTTACCGATATCCGCAGGTGCAAAAAGATGAGATTGAGCGGTTAGTGATGGATATGTTAGAGGCGGGGATCATCCGTAATAGTAATAGCCCTTTCTCAAGTCCCGTATTATTGGTTAAGAAAAAAGATGGGAGTTGGAGGTTTTGTGTAGATTACCGGGCTTTAAATCGAGTAACAGTACCCGATAAGTTTCCAATTCCAATGATTGATGAGTTGCTGGATGAGCTACATGGGGCCACTATTTTTTCCAAGCTGGACTTGCGGGCGGGCTACCACCAAATCCGTGTTCATGAAGCCGACATAGAAAAGACTGCCTTCCGAACACACGAAGGGCATTACGAGTTCTTAGTAATGCCTTTCGGATTGATGAACGCTCCGGCGACATTCCAAGCGCTTATGAACCGAGTGTTCCGGGCATTCCTACGCAAGTTTGTACTCGTTTTCTTCGATGACATCCTAATTTATAGCCGTTCTTTAGAAGATCATCAACACCATCTTCTCACAGTACTGGACGTGCTTAAAAAAGAGAGATTATATGCTAATCCCAAGAAGTGCAGTTTCGGTCAGGTAAAATTAGACTATTTGGGGCATTTGATTTCAGCAGAGGGGGTGACCGCGGACCCATCCAAGGTAAAAGCAATTGCGGATTGGCCGCCTTTGAAGAGCGTCCGCGAGACTAGAGGCTTCCTGGGGCTCACAGGTTATTACCGCCGATTCGTTCGCAATTATGGAACCATTGTTAGACCACTAACGGCCTTGCTTAAGAAGGGTGGGTTTGAGTGGACAGGGGAAACCGCCAACTCTTTTGAAGAACTGAAGAGGGCAATGATGGGCTTACCTACTCTGGCTATGCCGGACTTCTCAGAACCTTTTGTACTCGAAACAGACGCTTCAGGGATCGGGTTAGGGGCTGTCCTTATGCAAAAAGGAAGACCCATTGCCTTTTACAGCAAGGCTCTATCCCCTAATTCACGCCTAAAGTCGGTTTATGAGCGAGAATTGATGGCAATAGTACTGGCAGTCCAAAAGTGGAGGCATTATTTGTTGGGACGTCGTTTTGTTATTCGAACCGACCAACAAAGTTTACGTTTCATTATGGATCAACGCCAGCTCCCCACCGAACATCTAAGGTGGGTAACCAAACTCATGGGCTATGATTTTGAGGTGCAATACAAGACTGGAGCAGCAAATAGAGTAGCGGATGCTTTGTCACGTCGGCCAATGGAGCACGAGGTATCCTTGGCTATGCTGTCGGTTCCTCAAGTTTGGGATTTTGTAGCAATCCGGAAAATTCAAAGAGAAGCATCGGAATGGGCATCCATCATTAACCGGTTGGAAACAGGGGAGGTAATGGAAAATTATGCTCTCAGGAATGGGTTACTATTCTATAGGGGTCGGCTAGTTCTTCCGGAGACTTCTCCATGGGTTGAAAAGGTGATGCAACATTGTCATGACTCAGTAGTAGGAGGGCACTCGGGATTCTTGAGGACATATAAGAGATTGACAGCTGAATTTTTTTGGCGTGGAATGAAGCGGCGTATCCAAGACTATGTCTCTCACTGTGATACATGCCAACGGATGAAGACTGAATCATTATCCCCAGCAGGACTATTGCAGCCATTACCCATTCCAGAAGCAATATGGGAAGATGTCTCCATGGATTTTATAGGTGGCCTACCCAAGTCTAAAGGAATTGATACGGTGTTAGTGGTGGTCGACAGGTTATCCAAATATGCACATTTTTGCCCGCTCTCTCACCCGTTCTCAGCCAAACAGGTAGCCGAGGTCTTCATAGCAGAAGTGGTGCGACTTCATGGCGTTCCACGCTCTATTGTGAGCGATCGAGACCCCATTTTCATGAGTGGGTTTTGGCGTGAGCTGTTTAAGACCCAAGGAACTAAACTCATGACAAGTTCCTCATACCACCCCGAGACGGATGGACAGACGGAAGTGGTTAATCGTTGCTTGGAAACCTATTTAAGGTGTTTTGCAGGGGATAAACCGCGCCAATGGGCTACATTTTTGCCATGGGCAGAGTATTGGTTCAACACCACTTTCAATGCTTCAACCAAATTCACTCCGTTTCGTATTGTCTATGGACGAGACCCGCCGGCCCTATACCGGTTCCAAGATGTTCCAGGAACCGTTGCCACTGTGGAAGAGCAATTAGCCCTGAGGAATGAGATGTTGGACTCTCTTAAATCTCATCTGGTGGCTGCTCAACAACGAATGAAGAAGTTCGCAGACTTACATCGTCGAGAAGTCCACTACGAGGTTGGGGATAAGGTCCTCCTGAAGTTGCGACCCTATCGTCTCAAGTCCTTGGCACGCCGCTCCAATGAGAAATTGGCGGCCCGCTACTATGGTCCCTTTGAGATTATAGACCGAATAGGTGCAGTAGCCTACCGCCTCAAGCTTCCAAAGGAAGCAGTTATACATCCAGTTTTTCACGTTTCGCAGCTCAAGAAATTCAGAGGAGATCACGAGGCCGCACATTCCTTGCCACCCTACTTGACCGATGAGTTGGAACTGCGGGTTACGCCTGCTGAAGTCTTGGCCACACGCATTGTAATGGTCGGAGGGCGAGAAGAACTGGAGGTTCTAGTCCAATGGAAAGATCTTCCAGAGTGGGAGGCCACATGGGAGTCCGCGACTGATCTGCAAGAGCAATTTCCCGACTTCCACCTTGAGGACAAGGTGGCTGTTGCAGGGGGGGGTACTGTTAGGCCACTAATTAAGCATGTCTATCGTAGGAGGGGCAAAAAAGGAAAAAAACAGGAATTAAGAGGTGAGGTGGAGGGTCGGTTAAATTAGCTGCTGAGTTGGAGAAAAAAGACAAAAACGGTTAAGGAGAGGGATGGAGTATTTGAGGAGGAATCATGGGGAAGAGTGGCTGTCTGTTTTTTTTGAGAGTGAACCTAGCAGACCAGGAGGCCGGAGAACCTCGAATTCTCTACTGCGTTTGTTTTCTTCTTTTTTTCTTTTCGTTAGTTTATTACAGCGAGTAGCTATAGGAAGAGTGTGTAAGGAAATCAGAATTCGATTACAATAAACTATTCTAGAATACAATATTCGTTTACTCTCCTATTCTCTCGTCTTGGCTGTTTGGCGTCTGTTTTGGTGAATCCTTGCAATGACAGTGCTGAATCAATCAAAAGAGCTCTTGATCTTGGTGTGAGTGTTAAGATGATCACAGGTGTGTGATATATCCTGTCATGTTGAATGTCATAAAATTTGACATCCAAAATAACTCTTTAATATTTTTCATTGTTGTAACCATGTAGTGACCAACTTGAAATTGGTAAGGAAACTGGAAGGTGGCTCGTGACAGCAACAAACATGTACCCTTCCTCTTCTCTTATTAGTGAAAGCAAGGATGGAGGGTTTGCTTCTCTCCCAATGGATGAGCTCATTGAGAAAGCTGATGGTCTTGCCAGTGTCTTTCCCAGTTGGTTTCATCAGTATCTGGATATTATTTGACTCTAGTATGCATTACAAGTATCTTTATGTTTCTGAAAAAAATTTTCTTAGCTAATTCAGAACACAAATACGAGATTCTGAGGAGATTTCAAGACGGAAAGTTCATCTGTTGAATGACAAGTGATGGAGTGAACAATGCACCTGCCTTGAAGAAAGACAGACATAGGAATTGCTGTTGCTGATGCCACAGATGCTGCTCCAAGTGCTTCTGATATAGTCATAATAGAACCTGGATTGAGTGTCACCATTAGTGCCATCTTAACAAGCTGGGCAATCTTTCAGAGAATAAAAAATTACACGGTAATACAAAAAATTATACAAATATCCATTAAGTAACTACTATCTTTGTGAAAATTGGTGAGTTAATACTCTTAATATTCTTTTCCCTTTCACAGATATATGCAGTATCAATCACAATACGTAGCATGGTAAGTTCCCATATTCCATCCTACGCCAAAATCATAAACATTTGGAGAAGTTTTCAAAGTCTCTTATAATTGCCAAGTTGAATTTTTATCTTATGCAGCTCGGTTTCATGTTGTTGTCTGTCTTCTAGAGATTCGGTTTCCCTACTTTCATGGCTTTTGTCATCGCCATTCTCAATAAACAGTTAGCTTCATTAGTTTGACTTCGATTTCTTTTCAGGGAAAAAAGTAAGTAAATTTTTGTTACAATGTGTTCCTAGCATGTTTTGGCTGATCACAGGAACTATAATGACCATATTGGAAGACAGGGTAAAGCCATCTCCAGTTCCTGAAAGTTGGAAGCTGAGTGAAATTTTTGCAACCGGGATTGTCCTCAGTGCTTATCTTATGCTTACGACTGTTATATTCTTCTGGGTGATGATACGAAATTCTTTCTGGTAAATTCCCTACGTTCAGTACGTAGAAGATAGAATTTGGTAAAATATAGATTTATTTGTGTTGTTAAAAATTTATTTAAAAAAAAATCCCTGTTTCCACTTGCAGAAACATTTTGGGGTGCCGGACAACATTTGCAGCTACCTCTATAAGACAACAAATAAGACTGAAGCCAAGCCATTTAACCACAGAATGTCTTCAGCTATCTATCTTCAAGTCAGCACCATCAGCCAGGCATTAATATTCATTACTTGCTACCGGGGCTGGTCGATACTTTGAAAGACCTGGCCTCGGCCTTCTTTATTGCTCAACTGCTATACTCACATTCTAAGATAACTCTGCTTGGTACATCTTAATTGTTTATGGAAGATTTAGATTTTTTTCTTGGTATAAATATCATAAGGCTTCCACTTTGCAGATTGCAACAATATTATCTGCCACTGCAAGTTGGGATTTTGGGGCATCAGAAGTATTGGTTGGGAATGGATGGGTGTAATTTGGCTGTACAACTCGCTCACATACTTGTTGCTTGATCCAATCAAATTCGCGGTCCGATATGCTCTCAGTGGTTGGGCCTGGAATTTAGTGGTGGAACAAAGGGTAAGAGTAGGCTTTATCAAATTTCACTGTCTCCAACTAAATTAAAACTGAAAAAAAAAAAAAAAAGCACACATATTAGATACAATCCGACATTCAAGATTTCGAGCATGCTGTAATTTTGAAACTTGATTTTCACAAGGTTGTTTATACCTTTTTCTTTGTTGTGAATAAGTCATTTACCCCATTAGAGTCAAATTCTTAATGATTAAGATATTACTGTTTCTTCAGTGATCATTACAGACTGTATTTACAAACAAAAAGGACTTTGGGAAGGAAGCTCATGAGGCTGCATGGGCAACCGAGCAGTGAACACTGCATGGTCTGCAGACTGCTTAGTTGAAACTGATTTCTGAAAGTGTCCACACTTTCATGAACATCAGTCTGATGGCAGAAGAAGCTAGAAGGTGTGCGGAGATTGCCAGGCAAATTTTGCTCTTCAAATTTCTTCTCAGAAGGACAATATTCATACTTTCTGTGCAGAAAACTATGTCCAGTATTTAAATTATTACTAACGAACGGCTTCGAGAAAGTGACACAAATTTTAGTTGACATTTCTAACTCTTTCTTTTTGAGTATGCAGATTGCGGGAGCTTCACACTCTCAAAGGCAAAGTAGAATCATTTGCCAAGCTGTGGGTTTAAGATATTGACGCCATTAACCAGCATTCTCCTATCTTTTGAATTAGAAAACCAGTGCAACAAATGAAGATGGGACATTGTTGTAATTATTACATATAATCTTGATAGCTCATCATGATGAATCATGCAATAGGAGATTAAGATGAATTCCTGAGAATGTTTTCAACAATGCTTCGTTATATTGGCTACACAATAAAGCACCTTGTACTGGTACTACTGCATATATGATTTTGTTTTTGTGTTAAGTCATGTGATTTTATTTTATTTTGTGAAAGGAGTGGTGACTGGCGAAGAGATAAAAAGGAACCACATCCCAACTAGGTTGACACCTAGTCCCTAATCTCATCCCACATTTCACCACCAACTCTTATTAGAAAAGAAAAGAACCAAAAATTACAAAAGGATCCAATGCAACTCAACGAGCCAAAAAGATGAAAATAATAGGCCGACTAACATCACACCAACTAGGCCAAGCATAAAAAGAAAAAACAAGCACCATAATAGGATCTACTCCCTGGGAAAGAGAGGCCTCAATAAAACCTGAACAGGGAAAAAACCCAATCTACAATGCCCTATCGAACTGTTATTGTTAAAAAACGAACAATTTGCTATGCTTTCTGATGGAAGCCCACCATTTTTGCCAGCAACCTTCAGATTAACTCCAAGGAACCAAACAACCTGCGTGAGCAGTAAACAATCAACCACAAAAGAAAAGTCTCTTTCAAAGCACGGGTTATCTCAGTTCTTATTGTGTCAAAGATTAAACGAGGTTTTTATGTTCAACAAGTTCTTATAATGTGAGAAATTGTACGTAGTACGTTAAACATTTAGAACATACTACCGCACTGCTTGAGAAACCACTAAAAGAAACATACCCAAATGCAAACAAGCATTGGCAATAAAAGACACAAAAAACAGAAAAAAAAAAACCACAGAGAGGGAAAGAAACTAAACAGAGCAAGGGACAAATAACCTGGTAAAATCAATTTCTGCGTTGACTAATCTCCGTTCTTGGTGGAATTCTTCTGAAAATCATGTGAAACCTTCCCAGCCTTTTCGTGATCACCACGTCGCCAAGAGCAACTCCAACAACAAACCCGCTTATACCTCCAGCCAAAATAAATTTCCAATCCAATTCAATCAAAGATCCTGAATCATCATCTTCTTCAACAACAGAAGGTGGCAGTGGCAAGGCCGTGGAATCTTCACATTTGTTGGATAATGGAATCCCACATAGTCCTGGATTATCCTCGAAAGAAGAATTCTCGAACGTACCGAACTGGTTCGCTTGTGGTATCGGCCCTGTGAGATTGTTGTGAGACACATCAAAACTTTGAAGGAATGTGAGTCCTGCTAATTGCTGAGGGATCTTTCCTGAGAGCATATTACTAGAAAGGTCCAATGATTCAAGCTCTGTCAAGTTCCCCAATGATGATGGAATTGTACCCGTAAGAATGTTGAAGGACAAATTGAGCGAACGAAGACCCTTGAGGTTTCCAATCACTTGAGGAATATCTCCGCTGAATTTATTGCAGGAGAAGTCAATGTATGCAAAATTTTCTTGGATCGCCTCATAGTATCTTTCCACACCTTTATTGACAATTGTGATCGAATATTGATAATTGATGTAGAAGAATATATTTTTCCCTTCCACAAAGATAAATTCTTGGTATGCTTCCATATATCTTAAATCAGTGTTGTTGGTAGCACTCCTGGCATACCAAATAAGTAAGTATTCTGAAGGCAAATTACCTGTAAAATTATTTATAAAGATATCAATAAGAAATGCTTTCATATATATTAAATCAGTGTTGTTGATGGCACTCATGACATACCAAATAAGTAAGTATTCTGAAGGCAAATTACCTGTAAAATTATTGATAGAGATATCAATAATACGTAATTTGGGGAACACAAAATCATACTCAGTTTTCTTGATAACACCATAAAATCCATTATTGCGTAGACTAAAAAGTTTCAACTGAGGAAGAGTACCCAACCAAGCAGGAAAGTCACCAATAAGTTGATTGTTTGCAAGATCAAGATGCTCAAGCATTTTGCAAGACCCTAAAGATCGTGGTAATTGCCCCTGGAATTTATTGTGACTGAGATCTATCATCCTCAAATTAGTTTCGCGTTCACATAGTTGAGGAAGAATGCCATGAAAAGAATTGTTCCTCAAACTTAAAACCAAAAGGAAATTAAACTTTCCCAAACATTGTGGAACCATGCCGCTGAAGTTGTTAAACGACAAATCAAGGATGCGAAGAGAGTTGAAATTGCATACAGTCGATGAGATTTCTCCAGTTAGCCGATTGTTTGAGACCTCAAAAAATCTGATGGGTTTTTGAGGAATTGGCAACTGTCCTTGCAACATATTAAAACTAAGGTCCAATTCCAAAAGATTGATCCAGGGAAGGATTGATAAAGGCGATGGCTGGTGAAAGTCTACTAGCAAGTTGCCTTGAAGACTAAGAAACATCAAAGTTTCCAAACTGGTGTTCCACATCCAATAAGGAACTTGACCTTGAATTTTGTTAGAAGAAAGGTCCAAATAAAGCAAGCTGTTTTGATACTGAAGAAAATTTGGAAACTGACTTAAGCTGCAAGAACCCAATCCGATACCGACGAATTTCGAAGTTGTTTCATTTTGGTAACTTTGTTTGAAATGCAGTGATAACTGATTCCAACTTAGGTCCAGGAAAACGAGACTTGTCATGCTAAAAAACATGCCAAATTCCACAGTATCAGCGAGATTGTTTTCGTGTAAAAAAAGAAACTGAAGATTCATGAGTTTTGGTAATGAGTATGGAACCAAACCATACAGTTCATTGTTATGAAGGTAAAGATCAGTGAGTTGGGTGAGATTACCTATCCAAGTGGGGATTGGACCAGTTATGTGATTATCACGAAGGCTTAAAGAGCTGAGTTGGCTAAAGTTTTGAAAAAAAGAAGGGATATAACCAATTAGATTGTTTTCTTCAAGGTTCAGTGTCTTTAGTTGTGTGAGGGTTCCAAGCGAAGATGGGACAGGACCAGTCATTTTATTGAAACTAAGATATAATTCAGTGAGTTTGGTAAGCTTTTGAAAAGAAGATGGGATACTACCACTTAAATTGTTGTCATCCAGCCACAAAACACTAAGTCGGGAAAGGTTTCCTAGCCAAGATGGAATTTGACCACCCAAATGGTTCCCACCAAGACCGAGACCAGTTAGCTGGGTAAGCTTACCAAGTGAAGATGGTAAAGGCCTTGTAAAGTTGCATCTCCAAAGATATAACATCTGCAGCGATTCAAGCTTTTCAATTGAGGATGGTATTCTTCCCGAGAAACTTGTCTCTGAAAGTATCAGTGCTTTAAGAGGACTCTGTTGGTGGAATTCAGGCAAATAACCAATTAGATTCATATTCCATCCTAGATTAAGAACTTGTAGTTTTGGCAAGTGAAAAATGTTTACTGGAAACCCACCATACAATCCACAATTTAGGAAAACAAGCCTTTTCAAAGAAGTGAAATTTGCAAGGAAATCAGGGACTGTGGATGGTATATGAACGGAAGTGAGCCGAAGCAACTCTAAGCTGGTTAAATTTTGAATCAAACGGAGATTTTTAAGCTTCAACAACCAATATTCTTTTGATTGGTCATCAGGATCAAAATGGGTAGACAGGTCGAGGAACGCCAATTTGGACAGATACGAAATTTCAAATGGAATTTGGCCATAAAATCTTGAATTCGAGAGGTTTAGGTATGTTAACTCTGAAAATTGCCCAATGACAGAAGGAATGAGAGAGTAGTTGAAGTGATTATCAGCAAGATTCAACTTCTGGAGATGAACGAGGCGAAAGAGGCTGCTATTGGAGTTGATAGAGCCGTAGAGACAACTGCTGTTGAGAACAAGGCCAATCACATGACCCGTCTTCTCATCGCACTCAACGCCATCCCAAGAGCAGCAGTTGCTACTCTTTCCTTCAGATTTCCACGACAGGGTCTTAGGATAAGCACCCTCATAAACAGAGACAGATCTGTTAGTGACAAAGCTTTGCTTGAACTGCAACAACGCAGACCTTTCATCATCGTGGCAAGACAACTGCACAGAAGAAGTAACAGAAGAGTTAGCAAACACATGAGCATCACACAACGAAAAGTTAAAGAGTAGGCACACCAACGAAGACAACAGCAAAGACCACCCCATGTTGGTTTGATACTTTTTTTTTTTTTTTTTTTTTATGTTTTACGTTCTTGTAAAAGAACTGTTATTGCAGGGGTGGTTTTTATAGAATTGATCCAAGACCGTTTCATGTTTGATTTCATTTCACATTGTACCACACATGTTAACTATCATTATTATCGTCACCGTTTGATTTTGTTCACTACCTAAACGAGAGTATCATCTTCTTTTTAGTGGGGGTCGAAAGATTACACTGTAGAATGTGAAACACTATCCTCAGTGGCGAACTTAAAAATTGACTACTCACGACTTATTATTATTCTTATTATTTTAAGAGTAAGCACACCAACGAAGACAACCGCAAAGACCGCCTCTCTCTCTCTCTCTCTCTATTCTTTAGGGTGGTTCTTTTTGTCTAACAACACTACAACTTTTTTTAACAATTAATATACCAAAATTTTTCAGAACTATTTATATAAATATCCAAATGAGAGGTATTTAGTTGAAAAATATTTTTTTTCTTTAATTATATGAATCTAAAATAGTATTTTTAAAAACAACATAACTCTTTATAAAGAATTGAGAATTCACAAATAAAAAGATTATAAAAAAAAAAAGAAACAAAAAAAAAGAAATAAAATACGTTTGAATAATAGGTGTAAAATTGATTTTATAATATTGGTAATCAAATTTTATATAAAAGGAAAATTTGACTTGTTAATAAGGAAACTTCATGTCTTAATTATTATAATTTTTATTTCATTGTTATTGGTATAATACTTTTATAATAAATTTGTGATTTTTATTGTTTTTTATGATAATTTTGGGTTCTTTATTGTTATATTGGGTTTAAAATTTTAATGGTTAAAATGTATTTGTTTTGAAAATTGTTGACCCGTTATGGTAATTTCATGTTTTTTATGATAATTAAATATGAAAAAATAAATATAAATTATAGTTAAAATGTGTTTAGGTTTATTAAAAGTAATTCACATTTCAATTTAAAAAAATAATAATTCACATTTATCAGCAAAAAAAAAATCATCATTAATGTAAAAAAAGAAAAAAGGAAAAATAATATGAAAGAGTTATTATGTCAATTACATCAAAATGATAAAATAGATAATACGTATAATTATTTTTTAAAAAATAAACATTTACATAACATTATTAAAAAATGACATACGTTAATACAATGTTGAACATAGACTTTCCGTGTAAATATTTAGATGTCATGGGTACTGTTAGTATAAGATAAATTCTTTGTTCACTTTTTTTTTTTTGGTGGCTAGAATACTTTATTCACTTTGCTTGAATATTATATTTACATATACTGCTACATAACTATATCAGCTTATAATTAGCCAAACGGGAATTCATCTTTATTTTGTAAAGAAAACGTAATTTACCTCTTTTTTAATTACACAGCAAATTTAATTATGAGTAGGGGGAAGAAATGAAAACTAACTCCACATTTTTTACATCTTCTAATATTTATCAAAATGAAATGAAATGTCGTAATTTAACGTTACTTGACCAGTGTTAAATAAATTATTTCTATTACAAAAGTTTTTTTTTTTTTTCCCTCAAGAGAACGTTAAAGTCCAAAGTCAAATCTAAAAGTACTGAAATTTAGTATGCAAAGTGCACCCAACGACTTTAAAGATTAAAGGAATGAATTATTTCAATGGAACACCCTGTAACACGTTTTGTCTTTATACAAATTAAGGAGTTTTTTATACAAAAGTTGTTCTCCCCCGAATAAAAAAATGTAAAATGCGTGTAAATCGGGGTTAAATTTTGTCATTTACAATGATGCATCTAATTAGAGGGATCTAGGTTGTGTTTTGATACGACTTGTTAAGATTAGTGCAACCAACAACGACTTTTAAGATTAAAGGAATAATATGCGATAACGATGATGGTTGAAATAAATAAATGATTTTAATTATGTCATCGGCGTTATTCAGAGAAGATAAATGCGGTTGCAGATGCATTAAGTTGAAAGTTGGAGCTCTTTCAACTTTATAGTGCATTAATTAAGTTTTGGCTTGTCTTTGAGTAAGCATATTCATCGTCAGTAGAAATGCTTCAGTAGTAAGAGGTGCCCTCAGTATGAGTATCAAAAACTCCATTCACACGTCCTCAAATGCTTGGTGCGCCATTCTTAACAAGGGAGAAATAAGGAATATTAAGTTTATTATTATTAATATATGAGAAAATAAATTGATTGTGTACTTTTTTTTTATTCATGAACTAGAAACAAGAAAGAAGATTCACTAATGAGAAGTATTATAAATGTGTTTCATATATATATATACAGATTAAAATAACATAATTACTATCTTTTTTTTGAAGGACACAATTACTATCTTGACATAGTATGTCTAAGTTTAGACAAGAACTTAATGTATTCAAATCTTCTAAAATCAGGGAAATAAATTAGGCAATTACATATGACTTCAACATCCTACCAACTAATAACTACAAGATTCGACTTTTCTTATCATGCCCCCTCAAAGAGCTCCAATAGGATTTTAAATATTGGACTACAATAGAAAGGACCTATATAGAGAAGTCTAACAATTCAGAATTTGTCTCTCTTTTCTTTTTTTTTTCCAATTTTTGTTTTTGGTTTTGGTTTAGGTTTAGATTTAGCAAGAAACAGGCACGGTGTTGAAGATTCAGAGGCACAAGGAAGGGATGAGAATCATTGAGGGTGCTGAGGGCATAGAGAAGCACAAGAGCACGGAGACGGAAATCATAGAGAGGAGGGTGTACGACAGAAATTGTGCGCAAGGGCATAGGGATTGTAATCATCAAGAGATGGTGCAAGGATGTAGGGATGGCAATCTTCAAGGAAGGCACAAGAGCGCCAGGACGATCAAAGACTCATTTGCTGTGACGTCCCCCACGTACGTTACCATACCAACCAGCCAAACTCTGACGCCGACCGCGATAGCTGGTAATCTCGTGGGTCGTCATCCTCTTACTTAACTTAACTTTCCATTCCTAACGTTCTCATCTTATAGCGGAAGCAATTTCTATAGCAAAATTTTTTTTATTTTTTATTTTTAACTTACATACTATACCTATCCTTATCATACTCTTATAACACATATTTCGTAACTTTCTTTCATCTTCCTTTTTGAACGCTCAGCGAAAGACTCATGGTAGTACCATACCCTCGCCCAGTCCCTTGGCACGTGCAGATCCGTCCGTTGTCCATCATATTACTTTAAATAAACACGTTGCTTACCTACAACATATAAACAACTAATGAGCTAGATGCTCAGTAAGTTCAAACATACATTCATTAACTTATAAATACTAGTAACATATATTATTACTAGAATATATGACATCACATATATACACATCATATACATCGTTTACACATACCCTCAAACATAACATAAAATGTGAGCTTCCTCATGCTCGTTTATCTCTTCGTTCATCGTTCTTATCATTCTATCGATCATCTCTTATCATTCTAATCTAATCTCTTCATTTCTTTGCTTTTCATTCCTATCATTCCCTAACTTTCTGTTCTAAACCTTTATAACTTTTCTATCGCTTCATCATCATCTCCTAACATTTCATATCTTAAACCTAGTAACATATACACTAGCACAACATCACGTAAAAACGTGTCATTCCATACATATAACATCAAACACATCACATCACATATATAATTCTATCATGTTCTTTTAACTTCGTTTTATTATTTTTCATTGATTTCCTTGTGTTGTTCTTTCATATCGTTCGTTTCTTTTCTTTTCTTTTCTTTTCGTATCATTCATTTTTTTTTCTTTTCTTTCCACTCTCTTTTTCCTTGTTTTTTTTTTTCTCACGCACTCTCTTTTCTTTTCTTTTCACGCTCTTTTCTTTTCTTTTCTTTTCACGCACTCTCTTTTCTTTTCTTTTCACGCTCTTTTCCTTTCTTTTCTTTTCACGCTCTTTTCCTTTTTTTTCTTTTCTTCTCTTTTCCTTTCTTTTCTTTTCTTTTCTTTTCACTCTTCTTTCGTTTATTTTCTTTCCACTTTCCTTTGGTTGGGCCCGTTGTTGGATGTACCTAGTTGCGCGCGGACAGTGGGAGGAGGGGGAGCTACCCACCAACCTACCTCACAGTCACATAAAACCTCACCTTCGGGGCTGGTCCAACCTATAATCTACCACCTTAGGGGTAGCGCCACATCTACGCGGAGGATATAGACCGGAAGTCTCGACCTTGTAAGGAGACCGGTACGCCAACAACTTAAGTTTTCAGTCTTATTATCTTGTAAGCTTTTATTTTTCTTATATTGATTTTTCGTTGAACATCTTTTTCTTTCAAAAACATAGCACATATAGCACATATTACTTATATAACATCACATCACATTACATCACATCATAACAAACAAAAACATGTTTTGTTACGCGTAGACAATTATTCTTTGTTTGTCTTATCATTTGCATCATTCCATCAATCATAGCCTATCGATCATAGCCTATCGTTCTATTCCTTCAATCACATCTTATCGTTATGTTCTAATCCTTTCATCATACCTTTTATCATAACCTATCATTGTTTTTCTTTCTTGTCTAACTCTTTGCTTCCATATCATTTTTCATAGAACATTCATCATACCTTTTTTCATAACCTATCATTGTTTTTCTTTCTTGTCTAACTCTTTGCTTTCATATCATTTTTCATAGAACATTCATCATACCTTTTTTCATAACCTATCATTGTTTTTCTTTCTTGTCTAACTCTTTGCTTTCATATCATTTTTCATAAAACATCTATCCTTTCGTTCTCATAAAATATACCCTTTCTTAATTCCTTTCCTCACCGATCATCGTTGCTCTATCAATCATAACTTAACTTCCATAAAACTTTTCATAAAACATCTATTCTTTCCTTTCATACCTCATCTCTTTCTTATGCATTCTATTCTAATACTCTTATTCTTACTCTTTCCATTCTTCTATCACTCTTTATCACATCTTCACTCTCATAAAACTTTTATAACACCTTTCCTTCGTAATTCAATATATACATATATATATATATATATATTTATAAATTATTTATTAAAACACATCTTTTAACATCATCATAACATTGCTATAGCATTACTATAGCATCATCATAAATCACATCTTGACATTTACATACAAAACATATAAACACGATGAACTTGTTCATAGTTGCAGACGGGTAAATGTCTGAACTTACTCATAGCGTGCTTATCCTTTCCTTAGGATCCATCGACGTCCTTTGTCGCTTCTGGATTAGGTTCCTACAGACAAACTTTGTCTGTTAATCACATTTTCATCTATAGCTTTTATTTTATTAAAAAGCTTAATTCTGATCTTATAATCCTTAATTATAGCCTTAGGACAGCTTTCTAAATCTTAATGACCCTTTTCGAATTTTTTCCCCAACTTTTTGAAAAATTACGATTTTACCCCTAGTTTTTGACAAAATTACAATTTTTGCCCTTGACGTAATTTTTTATAACTTAAACCTCAATTTTGACTTTTACAAACTTCATTCACCTATTCCGAGGTCATTGGGGCTCTTTTCTCATAATTTGAGAATCCTTGGGCAAAATGACCATTTTGCCCCTGATGGGTCGTTTAACCATAACATTTTCATTTTCATGCTTAAGCTGGATTTTCTAAACCCAAAATCATTTAATTAGCTTTCTAAATCTTATCAGACCTTTTCCGGATCAATTCTTATCATTTTACCAATTTTCACATTCCCGACTCTCGGGAAGTACTATTCGAACCTAAGAATCGGTTTCATGTTTTTTTCTTGCGTTCTAGGGTTTCGAATGGTCGGTTTACTAATCGTACCTTACCCATTCCTTTTTCCTTGCCCTAATTCCTCGAGGGGGCTCGGGTTCCCTTCCCGATCATATTTTACCCCTCGTTTCCCAAAATACCCTTAGTGCCGTTTTTTTTATAGAAATTTTGGCAGAGTTTCCCCTTAATTTTTGAGGTTCCAGCGTTTAGGAAACGCCTGAAAACCATCTATCCTAATCTAATTCTATCACGTACTATACCAGAGGCCTAGATTTTACGTAAAACTCATACTGTTTACGTAAAATCGTTACATTATCACATATTTTTCTTTTTCTCCATTACAGCAATTTTCTTCTTTTTATATACATTCTTTTTCCATAATTTTCATACTAAAAATCATAAAATCATATAACAGTCCCAAACAATTAAATTGCGGAACGAAAAGGGGTCGGAATTTATACCGAATTGCAGTCCGGTCTCGACGGCATAAACCCTAATTCTCCGTTCTTCATATTTGAGGTCCCATCTTGCAAATCCGACTCCGCGGATGCGTCCGGAACGTCGAAAATAGCCCAACGGGCCAAACTTCAATTTTCGGTCAACGGTCGCCGTTGACCGCCGTTGACCGGCGGCGACGGTGGCAAGTGGGTAGTCCATTTTGAAGATCTCGACGAGAGGAATCCATTGGTAGCCTCAATTTCACATTTGGAGGCCCCAATCGCCGGAAAATGCCCTCGAAAGTCTCGGCCACGGCGGCGACGGTGGAGCTCCGCCGTGCCGGACTTTTTCCCCGAAATTGATTGAGGGCTTTTGCTCCCCTCTTCACGGCGACCATTTCTGCACCGGTGGTGCAGCTCAACATCGCCGGAAACGACGGGTTTCACGGCGGCGACGGTGACGGCGACGGGCTGAGTTGGGTGGCGCGATCCGGCGGCCGTTGAGGCGATTCACCACATGGGTTTTGTAGTACTCTTCACCACGAGTCTTTTGGGACCGGTTTCAGCTTGATCGGACGTCGGACGGCGGAGATACGGCGTCGCGAAATTTCCGGTGGCCGGCGGCTTCGGGCGGCGCGTGCGCTCTCCTCCGGCGTCGGTTCCGTCGACTCGGCACACCGTTGAACTCAGCTCGGCGAGAGCTTTCCAACGGTGCCGGCGGTGTCGAAAACGGACACCGTTTCCGGTGGTCGGTTACTATTCATCAATGGGGGTAGAGAGAGAAAGAGAAGTGATGAGAGAGAGTACACACGGGCAAATGAGGCAATTCCACTTTTTCCCGCTCTTTATATACTTTTTCACCCAAAATTCCAACACGGGCTATCCTGACTAATTTCGGCGTCCTGAATCCAAATATATCAGTTTTATTTTCATCTGAGGTCATTTTGACCAATTTCCGATACTGTGAATTTTTGGTCAAAAATTACCCTTGTGCTCAATTATCAAATTTGAGCGTGCTGATAGGCTATCCTGACTAATTTGGGTGTGCTGAACCCAAATTTATCAGTTTTATGTCAAGATAATATCATCTTGACCTACTTTTTGATACTGTGAGTGGCATACACGTGCACACACATAATATCACTATTACTCATTTTTCATTCTTTAACATTGTTAGAACATTTTATTTTAGTTCTAAACAATATTAAATCACTTAATTTCACATTTTAATGCTTAAATCTATTGTGTATTTATTTTCCAAGAAATGTGAATTTTCCCGGTTGTTACATTTGCATAATCGCTTCCATATAATATTAAATCATAAGAAAGAAAGCATATGTGTCAGCTATGAAAAATCAGGAACTCGTTTGAGTGTAATTGCATTGATAACAAAAAGAAACTTACATAATAAAATAAAAAATTAAAAGAGCATGTAGATTTAACGTGCATGCAAGCACAAACATGGACTAGGAAAAATAATAAAGAAAGATTTATTAATGAGAAACACTATGAATGGACTTCATATATAAAGAAAATAAGAGAATATAATTAATGATTTGATGTAATGGATTTAAATTTAGATAAGACTCTTATATAATAAAATCTTATAAAATCAGAGAAAGAACTAAATTTGAAGATTATTACAAGTAAATTCAAAAATCTATTTGTTAATAATTATAAAATTCAACTTTTCTTTTCTTATCATAGAAGACCTTAAGACACACGTTAAGGAGGGTTTTTTTTTTTTTTAATATATACAAAAGTAGTTCTCCCCAATTATAGATGTTAGAAGACCATAAGGCACATTAATGAATTTTTTATACAAAAGTTGTTCTCCCTCTTTGACTGGTCTAAGTGAAAATTGACTAATGACAACACTCGGTCCTGAATTATATTCGGTCATGCTGCGTGTAATTTTATTATTATTATTATTTCTTTTTGTTAAATAAAAGCTCGGAAAGAATTTGTTGGGAGACGTATTTTCTTTATAACGTTTATCATTATGAAATCAATCGAATAATCACTGTAATTATGAGATCAAAATTAGAGTATTTAAAAGAATTTGAAATATCTTTTTTAATTCATTTTTATTCTTTTCTTTCGTATCAAATAGCATAAATGTTAACATTCTTTCATTAAATCTTTCGACTATATCACAGGCTAAAAGAATTATCTGAACTTGTGAATTCACGGATAGATAATTAAGGTAATTATCTGTTAAATCTCATTGATCTCGATTGGGCTGGGACTCACCAGCAATTGGCTTGGCAAGTCATTCGGATGAGTACTCTGGTGACTTGCCTAGTGAGTCCTCGTGTGACTCATGCAATGAGTCATCTGGTGACTCCTTTAAGGTCCTGTCTCATTTTATACTCTCAGATGACATGTGTTGATATATATATGACAAAAGGTGAGGTATTGATTTGACCTTAACACATCCTATTTTCCTTGCTTTTTTTTTTTCCTTCATATAAAACAGCCAACTCCATCATTTTCTATCTCTTTTCCACTTTCAAACATAGTAGTAATGAACAGTGTGTCACCCCAAATGTTAACGATGAACATAGTGAGAAGAAAGAAAGGCGGTGCTTACCACTTTAAATAAATGACATAAACAACGTTGACAATAAAAGTTGACTGGGAGTGTGAAATATTGACAAATGACTGCTCTCAGTTTTCATACAATTTGGTCATGTCGCGTGTGTCTCGTTGTTGTTATTATTATTATTTTCTTTTTTGTTGCATAAAAATTCAAAGGGAGGTTCGCTGATGGCCCTACCTTTTAGGGTATGTTTCGATAGAAGAAGAAAAAATAACAATGTGAGTGGTAGATTATCTACGTTAAAAGTGAACATAGAGAGCCGTACTCTTATGATGTTTAGTATGAAATCTATCTAATAATCTCATTAATTTAAAAGAAATCAAAATTCGGTTGTTTGGCAGGATTTAGAGTCTCTTTCATAATTCATTCCTTCCTCTTCTAAATAAATATAAATGTCAAAATATTTCTATTAATCCTTTCATTCCAATCATTCCTTTCATTTGGTAAGAAAGAAAGAAAACAAGACGAAAAGGAAAAATGGAAGTGAAAGAAAAAAAAAAAAAGGAAAGAAAGATTATGTTTTTCTGATATCATAAGCAGGAAAGTTAAAATTACCTTTTGTTGTTTGGTATTATAAATTTACAATTCAAAGTGGAGGGAAAAAAAAGGTATTTTTTATACAATTATTTTTTACCCATAATATATTTTGTCTTTCAAGGATTTTTAATTAAAACTTGAGGATAGTTTAGTAATTTTATTAGTTTCAACTTTTGTCAAACAAGTTTTCATTCCAACAAGTTGAAGCACTTTACGCTCGTGAAATAATATATTATTTAAATAATATAAACTTTTAATGAGAAAATTAATAAATAAGAACAACAAGCACAAAACGACAAAATAATAAATAAATAAAGACCGAAATTTACTTAAGGAAAGTTTTAAAAAAAAAAAAAAAACCTCAAAACTCTTTCATAAACCTCTTGAAGAAGGAAATAAAAAATAAAAAACCTTAGACGAAATTTCTAACCAAGTTAAAAATTCAAGATGGAACTCTGTTGTGAAACTCCAAAAACTAGAAAGAAATTTGTTCTCATTTTTAATTATGTAATAGATTCCTGTGATATTAAAAAATTAATCTGGGTCTCACAAGGTTTTTAATCGTCTCTCTCTCTCTCTCTTTTTTTTTTTCCCTTTATTTCTGAAAATCACTCCAAAGCCTCGTAGTTTTAATTTTTCATCCTAAAATCCCCACACCTTTTTCTTTTCCTCCACTTTTCATCCCTGCCAAGCATAGTGTAAGGGGTTCACCCCAAGCTTTAAATCAAGTATTGGGGTGGACTATTACAGCCTTCACATCTTATAAGAATCTGCTTCCCCGTGAACGGCAACAAACGTGAGAAGAAAGTCGAAGTTAAAAAAAATTGAAAAACCGACATAAACGACGCAAACAACTTGGAGTATAAACTTGAAAACGACAAATCACAAGCTAAACCCAAAAAAACAAAAAACAAAAAACAAAAATAAAATAGAACAAAAACGAACACTCGAATGTTTGAAAACGACGTGAATAAGCAACCACGCTTTTGTGTACAGAATCGAGTTCGAAATTATTGTCAATCTCGCCACAAAGTTCATTGTCACCTGAACTTGACTCCTTAAATGACTTGCATGATCAAAGGCTAAAAGCCCACGTGGATATGAGGCAGTCAGTTCGCTGAATCTTTTTCTCTCTATCCAGATCTTAGGAGGAAATATGAACCTGTTTAAAGGATAACCTTCTAAGTTATAACATATTCAGGTTTCGTGATGACACCATAAAATCCATTATTGCGTAGACTAAGAAGTTTCAACTGAGGAAGGGTACCCAACCAAGCAGGAAAGTCACCAATTAGTTGATTGTTTGCAAGATCAAGATGCTCAAGCATTTTGCAAGACTCTAAAGATTGTGGTAATTGCTCTTGGAATTTGTTGTGACTGAGATCTATCATCCTCAAATTAGTTTCACGTACACATAGTTGAGGAATAATTCCATGAAAAGAATTGTTCCTCAACCTTAAAACCAGGAGGATATTAATCTTGTCTAAACATTGAGGAACCATTCCACTGAAGTTGTTAAACGACAAATCAAGGATGCGAAGAGAGCTGAAATCGCACACCATCGACGAGATTTCTCCAGTTAGCCGATTGTTTGAGACCTCATAAAATCTGAAGGTTTTTTGAGGAATTGGCAACTGTGCTTGCAACATATTACAACTAAGGTCCAATTCCAAAAGACTGATCCAGGGAAGGATTGATAATGGCGATGGTTGGTGAAAGTCTACTAGCAGGTTGCCTCGAAGTTTAAGAAACATCAAAGTTTCCAAACTGGTGTTCCACATCCAATACGGAACTTGGCCTTGAATTTTGTTAGAAGAAAGGTCCAAATAAAGCAAATCGTTTTGATACTGAAGAAAATTCAGGAACTGACTTAAGCTGCAAGAACCCAATCCGATAACGATGAATTTCGAATTTGTTTCATTTTGGTATCTTTGTTCGAAATGCAGTGATAACTTATTCGAACTTAGGTCCAGGTAAACGAGACTTGTCGTGCTAAAAAACATGCCAAATTCCACAGTACCAGTGAGATTGTTATTGTGTAAAAAAAGAAACTGAAGATTCATGAGTTTGTATAATTAGTGTGGAACCAAACCATACAGTTCATTGTTATGAATATAAAGCTCAGTGAGTTGGGTGAGATTACCTATCCAAGTGGGGATTGGACCGGTTATGTGATTACCAAGAAGGCTTAAACAGCTGAGTTGGCTAAGGTTTTGAAAAGAATAAGGGATATAACCATATAGATTGTTTTCTTCAAGGTTCAGAGTCTTTAGCTGTGTGAGGGCTCACAGCCAAGATGGGATTGGACCAGTAAGTTGATTGCCACGAAGATATAATTCAGTGAGTTTGGCAAGCTTTTGAAAAGAAGATGGGATACTGCCACTTAAATTATTGTCGTCCAACCATAAAACACTGAGGCGGGAAAGGTTTCCTAGCCAAGATGGAATTTGACTACCCAAATGGCTCCTCCCTAGATCGAGATAAGTAAGTTTGGTAAGCTTACCAAGCGAAGATGGCAAAGGCACTGAAAAATTGCACCACCAAAGAGATAACACCTGCAATGATTCAAGCTTTTCAATTGAGGATGGCAAGATTCCTGAGAAGCTAATATTCGAAAGTAACACATATTCAAGAGGACGATCTGTTGGTGGAATTCAGGTAAATAACTGGTGAGATTCATATTCCATCCTAGATTAAGAACTTGTAGGTTTGGCAGGTGAAAAATGTTTGCAGGAAACTCACCATACAATCCACAATTTCGGAAAACAAGCCTATTCAAAGAAGTGAGATTTGCAAGGAAATCGGGGACTGTGGATGGTATATGAACGGAAGTGAGCTGAAGCAACTCTAAGCTGGTTAAATTTTGAATCAAATGGAGATTTTTAAGTTCCAACAACCAATATTCTTGTGATTGGTCATCAGGATCAAAATGGATAGACAGATCGAGGAAAGCCAATTTGAACAGATAAGAAATTTCAAATGGAATTTGGCCATAAAATCTTGAATCTGAGAGGTCCAGCTATGTCAATCTGGAAAACTGCCCAATGGCAGAAGGAATGAGAGAGTAGTTGAAGTGATTATCGGCAAGATTCAACTTCTGGAGATGAACTAGGCGAAAGAGGCTGCTATTGGAGTTGATAGAGCCGTAGAGACAACTTCTGTTGAGAATAATGCCAATCACATGACCCGTCTTCTGATCGCACTCGACGCCATCCCAAGAGCAGCAGTTGCTACTCTTTCCTTCAGATTTCCACGACAGGATCTTCGGATAAGCACCCTCATAAACAGAGACAGATCTGTTAATGACAAAGCTTTGCTTGAACTGCAACAACGCAGACCTTTCATCATCATGGCAAGACAACTGCGCAGGAGAAGTAATAGAAGAGTTAGCAAACAAATGAGCATTAAACAACGAAAAGTTAAAGTAGGCACACCAACGAAGACAACAGCGAAGACCACCCCATGTTGATTTCGTACTTTTTATTTTTATTTTTATTATTTTTCTTTTAAGTTCTAACTGTTATTGCAGGGGTTCTTATAGAGTTGATCCCAGAATATTTAACGGTAGTTTCACATTAGATTTCATTTCCTGTTGTACCACACATGTTAACTATCATTACTCATCCACGCCGGCCATCTTTTTCCACTACCTAAAAGATAGTAGCACCTTCTTTTTAGTGGGGCTCGAAAGATTACATGTTGAATGTGAAACACTATCGTCAGTGGCGCACTTAAAACTTGACTACAGGTGTGTCACGACGTAACTCTTATTTATTTATATTTTTTAAGAGTAAGCAGACCATCGAATACAACCACAAAGACCACCTCATCTTGATAAGCTACCCGTCCTCATATTGATTGACTAAGTTAGCGCATTTTCTTTCAATTTGAACTGACATTCTTAATAGAACAATTAACAGAATTGTATGTGAAAGAGATTGTGAAACTCTATGGTGTTTCCAAATTTATTATCTTAGATCAAGATACTAGGTTTACCTTTCATTTTTGGAGGAGCGTTCAAGTGGTTATAAACACGAAGTCGAAGTTTAGCATGGCTTTTCACTTATAGACAGACAGTCAGATCAAGAGAACTAATCAAATACTTGAAGATATGCTTTGAGCTTGTGCCTTGGACTTTAAAGGGAGTTGGTGTAAGTTCTTACTCTTAGCTACATTTGCTTATAACAATAGTTATTAAGCGATAATTAGAATGACTCCGTCTAAGGCACTTTACAAGAGACATTATGGATCGAAAAAGCACAAAATGGCAAAATAAATAAATAGTGACCAAAACTCACTTATGAAAGTTTTAAAAAAAAAAACCTCAAAATTCTTTTATAAAACTTCAAAAAATAAAAACCTTAGACGAAATCATTTTTAATCACATTAAAAAATCAAGACAAAACTTCATTATGAAACTCCAAAAAAACTAGAAAGAAACTTATTCTCACTTTTAATTGTGTAATAAATTCTTGTGATATTAAAAAATGTGGGTCTTACAAGGTTCTTAATCCTCTCTCCCTCTTTCTTTTTTTTTTTTTTTCTTTTCTAAAAATCACTCCAACCAAACCGCATAAATTTTTTTATTTTTGATCCTAAAGTCCCTTCATCTTTTTCCTTCCCTCCACTCTTCATCCTTGCCAAACATTGTGTAGTGCATCACACCAAGCTTTAAATCAAATATTGGGTGGACGACTATAAATAAGCAACCACGTTTTTGTGTACCGAAACGAGTTCGAAATTAAAGTCAATCTCATTACCAAGTTCATTGTCACCTGAAATTGACTCCTTTAAAGACTTGCAATTTGGTTAGCTCAGCCAGGCTTTTGACGAGGACTGCTCATTTCGTTGGCAAATTCTTGTACTTCATTATCGTCTCCTAAATTAGACCATAACAAGTAAATGTAATTATAACTTCTTTATTACTAATTAAGCTTCAGTGGCAGGGCTTGGAACTTAGTGGTGGAATAGAAGGTAAGACTGGGCTTCACCAAATTTCACTGTCTCCAACAATAAAATTTTGAAATAAAATAAAAATAAAAATAAAATACTAAGATATTTTAGATATAATTTTGAAACATGATTTCCAAAATTCTATAATTTTGAAACATGATTTTCTCAATGTTGTTGTAACATTTTCTTCTTGCTAATATGTCATTTGTGCCATTAGAGTCAAATGCATATTGATTAATATATAACTGTTCCTTCAATGATCATTACAAACTGCATTTACAAACGAAAAGGACTTTGGGAAGGAAGCTCATATCTGGTAGAAAAAGGACATTAGACATCACTAATATAACGTTACTTTTTCTAAAGTGACATCTAAAGTGGTCACTTTATAGTTTTTAACGTCGCTTTTTATAAAGCAACGTCAAGTATGTGTCTCTTTCGTTTTTCTAAAACTGGCATCTAAAAGGTTAGGCTAAATTTAGGTGACATATATGTATATGTACACGTATAGTCAAATAGCTATGTCAATCAAATTTTAGACATTAGACGTCACTAATATAAGGTTAGGCTAAATTTAGGAGACATACTCTAAATAACTTGTTAACCTTAGACCTATAATAGAAACCATCAAATTATTACTACTAACATTTTAATTAACTCTCAAAGGACATAAATATAATACACCGATATTATAAAACTAGAAGCACTTGAGATATCATTAAGCATCAATAAATCATCAATAAGCATATTCTCAATATGACTAAGCACCTCAAACATACAATTGGGATGATTTCTCTCTCTCTCAAAGCTTCCCAACAATAAAGTTTACGAATATTTACAAAATTCTTTATAAAAATTCTCTCTCTTGAAATCCTGAAAACTCTCTAAGAACTTCTCTCTCTAAGAACTTTTCTCTCTAAGAATTGTTCACTCTGTAGAATCTAATATAGAATTCCTATAATAAATTTTTTGGGATGCCCAAATTGTGATATTTCTTCCCCATTTATAGGCTTTGAGTCCTTCTTGGAAGTTTTGTACGCTGTTTCTTTAGTCTACTACAGCATTTTCAAAGTAAATTCTTTATTCTTCTTCAGTTCAGTCTGATTCTTTTTTGGCGGCTTTTTTAGTCTAACTAAAACCTATCTTCAAACACAATCTTTATAGAACAATGTGCTTTCATCTCTTTTCGAGATTTACATCGTTCTTTCTTCTAATAAATGATGTCATTTTACTTTTAAAAAAAAAGGTATTTGTCCCCACGCATACTATACCCTGTAAAATCATTTATATACCAGTCTCAATTTTGCACTTATAGCTAATTCATTCGCAACAAAATCACACATATATAACATATATGCAGGCATACATAGGGCATATGAGTAAACGAATTCACCACCTCAATAAGTAGGAAAACTTATGAATAATATGTAGGATACAAACATATAACTTATGACTATAAAAGCCAAATCATAATTTTCCTAACAAGCAAACTAAATTGGTCATATACTGATATGTATATACATATATATATAATCACCTATATAACTTCGAAAACGATCTTTATCCTTAAGCTCTTAACAAAAACTCAAAAATAACTAAATGTAATAAATAAGCGATTACCTTTGCCACATGTGATGGACGGAACAATAAAGCTTGGATGAGTAAGAGTTATGAAGAAAAGTAAAAGCAAACGATCTAATGGAGGCAGGCTAAATAAGAAAAAAGTAACAAAAGGGAATGACCTATTCTATTTGCAAACGAAGGAAGGAGATGAAAATATATATAATTATTAGCCGACATATGGAAGTCGGTTTCCTCCCATTATTTATCTATATATGTGTATATATACTAATATAAAATAATAAATATATAACTAATCAAAGCCACATGTATACATATATAACTACACACGTATATTAATTTCTGTGGAAATATAATAATAATAATAATAATAATAATAATATTTATTATTATTATTATTATTATTATTATTATAGCCTAGTAAGGATTTTCAAATTTAAATTTCAAGGATCTTGGGATCTGAGATCTTTGAAGATTATGTTAACGACTGAAAAGTTCCCTCTAAGATATTAGGAGCTGAATAGATTTAAGTTTATCTAGGCCAGTAGACACATGGTAGGGATTAAAGATGAAAAAATCTAATATTTATGAATTTTAAATAGTTGTGATTCGAATTTTGAATTGAAGGCAGCATACTATAAAAGGGCCTACATGCCCATAGAAATGCTAGAGACTATTTTACACATTTGATAACTTAGAGAAATCCGAGCACATTCCTTATACTTTACTTAACGAATGGTAAAATCATTCCCTAAGAGCTTCCTAAAAAGGATGTACCATTTGCATTAAAGGTGAACTTCTATAAAAATTTATGTGTCATTTATTTATTTTTCTTGCAACTTTTACTATTTTCCATGGTCGAGATTGTTAACAACATCACATTCGACTCCAATTTTATTAGATTGATTTCTATTGTCAACAATAATGTTGACAGTGAAAATCTGTCTAACAAAGCTGAAGTCGAATGTAATGCTGTTATTAAACTTGGATGGAGACATTTAGAAAAAGTTACAAGAAAATAAATAAATGACACCAGAATTTTATAAAGGTTTGCTTTCAATACAAAGGGTGCGTCCCTTGGAGAGCTCTCTGGGAAAGATTTACTATTTGTCAACCAAAATACAAGGAATGCTCTTGGATCTCTCTAATCTCTCAAATGCAAAAAGTAGCATATTGGCTTTTTATGGGGCACACAAGCCATTTTATAGTATGTTGCACTCCTATTTGAAATTCAAATAACAAGTATTTAAAATTAAAAAAATATAAGATTTTCTTGTCGTCTATCTCCTCTACATGTCCTTTGACTCAGCCACCTTGTATTTATTCGGCCCCTACTATCTCAAAGGGCCTTCTGGTTCGTTGACATTATCTCTGAATGTGACAGACTAGAAAATCTTAACAGTACTACCTAGGATTAAACAAGGTTTTTCTAAGAATTTCTATAAATAAGAATGTATGAGAACACTATGTTTGTAAATAAACAAATAATAGTGTTAATTGAAATAAATAAATGTTTTGAAGGATTTGAAATCTCCAAAAATGATTAAAGAATAAAGTTCATGACTGAGAAAGTGATTTCGGACCAAAACGTTCAAAATGTAGTGGTTTCGGTATCTGAAAAATATAGATATAAGAAAATGACAAGTCAAAACAAAGATAAGACAAGATAAGTGTTTTAGGGTTTTTAAGAGCTTCGAGATTTAATTAAATCAAACCGATAGTACGGATGGCTAAGTAAATCCTCCGGTGTACTTCCCTAAAAATTTTGTTATTTTTGAAAAAACGAAGATACTATTTAGAAACCGAACCCAAGAAATTACCTAAGATAAACTAAGAATGGGGAAAAAGATGAAAATTTAGGTTTTGATTTTTAGTCAAACGACAGTAGAATAAGGCAACCGATCACACAGGAGGCGCCAGTAACCCGCCTATGCAATTTCAGGAAAGTTCTATTTGGTTTGACTTTTGGTCAAACTTTGACCCCGAATTAATATAATGAGGACAAAATAGATTATATCATAATTGATTGATTTCTCTTAAGGAAATGTCTTAGTTGGATCCAATAGTTATAGTTTAAAGTGATTTTGATCCTATGGCTAAGATTTTGCCAAAAAGATAAGAATTTTTATTTTTGAAAAATTTGAGAATTTGGGAATTTTTTCCCACATTGGAACCGGATGAGGATGGCAAATAATATATGGAAAAGTGTTAGGTAGATCCAAGGGTTGGCTTTTAAAGGAAGCTTGATCCAAGAGTGATGATGGTGCCAAAATATCATGTAAAAATTTTGGCCAAAATTTGAGAAAGAAATGGCAAATAAGAGTCGATTCTTTTGGCTATTAATACATGGGTTTTAGCTTCAAAAAAAAGCCAGCAAAAATGCACCAAACAAAGTAGCCCAAAAACAGCCCCTTGCTACCCCCATGGATGCCATGCATCTACCCCTCCATCAAGCCAAAGTTGCTTCAAATTTTTCAAGCCAAGATTAATCAAAAGTCTTTCTAAGTTCAAGTGGACCATAGTTAAAAGGTAAGCTTTAATTTTAAGCTTTTTCTTGTGTTTTTGGTAAAACAAAACAATGGGTTGTATGTGGTAATGGTGAATAGAGATTTTAAGCTTGATTTTGTTAGTTTATGCTTTAAGAAGCTAGACTAGCATATGTTGAAAGTAAAGAATGGATTAAAAGCTTGAAAACAAGATTTTATGTATGTTTTCTAAGTAAAAATCTATGGCCTAGCATGGATGGATTAGTGAAAATTTTAAGTTTATACTTTGTTGTTTTGTGGTTTAAAAATACGAATTAACATGTGTGATGATTAAGAAAGGAATTAGAAGCTTGAAACTGGAAATTTGACATAAGGTTTCAAGAGGAAAGCTGAGAATTTTGTTTAGGCTTTCAAAGAAAAACCGAGTATTAAGTACATGAGATTGATTAAATTTTATAAAGAAAAGTTTGTGACTGAATGTGTATATAAGAACCAAGGGTCAAGAATGAAATGAAAAGATGAAATGATATTAGAAAACGAATAAGTTTTATGAGAATTTTTACATAAAAAGTTTAGACTTTTGTGTAAAAATTAAGCCTCTGGTATAGTACGTGGTAGGTACCATGGTTTAGAGGCGTTTTCTAAATACTAGAAGCTTAGAAGTTAAGCCGAAATGCTGCCAAAAATTTAGAATGGCACAAATAGGTATTTTAAGAAATAAGGAGTAAAATAAGATCGGGTATCAAAAACCCGAGTCTTTGGTAAATTAGGTTTGAGAAAAGGATGATGGACATTTCAAAGACTAGTGAAATGTCCATTTGGAGATTCTAAATATGAGAAAAAGAAGACTAACAATTAAGCGTCAAAATAATGTCCTCGAGAGACAGTAAAGAGTAAATCGAGAAATAATATGGTAAAAATTTAGAAAAGCCTAAAAAAAATTATTATGTTATGATTTTGGGGTTTAGAAAGGCCATAACTAAGATTTTTAAGGCAAAAATTTAAGTTTTGTACAGTACATGAGCGTGTACTTTAGTACACGGGCATGTAGTAAGGAAAAAAATGTGAACACAACCAGGTTACACGATCATGTTGTGAGAAAAATAAATTACAGAGGGTTATATAGCCAGAGATACGGTCATGTATGAGGCCGTGTACATGCAATATACAGGCTACACAGGTAGGTTACACGGTCATGTAGCGAGAATAGAAATCACAGAGGGCTACACAGCCAGAGACACGGCAATGTACATGTAATGTACAGTTTACACAGCCATATAACACGGCCATGTAAGAAAGAACTTTAGTAAACAGATAGGTACACGGTCATGAACACAGCCATGTACCAGACAGTGTATTTTATTAAAAAAAAAAAAAAAAGAAGAAGAAGAGAGAAAAAGAGGTTCTAAAAAGGTCTAAATAGGACCATTAAAATTTTAGATACTATCATAAGGCCTTAATTAAAATTTTAAAAAGAAAAAATTCAGATTTTAAGTAAAATAAAGCTAGTTTAATCAAAGTGTATTAACTGATGACATTCTTGTCTATAGGGAACCTGATCCAGACGCGATAAAGGAACGTCTATGAATCCAGAAGCGAAGAAAGAGATACGAGTGACGTATTTGTAAGTACAGATATTTAATTGTCTACTCACGAACTAACTTGCCATAGGACTGTGTTATGAGTTGTGAAATGAAGTTACAACACGTTCCTTAAAAGAAATATTTATAAGTGATAGAAAGTTTCTGAATAAGCTTTATATAAAAGTTGTGCTTTGTGACATATGATATGATAATCTAACATGTTCACGAGGTTAGAAAAGAACGAAAAGTTAAAGAAAAGAAAAATGAAGATAAGCAAGATAATAAGTCTGAAAATTTAGGGTTGACGTAGCGGCCTCCCCAGAAGTAAGGTTTAAGAATAAAAATAGCCTCCACCCCAGAAGTGTGGTGCTACCTAAGAATATAGTAGTTAATGGCTCAATGTGCTACTCCCAAGTTTGGTAGTTCAAAGATTGACCTTGGAGTTGATTGGTGAGTCGCTCCCCCTTTCCCCATTGGTCCGCGCCCATTAGGTACGTTCAACCATGGGCCCACAAGAGAAAGTGAAAGAAAAGTTAAGAAAAGAGAAGAACAGAAAGAACAATGAGAAAGAAGAAGAAAAATAAGCAAGCATAATCTGACTAACCTTCATTGTTAGTTGATGTGTTTAAGTAAGGTTTTAAATATATGATATGTCTACATAAAGTTTTAGCATGCATAAGTGTATATGTAATGTTTTTATATGTATGTTTGTACTTACTGAGCTCTAGCTCATTAGTCTGTTCGTGATGTAGGTGACAAGAGTAAACTACCTACATTATAAGGAAAGAAACAGATGGGCTGGCAAACAGATTCCTGAAGTGTCATGGGGTGGCTTATGGTTTCACTGTGATTTTCCGCTGCAATAAAAAGAAAATGTATATGTAATGTAAAGTAAAGAGACAATGTTTAATGTGAGTTAAGTTTATGAAGTATTTCAATATGTTTTTTTTTTTTTTTTTGAAAACTCATATGATTAAATCAAGTTTAAGTTTAAGAAAAATATATATATAAAAATAAAAATATATTTTATTTTTATCAGTAATTTTTCAAACACCTTTTTCACAAATAAGTTTAAATGTCAAGTATAATATGGCAAATTTCAATCGCATAAGAAATAAGTATGTTAAAGAAAGTACTTTTTAAAGTACTTTAAAAGGATGAAATTAAGTGAAAAGTTTAAAGAAAATAAGAAAAATACAAGAAATAAAGCAAGTATGCTAAGTTTACAAAAGTATAGTAAAGAAGAGTAAGTTTTAAGTGGATGGCTCCAGCGAGTCGGGTCTCCCATAAGAGATAGTATCAGAGAGCAAGTTTAAAAGTGAGTTTAAAGTTAAGGTAGCTACAGGCCTCATAGGTGGTATCAGAGTAAGTATAAAAGTAAGTTTAAAGTTAAGGTAGCTAGACAGGCCATTACACTAAAACTCTCGACCAACTTGAAGCTTGAATCTGAAAATTATTTCCTGGTACCATATTTCGAAGTAGTTGAACCCATAATCATTAAAGTCAGTGCCCTCTAATTAAATAATATTTAACAGGCATCTGTAAGAACTTTATTAAGTGAAATCTTCTTGTTTATTTTTGCAACCGAAAACATTATCTCGGAACCCATCAATAAAAATTAATAATAATAATAATAACACAATTCATAAAAAATATAAAAATTAAGGTATCCCATTTTAACTAATCCTCAAAATTAAATTCCTGACTTAAATCCTTATATGTTATGCTGGTAGCTAAAAATAGTCGGGTGTTACACCAGTTATCAAAAGTACGGAAGGTAAATGCCAATGTGATCGATTACGAATTAATACCAATCAAAATAGGTGGAGATACGAATACCCAACATAGGTCAATCAAAGACGGCCAATCAAACAATGGGAGAAAATGCAAATCCAAAAGAGAAAATGGGTCCACCTGTGAAAAATTACGATTATTATAGTAGTTGCGGTTCGAATGCAAAGTAGAACTAGTTGTTGTTTTTCTCTACGTGCAATTATACATTGCAAACGCTAAGTAACCATCCTCGAATTATTTACTTCCCAGATATCCAACAATTCTACATAATGGGTAGCATTATTATTCATTGGCCGTCTAATCAAAATGCTAATATATAACCTCACTATTGAGAAAAGTGCATATGTGTTGTCTCATATGGAAAATAGATAGGGATGTGAAATAGTTTCTATATATATGTAAGGACTCAAAACCTAATGGGTTAACCTTTTAGGTCAAGTTTTCACATATAATTTCTCCCTTACAAATGGTATCAAAGCTGATGGTTCATATTGGTTAACCAATCACACTCGATTGTCAGTTCCCACATTGCCTCTCGTTGTGAGTTGGTATTGCCCGCATTTGGTGTCATTGTAGGTGCAAATGGTAGAGTTTTTGGTGAACTTGTATAGTTTTGACTCCTTTTCATGCTCGAGTTAGCTCTCCATTTGGAGGGCAATTCTTAGTATATCGACTATTAAAAACATTGCTTTGAAGGGGGAGCTCAGTGAACATATACATAAGAGGGAGATTATTGAAAAAAAAAATACATATGTATATTGTCCCACGTAAAAACAGATGGGAATAAATAGATGGGAATGTGAAATAATTTATATATAAATAAAAGGACTCAAAATCTAATAGGGTAACTTTTTGAATCGAATTGGTTTTTGGATCGAATTGGACTCTTGAAGTGTATTAGACCTGTTTCACATATGATTCTCCCTGATACTCACATCTTTTTGCCTTTCAAAGAATTCTTCATCACATAATCTCAATCTGAACTATTTCTTCATCACATAATTCATCACACGATTAATTAAGTGAATCATCTCTTCAACCGGTCATGAAAAACAACGATTATCCATCAAACAACGATAACGAAGACCATGCAATTAAAAAGCGAAAGTGATATATACCAATTACTCAAGTTAAAAACTGTATGAATGGTGTGAAAAAACACAAACTGTATGGACTTGTATGTAATCATACAATACGTGGACTATACGGAACTGTCCGGACCATGCTGCCAACATGTATCAATAGGGTATTATGCGGAAGACATGTGTGAGAATTAAAACTCTGAAACTTTGCTACTATGTGGGAAATAATTAAAATAAAATAGAAATAAGAAAAGAAGAGATAAAAGAAACTAGGGTTTCACATGCGAGGTGAAAATCATTTTTGGAATTTCCTTACCTGTGCTCTAGCCGTGTTGTTTGGATTGTAAAAATATATAGATATATATATATATCTCCTAGGTACTCTAAAGTCAAATACGTGTTTGACAAAAATGATGGAAGTTAATAGATATATGATTCGGAGCTCCCTATTTGTCCTATTTATTATATAAATATAATGCTTTTATGTTATTAATAATAATTAGTTAAGGGGGAGTTTGGGGGAGGTTTTGGAGATTTGGTTTTGGGGTTTGGAAAAAAGTTGGTTTTGGGGAATGTGTTTGGGGGAAAAAACTGTTTGGGGTGAAAAAATTAAAAATTTTAAAAATATTTTTAGAAAAAAAATATCAATATGGATCTTGTTTTGTTCCTCTCGAAATTCTATGCAATTTAAAAAAAAATCATCTCATTTGGACTTGTATACACAAAGTTATGGATTTTTAAAATTTTAAATGTACGTAGCGTTTTGGAGATATAAATAGTAAAAAGTGATAAAGTTTTGGAAAAAAGGTAAAAATTTTGGCCTCCAAAACGTTGCCCAAACGGGCCCTAATTCAATACAATATTTTTCAGTGATGTTTTAAATAGTATTACAGTACAATATTCTGAATAAACAAAATATAATTGCATGACCTATCAAGTTGTTAAATTTGAGACATTTTATATATATATATATATCAGCATAATAATTCTGTTCTAGCTTCGTATCGCATACGATCTACAAAAGCTTTTTAGAGTATATATATGTAACATATCTGTACATCTAGAACTTAAAGTAAAAATTAATTTGTCAATTTTTTAACAAAAACACATGAAACTGAAATTTTAAAAAGGAATAACAAAATTTATCGTTAATGCATGGTTAACAAATTTCAGCATAATTAAGTAAGCAACTATAATCCAATGAAATCAATTATCAACTAAACAATTACAAAAAAAAAAAAAAAAAGTTTACGCAAATACAACTCATAGCTCTTGATCATTCCTTACAGCCATAATAGTTTACAAGAAAATTTTTAAATATATCGTCTTTTTAGTAAATGAAAACAATATACAAGCATACACGCCCCGGCCCCCGCGCCCCCCCCCCCCCCCCCCCCTTGGGACCTAGCTAGCCGTACTGTTGGAATTGTAATAATGCACTCTAAAAAAATAAAAAATAAAAAACTTAAATATATGTTGATATTTTTTGTGCAGGTCCCGCATTAAGATCAGACTTTAGTGAAGTGAACATCACGACAAACTAAATTATCAATATCCTCATATTTTCACGCATAATTGAAAAGAAAAAAATAGACCAGAAATCAGATACATATGTCTAATGTACTTACTTTCTCGCAGTGCTACACAAGGCAGAGCTCTCACCGTTTTAGTCACGACAAATATATTCAAACCGTAAAGTTCGGATGATTTGCTAATAATTATGCTTGAGCGTTGGCCAAATATGGGCTTTCTCAAAAATCACCCTCGGAAATTTGTCACCATATAACCTATTTGAAGAACGAAATATTGTGTCGGGTAAAATATTTCCAATAGATTCACTCACATATATAGTTTTCTTTCTTGCCGAGTTACTTTTGCCAATATGCATGAATAGGTTTAGTCTTATATTTAGCATCCGTATGAAATGGTACTTTTAATTTGTTTAATAGGATTAATGTAACTTCCTGTTAATTCTAATATGATTTTATGTGTAATTAAATGAACTTGTAATTTTACGTATTAATTTTTGCTCGTAAGGATGTAACATTTATTATAAAACAAAAAAAATGTTTTTTATTAATATTATTTTGCATGTGTAATAGCACATGCAATTCTATAAATAATCACATGTACATTATAAGAGTTTTTTTTTTTTTTTTTTTGGTTAGGAAAAATACATTATAAGAGTTAAAACCAACAATCCCCACCCATACCCCTCCTTAACCACCCCCCCCCCCCCCCCCCCCCCCCCCCCCCTTCCCAAACCATTAGACCAAAGGGGTTTTAGGCAAAATACAGGAAATATTACATATTACTATATGACAATTTTTTTTTTTTTGGTGAGTTTGTGTTATGTTAATATTTTAGTCCATGGAGAGTTTATAAATAGATTTATTTTGTTTAGGGGTTTTTTGTGATTAGAATTAAGAGAAAGAGAATTTTGAGAAAAGTGAGAAGAGAGAGTCAAAGGGTGTAAAGTGGTTTTTTCAGTGATTAGAGTTAAGTGAAACAGTTTCCCCTCTTGAGGAAAAGCAAGAAGAGAAATCAGCAAAGGATGTAAGGGATTTTAAATAGAGAGAGATTAAAAGAGTTTCTTGAGTGTATAATTATAAAATTACCAGTGAATTTATTTTCTCTCTTCCATAGACGTAAGCTATTTTGTCAAATTAGGTAAATCTTTGTCTTTTTAGTATTTCTATTGATTACTATTTGAGTTTATTTTTCTATCGTAATTGAATATAGGGGTGTGTTTTACCCAATAAGGATATGAGTGTTATATGTCATTAACGTAATATTACATATATTGAATATTGTATTTACATGTGTCAGACGAATCTGGCACTTGTGGCAGTGACGGACAAAAAGACCATATAAATATATATATATATTAACTTATTAGAGCTTCTTTTTCTTTAGAGGATCAGATTACATTTGCAAATTAACAAAAAGGACTTTCGACGCCATTAACTGACAAAACTACACTCTTTGACTCTTACATGTTTTGGTTAGAAAGTAAGGAAACATATTTGAAGATGGAACATTGTTGTTACTATGTATTATGTATAATTAAGACGAATTCTTGATCAGCTTATGTCATCAGTGTTTTATTTTGTTGAATATCCACAATAAAGCACCTTGTACCGGTGCTATATACATAATTTAGAAGAAGATCTGATATATCCTGATTTTCAAATTACTGAAGAAAATTGAAAGCAAAAATATTAAATAATTACTTTCTACAACGATCATATACAGAAATTCTGTAGTAATAAACAATAAAAAAAATCATGATGCCCTCTTTTAATTTTTCCCAAAAATAAAAAAACATCAATAAGTACAAAAAAAAAAAAAACATTCATTCATAATCTCATTATCCCTGGTAAACGTTGTTATCACATTCTTATAAATAGTAATTAAAACCTAAGTGAATTTCTCATCAATAAAAAATCAGCATCTAAGTGAATTATTAAATGAGTGAAACTCAGACCAAACAGCCCAAGAACAAAGTCATAAAACTTCTTCAGAGTGCTTGAGTTAAATCAAAATTTTAAATTAGATTCTGTAATAGAGTATAATTCAAAGTAAAAAATTAAGAGTGTAAATGCAGCTTTTTAAAACATTGTGCATAAAATTTAGAATAAGATTAGTTTCAAGGGGAAAAAGTTATAAATTTTAGATCATATTTAAGTAGATAAATGAAATCTTATAAAAATATTTAGCATAAAATTTAAAACTAGAAAATTCTAGGGGCTAAAATTGCGGGGGGAAAAAAAGGGTTATATGCTCCAAGTTGTTGGAGATTCACCTTTTGAACTCTTGGACTCATATGTGATTAGATGGTCGTGCAGCTCGTACTACTTCCTATTGAATGAGTGAAACAGCCTTTTGCTTCCTATATTGACGTAAGGCCAACTTGTAGAGCCAATTCATGAGCTAAGTTAATTACTTATTAATCAAGTTTTAATTACAGGGGTAAAATTTGCTGTATGTTTTTTTCTTTTAAGAGCCAATTATCTTTCTTAGTAATTCAAATCTCGATCAACGTAGCGCTTTAGTGAACAAATCTGTTAGTTATTCCTCTGAATTGCAGTATTAATTTGAGTACTATCCCTTGATTAGCAAATGACTTCAGATTCAACAATAGTAATTAATTAAGAATGGTAATCATAGGGAACGAAACTAGTCGTCACTCGAGAACTAATTAATATGATCCAATTGGTGTGCTGAGAATTCCCGTTAATTATAGGATTTGGCTAATGGGTTCTATCCTAGTTGAGGATTTTGTCTCATATACTATTGTTGTTTCTATGCTTTGATTAATTAAATACAATTTACCTTTCAAAAAAAAAAAAAGCTACGCGTCTTAAAGCTGAAAGTAAGGAGCACAGCTTTCATTGCAACTTTCTCAATCTAATAAATTAGGTGTACGCATAGATGCTGTAAAGGAAGAGTAATGTGCTAGGTAGCATATGTCCGCTCATTTATTTTAAAAAAAAAAAAAAAAAAAACACCTCTCAATTGTAAGATACAGGAGTCTTTTAAGAGTTGTTTGATTTGCTACGTTTTAGAGCAGAAGACATGTTATTTGTTAAAGGACAATTCTTCAGTCTAGTATTGTCAAGTAAATAATTTTCAAGACTTACAATTTTTCTTGGACATCTCAGTTAGGAGTTTTGACATCCTAAGAATTTGGCCGAAGTTGCACCCAAAAGGCATATAAAAGTTCAAATGACTAGTGACTATATATTAAATAGAGGTCCAGAACCACCTGTATTTTGAATTGAGAGAGGAATGTTCAAAGGATGGTTGGAAAATAAACAATAGTTTTCTTTCTTTTTTCTTAAATTTAATACGAGCTAGTCACATCCTTGTGCTTAAGTAAGAGTATAACTTAAAAATTTTGTTTACTTGGAGACAGTTTTTGAAGATGAATTCTATCCAAATCTATTTAACATAGTATCAGTTCTACATTTTATAAGTGATAGTAGATATTTGTCTCATATCCCCTTGAATTAGTCTTTTCATATTGTCTTTCCTTTCACGTTGTCTTTCCGTAGTTATACCTCTAGTCTAACTTTCAAATCATAAACATTTCTTTTTTCTGAGTTGAATCTCTTGATCAATCTCTTTAAGCAAATTGACTTTTTCTTTATTTTCACCCCTCTAAATGGTCTGAGTGAAATGTTTCCTTAAGTTTTTCTTCTGCCCAGATTCATTTGAAAAGAACAGGTGAAACAAAACAATATGCAAATTAAAAACAGAAGAAGAAATGTCTCTTTGGTGCTTTTTTCTTATTGTTTGTTTCGGCATTTCTCTATGCTTGATGCTTGCATCAGAAATAGTTGGACATAAATAAAAGAGTAAAACTAAATGTAAATATATATATATATACCCATAATTATATATATACTACAAAAACTCTCATAAAAAGTTGAGAAGGGAATCATGGTGATAGCTGTAGCCATTAGCGTCCCGTTAATTTCTCCATCAAATACTTTATTTTAATTAATACAATTAAGACAGTAAACTAGACACAACATATTTGAATTCGTGTTTGAGCTTTCATAAATTTTAATCATAAGTGAAACATTCCAAACAAGTGTATTGTCAATAAGAAAATAATACACATAAAAGGCTTACAACATGACTAAAAACACATGAAAATTACAAGGAAAAGCAAAGTAGTCTAAAATATGAATCATATAGGATGGATAAGCCCAAGATCCAATCCTCTTCGAAAGGGAGATATATTGAATTGATGCTTCATTTATAAAATGCAATACTAGAATCAAATATTCACCTTACTCCACAAGACAATCCATAATTAAAAGAGCTACAATCTAACACAAATTTTTCTGTTTCAGGCTTTCTTTAAGAACAAGAAACGTGGTCAAGGTGCCCTTTGGTGAACTATATATGAGCTTGTGCCGGAAAGCTGGTTTGTCGTAATTCCTAATTCAGACTTAGCCGTGTTGTAGCCAAGTGAAGATGTAGTCGGGTTTGTGGTTCATAGATCTATCGGCGTCCTCGGTGGAAGAGAAGGCGCTGGAACTTCATCATTAAGCACAAAAGTTACTTGGCTTATTGCAGGCCGGAGACTACAATCTGGATGAGCACACCAAAGGCCAACAAGCATCAACTTTTCCATTTGCGTCTCGTCGTAGTCTCCGAGGTTAAATCTCCGATCTACGGCTTCAAGAACCTTTCCCTCTTTGTATAGATCCCACACCCAATCCACCAGAACTTTTTGACCTTCAGGTGCGTTTATGTCGATTGGTTTTCTTCCGCTGGCTATTTCCAAAACAACAACTCCAAAACTGTACACATCAGATTCCTTGGTAGCCCTGCTTGTTACGACATATTCAGGAGCCATGTACCCCCTTGTGCCGGCCACATCCGTGGTTTTGGAACCTTTAGCATGGTCCACAAACCTAGCTAAACCAAAATCCCCAAGCTTTGCGTTGAAACTGGAGTCCAACATTATGTTGCTCGGTTTTATGTCCCTATGAACCACACACTGTTCCCACCCTTCGTGCAAGTATAGCATTGCCGAGGCTAGGCCTCGAACAATTTGGCACCTGACTTCCCAAATCAACAACTCGGTTGCTTTTGAAAGATGCTTGTCTAGGCTACCATTAGGCATGTACTCATATACAAGTAACAATTCGCTTTTCTTGTGACACCAGCCAATTAGTTTCACCAAATTCCTATGCCGCAATTGACTAATAACCTTTACCTCCGACGCATACTCCTTGATTCCCTGCTTGGATTCCTTGGATAGTTTTTTAACAGCAACAGAGGAGTTGAGTTCTCTAAGAAAGCCTTTGTAGACACTGCCAAATCCTCCCTCTCCGAGCTTATTCGCTTTGTCGTTAAAATTATTAGTCCCTCTTCTTACTTCCTGGTAGGAAAACTTCCTTGGTCCCGTTCCCTTCTCGAACTCGTCGTTCAAGTGCCTATCAAGTGCAATATCTTCTTGGCTCCTCTTCCTCTTCCACAAACAAATGCATACCCATGAAATCCCTACAATCAAAATAAACCCGCCACCGACACCCAATCCCACAACCAGTGGGATGCTACTCTTTGTAACTGGATTTTTTCCTTCCGGGATCATGGGCAAGTGGAATTAAATTCCCACGAGTAAATACTATAAAGGGCTGTGTAACCTCCAGTTGCAGCTGAGAAGCCAAAAGTGACTTGTGGGGGCAACGCAGATTTTAGATCAACTTCATGGAAAAGCTTGTATCCTCTCAAGCTAGAATTGTTCCATCCAGTGAAATCAACGCTCAACTGCTTTGAACTAGAGTTATAGGAAATCCAAGCTTCGTTTCGTTTGGCTTCCGCTAGATCACACCACCATCTCGTGGTATTCACCGATACCATGGAATTGACATCGATTCCTACATGTTCATTTGGCGGATCAAAATAGTTATGGTAGATATCGAACTCCACCGCCACGAATGGATCGCCATGCGTGTTGTTCACACTTTCGTCGTCCCATGTAAGGCCCATGCTACCACCTCCTCTTGTGTTTAGATTGAGCTTTGAACCCGCTGGTGCGAGGAAAAACGCAAGCCCATCGGCGTATATTTTACTTCCTCGCGAATCAATCACAAAGGAGAAATGTGTTGTGAAGTCTGTGACATTTCCAGACATCTCATCCCATAACTGGAAAGGTTCGAAATAGGTCGCCCGGCCTACTGAACCGATAGAAAAGATATCGGGAATGAGTTCGATTGTGCGGTTTATAGGATCGACACTTGCTCCTCTCTCATATGATATGCGAGTGTCACCAGGAGTGAAGCTGTCGAAGCTGAAGCTTAAAGCATCTGTAAAAGAGAAGAAAATTGGGAAAATTACGAAAATATAGAAGAGAATAGTCATGAGAAAACTTGGACTGCATTGAAATTTAGTAGTGATTATGCGGATGAGCACAGCAGCCATTGTTGGAGAGAGGAGAGAAAGATTAATGTGAATCTTTTTCTTCAAAATCTGACTTAGATTTATTGTGCTTACTCCTCTGTTATGAGTTTAGTTGGTCAACTTTATTGTTAATCCCGTGAAAGTAATTTAAGGAATACTATAAACTCAAATGGCCAATTAAATATTCGCATATAGGAAGATTCCAGGAGATTGCAAAATGGAAGAGGGTTGACATGGTGCAACATCTAATCGGTGGAGCCAGAAATTGTTTTTAGAGGACTCTTAAATCAAATTAAAAGTTTGAATCAAAATCACAATGCTAAGATCTTTTACCATCATTTATCTATTAACACCTTTGTATTTTAAATGAATTAAGCTTGTAATAGAATTAAATTTATTTTTAAATAATAAAGTAATATAATACTTGATTTTGATTATTTGAGATACTAAAATTTAAATGTAAGTATTTAAATTCAAATTTTAGAGTGAAATTGAAAAAAAAAATTTAATTATGTATATATAGTGATTAAAAATTTAAAGAGATAAATAAGGGATAAAATTATAAAATATTTTATCTTAGAATAAAAACAATAGGGAGTTATTAGAATTTTCAAAACCTAAAGAAGCAAAAAAATTTTTACAAATTCAAAGCTGGCTTATTCCCCCAGGTCTTACCTCCGTCCACCAGTGGTACTAAAGAATTTAATTAAGTTAATGATGATGTAGGTCCCTAATAAGGTTTAAAGCAGATAACAATTTGGCCCTTGAATTATTTTTATTGATAAATTTCAAATTAAAAATTTTTGTGGCATATCAAGATCAAATAGGTAAGGGTAGTTGTTGATCTCTAATGATAGTACACATGATTCCAGCTAAAAGTATAAAATTCGAATATCCCAAGGTTAAAAAAAAAATCAAATAGGTAAGGTCTAATAAAATTCAATATTTGTGCTTGGTCGTCGACAATGGGAAGGGAAAGGTGGTTAATGCAGTCATAAAGATGAGGACGATGACTAGATTTTGAACGGAAAAGGGAAATGTAGGGGCTTGCTCTTGTTGGGATTCAAATTTCTCCTCTTGTTTATGTCACCTTTTTTTTTTAATAAAATATTTTGAGCTGGTTTTTGATTAGTTTCCTACTTCATTGTTTGGTGTTTGGCTATTTGGTAATTTGATTGATTTCTAGACTATGGCCTTTAGCCTAGTTATTTTGGTAGTGCAACTGCTCTGCTGCAGTTTAGCTGTGCTTGCTCTCATTTTTCTTCTCTTTTTTGGTGCTTGATGCCATTATGGATTTTCTTAATTGACGTGTTCATTAAATGGGAAAAAAAATATGTTATACCACTTCAAATTTGTTTTCGAGACGTATAAACAGATATGGTTGCATCGTGTGCACAGGTATGTAAAGTCTAGGAAGTTTCCAAAGCTCATTATTTTCCATTTGGTTTAATATCTTTGCTTGATTTAGCTTGAGTTGATTATTTTAATTCCAGTTTAATTTATCTTAACATGACCTTTTTATTTTTTTTATCTTTATTTTTACTATTTTAATATAATTTTTAATACAAATTCAAATTAAAGTAAACTAAAATCAAATAACCAACTTAATTTAACCAAATTCACTATTTTTTTATAATAACTTTCATGTTAAATTAAGTTAAAACAGTAAAGGAAATAGTAGTAAATGAAGTAGCTGTCGAAATCAATGCAATCAAATATATCTCTCCAGGAAATTGGTTAGCTACCTTCCATTTTGTTCTTGAGTTTATAATAATAACAGTTTTTTTTTTTTTAATTTTTGGTAGACTTAATGTGAAATTGACTTGAGTGGGCTAGCTAAATAAATCTCTAGTTTGAAGATAAATAATCTATATTAGCTTTTCTATATCCAGTTGTATGCAAATATGGCTGTTCTGATCTTCATAACTGTCTCTATTTTATTCTCTTTTGCAAATCCAAACACAAATGCCTTATACTTCAGCTTCAGCACCTTCACCCCTGGTGACACTCGCACGTCTTACAAGGGTGGAGCAAGTGTATAATAACCAAATTTTTATATGAAAGATTTCAGTGAATTAATTATAAAATTTACCAAAATCTTCATGTACTAAATTTTAGGTTATATTATAACCTAAAGTTATTAAATAAATATATATTAATATTTCATGATGTGATAATTTAGTAATATGTCAATAATATAAAGTCATAATATATTACTAAAATAAAATAAAATGATTAAGTAGTATAAGATTGATAAGAAGAAGAATGCATTTTATGATGTGATAAATTAATTTTTTATCATACAATAGGAGGTCATATAATTTTGTTCAAAAAATAAAAGGAAAGTGACCAATTAATATAAGTCATGGTATGATGTCAGATCACAACAACCCACCAACTTGAACAAAGTAACAAGTGGGAATTAGCAGTCTAGAACAGATGAGAAGAATACTGGTTGCTGGAATGCGGTACTAAAACTTAATAGCCTAGTTTCTGGAATGATCGAGGATTATACTGCATACCTTTTTAACATATAAAAGTTTGACAGTCCACCTTTAGCAGCATTGAAATGGAAGATAAATTTTATATTGATTAACTTTTTTAGTATTAAATTTTTTCACATAACTTGTTAAGGAAGTTTTTTAGACGACTTAACATAAATACTGTCATGTTAAGAAAACAGCTTAAGATTTTATCTATTAAACAACTTAATATAAGAACTTGTTTGGGGGGCTTATTTACAATTAAATGATAGACGAATTTACCAAAATTTCTTTTTTTTTTTTTTTCAGTAGCAGAATTTTCTCCAAAAAAAAATAATTGATATATGAAAGAAAGTGGCGATTCTTTGATCATTTCTAAAATGGGTGAACATTCAGGCGGATTAATGGTTTCAAGCGGGAAAAGGTGGGTTTTTTCAAGGGCGGGTAAATACGCTAATCGCCCGAGGATGGATGGGCGGTTTGCGTGTGGTGTGCGGGCGGAGCAGACAGATTGGCCTATGTTGGCCCATTGAGCTATTTCAAAAAAAAAATGTAACAAATATGCAAAACAATAAGAAGTAATTACACAAAAAAAATCTATTTTAGGTTATCGAATTAAAATATGTCTATTTTTTAACAACATTATGAAAATGTCAATTTTTAAAGAAACAAATATATATAGTACTTATTTTGTCCTTTTATCATAATTGGCATCATTCTTCCATTATTCAAATTATTTTCCTTTTTTTTTTTTTTTGTAGTAATGATGTTTTTTTTTTATTTTGCTGATAAATGTGACATACTTTTAATAAACCTAAACACATTTTAAAAATAATTTGCATTTATTTAATTATCATAAAGAACAAGAAATTACTATTATGAATAGGTAATTTCATATTTAACCATCAAAATGTCACACCTAATATAATTATAAAATACCTAAAATTACAATAAAGAACGATAAAGATTACAATATTATCATAAAAGTGATATACCATTCATAATAAAATAAAAATTATAATAATTTAACCATGAATTTTCTTTAATGATAAAAGTCAAATTTTCCTTTTAAATAAAATCTACGAATACCATAAAATCAATCATACATATATTTATTTAAACATTTTCTTATTGCCTTTTTTTTATAATTTTTTTACTTGTTAATTATCAATTCTTTGTAAAGGGTAATATTATTTTTAAAATTACTATTTTAGGCATTTAGGTAAATAAAAGAAAAAATGAACATTTTTCAACTCAATGCCTTTAATACTACTAAAATCAACCTAATTTGCAACAATATTATTTACAACAACAATCATCGTCGCAAATAATATACCATTAGTACGACATGTCGTCGCATATAAAGGTCATGATAATAAAAAAAAAACTATCATCACATATAATATTTGCAATGACATATCATCGATTTTAATAAATTATTTGTGATTATTTATCGTGTCATATCGTTGTAATTAGTCTTTGACGCCAAAATGGGTGGTGCACCAACTTTTTACTACCAAAATGAAGGTATTTGCGACAGCTATGTCATTGCAAATACTAAATGAATAATAGCTGGCATCCAACATGGTAATATTTATAAAGGGAATTATTTGCAACGACAATGTCTTTACAAATAATATTTATTTAATTTTTACGAATAAAAAGGCAATCAAAGTAATGGTTTTTTATGCATTAATTAGGACAAAATGCTAAATATTCATCACAAATAATATTTCATTTAATTTCCATGAATAAAAGGTGGTCAAAGTGGCAGTTTTCAAATTATTATTTGCAATGACATGTTAAATAGTTATTGTAAATAATCAGTCCAAAACATTACTAATATATTGTGATATTATAATAATTTTGTTAAATTAAATGTAAATGACTTTATCATCGCAATACCCATTCTGCCACCCCCCACCGCCGCCACTGCCGTCTTTCTCTCCCAATTCTCCACCGTTTCTAGCCCCCATATTAGTGGGTTTTGGATTTTTCAAGTTTTTATATTTTTTATTTTTTTTGTTAAAAAGGTTTTGGATTTTGGTTAATTGTTTGGATATAGATTTTGGTTTTTGGATTAGGTTATTTAGTTCGAATGATATAAAATGTTAGAGTTTGGATTTGGTATTTGGTTATTAAATTTTACAATTTGGTTTTTGGTTTTTACAAATTTGGATTTAGGATAGTAATTTTTTGTGGAACGAAATTGACATTTTGGTGATGATTATGATTATTGAAGATTATATTTTTTGATGATTGTGTATGGATAGTTTAAAGAATGTGATTGTGTATGGATTGATAAAATTTTTAATTTTGATGAGTTGTTATTGATAGGAAAATCAAATGATATGGTAATTTTATTTATATATTATTATGTAAATAATAAATAAATAAAATTAATAATCAAGTCAATTTTAAATTAACACATAAAATATTTAATACATAAAATTAATAATTAAGTAAATTGTAAATTATTACATAAAATATTTAATGATTAACAATTAATTAGGTAGATAATAAATTTACAATAATGGAAAGTTAAAAAGAATTAATTACATTAATATACAATGAATTAAAATTTAATTCAAAGTAATTGAAATAATTAACATGATTTAATTACATCTATAGAAAATAAAAGAAAAATTAACTACAAACATTACATTTTTTAAAAAAAAAACAATAAGGAAAATTTATATTAATTTAGTCAGGAGGCAAGTGATATATTTAAAATCGAGAATAAAAAAATAAAGAATGCAATAATAATATGATAAAATATTGATAAAATTTATAAAACTTCGTAAATTTACAATACAATTTCTAAATTTTTTTTAGCAAACGTAATTGTATAGTCAAAAAATCAACACACGTGTGTATGAATATCTATTTATTTGTGAGAAAATTTTCATTAGCACGTGCATTCTTTAAATAACCTTAGATCCGTTCGAGTATCAATATGTAATAACCGATACTTGAATTATCTTGTTTGGACAATTTGATATTGTCATTTGCGTATTTGTCATTCAATTATACTCACGTCTTTGATAAATATCTCAATGCGTCTTCCTTTGTTCTTTAGGTGTGCATTTGATAACACACTTTGGAGAATTAAGAAGGGATACTACCAAAATTTCTATAATCATAAATAGAAAAAAATCTGTTACAAATCAACAAAATCTTAGCAATTAGAATTGGTCCAACTTACATGGTAGAAAGTCATATTCTTAACGCTGTTTTGAGAAGGTTGGTATTAATGTTTTGCAATTTTTAAAAACTTGTTTTGTCACTTAGGCTTAACAATGATTCTAACACATTTAACTTAAATAGGAAAATACAGAGACCCAACATCCAAGATCCTTAATAGACAACTAGGGTATTATGCACTGTCACAGGTAGAATTGAGTTAACTTAAACGTAGAACATGCATTTGCAGGAACTTTTTAATATTTAACTTATATTTCTAATAACATGCTAAGTTGTTTTTATTAATTTCTATTTAATCTAACTTTGCATTCTAAGACAGAAGGGGAAAGAATAACATAGATTACAAGTTACTTGTGAAAGTTCATCTGCACTGGGAATTTATAAGGAATGGATTATGTCCCAAGTTTTGGGCAAGCGTAAAGGACACATAAAGGGAGTTGATTGGCACTCCCATAGAGGACCTACTCAGGCCCTTCTACTTTATCTGGTTAATAGTCGAATGGATCATCTTCAACACAAATGCCCCCAAACTTCCAAAACTAGCTTAACAACTTGTACAGTAACCAATGCAATATGTTCGACAACTATTAAATAATGATAGATACCATGCACCAAATCAATCCTAACATCAACTTCGCATCTGTTACTCGTCCCTGGACACTGGCCCAGCCCTATACACGAGCAGATAAAAGAAAAAGATGAAGACGATGACGAGATTGACGACAAGGATTAGAGTTTTAGAGTTTTATTATTGATACTTTATTTCATCTTATTTTTTATATTATCCAAATAATTCATACTTTGTTTTATGGTTCTATGTTGTATAATACTACAATTTTCTTAACAGTTAATATTAATTTTGATGTTCAATTTTATTAGTACAATCTTACTGATTAAATTATCTTTAAATTATCTCCCAAAATTTTTTATTTCTATATATTAAATAATAATATTATTATTTAATTAAAAAATTAATTAGATTATTTGTAACGACATTGTTAAATATGTTGTCGTAACTAATGTTGTCTGGTCAAATTTTATTGATGACATTTTTAAAAAGGTTGTCATAAATAACATAGTCAAAAACATTATTTGCAATATCTTTTTTAAAATATATCATCCTAAATAATTAACGTCACGTCATCATCAACAACATCATTCGATAGAACATTTATGACTATTTATTTGTAATAATGGTCATCGCTAATGTTTTTTTGACTATACTATTATCGCAAATATATTATTTGTGTCAAGTTATCTGTAAGGACTCATTTGCAATAACATGTCATTGTAAATATTATATTTGTGACAACTTATCTATCTTTTGTGATGACAATTACCCATTACTAATTTGCTTGTTTGTTGTAGTAATTTTGACGTCTATATAAATACTTTTAAAAAAAGACAAACGAAGAAAATTAAAAATATAAACAATCTCATGCATACTCCAAGTCATATTAAAATATACATATTAAAAAAACAGTTTTGTAGATTTACATCACGCAGGAGGCAATTAACGATGTCAGAGCAAGAATGCCTGGAGACCATTTGATTGGGTACAACAACTCCACAAGACCAGAGAGTATGGAGGAGTCCAAACGTCGAATCTTCTGTTAGGTTCAAAGGTACTGCATATTTTGTTTTTCGTTTATCTTTGGGTCACTTTTATTTGTTGCGTTTAATTGCACCGTCTGGTTAATTCTGGCATCATTGACTTGCTTGTCAACTTAAACGATTTCATAATAAAAAAAATTGCTAGAGAGTAATTTTGGTAGCAGAATTCGTCAAAATAATAATAATAATTCATATATAAAAGAGACTGGTGATTCTTAGATCATTTTCTATGTATTTGTGTATACAAATATTATATTTGTTACAAAATATTTTATGCTATTTTTAATTTGTGTCTTAATTATTGTGTTTTGAAATTATAAAAATGAATTTAACAAAATTTCTTTTTTGACAGCAGAATTTACCCAAAAAAAAAATATTTATATATGAAAGAGACTAGTGATTCTTAGACTGCCTCCTTTGTATTTGTATATACTAATACTAAATTTGTTACATAATACTTTGTGTTAATTTTATTTTTTGTCATTATTATTGTGTTTTGAAATTGTAATAATGAACTTTTTAATTTTTAAATAAATAAAAAAAATATTACAATAATTACATGAGATAACAAATAATAAAAGTGAAATGTGAAATGGATTATATCTTAGGATAAATTTACTATAAAGTTAAATATTTGACAAATTTAGTATCAAAATTAACACTATATTAAAGCATATTTTCATAGAATGTCAAATTTTATCATTAACATAATAATTTAAAATTGTATTGGAGATCCTCTTAAACTTTGGAAGTTTTCATCCTTTCTTATGATTTTTAAAGACTCCGGATTAATTACAGGCATTATTGTCCTGAGACATTTTTAGACCGTAAATGTAGATCGCAAACCGATTAATACAACCCTTGTCATATTTGTTAGCCATAAATTCCGTACCATCATACGGATGTTCAAAGCAACCACTTAAAAAACTTCATGTCTCTCCTCTCATTTTATATCATCCTGCACAGCTATCATAACGACAAGGTCTCATCTTTGCAGCACCTGGTTTCGAATATATCCAAATGCCTGAGCAATAGAAATATTTGATCTTGCATATTGGTCTGAGAAAGAGACCCCTGCCCCTGGCTGTGATAAAATTGTTTCATGCCTTGTTACGCTTGTTGAGTATGAAAATCACTTTCCCAAGAACATAAACCAGATCCCTGTCGCTGATCCTGCTCTACTGAATACCGGCTGATCTCGGCCAAATCCTGGTTCAACAAGGTTTAGGAGATTAGAAACAAAAATTTAAGGATAACAAATTTTCTCCATGCCATTAGAGTTATGCATGACAAACTGAAACAACTAACCAACATCGAACTGAATATCTAAAATTTGCAAGTTCAATCACTTAGTTTTTGGCAGCAAAATGGATTGAAATAAATTTCCTAATGAAAACGGTCAATGCCAGGAATTAATACAACACAACAAATATATGCACAAAAAAATACATCTCAACCATTAACCATGAGGAGCCTCAGCACTTCCAAACGCTGCATTACAAACGCAATCATCGACCCTTCTTAGCTAGCAAATGAATTCGATGTCTGCAGGGTAATTGAGAACTGGAGAAGAAAACTAGTTATAACCTCTATGAGATTAATATAGAAACCCCCTTCAAATCTTTCGTAAGGGTCTTCATGCCATGTACATAGATTTCAAAAGGGCACAGCATGAAGCTCTTGTCGCCAGTGGCAATGATACATGTACTGTTGTAGTCTTCAGCGATTCTCTCTATGTCGAACAGAAGATACCCTAGTAATGATCCAGGTATCATGAAGAGGGTCCCACTTCTTGGCACAAAAGGTTCACCTTCTAGTTTTGGATCAAGTTCTCAGACAAGCTAGCTTCTCCATGATGTTTAGAACACGCTGGCCTAAGGTTTATGTCAGAGACGAATCTTCGCAATTAGTTAGATATAATTTCCTATACGAGAAACGCTCTAAATACTGTTTTGGAGCAGCCGGGTGGATCTCAAAAAGGCGCTGTATAAACTGCTTTTCACTTGGATAAAGCATGCATGAAATGGCGTACTTCTTGGTATATAAGCCAGTCTTTCTAAGCCAAACATAAAAATAGTATCTGGGCTTAGTCCGGTTCTCCAAGTCGAAACTTAAAAATGCTGGGAATTTATCTAGCTTCTGTATAGAGCATCCAAGTTCCTCACACCAAAACTTCAGCTTCTGTTCCAATCTATCCGGGTGTTGACTTAGTATCTTGGGCCTCACTTTTATCATCAAACAGAGCTTCGAGTGCTCGATACCTTTGCCAAGAAGCAAATCAAATCTTCTTTGTAAATCGCTACTATTGCCAGCCAAGACATCTAGGGCCTTTATGGTTATAGCATTCTCTCCAAACCCGATTTGTTTCAAGAAATCAAGTTTTTTCATCGTATGGTTGGGATACTTTGTAGCTTCAATCCTCTTCAAGCCCTCAACAAACTCCTTACTTACATCTTCATCAGGACAGCCAATGGCATACGTTGCCAATAACTGACCGTTTGAACACTTAATCTTATCCAAGCACCATCCTTGTAGATCCAAAGCCTTCATCACGCCAGGTAAATTTTCCATTCTATTTCTTCCCAATACATAAGGATACTTCTTACTAATGCACCACAACTCTTTCGTGTCCATTCCAAAATGCTTGAGCAATCGCAACACTGAGATCACCCGCCTTCCAATATCAAGATTCAAAATTTCTGGATTTTCAAGAAGAAATAAACCCAAATCCTCCTTTCCAAAACCAAATTCGCCAAAATAGCTGACTTTTCGGACAAAAATCTCTTTCGGATATTCAAGAAAAACTTCTTTCCTCCTGCACATTAGCTCCCCTACCTTTCCCTTCTCACAACCTAAATCATAAAACACCCTAACTTTACAACAAACCTCATACCAAGCATCCACATTTCCCTCAACACAATTTCCCATTTCGAAATCCACAAATAACTTTTTCAAATTGCCGAACACCGCATCGGTGTCATGGCCTGCTTTGCCTCCCCGACTCAACAAGTAAGGAAAAGCCAAGCACACACCAATAACACAAAGATTATTATCAAACCCAAACCATTCCTTAAACCCATTAAGCATCTCAGTCAACGCACTCGCAGACAAGCTAAAAATCGAAACATCCTCTTTATACAACACGCCCAGCTTATTCCACGGAAACCCATATCGAATAAGCGCTAAAGAAGCATCAAGAACATTCGGATCCTCGGAAAAGAAAAATTTGTTCTTGGGCAAAAAGAAAGGAACCTGTTCATGGTCTATGCCAATGCTTTCGAGGAAAAACTCGAATTCGTTAATGGGGTGGTACCTGAGGAAGCTTTGGAAGGCGTCGGAGAAGGTGAGAGCGGAGAAGTGGATTTTGCGGATGAGGTTGGAGAGAGAGAAGAGAGAGTTGGAGGCGATTTGGTCAGCAAATATGAAGGGTAAACCTCTGGTGGAGTGGAGGTAATCGGAGAGGGCGTTCTGGGCTTGGGTGAGAGCTCTGGCTTTGTAAATGGCGGCCGAGATGTAGTTGTTGCCTTTGATTATTGGGAGAGTTCGGGTTGTGGAGGAAGAGAAGCTTCGGCGGGAGAGGAAGGTGATGAGGAGGAAGGAGAGAGGAGATCTGGGAAGAGGCATAGCTTAAGAGAGAGAAAGTTGGAGAAGATTTTCATAGAGGATGTAGGGGGAAGAGGGTGAGAGAGAGAGAGAGAGAGAGAGAGTTGGAGGCGGCGCCGAACTCAACTGAAAAAGCTATTCATCTGATTCGTTTGTTGTCGTTTTTTTTGAAAAGCTGTTCATTTGATTCGTTTGTTGTCGTTTTTAAGTTAATTTTGGTTTCAAAGCATATGCTGTCGTTTGATCACTGTGTTGGACTTGGAACTAATATTTCCATTTTTTTGGCATTTAAAAAATTTTTTTTATTTTTTTGGTTTTGAGCCGGTATTGTCGTCTGCTTATTTTGTTGATTTTTTTTTGTTACTCTTTTTTTTTTTTTTTTGCAGTTGATTCTTTTTTTTTGTTTTAATTTGGTTGATAGTTAATTGATTTGTCGTTGGATTAGTGGTAATTCGGTCGTGTATGCTTGTCGTTTTCCTAATCTAACAATCATGTGTAGGAGTCGCCTCCTACCAAATTATTACGTGCATTTATTATTAGAAACACTTACAAATATATAGATATACAAGCCATTGACCATAAAACACTGATTGTTCTATACGAAGGTATCGTTTGCAAAATATTACATTTTAATTTTATTCAAATATAATATAATTTTACATCAAATATAAATTTTACAACAGTATTACGAAAATAATTATTATTCAAAATATTTTTAAAATAATCATATTAATTTTTCAACTCTAAAATACTTTTTATCCAAACACATATTTCATTCAAATACAAAACAAATACTTTTCAACCAAATACAACATTCAAAAAACCAATTTCATTTAAATACAATCAAAATACAATGCGTTTACCAAACACCCCCTAACATGTGATTTTGTCGTTGCCAACTAATATTTTAATAGTTATCAGTCATACTCTGAATTAAAAAAATTGGATCATTTTTGAATGTGTTAAAAACTATCAGTTTACTTATGGGACGTTTGGTAAACGTATTACGTTTTAATTATATTTGAATGCAATTTATTTTTTGAGTGTTGTCTTTGGTAAAAAAGTATTTATTTTGTATTTGAATGAAATGTATGTTTGGATTAAAAGTATTTTAGAGTTAAAAAGTTGATGTGATTGGTAAAGTAGAGATAAATAATGGAGTTAAAAAGTTGATGTGATTGTTTTAAAAAATTTTTGAATAGTAATTATTTTCATAATACTATTGAAAAGGATTGTATTTGAATGTAAAACTTTACGTTTAATATAAAATTGCATTGCGTTCGAATATGATTAAAATGAAAAACTTTTGTCAAAAGCTCTCTTAATCTAAAATGTTTTAATAAAAACCATTTCTAAATAGAAAAAATCCCCATAAAGAGTCTGAAATCAATTAATCCAAAAAAAAAATGACAAATGCTTAGTTTAAATTCGGAAAAAAAATATATATATTAATACGTATATATAACAAGTGGAACAAAATTGAGATGACTTATTTAACATTGAAATTAATTATTAATCCAAAAGAGGGGCAAAATTAGCATAATTGGTATCAACAATCAGGGACTGATGTGATAATGCCAAAAGCAAAGGCACTAATTCGCTAGAAACTTAAAAGATTAGGGACCAATTGTGCTAACATTTTTCTCTGTATAAAAGCTTTCATTTCCTGAAGAGCTTTAAGCTTCAATGGCGCAACCAGTCGAAAAAACTCCCTTAAACCCTATTGCACTGCTCTCGGAATCCGCACCCGGATCCGCCGGGAAGCGCCGCCGCGAGGACGAGGCGGCGCAGCCGGGAGTCGTAGGCGAGGACGAGGACTCTTACTCGGCGCCGAAGAGGCGAGCGAAAGCTCAGGATGTGCTGTTCAGAATCGTGGTACCGTCGAGGCAGATCGGCAAGGTCATCGGCAAAGAAGGCTGCAGAATCCGGAAGATTCGCGAGCAGACCAAAGCCACGGTCAAAATCGCTGACGCCATCGCTGTAAGTCCTTAGGGTTTTGTTATTCCCTCTGTTTGGCTTCCGAGAAAGAGCGAGAAAACAAAAACCAAAAATATTTTCTTTTTGCAGAGACATGAAGAGCGTGTGATTATTATAAGTTCCAAGGACAGTGACAACCAGGTTTCGGATGCTGAGAACGCTCTTCAGCAAATCGCTGCTTTAATTCTCAAGGTTAATTCTTTAAACAACTTTGATTCATTGGATTATTATTGTACATTGCAATTACATTAGAGATAATCTTGTTGTCTATAAGGCAACCAAAAGGATTAAGAAATGGGGCTAAGCAAGACTTATTCAAAGTATTGGAGTAGTAAGATGAGAAATTTTAAAGAGCAGGGGGGCAAACGGGAATGGATGTAAAGTTCGGGGTCCTAAATGAGAATAAACCTACAAATTTTGACTCACCTGGATAATCTCTAGTGCAACCAAAAAGATTAAGAGATGTGTTTAAAGGTTAATACAATTAGGGTTGTATTTAAACAGGAAGATGATAGTAGTGCCGAGGCATCGAAAGTTGGTGCAGGACATGTGGCTGCCAATACCATAAGGCTTTTGATTGCCGGGTCGCAAGCAGGTTCTTTAATTGGGATGTCTGGTCAGAATATAGAGAAATTGAGGAATTCTTCTGGGGCCATAATCACTGTTTTAGCTCAGAATCAGTTGCCTTTGTGTGCTTCGGCTCATGAATCGGATCGAATTGTTCAGGTTAGAATTGGAATGTAGATACATGTGCCTTTTTTTTTTTTTTTTTCAAACTATCACTTTTTAGCAGTTTTATATAATGTGTAAGATTTTTGAGTAATGGATTCCTGTTATAATTCAGATATCTGGTGATGTTCCCGCTGTTCTGAAGGCTTTGGAGGAGATTGGTTGTCAGCTAAGGTATCTATAGAATTTTGATGTGTATGCCTTGTTATGTTAGATATATACTTAATATGTATTTATGCAGTATATATTATTGTTTTTGGTTCCTTGTTGGTTAGGGAAAACCCACCTAGACAAGTGATTTCTATCAGCCCAGCATATAACTATTCAACCACCCGACTGCCTCAGCCGTACATGGACCCAACTTCAGGTTATTCATTTTATGTAAAAGTTAGAGAATTTAACTGCCACATTTGGGGCAATATCAAGCTTTGATATTTGGTCTTATAGCCACATCATCTTTAGGACAACCAATCTTGCAGCTGATTATGTAACCTTCGAGATGGTGATATCGGAATCCATGGTTGGTGGTTTGATCGGCAAGTCTGGTTCCAACATTTCAAGGATTAGGAATGAATCTGGAGCAGTTATCAAGGTAAGCGGATTCATATTTATTCTTACCGTTAATCAATTCCTTGACCTGTAGTTTGCTGCTAGCAAACTGCAGTCGGTGTCTAGAACAGATTTTTATTTGCTGCTGCTTTTCTTGAGTCAATGATTTTATACATCAAAGAGGTCTTTGTTTATTGCAAAAGGGTTGGGGGGGCTCAATGATGGGGCATTGCTACTAGAGGGCTAATGTTTAGTGTAATTTAAGTTTTGAGAGTTAAGCAAATGCTCTATTGAATCAAGTCTTTAGTTGCTCATTCTTATTGCGTGTGCAAGTTTTCTTTATGTTTAGTATCGCCTCCTCTGTCCTTGCTTAGAACTTGGAAGTGATCTTTGGTTCTATATAGCTTCAATGTGTTTGTATCTTTGCAGGTTTATGGTGGGAAAGGCGAACAAAAACACAGGCAAATTCACTTTGCTGGTAGTTCTCAACAGGTTATTATCATATATACTTTCTTGTTCTTATTGTTTTTCAGCTCTGTTTTAATGCTTCCAACCTATGTTCTGAGCACATCAAACATTATAAGGATCAATTTGCAAATTGCACTCCACTGAGACCTCCCCAAAATTTCTTTTAAAAAAATAGGAAAATGGGTAATTAAGTGAGTAAGTTTTAGACCACAGATAGCTTAAGCTGTCGATTTTAGTAGAGCCATCAACAGGTTTCTGAACTCGCCCTGATATCATTTTTACACATTCAAAAGTTCATTGAAACAAACACACTCTTAGCATGAAAGATGGGTAGAATAAAACGATAAAAGTAAACAAATTAGCTGAACTGCTGGCAGATGGATTGCGTTCTAGTTATGATTCTAGAAATGACTCAAGGCAACACTGGTACAACTTTTGCCTAAGAGGTCCGTTGTAGTGAATATCTTAATTCATAGTTTTCCATCCACTTTGTGACTTTATCACTACATCTATTGCGTGTGTCACTCTTTCAAGGCGCGAGAATTCTTGGCCGCTCAGTGCTCAATAGAAACAGTTATTGCTAGGTTATTTTTCCGGAGAGAATCAAAATTTTGATTCTCATTTTCGTTGCACCCTGTTTGGTTGAAGTGGAAAGTGAAAGGAAAGGTTGTCCAATTTTTATAGGCAGAAAATTAATTTAGTCTTGCATAAAGAAAGAACCTATTTGTCATTTTTCAAAACAAAAAAAAAAAAATAGTACTAATTACTAGGTAATATAACCAATCACTTAATCACATGTTTTATTTTCTTCCCATCATACCAAACAAGGTAAAAAGGAAAACATCTTCCTTTCATTTGTATCTTCTATCGCTCATTTTTTCATTCCTTCTTGTCAAACAGACTGTTAGTTTCTCTATTTTTGATGCTTAACAGGTAGCGTTGGCAAAGCAGAGAGTTGATGAATACATATATTCTCAGTTGATACAACAAGATGGTGCTCAACACGGGCGTAACTATCCTCCCCTTAAAAATCTCTTAAATTTCACCTTCCAAGCTATAACTTAATTTGAGGAGAAAAAATTTTGAGCTTTAGGCAGTTATTAAAGCCACCAAAGCTTATCCTAGAGCTGAATGGAAAATTGTTTTGAGACTGCAGAGCTATACAGCTGAGACAGCAATCCTCGTTCACGCCCAGCGAACCTAATTCCGAGGCGTTCTCGTCGATCAGAAAAGATAATGAAGCTAACATCAAGAACTCGCATTCCGATCTCGACAACTGAGAACTGACCGTAAGAAATTCAGTTTCATCAATACTCAAGCAATACAATTGCAAGCAACAATGGTGTACCAGATTTGGTAAATGTGTTAAACTTATGGGGTGACATTGTATCGTTAGGTTGGATTTTAAAGAGAGAGTGGAAATTACAAGTCCTTTTGTCTGTAAATTCAGAAGGTATTGAATCAAAAGACAAGTTGGTTGTGATGTGGACATAAATTCTCCAGTCATGCATTTAAAGGGATTCATTATGGTGCTGTTTTGATCGGATTGGTTTGTCTGATTGACAAGTTATAAATAATCTCATTACAGGTTAATTTTTGTATGAAAAGTATTTATTAGCACGGGTGATAATGAATAAAAACCAGTTTTCTAGCGGCTATTACTGCGTAAAATTATGTGTTTTTTAATCACTAACAGCAATGAGTGACAAAAGAGCAAAACGATTCAAGCAAAAAAACAAAAACAAAAACGAAAGACCGAAAAAGACAAGTAGGGGGTTCACTTGGAGGAATAACACTTTATAAACTAATAATTTCAATTTATCACTTTAATTGAAAATTTAAGCCTAATTGTACCCCGTTTGGTGAACGCATTGTATTTGCATTGCGTTTGAATGTAATGCATTGAATGTAATTTGTATTTAGAGGAAAAGTATTAGCATTGCATTTGAATGCAATGTGTATTTGGGTGAAAAGTATTTGAATTGTATTTTAATAATAAATATATGATGTGATGGGTACAAGTAAAGAGGAAAAGAAAGAGAGAGAATATATGATGTAATTAATAAAAGTAATAGAAAAAGTGAAATAATAAATAGTGATTGTATTGGATTTAAAATGTGATGTGATTGGTATTTGAGTGAAATGTTTTTATATTTGTAGGAAAATTACATTGTATTTAAATGCAACGTAGAAAAAAAATGTGTACCAAACGTGGGCTAAATCTTATAACAATGGATCACAAATGCATTTAGCAGCTTTTTTTTTATAATATAATATATTAGAGGAGGACATAAATATTTATGTTTATTTACTTATTTATTTATAATTATCTAGGTAAGATTTAAATTTTTTCTAGAAATTATCTTGTTTGTTATTTAGTTTAAATTTTGAATTTAGATTTGGATTTGAATTATTGAAGTAAATTTGAATAGACTTTATAATATGTATATATATAGAGCCTTACTTATTGTACTCTTTATTAATGAATTTTGTTCTTCTATTGTTCTTAGTATATAGATATCAACACATCCACGTTAAATATCTTTAAGTTTTTCTTCTTCTTTTTACCTAATTATTTCCTTATTTAATTTCTATATGGTATTAGAGCCTTTGATCCCTATGTTATTACGCCCTCTTTTGTTTTATTTTATTTTATTTTATCATTGCGATTATACTTCAATGAGTCATTGATCTTTTGATCCTCTCCGTGTATTGCACCCTTTTATTTTTTTTGTTAACGATTGTTATCCCTACATGTCGCGTCTTGTACTTTTGACGATTATTATCCTAATGCCCATGCACCTTGTTTATTCTCCTTTTACTTTTGATGCCTACCATCCCACCACCCATGTGTCCTTTCTCCTTGACAATTGTTGTCCTTGCACCGATGTGTCATCTACCTTCTCCTTCCTTTTCCAATGTACACCCAAGTGCCCTCTCTCCCTCTCTTGACGATTATTATCCCAAAATCTCTACGCTCCTATGCCCCGCACTCGATGCTTGTCATCCCTTTATGCTCTTGCACCCCAACATCTTCAAATGCTATGTTTATTTAGTTATTTATTTGTAATTATCTAGGTTAGATTTAAATTTATTCTAAGAATTATCTAATTAGTCATTTAGTTTAAATTTTAAATTTATTTTAATTATAAAATTAGATTTAGATTTAAATTTTAATTGTTAAAGTAGATTTGAATAAATTATATAATATATATACATATGAAGCCCCACTTATCATGCTCTTTACTAGTAAGTCTCATTCTTTTATTTTTTTCTAATCTATAGACATTAACACATCTATATTAAATATCTCTATATTATTATTATTATTATTATTATTATTCTTTTTATCTTGTTTTTTCTAATCTCTCTATTATTATTAGTGAATCTCATTCTTTTATTTTTTTTCTAATCTATAGACATGAACACATCTATATTAAATATACTATCTTATTCTTCTTCTTCTTTTTATCTTGTTTTTTCCTCATTTAATTTCTATATATACTACTTGGCGTAAATGTTTAAGCAGTAATAAATTCCTAGGAAAAAAGAAAGCAAATGTCTATGGGAAGCACATGGGTCCAAGTATAACGAAGTGCAGATTCTCCTCTTTTTTTTTTTTTTTTTTAAATTCCCCCCATCTTCTCTTCTCTTTCGTGCAAACGTGCAATCACCCATCTTTTGTCTTTCATCTCATTCTAACACCTGCACATCAACGGCAATGATTGGGGGCCTCGCGCAGATAATTATAATAATATCGGATGGCTTTCCATATTTCTTGTGTTTCATCCTACGGTGCATGGAGCGTCAGTGTTTTTTTTTTTTTTAATAATTACTCGCGATGGGTGTTTGAATAAAAAACAGATGCATAGTTTGACCGCATGTGATCACACGTGTGCCTTGCTGTAGTCTTCGTGAGATCGTGTTCCTTTAATTTTTAACTTATGTTCCTATATTATTATATATATTAGAAAATAATTTTTTTTAATATATTTTTAGGAAAAATGCAAGTAAGTGACATTTCCATGTTTTATAATATTGAAATCCAAGGATTCTACACAAACACATAAAATATATATATATATTGAAATCCAAAGAAATTAAAGTTTTGTTGTTTAGGATATAGAGACTTCTAATATATTCAATACTACCACTCATTTGATAACATAGAAAGACATCTTGTTTTTCTTAAGGTCTTAAATTCAAGATAATCATTTTTCAATAGATGAAATATTGATAAAAGTAATTTATTAGCTTGAAAAGATCCAAATATTATCTATATAGACTTTATCTTTCTCTAATTATTTGGAAACCCTAATCTATATTCTTATTATTCTTTTTCTTCTCTAGTTCATTTAGAATTTTTTCCATCTAGGTAAGAGTTGGAGAATTTTTAAGTGGGCAAGTGATTACCCTGTCTATTTGAGTTAAATAGAACAACTTGTTTTATAACGCATGTTTTATTAACACAAAGAGCATATCTAAAATCCAAATACAACTAAAAGAAAACAAGAAAAGAAAAGGGACAAATAAGATTCATTATCCCAGTCGCATTCATATCAAGTAATTCAAAGATACCAACTTCAACTTGGTGAGTAAGTGTCAAATAGAACTTTGTAACTTGTACCTGATACCTTACTTTATAGAATTGACTCCATGGCAAAAGAAAGTAACCAACTCTCTCCTTTAAAAAATAGCCAAAAAAAAGTTCTCTCCTTTTTATTTTTTATTTTTCATTTTTGTTTTTTACAATTATAGTATAGGACCATAATTTGGATGAGAACAATATACTGGCTGGTAACGCAAAGAAGTGCAAGTCTTGAAACTCACGTTGGCTAAGATGTTCAAATTCTTGACAAGAATCTCATACCCCTTGGTGGCAAATATGAACTTAGGTTTGGGATCAAGGACTCTATTTTACTTCTTATTTTTAATTAAGAAAAAAAAAAAGTCCTAGATCTCAAATATTATCTAAGTGGGTCGTGTTGTCTTTGAAGCTTTGAAGGGGAGATATGTTATAAATTTTATTTTATGGAATCATTAACTTGTCACTTATTAGTGGCAATTGTTGATTACCGATAGTATTATAATTACTTACTTTAACTAAGTGGATTGATTAGTTTTTGCAATTACAACAAAAAAAAAAAAAAAAAAACAGAATCAATTTCCTAAAAAAATTTAGGGTCTTTGGAGCTTTATATTTTCCAAAAGGAGATAAAAAAAGAAAAGGAAGGAATTTTCTGAGGAAGGAAAAGTCTTATCCCAACCGTGTGGTCAATTAAAGAAAGAACCAAAAACTAATAATAAAAATGAAAACCAAATTTAAGACAAGATTGTGTGGAAACTAAGGGGAGAGAAAAGAAACCAAAAAAAAAAAGGAAAATAAGGGTTGGACCACAGTCAGGTGACAATCACATGGAGTTAGGCCTCGTACGGACATGGATGATGAGAGATGGTGGGGAGTGGTGGTGGGTTCAATGATTGGGAGGATAACACGTGGGACAGCTAACTCTCACTTTGGTTCCAAAGAAACAAGATCTCATTCATAGCCGACCATTTATCCTTTGTTTTCCCACATATATACGTATTTAATTATATATATAATTGTCTCATAGATGATAAAATCAATTTCATTAAGGGTATATGCTAAAACTTTTTTTTAGGGAAAAACAAATTTTGGTATAAGAAAAAAAATTTCAGTATAAACTTACTAAGAATATAAACTTTATTTACTAGAAATATGAATTTACGAAGAAGAAAATATAAATATCGAGATATTGAAAAACTCCATGTCAATATCTTCACATGTTTTTATACATAAATTTACACTTTTAGTAACTATAATTTACATTGACGTCAATATACTGATTCATATTCGATATTAGATGTGAGATTATACGTGTATATATATATATATGAAAATGCATATCGTATGCTTCTAATTTCATTCATGATATTTCATCAACGACCATAAATTGTATATGAAATGTATTATCGGACTCTTTTTTTTAATCTTCTATTCAACATAATGCCTCTTGGATCCTACTTGCAGGCACCTCGTAGGACAATCACATTGCGCCTTTTTTAAATGATTAGTTCACATGTTATATCAACTTCGATAACTACTTCAACTATAAATATGTGTGCGTGTGTGGTTGAAATATCTCACACTGTCCCAAACCCCATTATGTTCACTTTGATATTAACGAGTTGTTATATCTTCTAATCAACGTATGAGAATTTTATTGTATGGTTGTCTGGGTTTTTTCTTTTTCTTTTTTTTCTTTTTAAAGAAAACTCTTTCTATTTTGTATAATTTGTATTTTTGTAAACATACATTATTAATGAATATATCATGTTGTATAAGAAATTTCCTTAATAATATGAATAAACAAACAAAATTGTGATTTTGCTTTGCTTAATATACAAATGTGAGCTTGAAATATTAATTTACATAATTTCATGTCCAATTTAAAATATAGTTTGTTATACTTGAAAAGATTTTTGACTTGGAAGTGTGTGCTAGTGTCTACCATAAGTGGGTTTTTAAAATCAAAGCTTACCAAGGAATCTAATTATATATTTTTCTTGAAAAAGCATGAAAATCTTGACTTGGAACTTGAAAGACTAGATTGGAGTGAGAAAATTTTGAGGAAAGTCACGTTCAAGAAACCATGTTATTTGTAGAAGGCTAATCCTTAATTAGCTTAGCTTCAAAACAAAACCAACAATTATGCTTTATTTGACATAGGGATTGATTTTTAGAAAATAAAAATTCTTTTACTTTAAAAAAATAATCCTCTTAAAGTGTTTTTTTTTTATATAAAACATTAAAAAAATTTTACTTTTAAAAAATAAAAAAATTTCTTTTTAAGAAATAAAAAACTTTTTATTAACTCAAACAGCTTTTTATTTTTAGATAAAAATTCAAACAACATTTTATTTTTTAAATATAAAATTTTTTTATTTTTTTAAAATAATCGTTCTATCCAAATACAAAACACAGTATAATAATTATAACAACATTGACAAATTGGCAAAGCGCGTGTTACAACAGGATGTGGCGCGTGAGAGAGATTAGCATGGAATCCAAGGAGAGAGAGAGAGAGAGTATCCAATGATTGAAGAGAAAGGAGTGTCCGGTTAGAGAGGGACAAAGGAACCGCACGAGTGGCAATGATGGGGACCACGTGTTGCCACGTGGCGAGACAAAGTCGTGATGATGCACGTGAAGTCATGCATGTTCACCACGTGATTTGCCTTGACTCTTTACATGTCCCACTCCTTCCCTTCCTTTTCCCTTTCCTTGTTTTTTATTTTATTTTTGGTTTGATTCCTAGCCCCCTTGCAACTCTCTTTTATCTGGACCACTGTGTATATATATATATATGTATGTATGTATGTATATATATACGCACACATATATGAATATTTATATATGTATATTAGTGAAACTTGTGAATCAAGGGAGAAAAAAACTAGACAAAATAAGAGAGATTTTATTCTTGCAACAACAAAAAAAGAATGCGATAGGCTTCAACTTGAAACTATATATTTCTTTTTTTGTTTGTTTGCTTGCTTGCTTTCAAGATAGGTGAACAAAATGGACGTTTAAACAAGGATCAAAGAATGGAAGTGGTAGAGATAGACAAATAAAAAGAGTTTATGTGGTACAAAATACCTTAAGATTTATCCCAAAAAAAAAAAGAAAAAGAAAAAGAAAAAGGAAAGAAAAGAAAGAAGATGAGTTAAACGTATAGCTAGCATTATGTTGCTCCTAAACGTCATAATAAGAATAAAATAAATAATGGTTAAGATATTTTTAATTAATTAATAGCATTCATTGTAAGTGAGGTACGTATCCTATTCATACATTTATGTTGTTATGTTAATTAAATTACTGAGATTATATAATTGGAAGAGTTAATATTTTTTAATTAATTAATAGCATTCATTGTAAGTGATATTTTTTTTTGGAGAGAGAGAGAGAGAGAGAGAGAGATTATATAAATGGAAAAGTTAATATTTTATCAAGGTAAAAAAAAAAAAAGGACTTCTTAGAACGACCTATCATGAATGCTTATTATGATCCAGTTAATTAGGCAGGGTACGTGGAATATGTATTTAACATGCAAAGGAAAAAGAAGGAGTGAATTATGAAAGCTATTTATGTCATTGTAACTCATTAGCTAGGCGGCCATTAATTTATAGCCAACATTTACATTAAAAATGCCCAAATAAAAAATATGTCTAATTTTACGAAACACCAAACGCCTTTACTGTTTCAATTCTGCCCTTCAAACTTTTACAATAAATACTCTTGTTGGAATGAAACAAAAATAATAATAACATCTCCCCCAATTAACAAAGCTAAAATCATAACTCTTGCAAAAAGAAAAAGAAGCTACAAATCATATTTGTACTCTACTTCCGCTCCAATTAATGAATCAGATCTAGACATTAATTTTCCCATGTCATGTTTTAAACGTTTTTATATATTGGTTGAATCCTTCAACAAAATAATTAATAACCTCATACAAATCTTTAACCAAGTCAAATAGAAACTACTCAATTTTGTATTCGGTTATTAAATTCCTTTTATCGTTACTTTTTTCGGTTGAAAGGTAAATACACAATTTGCTTGTTTTGCAAGTTTATTGACTAAAACCAAAATGGTCCTCAAATATGCTACTAGCCCTTTATTATAGGCTTCAACATAAACGCTAACAGTATTAATAAAGTTCTCTAATAAGTGGGATTTTTTAATATCAAACGTACGTACTTGTTGACAATTAATGTGCATTGCCTTTTCACTCAACAATATTTAGAAGTTACAAAAATTTTCAATTTAAAAATTCTAAACAGCTCGAAAATTGATTGTAAGAACAAGATACATGTGACTGTCATCATAGTCTCATAACCCTACTTACTCGAATTGGGTTATTTAAGAATACTCTTTCTTTTCTATATTTTTTTTAATTTGTATGAAAAGATCTTTTGTTTCTTCCGTCTAAATATGTTCATTTGTCAATGGTTATATTTAAAATTTGTCTTATTTAAATAGCTTAGTTCAAATGTAATACATTAAAGTATGTTATTTTATTTACCTTTGTTAAAATACAACAATATTAGTGGTATTACCATTGGCAAGGGCAATATAAATATCCACTTAAAAATTTACCATAAATATGAAAGCATATAGGAGCTTGTCACGTAGCAGTATAAGATTAAACACATGATAATGCATCACTAAACTAAAAAAATTAAAAAAAAATTTTTTTTTGCAGGAAATAACAAATTTACTAGGTAAATTATCTATTTACTAGTAATAAATTACAATCATTTGCCTAATAAATTTATTATTTATAATTATTTATTTTGAATATTTTTTAATATGCTATTTTTAAACTATTTTTCAATATGTATTTTTTAAATTACAACCATTTACCCAATATTCTTTTAACTATTTTTTAAATGTGCTATTTAATTTGATTATTTGCTGTCATAATGCCATTTATTTCATTCTCTTTAATGCAAATTTCACAAAGGAAATCAAAAATGAAATCCAAATGCATTGTTCCTATTTTCTTGATTGTTCTTGCGCTCTTTTATGATATTATTTAAATTCAATAACCTGATTACATAAAAAAAAAAGATAAATATTGAAAACATTTAAAAAATTTTATTTAAGTATCAAAATTTAATTAGACCAAAAATCAATAATATAGGAAAATAGAATAGCTAATCGGAACCCAAGTAAATTGCTCCTCAAAATATGTAAATTATTGATTGTAATAAAATCTTTTAAATTACAGTTATTTAGCTTTACAAAAACTAGGTAAAATTTTCATTCAGTTTTTAGAAAAAATAAAAAATAAGTTATAAAAATTTAGTTTAATTCGGTGTTCTAAATAATCATTAAATCAATTTATTAGAGTCTTAAACACAAGAGATCGACATGAACACTTAAAACCAAAGAGGGAAAAAGAAAAAAAAGAAAAAAAAAAACTTTCCTTCTGACCAAACAAGTCGCTGACAAAGGAAACGGCACTACTCATTATAAGTCCGAGTCTGACCAGCCCTAGCTGGCTCGAGACCCACGCGCTGTCACGCTTTTTCTTGAACTCCATTTGAACCCTTGTGGGTCCCACCTGATCTGGCAGTTAAAAACGCTAAAAATTACCAAAAAAAAAAATTCAAAAATTACCCAAAAAAAAAAATTTTCAATCAAACTCATTTGCCTCGTGATTTGTCACTGGGCGTGCCTCGTCGGTAGGTCCCACCACCCCCCAGCAACGATCAACAAGTGTGTGTGGGTCCCACAGGTGGAGAAGTTTTTGATACAAATTGGTAGATCAAACGGCCAACATATCATGATCCAATTATTTCAGGAGCGTGGACATTGCCTCCCCCGTGGACGTTCCACTATTGTATTATATCATACTATAATAATAGTCACCCACCAGTGTCGTCACCCTCGTCAACGTTCAAAGAGCGAGAAAGCCGCTTTTTAACAGATCACCAAACTAATTACAAAATTTAATTTGATTAATTGCAGTCATCATAAAGCCACGGACAAGACAACTTTTAACCGTGGTTTAAATAGTTGGAAACCAACTCGGTCACAACAACATTTAAAGTTTGTTCGAGTCAAATATTCGAATCTAAAATATTAAGGGTTTATTTGTTAGACGTATTGTATTTGTATTTTATTTAAATATAATATATTAAATATAATTTATATTTAAAAGAAAAATATTAGTATTATATTTAAATATAATATGTGTTTGGATAAAAAGTATTTGAATTGTATTTTAATAATAAATATGTGATGTGATGGGTAAAAGTAGAGAGAAAAAGAAAAGAGAGAGAAAATATATGATGTAATTAATAAAAGTAATAAAAAAAGTGAAATAATAAATAATGATTATATTTGATTTAAAATATGATATAATTGGTATTTGTATGAAATGCTTTTGTATTTAGGAGAAAATTGCATTGCATTTAATGCAATACCAAAAAAATACGTTAACCAAACGCATGCTAAAATCAAAATTAACTTTAAATTTAGTTTGTTAATGTATTTTAAAATTTTTAATCCATGACTTATTTAATATTTTAAACTTAAAAATATTATTTATAAATATTTATTTATATTAAAAAAATTTATATCAATCAGATGAAAAAAGAAGGTGAAATATCATTTTTAATACAAATTCGAACTCAATTTTTATCATTTAACTAATTTTAGTTTAAAATAAAAGGTATGTTTGGATGAGAGGTTTATTTTTGAAAAATATAAAATTTTTAGATTTGGAAAATAAAAAATTGTTTGGACTTTTTTTTCTAGAAGTGAAAAATTGTTTGGATAGATAAAAAAATTTATTTTTTTTAGAGAGAACTCTTTTTCCTTTTTTTTTTAAACGAAAAAGTTTATATATTCAGATACAGAGATTTAGGAAGATCTATTTTCTTAAAATGAAAAATTTTTCATTTTTTAAAAATAGAACTTCCAAACAAATATATATAAAATTCTCAAACTCAAACTCATTTCAAACTTAATTTAAATTTTCTAATTCAAACTTATGACTAAAATGAACCCTTATTAAAAAGAAAGAGCTTTCCTTTTAATAATAAATATGCAAACTCATTTTAAGAGTCCTTTAATCTGTCTTCAACCTTTATTTTTTAGATTTGTCTTCAAAAGTTTTTATTTTAATTAGTTTTACATTCTTATTTTAAATAGAAATGACATTTTTCTTTCGTTTGCAAAACACATGCAATGCAACAATGATGATAACTAAATAAGATCTATATTATTCATCAATACCTGAATACATTTTAAACTTTTATATTGTTTAAAAATCATAATTTATTTTCAATTCACACTCCAACCGAACATATATTTTCAAGCAAAACTCTAAAAGTCTAATTTCAATTTATTGTCCAAACAATCAGGATATAACTTAATAATAATTTAAGCGTGCCTAATTCTAATTTTAGATATAAAGTTTAGGTGTCGTTTGACCAAAAAAATTACATTTTAATTTCATTTAAATGCAATATAATTTTACACCAAATATAAATTTTTCAACCGTGTTACGAAAACAATTACTATTCAAAAGTTTTTTAAAACAATCCTATCAATTTTTCAATTTTAAAATACTTTTCATCTAAACACATATTTCATTCAAATACAAAATTAATACTTTTAAACTAAATACAACATTTAAAAAATAAATTTTATTCAAATATAATTAAAATACAATATGTTTATCAAACGGTCCTTAGATTTCTATTTTTTAAGGCTAAATAAATTTAAAAAAAAACTCTAATGGTAAATAGTTAGATTGTTACCAAATTTTCCCTTCAATGAATCTATTAGTACAAATTTATTGGTGTAGTCAAATTTTATTAAAAATAAATTAGAAGGAAAACAGACAATATTATGTTTTGTCAAACATAATTCTAACGCATCACATCTGCTTGAACTTTGCAACGCTGACATTGTTTTTAAAATTGGAGTATGTCATGCTACTACTACATACATGTGTAAGAGGAAAAACATGAAAAACATTCTCTTGTTGTTCAACCACAGTTAAAGTTGAACCTAACCATGATTTAGTGATTTCTAATTTAACCAGAGTTAAGTCAAAAGGCCTAGGAATGAAAAAGAAAGTTAGAAAGAGAAAGAGAGAGAGAGAGAGTCGAGGCTAAGGGCTAAAAGGCTAAGGGGGTTGGGATGGGGGGCTGGCTATATAAGAAAACGCCATCAAATCATATCATATCAATATCATACTTGAGCCAATAGCTTCCCTCTCTGACACAAAGGTCATGATTAAATCTATACCCCTTCCTCTGCGTTTTTTGCTCTCTCTTTCTCTCTCTCTCCCTTCTTTTTTTGTTTTTCTGTCTCCATATTTCTATATATAGTCCCATCTTCCTTTTAGTGTACTGCAAAAAGCAAAAAACTCTCTCTCTTCCTCCGAAGTTCTTCTCCTCTCTCTCTCTCTCTCTCTGTGTCAAGCCTGAAGTTCTCTTTCGCTTCCCTCCTTTCCTCCTTTATCTGATCCAAAACACCCCCATAAAAGGTTAAAAAGGGGAGAGTTTTTCTGCCTTTGGCCTGTTGTTGTTTGGCTTTAGAAGAAAAAAGAAAAAGAAAAGAAAGAAACTGTGAGAAAATGGGCGAGAAAGATGATGGGTTGAGGTTGAGTTTGAGCTTGGGATGTGGAGGAACAACAACGACGATGACGACAACAACTACTCAAACTCAAACTCAAACTCAGCATGGAAGTTCATCTTTTCTCAAGTTGAATAATCTCACGCAAAAGCCTTCTTCTTTTTCTTCTTCCGTGCAATTTCATCTTCATCCTCATCACCAAAAGTCCACTACTACTACTACTTCTCCTTGGAATGAACTCTTTCAACTTTCTGGTAAATCTTTCTCTCTTCATCCTCCGTTTATCATTAAAAAGAAACTCTTTATTTTTTTCCTTTTGAATCGTTCTATATCGTACTAGCAATTAGATCTGTGTTTCTTTATTTTATTTGTTGCAAAAAAGATTTTTTTTCCCGTTTAATATATATATATAGATATGTGTGTGTGTGTGTATGCACACGTAAAAAAGATTTGTATTGTAACGCCAAACAAGAAAGCAAGCAAGCGTGGGAACTCCCAACTCCAAGCTCATGTTCATCATTTTACACTTCCGGATATGGACAAACCTTACTCCTATATTTACAATATTGCCATTCCAAATTCAAAAACTCGTCCTTTTCTCTCTATTTTTTGGTTCAGATCGGAACTCGGACGCGAGGTCGTTTCTCCGGGGGCTCGACGTGAATCGGGCGCCGCAGTCTGCGGCGGCGGAGTGTTACGAGGAGGAAAACGGCGTGTCGTCGCCGAACAGCACGGTGTCGAGCATAAGCGGGAAGAGGAGTGAGAGAGAGGCGGCGCTTGGAGGAGAGGAGGCGGAGGAGGGCGACAGGGACTCCTGCTCCCGCGGCTGCGGCGGTGGCGGAAGCGACGACGACGACGGCGGAAATGGCGGCGGCGACGCCTCCAGGAAGAAGCTCCGACTCACCAAGGACCAGTCTCTCGTCCTCGAAGAGACCTTCAAGGAGCACAACACTCTCAACCCGGTCAGTTCGTGTGTTTTGTGTTATTATTGTCCTTTCACAAGGGTGTTTTGGTCTTTTTGTAGGTTACAGGTTGTTTGTCAAAATATGGCATTGGAATGATAGAAACTCATTTGACATTCACAACACGGAATTATTTTGAAATCATTTTCTTCCAATGGCAGTTTTGTTAATATATTGTAGATCGAGGGGTAGTTTGGTCATCAAGATCTCAAAGTTTTTTTTTTTAATTTATTTATTTATCGCATTTTGTGTATGCAGAAGCAAAAGCTCGCGTTGGCAAAGCAACTCAACCTGCGGCCACGACAAGTGGAGGTGTGGTTTCAAAATAGGAGGGCAAGGTGTGATATTCCTTAGCTTAGCCAAGGGTAGATTTGTCAAATGAAATTAAATGCTCTTTCTCTCTCTCTCTCTCTCTCTCTCTCTCTCTCTCTCTTTATTTATTTATTTATTTATTTTTCACCGTCACATTTTTCATGGGCTGGCATTGAATGAGCCAGGAAAAACCTGTTTGTAGTATCATAAATGATATTCTTCTTCCCAACTGATGTTGTAATTATTACGTGGGAGCAATAAAGGTGATATGGATAGTGGATTTATTGTAACTTGCCAAAGCTTGTTTTGACACAATTTTGATATTCAATTTTCTGGTTATCATGTGTAAGATATTGTTTCGTAACTCTTGGTTGGATTGACTTTTGGGAGACTAAAATGTAATAGTATTTGAAATTAATGAAAATTGTTCTACTCGCGTAGGACCAAGTTGAAGCAAACAGAAGTGGACTGTGAGTATCTCAAGAGGTGCTGCGAGAATTTGACTGAAGAGAACAGGAGGCTGCAAAAGGAAGTGCAAGAGCTTAGGGCACTAAAACTGTCCCCACAGCTATACATGCACATGAGCCCTCCCACAACCCTCACAATGTGCCCCTCATGTGAGCGTGTGGCTGTCTCGTCCTCGTCATCCTCTGCTGCCGCTGCCGCCGCTCCGAATGGCCCAAACAGGCAGCCGGCCATCCCAAGCATCCCGCGCCCAGTGCCCATTAACCCGTGGGCCGCATTGCCAATTCAACACCGGCAGCTAGATCCACCCGCTTCTCGGTCCTAAACCGTGGTGATAGATTCAGCTTAAGCAGAAGTTTTAATGGAAGAGAATTAATGGGAATGTGTAGTGAAATGAAGGGTCGGTTACTTTTTTTTTTTTTTTTTTAGGGGATGTGATTTTGTTAATATTAAAGCATTGCTTTAATTTTAGGCCTTTTCTAATGTTAGTGGAGGGTTTGTACTTACAATAGCAAGTGTAACGAAGATAGACTGAATCAATCTCCTTTTTATGTTTGGATTCTACTCGTGATTCAGTTTGAAAAATAGCATTGACAATTAAATTAATACTTTATTGGATTGAGGAAGCAGTGGTTGTGGTCCACCTAGTCCACATTTTGTGGACTTTGATAGGGCAAATGTTGTCATGGTTCATGAACATCTTTCACTCTCAATGGTTCTTAATTTAATTTAATTTTTTTAACTATTGCCTTTTTTACATCAATTTTGTAATAAATATTTATCTACGTAGAAAAATATATTGAATTTGTTCCACCATAAGTTAATATCGCCCTGTGGGTTGGATGCTATTCTCCTAATCTCAACATCCAAGCACGAAAGCACGTAGGCTGGGATGGCAGCATTAAGCAAAGCACTCTATTGCAGCAAGTAGCCGATTCTTTTTTTGCCGTTTTCAGCCTCTAAGCCACCAACACCGTTAAAAAATGAGGATGTTCCGCACTTGAGCTTTTCATCCCCTATGCCACCAACACCGTTGAAAACGCGGGTAAATATCATCGACGATAATCATCGGGGTTCCAATTAAAGAAGCAATAACTGTTATCCCAATTAGAACTCATTCCACGTTTGGGACAAGCTTTTTCTTAGCATTGCATTAGCTTTTTCTTAGCATTGCATTTAAATGCAATGCAATTTTCCTCTAAATACAAAAACATTTCATTCAAATACCAATCACATCATATTTTAAATCCAACACAATCACTATTTATTATTTCACTTTTTCTATTATTTTTATTAATTACATCATATATTCCCTCTCCCTCTTTTTTTCTTTCTACTTTTATCCATCACATCACATATTTATTATTAAAATACAATTCAAATACTTTTTCCTCAAACACACATTGCATTCAAATGCAATGCTAATACTTTTCCTCCAAATATAAATTACATTCAATGCATTGCATTCAAACGCAATGCAAATGCAATGCATTCACCGAACGGACCCTCAGTCTTTGGCCTATGATACGTGCTAGTGTTATCCACATAGTTTGTTGAACTAACTCAATCTGGGTTGGGGTGGTCTTATGCAATTTCCTTTTGTCTTCCAAAGCATGAAACAAGCAGGTCTGCATGGAATGCATGGAGGGAAATAAATTGGGAACAATGCCTGTGACAAACATAGCTGTCTTAATAATTTATGCATTTAATGCCCTCAAAATCTTATTGGGGAATGTGTAGGACATAATGGAGCTATAAGGAGGTTTGGTCCCATGTCAATGATGTTCTTTTGCTTCACAGTTTTGATATTCCCTGCAAAAATTCGTAACTTTTATCATATGATAAAAAAAGAGGATTGGTAAGTCCAAAAGATAAGGTTAAAGAGTAAAAGACAATGCTGTGTTTTTCTGTCAAAATTGGAATTTTGTTTGTTTTTCTTCTTCTTCTTTGGTTTGTGCAGCTGTAATAATAGCAGCCTCGAGAGTACTGAGAGAATCAAGACAAACAAACTATTCTCATTTCTCCATGAAACTATCAGCATTTTTTTTTCTTTGAAAACTATCAGCAATTTGTTTGTCCATTTGTGGTTCTTAGATAACTGAATACCATCCAGTTTCTGAGCACAATTTTAAAGACTCGGGGACAATGCAAAACTTGTCAAAAGAGCTCCCTAAATCCCAAGGACAAACAGATCACGAAAAACAACCCTTAATCTGTTTTTAAATCCATAAACATCTTGCACATAAGCATGTCAAAATTATCATGAAACAACTCTGATAAGACTAGCTCCTTATAACTCGAACAAAAATCCAAATGTAAAACTAGGTAGTAAAACAAATAAATAAATAAGGAAAATTCCACACTATTGGCCTTTGATTGAGCAATCTTGCGGAAAATAAAGATTAGAGCCTCGAAAAATGTGTGGCAAATGTCTCTTTCGGCCCCATTAAAGCTCTGGTAAATCACTCTTTGTCCACTGTCCCTGCATGACTAAACAGCAGAAAATATAATAGGTCCCCTTTCTTTTTCTGCAAGACTTTCTTTTACCCCTGAATGCTTTCTTTAAAATAAAAAAATAAAAAAATAAAAAAAAAGACTTTCTTTTACCCTACTCTATAATTTAGACAATAAAGTAGTGGGTAGAATATCATTTAAATTTGGTATTATAGCTCTTTGTCTAAATAAATCTTTTACAAACAATCTTCAGAATTCAGGGAAAAGAAGAAAAGCCAAGACATATTTTCTCAGAGAAGTTCTAAATCAGTCTCTATAGTCTAAATGAAAGATACAAAAGTCTAGACGCACCTCCGAGACTTAGTTGTAGCTTGACATGATGTCTCAGAAGATGGCAGCAATTAGACTCATTAAGAGGTAATTATCTTTCTAAGGACACTTCTTTTGATAGAGCGATTAAAATCAAACTGTATTTACAGTGTCCGCAAGGTAACGAAGTATGCATCCCAGACCGGCTCTCTCCGTCAATTTTTCGTGAATCCTCAGGCACTGGTCGCATGTGGGGCGATCGCCGGTCGATAATCCTCTATACAAGTACCTTCATAATGGTAATCACGAATTGTTAGAATTATGAAACATCATGATGTTCACAAGATATAAGGAATTCCCAAAAAGTGAAAGGCCATTTCTTGATGAAGGGGAGGCAAAGTAGTTACAGAATGAAATAAGAAATCTAAACTCATCTTTGGATTATAGATTCAAACCCACAATTCAAACGTTTTTTTCTATAACATTGTATCTCATCAAAATTTGAATTTTTTATTCAAACTGTACAAACCTATGATCAAGTTCATACATAAAAAGCCTAAAGTCTCCAAAGTCCAATCTATCTGACTGACAAACCATTACAAACTTTGTCATACTTTCCATTTGTTGTCATGAGTTAATAATATTTACCATACTGAAATAATCTCTATTTTGATGTTCTCTTTTGCAGTTTATTCCCTTATTTTGTTTTCAAACCTACATCTCTCAAGCCAATTTTCCATTTCCCAAGAATCCAACCGTTTGTTTCACAATTTACCACCTTAAACTTGATCAAAATGTTTAAACCAAAATACAACCTATAAGTACAATATGAAGTCTAAGTCATATATATATGCATATAATATAACTATATACTATTGAAAAATGTAATAATTTTTCTAAACTTGTACATTAGATTTTGAAGGTCGGATTTATGAATAGGAATATTTTAATATCGTATGGTGCATTTTCTTTAAATGGATATACATAGATTCGATCGTTAAAATTTCGAACAAATAGCTTAAAAAACAACTTATTTCCCTACTGTATAAGTACCCTAAAACTAATCTTCTACACTAAATTATCAGCAAAAACTGCTAAAATGACCCCTGAGCAAGAAAATTCAAAGTATTTTCCCAAAAAAAAAAAAAAAGCATTACCGAACGAGATAATGAAGTGATATATATAGCAATCATAGCGTATAATCAACGAGAAAAAAAAAATTTAAGAGTTGTTACTTCATAAGAATGTCATAGTACTCTGGATCCAGAGAAGAAAACATTCCTTCCACATCCTTTATCGCCATTAGAGCTCTGTGCACCACAATCCAGTTCGCAGACTGCAATTAAAGATAAAAAAAAAAAGTTCCTTAATTTAACTTCAATTTTCTTTCATTATTTTTTTTTGTTTGGGAGATTTTCTCGGGAATGTTAACAGAAAAAGGCTAGAAAAAAGGCTAGAAAAACAGTCACAGACCTTGCAGCGCTCGTCACGAGTGTTGGGAGGCGACCCTTCCAGAGCGGTTTTGAGAGCTTCGACTGGCTTAGACCTGTTACGGACAAGGAATTTAAAAAGCTTAGGATTTTCTTCGGAGAATTTAACAAAAAAGACTGAGAATTTGGATGATTACTGCTTGAGAAGGCTCTCGATCTTCCTAGATTTGTGCTCGATTCTCGTGATTATGGCCTCCGCATTGTCTGCTTCCACAAACGCTCCTGCTCCTGCCATTTTTGACTCACTCTGTTCTCCCCCTTTTCCTTTGGAATTTTCTTGCGTGCAAAAGCATTTTCCCGAGAAAGTGATGGAATTTGGTGAATAGACGTGGTCGTTTAGGGTGATTGTGATATAGACTTAATGGGCTAGCTTGATTGGCCCAACTGGCCCAAAAGCGTGTACAATCAAGGACGAGAAATTACACTATGTACAAGTTTTTAGAGAATAATTGTGTAACTAACATATTTCTAAAATATTTATAATAAATAAATGATTTATTAGATAAATATAAATTTTATTAAACAAATGATGTGTTTATTTGATAAAAATATAAATATATTATTTATTTATAAATTTGTTATATATTAGAAATATTTTAAAAATTATTTATTTATTTCAATTATTTTCAAACTACTATTTATTTTAATCTCCCACCACGCATTGAAATGGTTTTTTTTTTGTTCCCACAGTACACCCTGAATTTATTGGTTGTTTTCTATAATGAATTTATTGGTTCTTGACTACTTAAATTCTGAATTTTAAATTTAATAAATGAGACACTAAATTTGAAAATTCTCGCAATTGTAGTTTAAGAATTAATATTGTATCAATTACATATTACAAGACTTAATCATAAAATGGGCTGAAACTTCTCATTAGTTGAAAGGTTGAATCTTAAGCTTTTAAGTTATAATATTTATAAATCTTAATTGTTTTTTGGTAAGAAAATATATTAATTGTTGTGTATTAGTTTATGTTGGTCCTAAATTGAAGCCTAAGTTATTCAAAATTTGGCCTTAAAAACCCAAAATTAAAAATTTGTACTCAACCTAGGACAATAAAAGGCTCAAAGATATATTGACACTCTTGAACGAAATATGGATCATATATGTTCTATTTTGTCCATATTTTAATATAAAAGTAATAGGTTGATTAAATTTATCATTTCAAAACACGTCAATATCAATTTTGAGACACATTAAATATTTGAGATTAAAATGTATGTTTGTTTGAAAACTATATTTATTTTATATTATATTCAAATATAATATATGATACGTAATATGTAGTCAAATGTTTTCTTGTTATAAAATATTTAAAAGTAATATGTGGTTGGATTGGTGATAAAAAAAAGAATATGTAATAATTAATAAAAGTATATAAAAAAATATATGAATAATATTTTGAATAATTTACTATTTAAATAAAATATGTGAAATATAAAGTATACGAGATATCTACAATCACATTATATTATACTGTATTATAATATCACAAAGAGTGAATGATGCTTCCAAACACAACTGATTTTCAATAAAATTCAGGGTCAGGATTAATTTGAAAAAAAAAGAAAATGACAGGGTCATTAAAGTCATTTTGGGAAAACGGAAATGATGACCGATTGACACTTTTGAAATTTTACATGCACTTTTTCCACACTATTTTGTCTCTCTCTCTCCTCTCTCTCTCTCTCTCTTTCTTCATTTTTCCTTCGCTTCAAAGTCTTCCTTTCTTCACCCACTCCACTTTCACCCTTCACACCACCAAAGTCTCACCCAAACAAGCTTCATCATCAATGGAAGAACCAACCCCTTACAGAAAATCACCACCATCACCCCATTTCCCAAACCCATCTCCTCTTCCCCAACACACCATGAACACCGGACAACCTCGTAACTCCAAGTCCTGTTCTTACTTCCTCTTCAAAGCTCTCTTCTTCACCATGTTCCTCGTCCTGGTCCCACTTTTCCCTTCCCAAGCTCCCGAATTCATCACCCAATCCTTAATCACCAAGTTTTGGGAGCTCATTCACCTCCTCTTCATCGGCATTGCCGTCTCCTACGGCCTCTTTTGCCGCAGAAATGTCGACGAGGTAAGCTTCGACACTTGTTCTACAACCTCAAAAATGGATAATTTACAGTACGATATGTCTAGAATGTTCCATGTTTCTTCAGTTTATGAAGATGGTTATGAAGGAAATCCATGTTTTGATGCTCAGTTTCGTCTTGTTGAGCCTAGATTTGACCTTAATTCTTCTGTTGTTGGGGAAAATGGGGGTGGAAATCCATCTGAGTTTGGTGAAAATTTTGTTTTTCAAGATGGGAAATTTAACCCCAAGTTTTTGGTTGGTGAAAGTGGTGGTGGAAATCCATCTGGGTTTGGTGGAAATTTTGGTTTCCAAGATGGAAAATTTAGCCCCAAGTTTGCAGTTTGTGAAAATGGTGGTGGAAATCCATCTGGGTTTGGTGAAACTTTTGGTTTTCAAGATGGAAAATTTAATCCCAAGTTTTCAGTTGGTGAAAATGGTGTTGAAAATCCATGTGGATTTGGTGAAAAACGTGATGATCTAGATGAGAAATTTGACCCCGGTTGTTCGATTAGGGGAAATGGAATTGGAGTTGCATGTGGGTTTGGTGAAAGAAGTGATGTTCAAGGTGGAAAATTCGACCCTGGTTTTTCGGTTAGTGGAAATGGTCAAGGAGATCCATGTGGGTATGGTGAAAAGAGTGTTGTTCAAGCTTGGAATGCTCAGTACTTTCAGGGTGAGTCAATGGTGGTGGTGGCTGAGCCAAATTGTGGTGTTGGGGAGTGGGGTAGGCCTGGATCGGTGGTTGATTATAAGCCGTTAGGATTGCCTGTGAGGAGTTTGAGATCGAGGATAAAGAAAGGGGAAGGTGAGGAAGTTTTTAGTGGGAACGATGAGTCTGGTTATGGTTCTGTCGATTCGTCTAAGAGTTGTGATGTTGAGAGTAGAAGAGAGAAGTTTGGTGATTTGGGTCCTCGGAATATGGACGAAACGTTTGATGAAGCTGTCGTTGCATCGCCTTCTCCAATTCCATGGCGTTCAAGATCCGGAAGGCGGAGGGAAGTTAGAGAAAGTCTTAATGCTGTTAGTCACCGTTCTTCACATTTTAGACCACTTTCGGTTGATGAAACGCAATTTGAGTCGCTGAGAACAGAGTCATTGCGGTCCACTGCCTCTTTCTCATCTCATGCCAGTTCCATGTCTTACTCACAAGGAGATGATTCTCCCTCGCGCTCTGTTACCTCTGAAGTAATGACCTCAAATGTGGAAGATGAGGTCAAAGCAACAAGTTTTCGAGGATCGTCTTCTGCTTCTTCAGGCTCAACATCACCACCAGAACAAATGAAACCCGATGTGAGGAAAGCCAACAGTTACCAAGAAGGATCTTCTGCATCAAGTTCGCCACCCCCGCCAAAACCAATAGATGACAAATTATCAACCAGTGCATTGCACACGAGGGGATATAGTTTTGGCTCTTTACATGAAAATGATGTAAGAGCCGCAAAAAATTACCTGAAGGAAGTGAGAGATAGCAGACCAGAGAATCTCTTGGATAGAAAAGAGCCTGGTCCAAGTACTTTGAATTTGGAAAAGAAACCAAAACCAGCCCACCATAAAAAAGCTTCATTAAGGGGAAAATCAGTTAGAACTATTAGAGCTAGTAGACTAACAACCATGGATGCTAAAAATTGTGAAGAGAAGCAGGGAAGCCGAATTGATGAGGATCTTAAAACAAAATTTCTAAGAAAGGAAGATGTTGATGGTCCGGTAAACGGGAGCAGTAAGCAAACCTTTGGTACACTTTCTGAGTATCAAAAGAGAGAAACACAAGAGCTTTCTGGGAAGGCTTCCGCAAAGTGTGAAGAACATGCAGAGTCTGAGGGAGAAAAGATTCTGTTAAGCTCGGGCAAAGATGTTGATGCTGAATATGTCAGCAATGCAACACCAGAGTACTCTAGTGAGGTTGATAAGAAGGCTGGTGAGTTTATAGCCAAATTCAGAGAACAGATCAGGCTACAAAAAGTGGCTTCAATGGAAAGATCAAGAGGTCTACGACTCGGCGACAACTACTTTAGGTGACATACATGTACAACAAGCTTAAGATAGACTTTTAAATCTTGATGATTGATATTTTCTTTGTCATCATGTTCTTCCTTTAAGATACGGATTATGTTGCTGTATCTAGCTTATTTATCAACGTATTTTACTTTCCAGTCTTGGCAACTCTTTTGGGAAAGCATTGTCAAGTCTTCGAATCTTTGTGTGGTGTAAAATGCTTCCCACTGGTATTGACTCTTTTTTTTTTCAGAGGGAAATATGTTTGTTTCAGTTCAGATAGCCTACTTCTACTTTTTAAATACAACAAATATTTAGCCTTTTTTTTTTTGGGTGTGATCTCTCTAACTTATAACCATCTCTTTGTTTCTTGCCAAAGTTATACTTGTAAAGACAGTTGTTTTATTTGTCAATGAGTTCTATATGATGAGGCGAACCAAAAAGGAAGAATTAATAAATAGATACATAAATAAAGCAAATGATAGATAAAACTTTGAGTGTTAGGTTTGCAATGCACAATGGTAATGCTATTATAATATTTGTGTTGGAAAAGTGAAATCCACTTGGGTAGGTTCCAAGTGTAGATTTTTGGTTCATCACCAAAAAGGAATTGAATCTGAGAGTTGCACAGACAAAAACTGCTTTTGTGGGAAACTTCAAATATTGGAATAGGACAAACTATCAATTATGGCCATACTTTTGTCGTGTTAGCATCAGAGCCAAACTCAATGGATTTAGCTTAGTAAATAAGAATGTGTTTTGGTCCCATGAAGGTGTCGATGTAAATCTTGGAACTTTTCTCAAGCATTTTTGGCGCTTCAATAAGCTTTCACTTGCTTCTTGCTTTCATGATTATCTAGAATAAGTATTGGAAAGACATATCATTACCCTGAAATTTAGAGTTTTTTTAAGCTACTAATCAAAAGGGGAATTTTCTGAAATCCTGTAGAACAGCTAAACTAGTGTGCTAATTACTTGAATTCAAACAACTTTTCTCCTCATTCTCACTTTCTTCCTCTCTTTCTCCCTCTCCCTCCCATGATTCGTTTACTTTCGGTGCCGATAGAGTGAGGTCTTGGTCATGCCGACCAAACCCCACCCCGCTGGAGTAAGTTTGCACCAAGCAGTGTGAGAGAATTGTTAGAGAAAGAGGGGAATAGGGAAGAGATGGAAAAAAAAAAAAGTGTTATTTTGATTCATGTGTTGCATAAAGTCTCAATGCTAATAAAGTGTTTAGTAAGAGTAGATATAGGAAATAAAATATCACACTTTTTTTACCAACTAAAATGAGGGACATGGATATGAAGCAAATTTCAACTTTTAAGGGAATTTTCATGATTTTTAGATTCGTTCAAAAAAAAAAAAAAACTCCCAAAACTTCTTACTAATTACCAAAAAAAAAAAAAGAAAGAACAAAAATATTGTCTCATCATATCAGGAATGCTCAGTGAAATGTCATCAATAGCATAGTAATCGTAGATGTCTTTTTAAGGTCTTTTTTAGTTTAAGTATCAAAATTCAAATTTTCATGTCTTTAATTATACGTTAAGCTTTAATAGCATTATTACTTTCAAAACTATAAAGTTATAATGAACTTAATATCACATATAAAACTTCTACGAAGAAAAAGGATTAAAATCTTTATTTAAAAAGTTAAAGATGATTAAAATAGTCAAAATTAGGGAAAAAAAAAGTTTACAAAATATTATAATAACCTATTGGATTAGAATCCACTTTCTATACAAGCTTACAGTTTCACTAGATTTCTAAATAGATAGTTTGCTGAGGACACAGGAATACCACCGACACATACTGTTTTTTCAGCCAAAAAAATAATAATAAAACTTTAGGGCCAAAAATGCTATTTACAAAACAATAGGGAGTTGTTGGCATTCCAATATGTACAGTAAATTGAAAAGATAAGCTCTCTGGCCAACTAAGAACTTCGTCTCTGCTCTCTCTCTCTCTCTCTCTCTCTCTCTCTCTCTCTCGTTGGATTAACAGCATCACTCACAACGTCGTCAATGGTGTAAGCTTAGCGAGAAGCCATGTTGATGGTTCACTCAACTTTCTCTTCTGCTTCTACACCCAACACTTCTTTTCCGGGTAAGTCCTCTTCCACATTGTTTCATGTAATTCCTTTACCCGTACAAATTTTCTTTTCTTTTCTTTTCTTCTTTTTCTCGTTATTTCAATTAATGGGTATTGCTAAATTCATTTATATGTAATATATGTACACACACACACACATATATAAATATGTCGTATACCACTCAAGCCCAGATATCTCTCTCTCTCTCTCTTTTCCTGTAAGAGAGGATAAGATCCTTTTAATTTGTTCAAACTGGCATTTTGATGTCTTACATATGGCTTAAAAAAGAGAGAAGAAGAATATATATATATTTGTGTAAATAATGATTTCTGCGAATTTCGATGCTTATTAGGAGTAAATTTGACAATGACTGTCTTATATTTTCCGTTGTTCTGAGGAAAAAAAGATGTGGTTTCTGGCAAAATGAAGAAAGTAAAATTTAGTGCATTCTTAAAACATTGTAGTTCATGTACTTTAAAGATTGTGGCTTTTTTTTTTTCTTTTTCTTTTTCATTTAAAGATGACTATAAAAGAAACTTCTTCGTAATTTTGTACCGATTTGTATTATTTTTAACGAAATTTTTATGAGAATCTAACGGTTTAGTTATACAGTACTGGTGGGACCTTTATACACACACACACACATATATATCTTACAAGGTACAACAGAATTCTTTTGACATCCTAAGCTTAATTAATAATTTTCTATCTCCAGTGGCGGCAGGCCCAACTATGTCAGCTTCTCCATGCCTAAGAAATCACTTCACTTTTGGCAAGCAAATAAAGTGTTGCAGCTCAAGTCACAGCTTGAAAAAACACAGGTTTTACTTTTATAAATTGGCTGAAATATTTGCTACAACTGAATAAATATAGTATAAGAAGATCTGTATATACATGGATCTTTGGCTGAGTTGCTTACGAAGGACTTTGTTTAACATATCAGAACACAGAATGGCCAAGTGTTACACTGTGAGGAGAACTTGAGGAGGAGGCTTCTCCTTTTCGTTTCGCTTACGGTGAGCTTGTTTCCGTCGTTGTCTTCATCTGCTAAGACGAAGGTTAAAAATCCTTATGATGAGAGACGCTTATTAGAGCAAAACAAGAGGAGACAGAGAGAAAATAATGCACCTGAAGACTTTCCCAATTTTATTAGAGAAGGTTCGTTCATGCACTACTCTAAACAGACCTTATCGAGTTCTAATATTCCCACCCCCGAGTTATTAAAAAAAAAAAAAAGAAACAAACAAACAAACAAACGTAGTCGGCGTATTATAGCTTTAAACTACAATTTTAAGTTATTTAGTTCTATGTGTCAGGTTTTGAGGTTAAGGTAGTAACAACAGAGAACTACGTCAAATGTGACTCTGGACTTATATACCGGGATTTCGAAGTTGGTAAAGGTGATTGCCCAAAGGCTGGTCAGCAGGTTTTTCTTTCGTTATCTTCACAATCTTTTATTTCATTTGTTGAACATTATCGTGAATTTTGCATTCGTTTCGGCTAACAAGAAACGGCAGACATGTGTGCTTATGCAAAGAAGGAATTTCGAATTAAGATGGAAATGCTGTAAGTATATATGTCTCCGAAAGTCTTTCCTTAGGAATCCCCAGCTACTCATGATTTGAGGTCCTCTCCAGGTGACCTTCCATTATGTTGGGTACAATGAGTCAGGGCGTCGGATAGACAGCACGTACTTGCAAGGAGCTCCTGCTAGAATTCGCATGGGCACTAATGCATTGGTTCCAGGTGAAGAAACATTACTCGTGACTTATAGTGTTGTGTGTTTATCTATACATTTGATGATGAGCAGATGATGAAGTATCTTCATAGGCTTTCAAGAAACAAAAAATGAAAAGCAATGGGAAAATGAAGACAAATTAAAAATAAAAAATAGAGAGAGAGTAACTAAAGTGGAGATTTCTTAAGCAGGATTTGAGGAAGGAATAAAAGACATGAAAGCCGGAGGCAAGAGAAGAATAATCATTCCACCTGAACTTGGACCACCGGTTAGTTTTGTATCTCTTGTTTATTTTCTGTGATTTAATTTTGCATTCTGTGATGATTCTCCGTAGTGATTTTAAGGCCTTCTCTGCATATTCCAGTCTGAAAGTATACCACAAGCGAATATGGATGATGACTTTGTGATTTTTATCGAGCCTTATTGCTTGAATTAGCTTGTTTTGACAAGAGGTTATTGTTCCCAAACAGGTAGGACCTTCCACCTTTTTCAGCTCTAAACAATTTGAAGTTTTTGATGTGGAACTGGTCAGCATTCAGGACTGTAAAAGGAGAACGATCGGATTCTACTCCGATTTTGTATGCAAATGATAACACTCACCGTTCACGTAACCTGTTCTCTAGGGAAATCTCAAGTCTGAATGAAAATTGTTCGGGGTGGGAGGGAGGCATCGTTCCTCCTAGCACCATTTTGGAAGTCCACTGATTGTTTTGAATTTTGCTAGTCAATTGAAACAAGAATAGCTCCATAGGACGGCAAATATAATTTTGTCATGTCATCACATAAATGACAAATGTTCGTTAGACGAGTGTTTTACATAAACACGTTGACATGGTATATCTAGTTTACTGTATGATTTTGGTATTTTCTAACTTAAACTAAAAAATAGAGATCAGATCTCGTAAAGAAACGTATTGCAGCCACTAGGAAGCTGTTTTTATTGGATTTTTTGGTGTACACATTTCTATTACTGTACATAGCCAAAATGAATGACAGAATATACAGTCTCATTACGTGATATTTATTCTGCTATTACATGCACTAAATATTGATACAGGTGAATGCTAAGATTACTAATGATACAACTTGGCAACCATCCACGGCAATGGGCAGTCCTGATAAAAGAATAATTATCGCAATTCTTCTCCTGGTGCCCTGTTGTAGATTACCGTCTCTTGTGAATTTGGATCAGCGTGATATTGCCCATAAAATGCGTAGACTCCTATCGAAATAAGGCTGAGGACAACAAATCTGATCCATGCTTCATAATGTAACTGCAAAGAACAAAGTAGATTATAAGTTACTGGCTTTAAATTCCGTTTTTGAGATAATGTATCAGTTTAGGCAAACTCTAGAACTAAGCAACCTGAGCGAATAGAAATATGTTGAAGAAGATGCAAACGGCTGGTACAACAGGAACCCCAGGACAAGAGAACCCTGGTGTATCTGCATATGCCTGAGAACATGAATGTCATGACATTAAAAGGTTAAGAGTGCAAATTGCAAGCATTAAAAGGCACATCCCACAAAGTAGGGCACAAGACTTACTTGGCGGAAATAAAGAGCAATGCAAGCAAGTGCAGCCACAAACAAAGCTAATATGAGAAAAATGATTGAAATGTTCACACGGTAGTAGAGCCCAGAAACGAAACCACCAAAAGCAACCATGAAGAGGCAGATGAGACCTTCCCTCCAGGATGAGGAAGATATTTGCCTTGATGTCTTATCCTTCCAGCGAAGGGCTAGAACACATGCCGCGACAACAGAGTAGCCCGTCTGAAACAAGCCAGCATATAGGGTCAAGGTCATTGTAAGCTTACAAATGAGGCAAAGTACTGAGCAAATTAGCCCACATGGCTAGAATAAAACGCCTGAAATTCCCCACTCTAAACAAAGGAGCACAATAGAACTTACATTTGTTATCTGTCTTCGCTTCATTACTACATCAAATTTATCTGACTTACAGGTTAGTTATTCATGAAAATTGGAGAACGCATAAACTGCATGCTAATTAAGCCATGAACAACTTAACGTACAGAACAATGATTCAACACCCTCAACATACAAGAAAAATTGCACAATGACTTACCAATGACCCAACCGAAAGAATATGTGATAGCACAGTCACATTAAATAGCCCTGCCAATACTCCGGCAACAATTCCAACCCAGACCTGAGAATGAATCGGAGTGTGTCTTTTCGGGTGTACTCTAGCAAATATCGAAGGTAGTAAGCCATCTCTTCCAAGGCCAAGGTATAACCGAGACTGACAATTAGAAAAATAAAGTCATTCATGCTGGTGGATGCTATGCCATGAAGAGATGACAATAATGTTGTAAATCTGAGCTAATTCACCTGAACGTAGAGACCGACCAGAAGAGTTGTTGTAAGTCCGGCCACGGCACCTATGCTTATTAAGACAGAAACAAATTTTAAACCCTTGGATATAAAAGCTTCACTTAGTGGAGCATCTTCCCCAAGCAAGTTGTAAGGCACCATTCCGGTAATCACCAAGCAGACACCGATATATAATGTTACACATACTAGAAGGCTAACAATTATGCCTATTGGTAAATCACGCTGGAACATCCAAAAAAAAAAAAAAAGGTTAGAAAAGGACTTAAAATGATATAATGGCCGGAAATCGCACAAAAAATGCACTCTCCTCTTACAAAACAGACCAAAATTACAATAATTTGTGTACCTGTGGTCTCTTTGACTCCTCAGCTGAATTTGCAACTGCATCAAATCCAACATATGCAAAGAAGACTACAGTGGCTCCTGTTAGTATTTCTTTAAAACCATTTGGGGCAAAGGGAGACCAGTTTGAAGTATCAACCTCAAAAGCACCAACAAGGATGACGATTACAACTATAATAATCTGCAACAGAAATTTCTCTTTTGTTTATAGCAAATATTTGTAATCATAACAACATATATTCAGCTTCAATAACAAAAGATGCAAAGAGCACCTTTAATGTTGTCATAAACGCATTTACAGCAGATGATTCACCTACGCCCCAACAAAGAATTACAGTCAGAAGTACAAGGAGAATCGGAGCCAATATGTTGATGGATAATACCCCACCAAAGAACTCTTCACCCCCATGGCCAATCCAGTTTGGAATGTTATCTTTGAAAAACGGAAAGAGTTCTAAAATGGTAACTAAGTAACTTGCTAAGCTACGGGCAATGCTAGCTGCTCCAATATGGTAGTCCAGCATTATTTGAGTGAAGACAAGAAAAGCAGTGAGCTCATTGAAAGATGAATAAGCATACAAATATGATCCCCCAACAACAGCGGGAAAACGAGAAGCTAACTCGGCAAAACACAGTGCATTTAGCACACACGATAGTCCAGCAAGCATGAAGCTAATAGTGACTCCTGCAAATTAATAACAATTTGGTATTAAACTACCAAAATAGAGCTGATCATGTAGGTATAATAACAAATATTATAATCTTTTATTTTCTTTGCATTTCTCTTTTTAGTGTGGGATATATGGCTCCCAATTATTAAAGACAAACAAAAACGCTCTTACATTTCGAACTTACAAGCTCCTACCCAAACTCCTCACTTCCCCACTGAGCTAGCCCCAGCAAGGTCAACAAATGTTTTAACCTACCAAGATGATCCATTAAACCAACTTCATCAGTAAAAGTTTTGTGAATAAACTTGTACATCGTAATCCCGTTGTCGTAAGTTTAGCTACAATTCCACGATAATTAGAAATTGAAAAGTCAATTCAAGCTTAATAGCAATCATTGGAGATTTGATTGGTGAGTACACAAATAATTCTTGAAGCAAGTAAGAAGCTTTAAGTGCAGAATAAATGTCCTAATGATCTAATCTACCAAGATCATTCCTTTAATCAACTTCAATACCAGGAATGAGTTTATCTGCGATAATTAAGAACTGATTGGATATTTAGAGCTCAACAACATGTTAAGGATAGTGAGTCAGATATCCTAACAATTAGAACTGACGTGGATAGAGTCAAAGCCAATCAGAGGTTGCTGAGTCGTAAGTCTTTTGTAATGAGCCAATGTAAATCCCTAGTCTTATAAAAGGGGATTATTCTTTAGAGAGAGAGAGTGTTGTATGCGTGACTTGTAATCTTGATAGAGAGTTTTCTCTGAGTCCTGAGTTCCGAGGTAAAGGAATGAGAGATTATCAGAGAGAGTTTTCTTGGGTTCAATTGGGGTTGAGATCTAGGTATTAAAATTGATTGTTGTTAAAGAATCAATACAACATTGTCGTTCAGGAAAAACGCAGTGTGGTTGGTAATTGTTCAGATTTCATAGAACTTTTCACTTAGGATTTCTGGTGTTTTTCTCAACACAACATTATTTAGCGATCTAATTAGTGGCTTTACGACTAATTCTTGCACTATTTTCAACCTCAAAAGATTAAAACAAAAAATCAGCCTATAACCAATGATTTACAATAATTAAACAAGATTTATGAGCTGAAATAAGCTCAAGATTCATCATTTTGCATCCTTACACATATGATTTCCACCAAGTAACGAAATTTGATCAACTATTGCATTCAAATGATTAAGAACAGAAAGAAAACACCAATTGAGGAAACAAAAAACAAATTTTTTGAGCTTTAGAGAGAAGAAGAGACGAACCGGGACCGGCGTCACGAGCGACGGTGCCGGTGACGACGAAGATGCCGGCGCCGATGGAGGCGCCGATGCCGATGAGGATGAGGTCGAACATGCCGAGGCGGCGGACGAGGCCATCGCCGGAGTTGGTACGGACGGAGACCTCCGAGGGGGAGTGCAGGGGCTTGACCCTCAGAGCCGACGACCAAAAATGAGAGAAGAACGACGACGACGACAAAGACGACGATGTCGTCGGCGAAGAATACGGCGAGTTGTTGCTCCGAGATTTCTGGCCGTCGAGGTGGTCAGCTCCTCCTCCGCCGCCTCCGCTCATTCCCATGCTGTCTGTGTTGTAAGGATCCCTTTTTTTTTTTTTTTTTTGGGGCTTTTTGACTTTCGAAATTTAAGCAGGTTGATAACTTGCTCGTAATTTCACTTTGTTCCTCCTCCAAAGGTTGATGCGGTTGAACGTTGTTAAATGTGCTTGTTTGTCTGTTCGTACGTGTGTCCAGTAAAAATCGAGTCTCGCACCAATAGAAAATGAGAACTGGTAATTTATAAATGTTTATAAAATTTTTTTATTCAGTAATTATCTAAAAATTATTAACTTAATCGATCAATTATTAAGTTTATACCTTATCTAATTTATCAAGAGTTAATTATTAGATAAAAGTTGCCCATGACAAAAAAAAAAAAAAACTTTGTAATTTTTTTAACTCAGGGGTTTTATGGTTTACTGCTTTAATTTAATTTAGTTTGAAAGTTAAATTAAATTAAAAATTTGATTTTAGTTTAATTTAATTTAAATTTTTATTAAAAATTATATAATAATAATAATAATAGATGTAAAAATTTATTAAAATAAGTTTTATCAAACTAAATTAAACTAAACTTAATCAATTGACTATGTAGCTTAATTTTAAAGTTAAATAAAACTATAATAATGAATTAAACGGATTCTTATAGGGCGTTTGGTTAACGTATTGTGTTCGTATTGCGTTTGAACACATTACATTGAATGCATTTTGTATTTAGATAAAAAAGTATTTGAATTGTATTTTAGAATTAAAAAATTGAGGTGGTTAGTAAAAGTAGATAAAAAAAGCGAGATAGAGAGAGAATATGATATGAATAAAAAAAATTATTTTTAAAATATTTTGAAATAATAAATTTATTTGAGACACTGTTTAAAAGTATTATATTTGAATACAAAACTTTTACATTTGAATGAAAATTTTATTGTATTTAAACGTAATATAAACACAAAACAGCAACCAAATGCATCAAATGTTTTATTTTGATAAAATAAATTTGAGGGTTTTATTATTTAGTTAAAAGAGTATTTTATTATTATTATTTTATTTATTCAATAAATTTCTTTTATTTTTCAAACAACTAATTTCCTTTTTTTTTTAAATAAAATTAGGGAAAAGTATAATGGAAACAGGGGGAAGTCTATGCCTCTATGGTGCGGAAATTCATTTCAATGGACTTGACTACGCGGGCGAATTCTGAATAACGAGGGTGATAAAATACACCATAGTCAGGTACATTTACACTTTTCAAAAGGTTGGCATTACGAGGGGAAAAAAAAAAGATTAATGGTTTGTTTATAAATTACGTACATTTTAAATATTTATTTTTAATAAGTGAAATTAAATATATATTTGATTTTTTTCTTATATTATTTTTAAATATAATATATGTTTGAGTTATTGTTAAGAGAAAAAAAAATATAATATAATTGATAAAAATAAATTAAAAAAAGAATTAATAAAAAATAATCAAGTTGATTAAATATTCAAATGTATTTATATTTAAATTAGAACATATGACGTATTTAAATATATAATGAATTGTACTAGGATATAATATATAGCAAATGAATATGATATTTCAAACGTATCATAAGAATTGATGTTAGATTAGTCAGGTTGGGCTCATTGTTCATAGAAGGTTGAAAAGTAACAAGGCTCGCAACAAGAGATGGATAGGATCAGTTTGACGCAAATGGAGAGAGTAAAATATATTTTGACAATTTTTTAAAAGTTGAAGGATTTATATGGGTTTTTAAAGTTTGAGAGACCAAGTAAAAAAGTGATAAAACTTGGAGGGGCCAAAACTAAATTTTAAAAATACATTTGTGATCAGGAACATGATTAGGGACTTGTTATGGGCCTTTTTGATGTAAAATAAAATGTTAAATATAATGACTCTAATTTTAATTTTTTAAAACAATCTATAAAACAAATGTATTGTTATTTTTTTTATTAGTAAATATTTAAAATATTATCATATTTTTTGATTATATTTATTAATAAAAATATAACAAACAAATTAGTATTTAAAAAATTAATATTAGAGTAGATGTCCTATTATTACTCTTTTATTATCTACTTCCCGCCATATATAACTTTGATGGGCCTAGATCTTAATTAGATGGACATAGTTTTGTGTATGAAACCCAATTGTTCAGCTTATTGGAACACCCAGTCGTCTGAAGATATACATCTTCTCTTCTTGTCTTATAAACAAGGAAAAAAAAAAAAGTCTTTATCTCATACATATTTTGTTATTTTGAATTATTCAGATTACTCTTTTATGAAATTTTAGTTCTAATATTCTAATTGTATCATCTTTATGTCGCAAATTGCTTCATTGAATTAAAGTGTATATAAATATATATTTTCTAAATCATAATAAAAGATTTTACCCATATCTCTCCGAACTCAAATCTCACTCTATCATCCTGAAAATGTCCTAGATCCAAATATGATTTTCACATTAGTTCTAGATTAGTGGACTTTGTCAAAGTGAGTGTACAATGCCACAAAAAGGAGGAGATTAATTAAAATGGCATAGACAAATAGAAGGGGCCTTTGCTTTTATTTTTAAAAATAATTTTTTATTTTTAAAAATACAGAAAATGAAAACGATCCTTAAGTAGTATTTATTTATTCAACGTTTTCAAAATCATTTCAAAAACATCATTTTCAACTATGTTGTTTTTTTAGATTTTTTGAAAACAAAAAAAAGTTGTTTTCACTTTTTTGTTTTCATTTTCTCCCTCCTTCTCCTCTCTCTCTCTATGCTTGTACAGCGTTAGTAACGACAATCATATTCAACAATGACCTTTATCTTCGATAAAAGGTGACGACCACAAACTTGTGATGATAACGCCGATCCCCTAGTTATAACAACCACTGACTCACAGCAATAACCATTTATTCGTGATCCAAATCTCACCGTCATCGTCACCTACAACTCAAACCACCAATATCTTTCACCTCTACCCTTCATTGTAAAACCCACCACCAAAGGTTTTTTTTTTTTTTCAAATCATGACTAATAAATTATTTTTTGTTACTTTTTTGAATTAAACATAAATATGTTTTCTAAAATACTCACTTATTAAATAGATTTTCAAAAATATAACCAAATAAATTTTCATTTTTATATTTATCAGAATATATACACAAAAAATATAACAAAATACAATTTTGAAATTGGTCTCAATATAGTTTTTAAAGCATTCTCATTTTTATTTTCTTTAAAAACAAAAAACATTTTAAAAATAATATCAAATGCCACAAAAGTTTTCATCCATTGTCATTAATCTATGAATAAGATCTATATAAATGGACATTATAAACTTTGCTCTAGCACATTTATTAATTATTATATAAGGGATAAATTTCATATATGCTTCTTTAATTATGAATCCTTTTTGAACTAGTTACCTAGTTGTTCAAAATCATCCAAAATGTTCATTTCACTCTATTCAATAAAATTTCATAAGTACCTGATGTCAAGTTTTAACAATAAAAATGACAAGAAAAGGTTGACATACCTGCATGGATTGTTATCAAAATTTTATTTAAGTATTGCAATTGAATGTTCTTAACTTTATTTAGAAAGATCAATTCAACAGAAAAATATTAAAAACTAATAAATTAAAACAAACTCGAAATTCAATTGAAGAAAGAATCAATATAAGAAAATTCTACACGTTTAACTTCATTTAGCCATCAACTATGCCTTCACAATGCCAATTTACTATTAATTAAAATTTTCTAGCTTATAAAACAAGAATTCAATTTTACTCCAACTCTCTCTTGTGAGTGCTAAGTGACATTAATTCATAAATTCCTATTACAATATTCCTATTCAAAATCAAGAAAATAAGAATTTATTACATTCAATGATTCTTTTAAAAAAAAGGTTTCAAATGAATTATAAGCCTCCCAAACTCTATAAAATCCTAGGTTGTGTTATCTAATGATTATATATAATGCCCCATTTGTTTATCGCATTGCATTTGTATTGTGTTTACACAAAATACAATTTTTATTCAAATACAAAAATATTGTATTCAAATATCAATCATATTATATTTTAAATCTAATATAATCACTATTTATCATTCATCTTTTTCTACTACTTTTACTAATAACATCACACACTCTCTTTTTCTATTTTTGTTTTTTCTATTTTTATCAATCACATCATATATAATCCAATTCAAATACTTATTATCGAAATATATTGCATTCAAATATAATGTAAATACTTTCATCAAAATGTAAATTACATTCAATACATTGTATTCAAACACAATGTAAATACTATGCATTACCCAAATGGCCCATAAATGTCTCTCTTAAGTGCCGAATTCTAAATATAAATCATCCAATTAATAGCCAATCAATTGAGAAGCATTAAGAACAAAGTAACACAAACAAACAATGAAAAACCTCAAAACATATATTAACATCCAAGATAAAGTATCAAGCAAATGATCCATCTCTCCTTTAGACAAAAAGTGTGGTTCATAATGAAAACTATTAAAAACAGAAGCATGTCTCTAATCAGAATGAAAGAAAGAAGAAAAACTCAATTTGGAATTGAATTAAGCTTATTCGTCTCTGGAATTCACCATTTCATCTCTATACTAAAATTCTACTATTTTCTCTCCTTCAAAATTCATCTCTAAGTCTAAAAACATCCTTCATTATGCCCTTAAATTGCATATTAATGATCCTTGAGACTTGTGAATCAAAATGGGAAAGTTTCCTTATGTTAGAGCTTGAAATCACACTTTCTTTAGCATCAGAACGCTACGATGCCATCTCCATAGTGCTTAGCTGTTGTCTTCTCTTCACCTTTCTGTAGTCAAAGTGCCTTGGTGGTACATAACCAACGCCTAGGCGTTGACTTTTTTGCCCCAGGTATTTTTTTTAATCTTTTAACAGTGTTACAGTGCTAAGAAACTAGCACCTAGGCACTTGTAAGTCTACCCAAAATTTGAATTCCTTCTAATAGTCTCCTAGTTTGTTCCAAATCATTCCAATCCTTCATACAATTAAAATTTCACCTAACCTACAAACAAAACACAAAAACATACATAAAACCAACATAAAATCTCAAGAACCAACTAAATATCAAGCTCAAAAGATACTAATCAAGTGAATAAAATTCATTCATTAAATACCCATTAAACTTAACATTTTGTTAGCCTTGAGCAAACAAGATGAAAAATAACAACAAGAAAAATAACAAGAAACACAAAATAAAACAATGAAACAAGCATTGATCAATTTTAATTCACAAGGCCTTAAAAGATAACCGTAGCTCAAGAAAAATTTCAAAATATTACATACGTCTAGAATTTCAACTCCAACATAGCCTTACCTTACTCTTAATCCCTTGAGTGCATGTAAAAATAGCCATTAACATTCAACCATTCAAGACTCGAATGAATTTATGCAATCAAGTAAATCATGCTTAACCTTAATTTGAAGAAAATTCACAAATTTGATGGGCTCACTTTTCTCACAATTCTCCACTAATGTGGACACTTTTATCACCAAGAATCAATAGGACCATATCAAGATTGTAATAATTGGCTAAGGTAAAGGTAGGCTATAGATTCTTTTGTAGCTTGAATTACGCCAACGCATCAATCATCCTAGGATCTTTTATAGAGCTCTTCATATCATTCCAACGACATCCCAAAAATTTATCTTTATTCCCCTTTTTGACATCCATCTTTTTCATTTTCACATTTTTTCCTCTTTTTTTTTATCATTGTACCTTCAAACTTGATCCTTTAACTATCTTGTAATGGTGTAGTCTCTTTCTCTCTCTCTTTTCAATTTTAAGTTTTTATTTATTTATTTATTTTTTCATATTTCTTGATAAACCTTTTTCTACACTTTTTTTCACTTTTCCACACATAGCTCAAGATCAATCCTAAAATGTTCAATGTGCTCGGGTAAAGGACAAAAATGATAGAAAAATTAATTTAAAACTAGGCTTATGACATAGAGTAGCAAAGAAAATAGATACAAATAGGCTCAATAGTTGACTATAGATATGCATCAAACAAGGTTAGTTTGAAAGGCTCAAACATCTAAAAATGACCTAAATCATCTTTTTAGTGATATTTCATTTGGGATTTTGCCTCAAATGGTGATCAAAACAAGTTATAGAATTTAGTAAGGTCCTAAAAATCACACGATCACATAAATCTTCCCCAAATGTTCAAATGACTACATGTTCATGGCTATGTGTTCAAGTGTGCAAAGAATCTCAAATAAGGCAAAAACAAATAATCAAGTTAAGCACACAGACTAAATCAACATTTTCAATTTTTCAAAAGCTATAATCATGCCAATCTTATTATATCATCGACCTTAAACAAAAAAAAATTTTAATCAATGCTTTTTAACAAACAAAAAAAAAATCAACCTAAACAACCATAAAAACTCAAAAATAAAAAACACACCCCTCGAACTTAAATCAAACACTGTCCTCAATGTTAAATAAATGAAAAGCTTAGGTCTGAGGACTTATCTGAAAACTCGGGGTTTTGGTGATATTCCACTTGGGTTGCCTCCCAAGAAGTATTTGATTTAATATAATCAGCTTGATGTCTTGCTTTCGTTGTTTTATTTTGGCAATGGAATGGATTGTACCACATTCCCTTCATTGGCTCTTTTTCTTAGAATGTATAATTGGCAGCAAGGATCTAATTTTGACTCCTTAATTAGGGTTTTAAATAAACTAAATGTAATCTTCTCATCAATGAAACCCAAGCTTAGTTTTCCTTTTAGCATGTTAATCATTACATTACCCATAGCTAAGAATGGTAGCAAAGATCATTGGAACCTTTCAATCTTTCTCCATGTCCAACACCAAGAAATCCATAGAAAAAATTAAATTACCAACTTTAAAAAGCACATCTTCTAACATATCTCTAGGATATCAAATAGATCGATTGGCAAGTTGTAATGAAATGGTGGTATGCGTAACTTCCCACAAACCAAACTTTCAAAACACAGAGAGTGACATAAGTTTCACACTTGCTCCTAAATCACATAGACCTTTATCACAATTATAAGTTCTAATAGTGCAAGGTATATGAAAACTCTCTAGATCTTTTAACTTGGGAGGAAGCTTCTTGTGCAAGATAGTATTGCACTCTTCAGAAAATGCAACCATCTCATGCTCTTTCAACTTCATCTTGTTAGAAAGTACCTACTTTATGAATTTTGAATAGCTAGGAATTTGTGCTAAAGCTTTAGCAAAAGGAATGTTATTATGTAACTTCTTAAAAACATCTAAAAACTTAGCATATTGTTCATCAAGCTTTTTCTTTTGATAACATTGAGGATCTGGAAGTGGTAGAGTAAGAATCCGAAAACATTATCTATAAATAAGATTGATTTAGGCTTTCTAACCTCCTTTGGTAAAATAAACATCAATCTCCTTCTTTTCTCCGAGTGCTTTTTTCTCTTAAACTTGATGTTATGAGGAGGGCTTAGAAAGCTTATTGTTTTAGCTCTTCAATTTACTTCCCATTTTTGAGTGTAATGGCATGGTAATGCTTCTTAGGGTTGACCTTGGGGTCACTAGGAAATTGCCTCCCTTGTTGAGAGTTAATGAAGGTAGCCAATTGCCTAATTTGTATTTCAAGGGATTTTATGGTAGCGACCATGTTACTTGTGTAATTCTCCAAATTATCCAACCTTGCCTCATCTTTGTTAAACCTAGCCTTTGTCTCCATAATAAAGGTGCTTAAGAGATCTTCCAAAGAAGACTTCTTCTCAGTGCTTGATTGTTGAAACTAGAAGGAGGTTGTATCACATTTTAGTTGTTACCATAAGATAAATTCTTATGGTTGTAAAGTGTCGGATGGTAATAATTAGGTATATTGTTGCCTCTATAATTGTTATTCCAGTTATTCACATAATACTCTGCTTATTAACCATTTCCACTCCATAATATGGCGTATTAGCAACGGTAACATTTCTACCTTAGGTTGGCCCCTTATGTAGTTAAAGCAGCTAATTAACTAGTAAGTGTAGAAACTTGAGTATATAGTGCAATTATAGAATCTACCTCAGGAATACCAGCAACCTTCTTGGCCAAATAGCGTTCGTTAGGCCATTGGTAACTATTTACAGCCATCTTTTCAAAAAAGTTCACAAGCATCCCCAATAGTTTTAGACATCAAATCACCTCTTGAAGCAGCATCCATAATGCTTCTTGTTTGACCATTCAACCCATTATAGAAATATTAAATTTTCATCCAATATTCATTACTGTACTAAGGGCATCAGCGGAGCAAATCCTTGGATCTTTCCCAAGCCTTGTATAATGGTTCAAATTCTGACTGCCTGAATTGCTCAACTTGTGTTGGGAATACGTAAAGAGAGAAAAATATTTAAGATGTATTTCATTTATTTTGAATTGATTAATAATATATTTAAGGTTTTTTACTACATTTTTACTATACTATCTTCATTTTTATTTACATATTAAAGTAAATGTAAACAAATATGACTCATTGACTACCTAATGTTTAAACTATTATAATGTTGCGTATAATAGATTTTATATACAAGAAAACAACTTTATAAAGTAAGTAATCTAAATTTATAATCTGTAGTCTATGGAATTAGAGTGAGCATCTAACTTATGTAAAGACTATTATGTTGTCTAAATCTTATTGGGAAGATGGTTTGTCTTGACCATTAAGAGTGAGCCGACTCATAAACAAAGATATAGATATGTTGCTTGATGGTAGTGATATATTGGACTTGGGCTAAAGTGTAATAAATTTATATAGTTTGCTTAAATAGATTAATTCATTTTTTACGTTTATTATGTAATAACCTTAATCTCGAGTAAGTAAATGATTTAATGCATATGACTTATGTGCTTTGATTTTCCAAAGGCTAAAGCGTCTTAAAGTAGTAAGCTAATAAATAGGTTCGTTCGGTATATAAATGATATACGATGTCAGTTTTACTTATAGATATAGAATCATAACTCTAATAAAGACTAAAAGTTATCCTTTTAATGACATTATACAGGATATAAAAATGGATAAGACTTTGGATCATTTGCTTGACAAATTATTTATTATTCACATGTGGTAAATAATCATTTTCTTATTAGATGTATAATGGATTTTTAAGATTGCATGATCAAAAAGTTGAACAGAATTTGACTTTAAGTTGATTATTTATATTATATGAATGTATTGCATATATAACAAGGTTATTGGACTGTGGCTATACACTGACTTACGTAATATGATATATAATTAGATGTGTACTTTCAGGTTTGTAGTGGTGTAACTATAAAACTAATAATTATGTAATTAATTAATTTAGTCTAAAATAATTAGTTACACAAATTATTGGAGTCCACATTATATATGTTCAATTGGTCTTTTTATTAGTTTAATATAATTTCTTATTAGATGATAATCGATTAAGAGTTTTATTATGCCTTTAATTCTTAGAGTTAGTGAACAAAAAAATCTAGATCATTTTCCACAGTGTGTAGGTGTTTTTTACGCTAAAGGTAGAAGTAGAATTTTGTTTTATTTAATTAATTGGATAAATATTTAATTAGAAGATAAGATTTGTAATTTAAATTCATGTATTTATCTTTTGTGTTAAATATGAAATTAATTTAAATTAAGAGATACAGATAAATTGGTTATTTAGATAATTAATATAAATATCTAGATAATCTTATATAAATTAAAAAATATGGATAAATTAATTATTTGGATAATTAATATAAACATATAGATAATCTTATTTAAATAATTGTTTTAAATTAAATATGGTAATTATCTTATTTGAATTTGAATTAAAACAAAATCTTATTATTATCTACACATGGTAAGTGTTTTTCACTAGGATAAAGCAAGAAAAAGATTTTCTCCTTATTGATTTTGTTTAGATAATTATCATATAATTGTTTAATTCAAATAAAATTATCTTGATTTTATTTTGAATTTAAATTTATGGAACATAATCTATGCAAATAAACTCACAAGATAAATGAAAATTGAAAATTGAATCAAATTTTAAGACTCCTACACCTAATAGTGAGTATTTCTTAAAGCCTCTCAAGGTAGATAAAATTGCCAATTAAAGTGGATGGAGAGAGAAAAAAATTTTTTTTTTTCAAATGTTCCATTCAAATTCAAATTCCACTCAATCCGTTCACTATAAATAGGATTATAGGAGTTCCTATTTTATTCATATCACAAACTTTAAGGTAATTGAGATTATTATTGTTCTCCTTTTATAATAATAATAAGAAGCTGTAAGAGTTCTAGGTAACTCGAAGGAGAAAGTCACGCACGAATATTAGTTGAGATACTAAGTTTACTATTTAGGAATTAGAGAATAGTATAAAAGGTTGGTTGGTTGAAACTTTCTTTGTCACCTTCTCCAGTATTCTTGTCATTATCTTTAAGATATATAGATTGTTGAATAATTTATTGTATATGGTAACATAAGTTAATAGGATCTAAACAAAATCTTTTAAAATTTCGTTATGTAAAATGCCATATTTTTTCTACAAGTAGTATCAGAGTCAACTTATAATTATGCCATATATATATATTGGACAATTTAATATTCTCCTTAGATCTATGTATGAATTTAATATATTGGATAGTGGTATTCTAGGGTTTTTGTTATGTTGTTATCATGGATTATGTATGCGTGTGATAATTTTAATTTTGTTATTATTATAAGCATGTTTAATTTTATCAGTCATAGTTCCTTAGAATTTCAAAAAATTGTATTTAGAATTTTTCATGTAACCATGGAAGTGGTCTATTATTATTGTAATTTTTCTATGGATTTTTTTATTTATTTGAATATTTAGAATTTTTGTACACAAAAATGATATAAGAATTTTATGTAATTTATTTACGGAGGAGATGAAAAATTGAAGATTATATTTATTTTTCCCAATCTTAATTTTGTTTAATTTTTTGGTGTTGGACAATTTTGGAAAACACCTAATGGAACTTGGGTTTCATATGGAAACCCTAGTAATGGCCACTAGGAGTAGCTGGGAACCAAGCCCATGTGGGTTTTGTATGTATAGGGGTGTGTTGGCGAGCACGGGTATGGCGCACCGCACTTGTGCATAACCAACACATGCACAGGTGTGCTCTTCAGATGGTTACGGGTCAACCTGCAGCCATGTGTGACCAAGTGTACGCATTGGTGTGTGCAGTTGGCCACGCTAGTGCAAGGGCCCAAGGGCTTCGGCCCGAGGGTTTATGTGGCCATAAAGGTCTTGTCCTTGTGCCCATGGCTATTGGGAAAACACAACCCATTGGGGTTGGGCTTTTTTTTAAATTCTGTTCATCAAATTTTAAATTTAATTAAAATAATAAAATTATGTATAAAGCTATATAATTTTAATTAAGTATAGAGTTATACTTAAAATACAGAATTGCTTAAAATTTGAAATTTTCAAAATTTAGATTTTAAAGAATTTTAGTGGGGTAAGAAATAAATGATAGAGTTACACGAAGATGTGTGCGATGATGAAATAAAATTTAAGACCTAAACAATGCTTTAGATTTAATTTTGTAATCTTTCTTTTTCTTCTTCAAAGATGGGACTATGACTAGATTATTATTTTTTATCATTTATTTATTCTATATTTTGCCGTGGATGTATCTTGATGGATGTTTTGCATATTTGAGTCGTATTATATTAATTATATATAGACATATAGTATGTTCCCTTGATAGGCAGATAATAGAGTCTGTTATTCTATAACACTATCAGAATGGACGAGTATCAAAAGGCATTCTATTTATCTTTTACTTGAAATAAGAACTCGAACTAAAATTAGAAATATAGAAAGACTTGAATGGATTTTCCACAATAACTGTACCACGTCACTAATGGTTAAAAAATACTTATAATGCTACTAAAGTCACTTATTATAATAAAAAAAAAAGGTTCTATTCTAATTTGTAAACTAAATAAAAAAAATACAGTATCACTATAACATGATTATTTTTAGCAAAATTTGATAAATTTTTATACTTTTTGCATTGTAATAGAATTCAAATATAGTTTGTAATTACAAAAAAGATAATGTAGAGTTATTTTTTATGCCCTAGCGCAAAATTTTAAATATTGTATAAATTTTTTTGTAAAAATAAATATCCTGATAAAATAAAATAAAATAAAATAATACGATGATTCGTAATACAAGCCACTATTTCTATGGAAAAGCTTAAGTATACATAATTCAGCTAACATAAGGAATAAAAGGGTAATGTTGCTACTATATATACATATTTTTCTGAAACAAAAAAAGTCAAAATATTCTACACAAACCAAGTGTGGTTTAATATTAGAACTAGAATTCTACCAAACAAAAAACACGAAGAAGAAAAATCAAGAAGACAAAAAAAAAAAAAAAAAAAAAAGAGGGCATTATATACGCGGATACAAAATGAAATGGAGGAGAATGGTGGTTTCTTCTTCTTTTCTTCATTTCTCATGAGCTTTCGTTTCATGTCATTCTTCTCTAATTCATCCCACCCCCAACCCCAAATGTTGTAATTCTCTTCCCCAAACTTTTTTCCTTTTTTCTCCTTTCCATTTCCATTAACGCCCAAAAAAACAAAAACTTCTCTCTCTATAGCAAAATCGCAGAGGCAAATAAGGGAGAGGGGCAGACAAAGTGCTTCGAGGGTTTGGCTCTGCTCTCTTTCACAATCCAAAAACCATAAAACCTGAATTTCTCCACCGACCCTTCTTCAGCTTTTGTCTCCTCTCTCCCTTTAAATCCATTAAAATGCAAATCCCATCAAAGGATGTGGTTGGATTTTCTGATTCCAAAAAGCTTCAGCTTGATATCCTATTGTAACCCAAATACCCACTTCAGCTTCTCAGGTTTGAGATTAAGCGGAAAAAAAAAAGAAAAAAAAATCCGACTTTGTTCTTCACTTTAATGCTTTTATTGGCGCCAGATTTTCTTTGCCATAGATTCTTTAATTACAGATGATATATACACATATATACAGGGAGAGAGATATATATATAAGTTCGCTAGCAAATTTTATTGCTTGTTTGAGTAATTGTTAGGGTTTGGAGTCCAAAAAAGATATTGGCTTTTTGGTTCTGTTGTGTTTCATTTCTGATTTTAGGATATGGGTGTTTGAGATTAGGGGTAATAGGCTTCTGGGTCTTTGCGGTTTTTGTGGAAAATGCTTGTGTGATTTGGGTTTTTTAGAGGGTAAATGGTATTAGTTTGTAGGTCTGTGTAGATTGGTTGAGATATGAGTCGTAGGGTTCGGAGGAAGGTGGCTAGGAAAGGGAAGGAAAAGGTAATCTTGCCGAGCTATCCCGAAATCGAGTACGAGGCTTCGGGTTTGGACCGAGGCGGGTTTGTGGATTGGACTAGTCTTCCTGATGATACAGTGCTTCAGGTATTTTCATGTCTGAATTATCGTGACAGAGCAAGCTTGTCATCAACCTGCAAAACGTGGAGGGTTCTTGGGGGTTCGCCGTGCTTGTGGACTTCTTTGGATCTTCGTGCCCACAAATGCGATGTTTCAATGGCAGCTTCGCTTGCTCCGAGGTGTGTGAATCTTTGGAAGCTTAGGTTCCGTGGGGCTGAGTCTGCCGATGCGATAATTCATCTCCAAGCTAGGAATTTGCACGAAATAAGCGGCGATTATTGCAGAAAAATAACTGATGCTACGCTCTCCATGATCGTGGCCCGGCACGAGGCACTTGAAAGCCTTCAGCTTGGTCCTGATTTCTGTGAAAGGATCAGCAGTGATGCTATAAAGGCAATAGCGTTTTGCTGTCCTAAATTGAAAAGGCTTCGGCTTTCTGGGGTTAGGGATGTTAATGGTGATGCTATTAATGCTTTGGCCAAGCATTGTCCGAAATTGACTGATATTGGGCTTATAGACTGTCTGAACATAGATGAGATGGCGTTGGGGAATGTAGTATCAGTCCGTTATCTCTCAGTTGCAGGGACTTCAAATATGAAATGGGCTGTGGCTTCGAACCAATGGCCTAAGCTCCCGCACTTGATTGGTTTAGATATTTCAAGAACTGATATTGGTTCGACTGCCGTTGCCAGATTGTTATCATCATCGCCAAGCTTGAAAATTTTGTGTGCCTTGAATTGTCCGTTTCTCGAAGAAGACGTCAACTTTGCCGGTAGTAAAAATAAAGGAAAATTGTTACTAGCTCTTTTTACTGATATTTTGAAAGATGTAGGCTCTTTATTTGTCGATATCTCAAAGAAGGGTAAGAATGTGTTTTTGGATTGGAGGAATTTGAAAAAGAATGATAGGAACTTGGATGAAATCATGACTTGGGTTGAGTGGATCCTATCCCATACTCTTTTGCGCATTGCTGAGACCAATCAACATGGTTTGGATGAATTTTGGCTCAATCAAGGAGCAATGCTGTTGCTCAATCTGATGCAGAGTTCACAAGAGGATGTCCAGGAAAGGGCGGCCACAGGACTTGCAACTTTTGTTGTCATTGACGATGAAAATGCTAGTATAGACTGTGGAAGGGCTGAAGCAGTTATGAGAGATGGTGGTATACGCCTCCTTCTGAAACTAGCAAAATCTTGGCGGGAAGGACTCCAGTCTGAGGCTGCAAAGGTAAACTCTTTGTCGTGAAATATATGCATGCCATTGGCTTCTGCAATTATTGTTGTTCTATATCTTGGCTGCTTAATAGTGCAATTTTTTGTTCTGCAGTAAAAGTGAAATCATTTTCATTTTTGCCTGATTGTTATGTGCAAAACACCGAATTAAGTAACAGTTTTCTTGTCTTGCTGCTTGTTTTGCTTGAGAAGGCTATTGCAAACTTGTCTGTTAATGGCAACGTTGCGAAAGCTGTTGCTGAGGAAGGAGGGATCACTATTCTTGCCGGTTTAGCAAGGTCTATGAACAGGCTAGTTGCTGAAGAAGCTGCTGGAGGCCTATGGAATCTCTCTGTTGGAGAAGAGCATAAGGTTTGATGTTATGCTATTGTTGTGTTCGTCGGTAACTATGCTCAAAATTTATACTCAGACAACAAATGATGATATGACATTTACCAATCAGGGTGCCATTGCTGAGGCTGGTGGAGTAAAGGCTTTAGTTGATCTCATATTCAAGTGGTCCTCTGGTGGTGATGGAGTACTGGTTCGTACCTCTCATCATGCCTTGCATTTTTTCTGTGTACAACGCCTAAATATTATGCATTGCTTGTGCTCACACACTATTGTGTTAAACTTATGGTTTTCTTCCTATTTTTCTGGTTTCAGGAACGTGCAGCAGGTGCACTGGCAAATTTGGCAGCTGATGATAAGTGTAGCACGGAAGTTGCTGTGGCCGGCGGAGTGCATGCTTTGGTGATGCTTGCTCGTAACTGCAAATTTGAGGGAGTGCAAGAGCAGGTAACAATACTTTCTATTACAGGGATGGTAATGCTTGCTCTATGTGCATGCCACAAGTGTGTCTCTCTGTTTCTAAACCTGCAAATTACTAATCAGTCACTACTTCTTGTGTATAACAGGCTGCCCGTGCCTTGGCAAATTTGGCCGCTCATGGAGATAGTAACAGCAATAACGCTGCAGTTGGACAAGAGGCAGGTGCTCTTGAAGCACTTGTGCAGCTTACACAATCTCCCCATGAAGGTGTTAGGTAAATTACTATAATCTGTATCTGCATTCTTATTTAGCAAGTTAATGCTAAATCTCTTGCACAAGTAAAAATAGGTGATATACTCCTCTAACAGGCAAGAAGCAGCTGGTGCATTATGGAATCTCTCTTTCGACGACAGAAATCGAGAAGCAATTGCAGCAGCTGGTGGTGTTGAAGCATTGGTATAAATTTCTTTGTTGATTGTTCATCAACCTTTGGGGAGGAAAAATTATATGGTTTTAGTTCAGAAAATCTTTTTCAGTAAATAGTATCTTGCTAAGGTTGATGTTACCCAGGAAGATATGGAATAGCAGAATTAGCTAACTGCCTAACTCTTGGATGGCATGGAAACGTAACTTTTTATGTCCGTGGATCATAAATTTGGAAGCACGAAAGCTACACAGTGTTTTGTTTGACTCTTCTCTTGTTGCTTATTTAGGTTGCCCTTGCACAATCCTGCTCAAATGCCTCCCCAGCTCTACAGGAAAGGGCTGCTGGTGCTCTCTGGGGATTGTCAGTCTCGGAAGTCAATAGGTATGTGTGTGAATTTTTCTTGTTCCTTGCCTAGAGTAATAATGTAGTTGATTCTATTGTTTACGAGTTTTGTTTATTGGAATCTCTAAGACAACTGCTTTGCTGTCAATTCTGCCCATAATTTCTTCTGACTGGATGCACATGAATTGTTTAAGCACATAAACGGCAGTATTGCCCTCTAGTATTACCTATGTGGGAATGGGGCTTTTCAAGGATAGCAGCTTGTAAGCTTTGAAGTATTATGTAACATCTTGTTTTTTTTTAGGAAAGATCAGCACTAGATTTATTCTTATGGGTAGACATGTTATTTGGTTGTTGAATTTCTTCACTTGGGGATCACTTCTCATTGTTCATTGTATTGCATCATTAATTTCCTTGGAAGTACGCTACTATTCTCGCTTGCCAAGCCTAGTCCATGTGGAAAAAAGTTGCCTGTTATACCTTCCGAGATGAATATCTCTTTTTGTATGATGCTGTTAAGATTTAAATTTTTTTTTTTTTTGTATTTGTTAGCATTGCTATTGGACGAGAAGGAGGTGTTGCCCCCCTGATTGCATTGGCACGCTCTGACGCCGAAGTAAGTGTTTTTTCAATAGAGATTTTCATGAAAAGTTCAAAGCTTAGATGCTTCCTTGACCATAGTTGTTGGGGAATAGAGCTGTATTTCTTCACCCGAAGTAACATCACTTTCGGCTCTTCAGGATGTCCATGAAACAGCGGCAGGAGCTCTTTGGAACTTGGCATTTAACCCTGGTAATGCTCTGCGAATTGTGGAGGAAGGAGGAGTTCCTGCACTTGTTCATCTATGCTATTCCTCGGTATCGAAGATGGCACGCTTCATGGCTGCATTAGCATTGGCGTACATGTTTGATGGAAGGTATTTTATGACCGTGGCTTAGCTGTTCCTGACTTACCTGTTACTCTCCATTTTGCTTTCTCCTGTTTTGAAGTTTGTTTGTAATTATACTGACTCTGATTTTCTGTTCTCTGACACCTCAAATGGAAATTTTGATCAGCAAGTACCTAGGAATAAATCCTTTCATTTAATAACAATCTTAGAGACCCATCTCGATCTGTCCTAAATTCTCTAATTCTGCAATTTGCAAGTGTTGGCTACACTTTCTTAGGATTGGTTTCTTCGAAACTTCAAGACGCATTTTTGTTATGTTAAAATTATACTGGGTAGCATTTCAGCAGATGTTGATACTTTAATTTCTAACAAAAAAATCTTATTCTTAACATATCATTTGTGGCTTTTTTGCCTGACTGCTTGCTAAAATTGCTTAATACTTTATGCAGAATGGATGAATATGCTCTTGTTGGGACTTCATCGGAAAGCATCTCAAAGAGTGTGAGCTTAGATGGTGCTAGGAGGATGGCCCTGAAGCACATTGAAGCCTTTGTCCTCACATTCTCTGATCCACACTCATTCGCTGCGGCTGCCGCTTCATCAGCCCCTGCGGCGTTGGCGCAAGTAACAGAAGGGGCCCGTATTCAGGAAGCAGGACATCTGAGATGCAGGTTTGCTCTCGCTCTCTCTCTCTCTCTCTCCATTTTTGTTGAGTCTAATAGTGACAGTCGAAATCCTGTTGGCTAAGTATTTGAGTTGGCCATATCAATCCTTCTCTTTTTCCTCGGAAAGTCCAACTTAGGTCTTATGTTCTGCTTGTACTTGCGATTGGTGATTAGATAGCTCAAATTACCAGTTTTTGGTGTTGGCTAAATGGAGCACTTTTACCAACTTTCAGTTCATTTCCTTTCTGCCTGTCTTCGCATGTTAGGTTTGCAATGTCCAAAATCTTTATCATTTAAGTCTTTCTTTCCGGTCAAGTGGGTAGGTCAGATATCAGATTTTAGTTGTCCTCTTTACATTACCCCCTCCAAATCCTTTTAATTTGGCAGTTTTTCATTTATTTATTCCTCTGAATGCCTTCCTAATATGATATTTGCACTCCTTAGTGGAGCCGAAATTGGGAGGTTTGTTGCCATGCTTCGGAATTCGTCATCTGTACTCAAGGCATGCGCGGCTTTTGCTCTTTTACAGGTATTTTTGCGTGTTGGACTCTCCATTGGGTTTGTGGCCTGCCAATTTATTTTTAATAGTAACACTTTAAACTAACTCGTGGAGATATCTCTGTTTTTTTTTTTTTTTTTTTTTTTTTTTTCACCTTGCTCGTTTGCAGTTTACTATCCCTGGTGGCAGGCATGCGATGCATCATGCAAGTCTTATGCAGAATGCAGGAGCAGCAAGAGTTCTGCGGGCTGCTGCAGCAGCAGCAACTGCTCCGCTTGAAGCCAAAATCTTTGCCCGAATTGTACTTCGCAATCTTGAGCATCATCACATAGAATCCTCACTTTGAAGACTAATTAGGCCATCTTCAACACATACTTTCACAGTGATAAAGACCGATGATGCTCAAACTCGAATATGAACAGGCTCTTGCGCAGCAGCATAGTGCGATAAGAACACACTTGACTCTCTTTGCTTCTGCTCTTCAACACCTTCCTGTAGAAGAATCTTTCCGAGCACCGTAGCAATTGTGTCCAATCTCATTAATCTCATCTTCCTTTCTTTTAAGTCTCCTTATTTCTTAGTCATAAACTTTGTTGATTTAGGTTCGAGTAGCTTCCCCATTGTATCAAAGAGTACTGCTAGGTGGGGGATCAGTCTTGTAATCTTATCACACAATTTTTTCTTTCTTTCTTTCCTTTTTTTTTTTTTTTTCCCTCTTTATTCATTGTGGCAATCTTGTCTAGATAATAATACATATGTTAGCTGTTTGAGACTTGTCAAGCAACTTGTGTTGTGGGGGAAAACGTGTTCTCTGTCTCTCTGATTTTCGATTTGATCAGTGGGCGATTTTGACCAATAAGGAAACGATGATCCGAGAACTTTATTTGCTGCTGGCCGATTCTTCGGGTGATGTATATTTTCTATGCATTACTAGCTGTTTCAAAGATTTGAGCTGGGATCTCTCTTAATCCACTCCATCCGTATTGACTGGGTTAGTGTCAGTTGACCATTCTGCGAGAAAATGTCTAAATTTAACGTCTCCGCGCGGAATCCCCTTGTTTGAACATGACAAATGATAAGAAGTATCTGTATCCTTGCGAATCCATTACGAAATGAATCGTGTTGGATGTGCCAACTCATTTTGTTAATCTTTATACCTGCTCATCTTCCTGTTAGTGGATGCTTTTTACTTGAGAATAAACAGAAGTCCCAGAGACTAGCTTTGCTTGCTTCCCAGTCAAGTATGCCCTCTCTGTCTTACTTTAATATGAGGAGCAAAAAGAATATTTAATGAAAAAATGAAAGAGGGGCCAAAAAAAAAAAAAGGGAAAACGATGTTGATGCTCCCATAAATAGTTAGTTTACGTGTTACAAGGGAAAGACATTAGACATTGATTAGGTAAATTATAGGAAAAATTAGATAAATAGACAGTTTTTGGACACTTATTTAAATATGACCAAACTTTATTTTTTAATTTATTAAAGGATTAGTAGTCAAAAAAAATGTTGTTGATTGACCCATAATGTGATGCCTACCTAACTTAATTGTATAGTAACGGTATGGTTAGGTTAAATATGCATCATAATTTGGTATCAGAGTTAAAGTTTGAAACGATTGTATAGACTGTCCATATATAACAAGTGCAAGGTGGAGAGGCTTAGTTGATCAATAAGTGTTTCTTTCTATATATTGTGTTATATGATCATTAATCATGCATAGTTATTATTGGCTATTTTGAATGTGTGTAAGGGTGATAGAATGGGTTACAAGAAATAATAATCGAAACTAAAGAGTAAAGTTCTATTGAAAAACGTCAGACGAGAGATATGCGTGCTTATAAGGTTTGACAGAACTTTTAAAGAAAATAACTTTGGTTTCCTATAGTTTCACACCACAAACGGGTTGTGAAAGAATTCATAAAATTACAGTATGTTTAAACAAATTATAGAATTTTATTAAGCTCCAGCTATTCCCCTTAATGTGTTAAAATGATTAGCTACATCTCATTGTGTATATATATTCGAATATGACATGAGGTAGAGATATAGTGAAAAAATGTTTATCAAGAATTCGCCAGAAGAAAAGTAAGTTTGACAAGCCATGCTCATGGCTCGATGAATGAGCTTATTAGCTATTAGGCTTCCTTCTTTCGCAAGAGTTTAAGCTATGAACGGTATTGCTAACCCCATGGAGTATCAAAGGGCAGCCACGTGGTACTATTACCTAGTCAGCTAGTATATGAATTTGCTACCAGCCGCACCTTCCAGTACCTTGTTACGACTTCACTCTAGTCACTAGCCCTGCCTTCGGCATTCTCCTCCTTGCGGTTAAGGTAACGACTTCGCGCATGGCCAGCTCCCATAGTGTGATGGGCGGTGTGTACAAGGCCCGGGAACGTATTCACCGCCGTATGGCTGACTGGTGATTACTAGTGATTCCGTCTTCATGTAGGCGAGTTGCAACCTACAATCCGAATTGAGGACGGGTTTTTGAATAGGAGATTTATTTTTGAAAAATGAAAAATTTTTAGATTTGAAAATTAAAAGGTTGTTTGATTTTGTTTTTTCCCCTAAAAATGAAAAGTTATTTGAATGGGTAAAAAAAAAATTTTTATTTAGAGATAACTCTTTTTCTATTTCTAAAAATAAAAAATTTTGGATGTTTAAGTACGAAAATTTAAGAAAATCCATAAAAATTTTTTCATTTTTCAAAAATAGAACTCCCAAACAAAACATATTGTACTATACTTGTATATATATGCAAGTGTTTGGCATTGCTACCACCTTTAGCAGGAGAAAGAAAAAAAATATATATAAATATATATCTATATATATTTTTTTCTATAAAGAAATTCCATGTGCTAGTATAATCGTTTTCAATAATAATAAATTGAAACTACAGTTAAGTTACAAGTGTGATAAATAGTTGAGCAAATAAAAAAAAAAAAATCCTTTGCAGGATACTTCGTATACATTATACATTTCTCTTAAATTAATATTGTTACCTTTTATCTTACTTATACTTTTAGAATTATTTATAGCTCCCAATATGGCCGCAGAGGTTTTTGTGTGTGTATATATATATATATATATAGACATTATTATTATTGTTGTTGTTATAATTTATTGGATAAGTGGAAGCCGAGTTACCGATTTTGATAAATTTAGCTTTGTTTTACAATTTGATACATGATATATGAAGTTTCAGGTGAGTTATTTCACATATATATATATATATTTGCAAGAGATTTACGTTTATATTAATTATCCAATATATATATATATAATATTGTTTAGAAAGTGCAGAACTATATAGTGTCTTTTAATAACGTGGGTTATTTGTATGAGTCTAGCTATCTTTTTTCTTATATATTTTTAGAGGTTATCATATAATATCTATATGTTTGTTATATAGCTATGAGAAGTGGTTATGAATAAATAAGATCGTGATCTGTGCATAAAGAGATTTTTAAGGCGCGTTTGATAAACGTATTATATTTTGATTATATTTACATGAAATTTATTTTTTAAATATTATATTTGGTTGAAAAGTATTTGTTTTGTATTTAGATAAAAAGTATTTTAGAGTTAAAAAGTTTATATGATTGGTAAAAGTAGAGATAAATAGTGGAGTTGAAAAGTTGATGTGATTGTTTAAAAATATTTTAAATAATAATTGTTTTTGTAATACTATTGTAAAACTTGTATTTAGTGTAAAATTGTATTACATTTGAGTAAATTTAAAATGTAATTTTTTTGCTGAATGAACAATTTAGATTTTATCACATGTGAAAAGCCTATTTATATTAGGATTTGAATTTCATTATATTTGATGAAGTGATTGATTTAAAAAGATGCTTGAAGACAGTCAATAGCTAGCGAGTTGTTGATTCATATGCTTTTAGTTATTTCATGCTCTTCAACTCACCATATTTACAATTTAAAACTTTTGACAATATTTGTTTATATCTTATATGAATATCTAGATCTGTATTATAAGTTGCTTTTATTGTTCTTATGGATTGTCCTTTTGTTGTTCCTAGCAATCGAAAACATTAGGCAAAAATCCAGCACATTTGGCTTTATAAGGATACTAACACCTTCTACTTCTAATAGTTTGGTTTAAAGACAAGATAAGTAGAAATTCATTTTAACTGCATTACAACATAAGAAGTAAGATATGTTTTTGTTAAAGTATTTACAGGTATGATACTATGGCATTTGCACATTTTTATAAAGTAATCATCGTATAATATGAGAAAGAGATAATTTGTATATGCGTTATGTAGTTTACTTGTAAATGACCTTCATAAGTTCCTTGGGTTAGATGGGGGCATAATTTGGTCTTACGAGATAAATTTGGACCATTTCAGATCTTATTGTGGTTCTTGAGATCAAGAAATTATAGGGGGCGTTTGTTTTTGTTCTTGAGAATGATTTTTCATTTTCAAAAACACAGAAAATGAAAACGGTTTCAAAATAGCGTTTGTTTATTTAACGTTTTCAAAATTATTTCGAAAACACCGTTTTCAACTATGTTGTTTTTTTTGGATTTTTTGAAAACAAAAAAAAGTTGTTTTCACTTTTTGTTTTCATTTTCAAAAAATATTGTGTTTTTTGGATTTTTTGAAAATGAAATAGGTTTTGAAAAAATATAACCAAACAAAATTTCATTTTTATGTTTTTCAAAATATACACTCAGAAAACATAACCAAACACAGTTTCAGAAATGGTCCTAACACAGTTTTCAAAACATTCTCATTTTCAATTTTTTTAAAAACAGAAAACTTTTCAAAAATAATTCCAAACGCCACCATAGTATCTCATGGGTTAGAATATGACACGTTATATGACTAGCTAAGGTTCGATAGTGTGTATGCATGCTAATTTTTAAGCCTGGGTGGGCGACTCAGGGTGTACATAATAATGTACACTTTATACATATTTTTAATAGAATGGTAAGTACGATAAAAATTTAATGAGCTTATATATTATGTCATATTCATTTATTTGTATAGTTCCACAACTGGGCATTAGCTCGTATAGTTCTTGTATGGTAGGTGAGGGTTCATCTTAATAATTATTGTCGCCTGAAAGTTGACTGGCACGCTTTATATGCTTGTGACTTGGTTTTATATAGACACTGTTGACCTGAAATAAACACACTTTTATTTTATCTTATATGTTTTAGAACTTGAATCAACTATCGAGATTGTTATATATTTACTTGATTAACATTTTATTTTGAGATATAATTTATTGTATGTATCATGTTGACCTATGTTTTGCTAGTAAACCCTCCTAATTATATATAAATTATAAAGGTTTGCAAAAGTTCAAATTTAAGCCATATTATACATACCCAATATTTTGTATATATAATATCCAATATTTTGTATACCCAACAAAAGTTCAAATTTACCCAATATTTTGTATAGTAAGTTAAATCTAATGTTAACAAGTTAAACGATATTAAGTTAAATCTAATGTTACTTAAGTTAATTATATATTAACAGTATGATTTGATTAGCTGAATGTCATACATAACAATACATATTGATATATTGACCGATTATAGTCAATTAGTATTATATGTTAAATCACTTATTAACTATTTTGAAAAATTGATCAATCATTTTGTCAAAAATGGTCATTTTCCTAATTTTAAAACCTCCCAACATTTAAAAAATAAAAATAAAAATAAAAAGATCATTTACCTATATATTAATATATCTAATTTGTCCAACTCTGTAATTCTGAAGTTGATATTGAATGAAGTTAAATCAAGAAAAAGATAAAAGAATTCAAAAATGATTCAGAATAAAAGAGGAAAAAAGAAATAAAAGAACAAAAATGATACGGACTCATAAAATTATGCGGATAAGAACTTAAAAAAAAAAAAATAAAGTAATTCTGATAACTCACAAAATAGTATTATTTCATTTCTGTGATCTTAACAGTCGTGTTTAAAAGTTAAAGACATAACAAGATTCTTATAAAATTTTGTTTTGCTGCAGATTGGTTGTTAACAAGCAACCAATTGAACGTAACATCACTCATCATTCTCAGCATTAACATTGACAAATATAACAAAGTCTCACTGGATTCGTTGGTACATATGTTGTCCCAAGTAGAAGTAATAATCTTTTGTTTTTCACTTTTCATTTCCACGATTGCATTTCTCGTCATCAAGCTAGACGGCGGTTGAATTAATTGAACGACTGCAGCAAAAGCTGGCTCTCGGTAATCCCAGCCACTTCCCAGAAGTTGCTCCAGATCGATGAAAACCAATTGACATGAGATAAAGATTCTGTCATCACCGACTGTGTTGATGTCTTGTCGATCAAGTACGGTACTATGTACTTTTTCATATCACTTCTTGAGATGGCTAGATGATTTCCCGACACGCCTACGAATTTCACTTTCCCGGCTTCATCCAAAGTTCTCAAACCAATCCAGTCTTCAGTGTAGAGCTTCGTCTGTAGGCAGTTAACGATGTTAAATAGACAGGGAAAATCCTTGAATAAAAATTCGGTTGTTCTGTAGTTGAATATAATGTTTACCGCAATATTCAAACAACTGCAGGAGTAACTGAAATATTTCTATCATATTTGATCATGCTAATAACGACAAGATTAGGCTATGGAATTATAAAATTACCTCTTGAGGGTGCAGAACAGAATCAAAGATCCCATCAGGATAATATCCAAACCAGGCGGTTTCTTTCGGTATCAAAACGGTATCCTGCTCAAACTGCTCCAGTATGCAGAAAAAGGGGAAACAACAACCAAAATTTCACATAGAGGCGACAATCAAATTTATACACCATGAACCAAGAGAAAATATGTAACTAGTGGACTCACCATTATGAGTACCAAATTCTGAAGACTTGAAAATCTTTCCTTGTAAGTGGAATTTCTCTCGCTAGCAATTTCATTATTAAGCTTTGGGAGAAATCTACAGCCACTAATGTAGTCATCAACGTCCTGGAGAAAGGAGAGGTCATGATAATTGTTAGCTTCGATGTTGGAAAATAAGCACCACATTTAAATAGCTAGATCTATCACACTTACGGTTGGGATTTTAAGATAACCGCTGGGAGCCAAGTGTTCCTGCAAAATTACAGAAGATTGGCAACTTTGACTTAAGGGAATCGCCATTTGTGACCAATAGCAACACTAAGCGAAGACAAACAAATTAAGTACAAATGGTGTGAAGAACTTGAATGCTTAGAAGCGAAATTTGAACCTGAACATAGTCACTGTAGATCTCCGACTTGATTAAAGTGTCAATAAGAATGCAAACCCACCCAGACTGTAAAAAATAGAGCATATCAAACCAGCTGTGGTAACTTTACTCTCGTGCCCAAGGTGCATGGACATATATTATTAGAGCATGTTTAGTAGCGTTTATAGATTTCTTCAACATTCTTTTAAAGTTGGGCATGGTAAGAACCTATCTAAAATCACAAAAAAGAGGAGAAAAGAAAACAGATAAGGTGAGAAATAGAAGCACGTACTCCACAAAGGGGAATGGAAGCGGTACCGGCATGGGGACCTCCAAGGGATACAAAGTTTTTAACCTGTTTCATGTATAAAGAAGACTATCTCATGATTTGTAACATGTTACTAATGTTGATCAGCAGGAAAATAAGTTCAAAAATTTTAAAAAGGAAGGGGGCGCGAGCAAAAAGTAAAAGCATTTTGAACAGCCAGAATATAAAGATTTAACCAACTCAAGTGACAAGATCACATTTATCCATGAAAACACTTTGTTCATAGCGTATAGAAAAACGAACACAACAAGTGTCAAATAGGATCAAATTTCAGATAATATGAAACAAAATGTTAAACAAGTTCTTACAGGAGGTCCCCCATCACAAAACTCGATAACACCTCGACCGATCACATTACCCTGCAAAACAAATGGAATGCATTAGTATTTAGAAGTAGCTTAACCAACATGCAGTTAAACTTTTTCATGAATTTCTATTAATCAATTATATATAAAATGTATAGCTATATATATTCACCATATTATATAAAAAGAAAAAAGAAGCTTACAACACTCAGCAATCACCTGAGACAGTCCAACCATGTTGTAACCCTTACTCAGTTCACTCATTTGCTTCACCTGGTAAATTAAAATGAATTCTTTATTAAGAGAGAAACTATACTTCAATATCCAAGCTGAGAGAATTAAAAACCGTATTACCAAACGAATTCACGACCTTCTCACACACAATAGAAGTCTGCAAGGAGAAGTATGATAACCAATTGTTAATGTATAAAATTGTAGGAAATAAATAAGCACATCTTCTTGCATGTATTCCAAAAATCACCTGTTCCAACAATGGCATTGTCCACGAATCCCACGACCCATTTCCGATTTCTCTATCATTAAAAAAAAAAGGAGAGAGATTTCATTCAGAATTCATTTGAACTGCAATATAGTCATTGCAAACACAACTTCACATCTACAAAAACATACATGCAATATCCTTGAGAATTAGACCAGTTGCTTAGGAGCTCGGTGAATTGTATCATTCCTCGATTGGTGCATTTATCCCCAATGCCTGTCATGAAATCCACAAAGAGATTTCAATCATAAAGAAACTCTTCTAAATGTCCTAAAATGAGCATTGCTATTCATTACCATCAGCGATGCATCACTACAAATGTGTGAGAGAACTATCCGATGACCCAAAAAAAAAAAAAAAAAAAAAAGAACTGGGTTCTACTCTAATACATCAGGCTTAGGATTATGAGTAACATATACATAATATTATATAAGATTTTTTGACCTTTTATAAATTTGAAGTTCAATAAGGGAATAAGTGAAGAACCAATGTCACTTGGGAGTTGGCACATAGTTTCTGTATATTTTTTTTGGTATTGCCTTGTCAAAATCTCAAAATTATGTCACAGAAAACAATTTTAACCACTTTGTTCGAACTACTAAAATAGTAGTTAAACATTTTCTTTCCTAATACTAGAATCCAAAAAAAAAAAAAAATGACGAATAACTGTATAATGAAATCTATATGTAATAAATTCCCATACCAAAAATAAGGGGAAAAAAAACAGTGAAAAACGTATAATAGGTCAAAAAACGTAAAGGGTATCAAGAAAGTAGAGAGAAAGAGAGAGAGAGTTAAAAGCTGGAGAATCCATGAAATTAGAGAGAGAGAGAGAGAGAGAGAGAGAGTGAAGAAATTACCATGCAAGACGATGAAAGGAACAGAGCGAGCGGAGGGGATGAAAGCGGTGGAGACGATGAAGATGAAGATGAAGAATAGAAGTGGTGGAGAAGCCATTGATGCGCACTGTGAAGAGGGGTTTTGGTGGGGAGTATTGGGTCAGTGATTGGGATTTTTAAGAAATTTAAGGTTTAGATTCCGAGATCTTTGGGGAACTCTTGCGGGGTTGGGGATAACATTTGCAACAGAGTGTAGAGAGATAGAGAGAGAGGGAGGTTATCAGCCAGCCGCCTTTCCCACGGAGTAGTGTTTGTTTGTTTTTATGTCCCTGAACTACCAGACAATCGATAGAAGCTGAGAAGATTCAGTGTTGTATTTTACGTTATTTCATAATGGCCCCTTTCTAATAGATATTTTAACAATGGCCCTTGAAGATCAATTGTCTCATTTTGGCCTTCCACAATTTTTTTTAAAATTTTTAAATCCTCCACAGTTTTTAGGGGAGTTTGGGGGAGGTTTTGGAGATGTGGTTTTGGGATTTGGAAAAAAGTTGGTTTTGAAGAATATGTTTGGGAGAAAAAACTGTTTATGATGAAAAATTAAAAATTTTAAAAATTTTTTTAGAAAAAAAATATCAATATGGATCTTGTTTTGTTCCTCTCGAAATTCTATGCAATTTAAAAAAAAAATCATCTCATTTGGACTTGTATACAAAAAGTTATGAATTTTTAAAGTTTGGAGTTTATTGTAACGTTTTAGAAATATAAATAGTAAAAAGTAAGAAAGTTTTGGAAAAAAATGAAAAAGTGGGGGCTCCAGCCCCCAAACGAACCCTTAGTTTTAATGATCTTGGATAACGTTGCTCAATCATTATTATTATTTTATTAAAATTTTGATAGATTCAAATTCTATATTTTTAAATATAATCAAATATAAATTATTATGAAATTATATTTATAATAATTATTATTAATTAACTGTTATTGTTATTACTTTTATTATTTTCCATTTCAATATACAGATTTTTTTTTTAACTTAGGTAATAGCGTTTTATGCATACACTATATGGTTTCCATTTTTTAAGGTATTATGTGGCTGCTTCTTTTCCATTATTTTTTTTATAGATTATTTTTTCTTATTTCTTTTTCTACAGTCATGTTCTTGCTATTTTATAATAGCTCGTGGTTTAACTTAATTTCTCTTTATATACAAATATACATTTTGTAATTGAAATTATTTTTCTGTTAATGATTTAATATAAGGAATAGATGGTAAAAAAGAAAGAAATGATATGAGAAAAATCATGAGAAGGGAAAAAAAAAAAAGTAGATTGGTGTGGACGTGTGTGATTTATTAGTTTTTTTTTTTAATTCCAGTTCCTTTTCTTTTCTTTTTCTTTTTTCCAATTTGTTTTCTTCTTCACCATTTTTTTTTCTTTTAAAACTCGTATAATTTTTTAAGTTTTCTTGCGTACCATCCTCATGAAAGATTACATTTAAAATAGACAGTTTATTGATGAAAATAGCCTTATATATATACACATATATATATATATATCTAGGACTACACATTTTCTGCCTCTCGAGATTTACAAATTACTCGATGCTTCAACCCAAAAATAACCAAAAAAAATAGACACAACAATTAATTTATTTTGACGATTATTACTATGTTAATCCCCGAAAATAGATTTTTATCGCTGTTTATTTCCCCATGCTATTTTAAATTGTCGTTTACTATGATATCCTTTTTCGTTGAGTGCGTTTTCAATGAGTGCTGATTCCTCATTTAAACGACAAGCTGGCTTTACCGTTCTTGTTTGTTTTACATGTCGTTGAATGAGTGTTGTGTCTTTCATATGAAACGAGATGTAGTTTGCCACAGTTGTCGTTTATGCTGATTGTCGTTTTCATGAATTATAATTCATGTTGATAGGTGTGAAAAAAAAATCCAATAACCCAAAGAACGCACCTAACTTGATCCATTATAATCTGAACCCGATCAATCTAATCAAGAGATCAACTCAACCCACCCAACTCTACTATTAATTGAGTGGATTTGGATTGAGTTTTTTTTTTAATCTAACTTAACCCGAACCCACTAATCATTAATATATAAAAATAAATATATTTCATATCTTATAATATATAGTATTTGTCTTATATTTTATATTAATTACTTGATAACTTATAATATTTCATATTGTATGAATTTTTAATATTATTTGTTTGTTACTTTATAACTTTTATATTTAAACTTGTTTTTCATATATTTTATTTTTATATCGGTTTATAACTTATGAGATAATTTTGGAACTTTATAACACTAATATTGTATTAAAAATTAGCTTTCTTTTTATATATTTTTTATTTTTAATTAAATGATTAGTTATATTTATTTATTTTATTTTTTAATTATGTTCAATCTAATCAACCTACCTAATCCACCAAAAATTTAATTGGATGGGTTGATTTTAAATTTTTGATTAATTGAGTGGGTTAAATTTGAAATCAACTCACTTAAACTTGATTGGATAGGTTGAAATTCTTAAAAATCCACCCATCCACCCAATGTTCACCCCAACATGCTGAGTATGGTTTATAATCACTGTTGTGCTCTCCAAATCAAGCTGAATGTTAATGTTATTCTTTAAAGCTTCTCAATGTGATTTGCAAGCAGTGTCGTTTTCCTCATTTAAGCTGATGTTAACCTTTATATGTTGTCGTTTATCTCGAGGATGTGGTGCGTTCTTTGAATGTCGTTTGCAATCGTTGTCCTATTTTTTTCAAGAAACTACATGTCTTTTGTTGGTTCAATTCTCGTATCCCAAGAAAGTTGCCCACGATTGATACCGTTTTTTAATTTTATTAAAATTCGAGCCTTTTTTCTTTTTCTTTAGTATCATTCTCGTTATTTTGTCTGCATTCTCCATCCTTGTCGTTTCCTCCTATAAACTTTAACGTTGTATTACCTCTAACGTCGCTTATTGTGATTGCATGTTGTATGGAGTTGTTGTCATTTTCCTTAGATGCTACATGCCTTCTGTTTTTTTTTCGCCCTTATTATTTTCTATTTTTGTTCTCATTATATGAAACATGTCGTTTTTTGGATTCAAATTCTATCGATGTCCCTTTTTTTTTTTTTTTTTGAAGATGGACTACATGTTTGTTTATCTGTATTGTTATCATTTATTCTAATTGTCGTTTTCTCTAAACGACATTTTAAATAATTGTGTCTTTTGTTAGGAAAACGACATGTCTTTAATGTGTTATTTTATCCAATTTTACTTGTCGTTTTTGTTGTTCTCAATCGATCTTCATATTAAACGAAATGTTTTTTTTTTATTTAATTTTTTTTTACGTTGTGTCATTTTCTTCAAGTCGAGCAACTTGTTGGTGTTTTTTTTTGAAAGTTCTTTTTATATTTATTTTATTTGATTTTTTGAGAAAGATTAGTTCTCTTTGTCATTGTTTACTTTGAGTGTGTCCAATCAATGTAAGACTTTTCCTCCAACAACTTTACAGATCTAATGGACAAGAAAATCAGATTTTTTTTTTTTTTTTGATGGAAGAAAATCCGATTTATATCTTCTCAATCAATACAAGATTTTTTCACAAACAACTTAACGGATTTAATGGAATAGAAAATCCGATTTATTAACACAAAAAAAAAAAAAAAAACTTGTACACACATTCGAACCAAAACACGAAGAGAGAAATAAAAGCAATATTTGCAAAAAGATCCCCCAGTAAATGCACAAATTGTAAGATACACCTCCTTCTAGGAATGGGCTCGACTTCAACAACCCAACGTTGAAAGGCCCAATCCTACAAAGGAAACTGAAAAGGCTACATTCAAACAGACCCTTTTCAACAGAGATGACACGTACGTGCATGCATTCCTATTGGACCCCACACAGCATCACTCCTTTGATATGACCATCAGAATCCGATGACATCGGACGGTCGTCATCGGACTTTTCCCAACTAAGGTGGTTATACTCACCCCATAAAAATCTCTCTCTCCTCTCCTCAGCTCAAACTAAAGACCAGAGCTTTCTCTCTCCTCCCGAAAGCCAGTCGGACCTCGACCCGCCTCCGACTGTTTGTCTGTCTGTCTGTCTGTCTGTCACCGTCGGGGTTCTTATCATACTCCAGCCTTAGGCTTCTCCAGCTTGGCCCCCCCAAATCCCCAAGGTTTCTCTTTCTTCGCTCTCTAACTTCTGATTTTTTGTTCTAGGGTTTTACATGTTTTGCTGTTTATGTTTCGTTTTCCTGGCTTTCATGTTTCGATTGAAGATAAAAGTTCCATTTTTAAAGGTATGGAAATGCTTAATTTTTGTTTTTCTGAATGTTTGAGGTTTTTTTTTTTTTTTTTTTTTCTAATTTATTTGTTGATAATTAATTTTCTTTTTCTATTTTCTTTTTTCTTTATTTAAATATGAACACTGGAAAATAGAGCATTGTTTGTAAAAAAGACGAAGCAAAAGAGTAATCTTTCTGTTTTCTGGGTTTTTTTTTTTTTGTGATTTTAGAATTTTATAAAGCGTGTCGTTTTTTTTCCTTGCTGGTATGGAAATATCCATTTTTTTTTTGAATTTTTATGGGTTTTTTTAAATATTAATTCGTTTGTTTTTCATGATCAATTTTCTGAGATTCTGCATTTAGATACTGAGCTGTGAAAGAGGGCATATTGGGGAAAGAGAGTAATCCTTCTGATCTCTGCATTTTGTTTTAATTATTGTTATTATTATTTTTTGATTTTGTAAATATCCAATTCTGAAACTTTTATTGCTTTGTCTCTATTTTAAATTTCATGATTAAAATTTTTTTGGTTTTCTATATAGGGACACCATAGCAAGAATTTGGCACAGAATGAAAAAGAGAAATCTTACTATATTCTGGGTTTTCATTGATTTTTCAAGCCTATGAACTTAATATTATTATTATTTTTTTTGTTGGTGAAAAACTATAGGATGGGCCCTGAGTTGGATCTGAAGCCAAAGTCAGAGGCTTCAATGAAAGCTACGGTTCACAAGGAGAACCCGAGTCTCCATCAGGACTCAAGAGATGAGCTTTTGCCTTGTGTGAGTAATTGCAAGGACGAGACCTTTGACATGGATGGATCACCAGCGGTCAAAGAGACCACCCCACCTGATGTAACTGAGAGTGAGGAGCTAAACATAACTGATATTGCTCAGTCTCTGAATGTTGGGGCGCTTCAAACCGATTACGTTGATGAAATTGAGTGTTCAAGCTCTTTTGGCGATACGGTATCTGGGGCAGAGAATGGTTCGACATTGAATGATGATGAAGCTCAGTCACAGGAGCATGGTGACCATGCTTCGGTGGCAATGTACGACAAGTCTTTAGGTGGATTTCGAATGAGGTAAGTTTAGCTACAAAAGCTTTTTTTTTGGTCTGTAGGTTTATGGTGAATGGATCATATAGAACCGAACCATTTGTGATTGCAATGTAGGCAATTTGTTTATAAAATTTTTCATATAGTTTTGTTAGACTTAAAAAATGGCAATATCAATTTTATGCGTTGGAAAGAAACTGCCAATGCTAAAAAAAAAAAAAAAAAAAAAATTTACAGACCACACTGTCATAATGGTAATAGTTCAGGGATAATATCCTTGTCTTGGTTTGAGTGCCTGCCAAAATGTCTAATGTTAAGAAGATATTCTGGCTTCGCTTGATCGAACAATGTTTCTGTTTCACTCGTGTATTTAATTTTCTAGGAACAGGAAGTTGACAGCTCATTGGAGAAAGTTTATACATCCGCTAATGTGGCGGTGTAAATGGATGGAGCTGCAAATTAAGGAGCTTCAGTCCCAAGCATTAAAATATGATAAAGAACTTAAAGAATATAAGGAAAGAAATAAGTTTGAGTTTGGAAAGTTTGCTTTAGAAGGTTTTGATGCGAAATCACTTCCATTATCGAGTCAAATTGGAAGAAATAAAGTCATGAGGAGGAAGAAAAGGAAGAGGGTTGAAGAGGCAGTTGATATAGGGTCATATATGTCGCAGCATAACGTGTTCTCCTATTATGGTATGTTGTCTGCCATTATGTTTATTCTTTGTATTTTTTGGGTTATGGTTCATCTTTGCATGTGTTTTTTTTTTTTCACTTTTTAGGAACCCATTAGGTTGAATTCACCCTTACAAAACCGGCTCGCAAGGGGAGGGAACCTAAGGGCTTATAAAGCCACTATTTATCTTATAATCTTCCTATGTGGTACAATTGGTATCTAACATTCCACCACACTCTGCAACCACTGTCCACGATGGCTCATCTTCCCATCTAGGTGACTTTGCGGATCCCGCCTTCTATTGGGTACATATCGCCCCATCTGCAACAATGGCTACAATATACGTGGTGGATTGGTTCAGATACCAATTGTTAGGAACCCATTAGGTATAACTCACCCTTACAAAACTGGCTTGCAAAGAGAGGGAACCCAAGGACCTATAAATCCACAATTTATTCTATAATCTTTCCATATGGGACAATTGGTATCTAATAGTTTTGTTCTCTTTGCTTTCCAGAAAATAAGAGGTCCATTCTTAACATCGCTTCCATGGAAGATGATTTTGGCAGTCTAGGTATGGGCAATGTTTGTTTCTAAATTCTTTGTTCCTATGCATTAACCCAAAATGTTGATGGGGATGCAAGCCTGTTACCTAGTTTACCAGTTAAGCAAACTATCTTTTATTGTTGGAGTAAAGCATTTTGATGGACCTTGTAGGTAAGACCACTTATCACAACGAAGAATTCGGGACAAATGATGGATTCTCTCTCGGGTTTCAAGATGGCGATGGTTCTGTTGAAGCTCTTTTACAGGACATCGGTGCGATGCAGTTACGAATCCGGAAGTTGATTTCCCGAGTGGAAAAGGTGATTTCTGGAAACTCGGGGAATGTTTTGTCCATTAATAGGTTTAGCTGCACTGTACCACTTAATGCACTTGTCAGCAATGCTCAAAATCCTGCTCCTCCTGAAAGTGGAAAAGAATTGCAAGTTGACTCTCTGTGTATTGCAACTCAGCACACACAATCGGAGCGCAACATGGGTGATCTACTGATGCTTGAGAGTGCAGTTTCAAGTCACGGAGAGGTGACCCCTCATTCTCATACGATTGAAAGCACAGATAAGCTTCAGGTTGGAAACTTACTTGGAAATGTAGGTCATTCTTCTATGAAACTGCTTTTGTTTTGGCTTATAGTTTTATGGTGATTAATTGTTTCACAGTAGATAATGATATTAAACATGTGTGTTTATTTATTTGTACAAGAAAATTGTCTAAATATTGTTCAGAACAATTTTGCGCCAGCCTTTTTCTTTCTCAGTTGGGCTTATCATCTTTTTACGTGCACAGACAGAAGATGAAGTGCTGATAGATAATGAGCATGCGAAGGAAGAGTTGCATGATTTTGAGAAGTTGAGAGATCAGCTCGCGGAGAAGCCTCAAGTATCAGAAGAAAAGCAACTAGAAACCCCTTCTGTTCCTGTTTCGGAAGCTGACTCGGCTTCAGAGGCGGTTGTGAGATCTAATATGAAGACAAGATATGGTGGCAAGCGAAGGCCTTGCTTAAGAAGACGAAGTTGAAGATTTTCAGGTTAGCTTTAAAAGGTGATTCGGAAGATTTCTTTGGACTGAGTTTTTTTGTGCATGAAGAGAATTCAGCGTCTAGCTCTTTTCAATTTCTGTATTGTATATTCTATAAATTTATATATATATATATATTCTGCTGTAAATTGTGTTTCGATGTAAAAAGGATCTAAACTGTACATGCTGCGAATGCTGAAAAATACACTGTAAAATCATATTTGAATGTCCTTAGTTGATTGGATTTCTGCCTTACGTTTACAAATTTATATTCTTATTTGGGTTTTAATCCATTCTCTGTTTTTTTTTAAATCTAAACAAAACGAACGGTATAAGTTGCATTAATGGGTACTCTTTTATTCTATCATGGAGTGTCACCACACCACCTTTAGTATATTGAGATGGACAATACTTGACAATGAAACCTCACATGCACAAGATGAAATTTGTCTTTATGATCTTCTGGGCATATATGTTCATATAAATACATACATACAGTACACAATATATAATCAAGATATCAGTTTCCCCATCAGAATCTTCCTGGAGACCTGAACAGAAAAGAGACCCAACACCGTTGCCGTTGGCACAAAAACGGCATCAGGGACAACTTTCAATAGCTTAAGCTGTGGCACTGTCTCTGCATATCTTTTTGCTGCCATGGCAGCCGGCGGTGTCATTACTCCTGTGATCATGGTCGTGTGGTCGGTCTTGCTCAGTTTCACTTCTTTTTTCATGAATTCAATAAAAAATTGCTTCTTCGATTCCTCATCAGTTTTTTCTTGCCATGTTTTGAAAGCCTGCTGCTTATTGTTAAATTACAAAATAGCCATGGTAAGAGAAACAAACTTATGGCAGTGAAGTTGAAGTTGCATTTGAGAAGTTGATTCAGTTACCATTATTTCTTCGCGCCGTGGTGCATCAAAGTGTGTACCGGGCAACGCAGCATTGAAATTGCTGGATAAGATTGTTTTTTTAGGGGTTAGATGATTGTATTTATCTTTTTTAATCAAGGAACGTGATAAATCTCGAAAGTAAGATGTGTTTGTTTAAGCCCTTACTTGAAAATATCAAGAACGGAGACGTGGAAATCTTCAAAAGTTTGGATATCTTTCGCTTTAAACCGGTCGTACACTGCTTGTGATGCCAAACTCACCATCTGCGAGGTCATTGCTCCTATAATTTCAATGAACAGCTTAAGAATGTTATTGTTAAGTTTCATAATAACCTGCTAAAATCGTATTAAAAGAGAAAATATGTAGAATTGACATAATTTGAAACAAATATGTCGGTTTAAAGAATATTCAGCCATTATAGTAAATATATGCATAAAAATGTGGTTGTAGGCATGGTTAAAATGCACAACTCCTGAACGTTATTGATAAGTTTTATGATAACTAGTCAAAATCACATTAAAAGAGAAAATATGTAGAATTAAAATAATTTAAAACAAACATGTCGGCTTAAAAAATCTCAACCATTAGAGTAAACATAAACATAAAAATATAATTATAGGTATAGTCTAGCGATAATCTTAAAATTGATTCCATAATGTGAATAGTTTGAATTCTCTATTTATCTATACACAGATTGTAAAAGAATCATATATAAAGCGAGCAAGAATAATGCATGTTAAACAGATAGATTTCATAAATAATTTAAAGGATAAAAAAGAAAGAAAGAAAGAAAGAAGGAAAGCAACCAACCTCCTCCCACTAAACTCATAATCAATCCCATTTTGCCAAGACTTGGATTTGTGGTGTATAAAAAATGTGTTGTAGGTACATATATAAAAGGAGGACATGTTTGATCAATGTAAGCAAGGTATCTGCAGTTTCTTCAGTTTCTCTGAATGAAATCTGATTCTTCGCTTGACCCAACCTTTAACTTTGAAGAGGATCCTGAAGAGCAAGCATATGGTAGGTAATCATCTAGGAAAAGATTGTAATAACTCGTGTTTCATGATAAGCATTAAACCTTTAAGAAGCTGGTTGATTGAAAGAGATTTTACTCCTCTACAATTAATCCGTGTACAAATAGCTAATGTATTTGGGTTTTGATTTTATGAGTACATTTAGCATCTGTTGGATGATTGGTTGGAAAATATACCTCTTTACATGGCTTGACGAATAGCCAAGTCCGTAATGTAACCCTTCAGCATGATTGCGTTTTGAGGAAGTACCCCAAAGATCGTAATCCATTCGTCAATTCTAGGATAATTTACAGAGCAGAGACCGAGTTATTTACAAAATGAAACAATAATGCTCTTTTAACGATTTCCCTTCTTTTCTCTACTTCTGAGAAGTGATGTCTCCTTTCATGTGCTTCCATAACCGCCCCAAAGTCAAGTCTACAGTGTCCCAGTTCGGACACAACCTGTCTCCAGAAATGAATTCCCAGATTGTACCGTCAATCTCAATGACACTACAACCGACCTCCTTGTTTGCTCCACTCTTTCTCATCAACCTCTTAATTTCCTCTGCGTCACTCCACCTCCTCTCTGCTGCATACAAGTTTCTCACTGTGACATAGTTCCCATCATTTCCTGGCTCTAGTTTGGCTGCATTTTTCAGAGTTTTCTTAGACCTCGCAACATCCTTGAAAGAGCTGCACGCAGAAAGAAAAGAACTCAAAATTATCCCATTAGCATCGCATGGCATTCTCTCTATCAGTTTTTCGGCTTCCTCCAAGCATCCTGCTCTCCCCAAAAGATCCACCATACAGCCATAGTGTTCAATGTGTGGGATAAGCCCGAGACCATCCATAGCCTTAAACCATCTCTTCCCTTCCTGCACTAAGCCGCTGTGGTTACATGCAGATAAAACACCAAGCATTGTTATCTCATTTGGTTTAAGATTTTTTCGTTGCATCTCTAAGAATAGCTCCAATGCTTCCTCACCACGGCCATTTATTGCAAAACCATTTATCAAAGCATTCCAAGAAGATATTTCATTTTCAGGCGTCTCCTCAAAAACCCTTTTGGCTTTTTTAACTTCACCACATTTTGCATACATATCTATGAGTGCAGTGCGTATCTTGACTAACCCATCATACTTCTTCCTTTGAGCAAAGTGGTGAACCCAACAACCTAAATACATGGCACCCAAGTCCGCAATAGCTGGAAGAATGCTTACTAGAGTTACCTCATTTGGTTCCAACGTTGCGGTGGCCTGCATTTTGTGAAATAATTTCAAGGCTTCATGGGGTTGTTTGTTTTGACAATATCCACTTATCATTGTATTCCAAGAAATAAGGTTCTTCTCAGGCATGGCATCAAATAGAGATTTCGCAGACAGTAAATTACCACTATGACAGTATCCGTGGATCATACTCGTCCAGGAAACCACGTTCTTCTCTGTCATCTCCTCAAACAAATCACGAGCAGAGTCTACATCCGCCAATTTGGCATAACCATCGATCATTGCATTATAAATAGCCGAGTCTTTCTCGGGCATCTCATCAAAAAGCTTCCTCGCATTAGTCATATCTCCCGACCTAGCATATCCGCAAACAAGCGCTGTCCATGACACTTTGCTTCTTTCACTCATCTCATCGAACAACGTTCTTGCACAACCCGTCTTCCCAAACTTGGCATACATATCAAGCAACGCGGTTAGAACATATAAGTTTGAGCAGAACCCTGTCTTGACAACATAACTATGCATCCCTTGCCCTTCCCAAATGGCCATATTCAAACTACAAGACTTCGCCAACACCACAAGCGTATAACTATTAGGAACAAAGCCTGTATTCCTCCTAAGATCTCTGTAAAGAGTGAAAGATTCATCGAACTGTCTCATACCCACATGGGCATTGATCATGCAGTTACAAAGGAAGGAGTCGTCTCTCTGGGCCCTTTTGTCAAACATTTGGCGAGCGTTTGTGAGCAATGCAAGTAAGTCGTGTGTGGCTGAAAGGGGAAGCGAAGTGCAAGTGGAGATGAACTTGGTGAGGAGATTTACATTCGTTTCGAGGGCGTTTCGGAGGATGAAAGCGTGAATTTGGAGGAGACAGGCTCTAGAGTTTGTTTTTTGGAGAAGGTGAAAGCATTTTCTTTCTATTGAGCTCCAAAGTTGCTCTCCCATTGCACTCACTTGCTTATTTAAACCTTTGTCAGTTATTATGTCTTGAACTCTAGCGTATCATCCTTTATATAATTTATGTGATTGAAGCATATTTTTAAACAAAACGCGTTAGGTATCTGCTAATAATTCGAAAAGACCTGGTCTAATTCCAATGTAAAAATGATTATATTTTCACTCCCAGTTATTAACGGTGGAGCTAATTTATTATTTTTAAAGGGGTGTATATTAATAATAAAGTTTTTTGAAAGGCTTATATAGAGATAATCAATTTTTAAGTTACTATATATATAACTCTATAAATGACTTCACTCCTATTAATGGCATGTAGGTTTTTATAACTATTTCAATTTACTAGTGATTAACATATTAGTAAAAAAAAAAAAAACCAATTAGTAAATTAATTATCCTCATGATTAGTTGTTAACTTTTTTTTTATTTTTTGTTTTTAATCTTCAATTTTAAGTGAAAAATGTACGTATTGAAGTCTATCACACGCAGTATGTAGAACATATATATATATGTATTTTTTTTTACGACATGATTTACCGGTACTTATCAAAGGTGATTTTTATCCTAAAGTTCGCAATTCATGATCAACTATAGTTATGTAACTTTACACCTAAAAAACCATAAAAGGAAGATGCTGGGCAAGAGAGGAAAAAAAAAAAAAAAAAAAACCAAAAGGCAACTTGCATTGCCCTGTAGGCAGTATATCAGTTGCAGTGACAAATTATTGAATATATTTCCACTCAAGTGGCTTGTCTTTAACGAAACGTAAGAAAATAGTTGGAAAACAGTATGAATAGGAAACTATAAACAGCATATGACAGCACAGAAATAAAGGTCTCGCTATAATTTTTCATGTTTGAAAGCATTTTGTATACCAATTTAGCCGGCATCGAACAAGGAGAGGGAGAGAGGATGTGAACAAAACTCAAGTTTCTTTTTTTTGTTTTTAGATCTGTGGAATTCACTGTATAAGAACATTGCATGGTAGTTGCAGTAACTTCGAAGCTTAATCTAAAATCATAAGATAATAAGAGTGTATATATATATATATATATGGGGATAATATCGTTGCACTTATTATTGATTTTACTATGCCTGTCAAAGTTTTTAGTGTTTCGAGAGCTTGTGGTTGCTGGCAATGAGTCTTTCCCTTATGCTATGCAGCCTTCGTGCCACGACGATGAGATATCCGCCTTGTTGCAGTTCAAGCAAAGCTTTATCATCGATGAATTAGCATCGGATCCTCATGCTGCTTATCCCAATGTCTTGCATTGGAGAAACCAGGAAGGAGAAGGCAGCAACTGTTGCTCGTGGGATGGCGTAGAATGCGATGAGAAGACGGGACATGTGATTGGCCTTGACCTGAGCAGTAGTTGTCTCCACGGCTCAATCAACTCCAGTGGCAGCCTCTTCCGACTGGTTCATCTTCGGAAGCTGAACCTTGCTGATAATCACTTCAACTTCTCTCAAATTCCTGCTGCTATCGGTCGATTCTCAGCAATGACGCATCTCAAATCTCACTTTCGGTATTTTCTGGACAAATTCCACTTGAGATTTCGTATTTGTCTAAGTTGTCCTCACTTGACCTGTCTCTGAATGTTGATAAACCAATAAAAAAGTTACTAGTAACCCAAAAGTTGTTGCAACTTCAACCTTCCAATTTGGCAAGCCTTGTCCGAAACTTAACTCACCTAAAAGAATTAGGCTTTGGTGCTGTGGACATGTCATCCGTGGTGCCCGATTTGTCAAATTTATCCCCTTTGGTAGCCCTTTTTCTAAGAGATTGTGGTTTTTATGGCCCTATACCATCTTCGCTCAGTTTTCTTTCTTAACTTGAATTTCTAGACCTCGGGTTAAACCATCTAAATGGTTATATCCCGTCGTCCCTTCAGAAACTCACACGACTCGATACGTTAAGACTTGATGGCAATCGAATAACCGGTCCAATCCCATCATGGTTGGGAAACCATAGTCATCTACGTGTACTAGAGCTTAAGAATAATGGCCTGATTGGTTCAGTTCCGCAATCATTATCGAAATTCATGAATCTTAGGAGTCTTTCTTTAAATGCCAACAATTTAGCGGGTAGTTTGAAATTTGATATGTTTTTTTCCATGAAAAATCTCGTTTACCTATACCTAAGCGATAACAAATTGTCATTGCTCTTCGGAAAAGGAAATGTCAACGCAACAGTTTCGAAATTCAAGGGTCTACGATTATCTGCGTGCAATTTAAGAGAATTCCCAGATTTCCTAAGGCACCAGAATGAGCTGGAGTTGTTGGATCTATCTGAAAATAATATCCACGTTGAGATACCAAAATGGATGTGGAATACAAGCCTAGAAACTTTGCTGTTCTTAAGGCTCTCCAGCAATTTTCTAACAAGCTTTCACCATTCTTCCGCAATGCTACCTTAGGTCAATCTGCGGGCTTTAGATCTTAATTCTAACATGCTGCAGGGACAACTACCGATTCCTCCATGGCCATCACATTTTTTGATGTTTCATTCAACAATTTAACTGGAGAAATTTCGCTACTGATCTGCAATTCGAGTTCTTTTCAGGTCCTTGATTTGTCCTTCAACAACCTCAATGGCATGGTGCCACAATGTTTAGGAAACTTCGATGATTCTCTATCGGTGTTGAACTTGAGAAGCAACTCTTTTCATGGGATAATTCCGCAAATGTGTGGACCGACAAGCAATTTGAGGATGGTTGATTTTGGTGATAATCAGTTTCACGGGTAGTTACCACGATCTTTGGCGAATTGCACGATGCTGGAGTATCTTGACCTCTCGAACAAGAAACTCATTGATGTCTTCCCTACTTGGTTGGTCACTCTTCATATGCTAAAACATTTTAGCATTCGAAAAAATGGATTTCATGGTGTGATAGGGAAATCTGAAGAGCAGTTTGAGCTTCCGAATCTTCGCGTTATTGATCTCTCATACAATAATTTCACAGGTCAGTTTCCTGTTAATTACAAATTTTATTTTGATTATCATAAAAATTCATCATATGTGAAATGATTCTCTCATGCATATGTGTTACAGGTGAGTTGCCTTTTGCTTGCATACTCGCTATGAATGCTATGAAACTTACCGACATTAGGCATTTATCATGCGAGAATACAACTGAAATAATCGATATGAAGGGAAAGTTTTCAGACATTCCTTACGTGTATGATTATTCGATCACAACTGTAGTGAAAGGCGTGGAAAGGAAATACGAGAAAATCCTAGAGGTGTTTGCATTCATCGACTTCTCAAGCAACAAATTCAGCGGAGAGATTACTGAACTTATAGTGTGACGCCCCCAACATACGTTATCATACCAACCAGCCGAGCTCTGACGCCGACCGCGATGGCTGGCAACCTCATGGGTCGTCATCCTCTTACTTAACATACTTAACCTTTCATTCTTAACGTTCTCATCTTAAAGCGGAAGCAATTTCTATAGAATTTTTTTTTTTAACTTACATACTATGCCTATAACTCTATCATACTCTTATAACATACAATTCATAAATTTCTTTCTTTCATCTTCCTTTTTGAATGCTCAGCGAAAGACTCATGGTAGTACCATACCCTCGCTCAGTCTCTTGGCACGTGCAGATCCGTTCGTTGTCCATTATATTATTTTAAATTAACAGGTTGCTTACCTGCAACATATGAACAACTAATGAGCTAGATGCTCAGTAAGTTCAAACATACATTCATTAACTTATAAATACTAGTAATATATGTTATTACTAGAATACATGACATCTCATATATACACCTTATATACATCGTCTATATATATCCTCGAAACATAACATATTATGTTAACCTCTTCATGCTCATTTATCTCTTCGTTCATCGTTCTTATCATTCTATCGATCATCTCTTATCATTCTAATTTAATCTCTTCATTTCTTTGCTTTTCATCCCTATCATTTCTTAACTTTCTGTTCTAAACCTTTAGAACTTTTCTATCGTTTTGTCCTCATCTCTTATCTTTTCGTATCTTATAAGCTAGTAACATATATACTAGTATAACATCACGTAAAAACGTGTCATTCACATCATACACATAACATCAAACACATCACATTACATATATGATGCTATTATGTTCTTTTAACTTCGTTTTATTATTTATTTATTTTTCATCGATTTCATTGTGTTATTCTTCCATATCGTTTATTTCTTTTTATGTCGTTCTTTACTTTTCTTTTCTTTTCGTATCATTTCTTTTCTTTTCTTTCCACTCTCTTTTCCTTTCTTCTCTTTTCACTCTCTTTTCTTTTCTTTTATGTTCACTTTCCTTTCCTTTCTTTTCTTTTCACGCACTCTCTTTTCTTTTCTTTTCGTTTTCCTTTCCTTTCTTTTCTTATCTTTCACTGGTGGGCTCCGTCGTTGAACGTACCTAGTTGCGCGCTGACAGTGGGAAGAGGGGGAGCTACCCACCAACCTACCTCACAGTCACATAAAACCTCACCTGCGGGGTTGGTCCATCCTATAATCTACCACACTTCGGGGTAGCACCACATCTGCGCGGAGGATATAGACCGGAAGTCTCAACCATATAGGGAGACCGGTACGCCAACATTAAGTTTTCAGTTTTCTTATCTTGCATTCTTTTAGTTTTTCTTATATTGATTTTTCATTGTATATCTTTTTCATGACATTCATAATCTTTCCTTTCTCATTTTTCATAAAACATTTCATGGAACATTTGTTCTGTCGTTGTTTTTCTTTTCTTAATTCTTTACTTTACTTGTGTGAATTATGTCAGTCACACTTTAACATAGCAAATATAGCACAAATTACTTATATATCATCACATCATAACCAAAAACACATTTATTTATGTGCAGACAATTATTCTCTGTTTATTATTTGTATCCTCCTATCCACCGTATCTTATCATCATACTCCTATCGATCATAGCCTATCGTTCTATTCCATCAATCACATCTTACCGTTATGTTCTAATCCTTTCATCATATCTTTCATCATAACCTACCATTGTTTCTCTTTCTTATCTAACTCTTTGCTCTCATATCATTTTTCATAAAATACCTATCATTTCGTTATCATAAAACATACATTTTCTTAATTCCTTTCATCACTGATCATCGTTACTCTATCAATCATAACTTAACTTCTATAAAACTTTTCATAAACATCCTATTCTTTCCTTTCATATCTCATCTCTTTCTTATGCATTCTATCATAATATTCTCATTCTTACTTTTTCCATTTTTCTATCCCTCTTTATCACATCGTTACTCTCATAAAGCTTTTATAATACCTTTCCTTTGTAATTCAATATATACATATATACATATATATATTTTTATAAATTACTTATTTAAAACATATCTTTTAACATCATCATAATATTGCTATAGCATTACTATAGCATCATCATAAATCACATCATGACATTTACATACAAAACATATAATCACGATAAGCTTGTTCATAGTTGTAGACGGGTAAATGTCTGAACTTACTCATAGCACGCTTATCTTCTTCTTAGAATCCATCGACGTTCTTCGTCGCGTCTGGATCGGGTTTCTACAGACAAATTTTGTCCGTTAATCACATTTTCACTTATAGCCTCTATTTTATTAAAAAGCTTGATTCTGATCTTATAACCCTTAATTATAGCCTTAGGACAGCTTTCTAAACCTTAATGGCTATTTTTGAATTTTTCTCCAACTTTTTGAAAAATTACGATTTTACTCATAACTTTTGCCAAAATTACAATTTTACCCTTAACGTGATTTTTCATAACTTAAACCTCAATTTTGGCTTTTACAAACCTCATTAACCTATTCTAAGGTCACTGGGGCTCTTTTCCCATAATTTGAGAATCTTTGGGTAAACTGACCATTTTGCCCCTGATGGGTCGTTTAACCATAATATTTTCATTTTCATGCTTAGGCTGGATTTTCTAAACCCAAAATCATCTAATTAACTTTTTAAATCTTATCGAACCTTTTCCGGATCAATTCTTATCATTTTACCAATTTTCACATTCCCGGCCCTCGGGAAGTACTATTCTGACCTAAGAGTCGGTTTCATGTTTTTCTTACGTTCTAGAGTTTCGAAGGGTTGGTTTACTAATTATAACTTGCCCCTTCTTTTTTTCCATGCCCTAATTCTTCGAGGGGGCTCGGGTTACCTTTCCCATCATATTTTTACCCCTCGTTTCCCATATTACCCCTAGTGCCGTTTTTAGAAATTTCGACAGCATTTCCGCTTAATTTTTGAGGTTCCAGCGTTTAGGAAACACCTGAAAACCATCTATCATGATCTAATTCTATCACGTATTATACCAGAGGCCTAGATTTTACGTAAAACTCATACTGTTTATGTAAAATCGTTACATTATCATATATTTTTCTTTTTCTCTATTACAACAATTTTCTTCTTTTTACATACATTCTTTTCCATAATCTTCATACCAATAATTATAAAATCATACAATAGTCCCAAACAATTAAATTGCGGAACGTAAAGGGGTCGGAATTTATACCGAATTGCAGTCCGGTCTCGACGGCATAAACCCTAATTCTTCGTTCTTCATATTTGAGGTCCCGTCTTGCAAATCCGACTCCGCGGATGCGTCCACAACGTCGAAAATAGGCCAACGGGCCAAACTTCCAAAATTTGGTCAACGGTCGCCGTTGACCGGCCGTTGACCGGCATTGACCGGCGGTTGGCGGCGGCGACGGTGGCAAATGAGTAGCCCATCTTGAAGATCTCGACGTGAGGAACTCATTGGTGGTGTCAATTTCACCATTTGAAGCTCCTATGGCCGGAAATCGACCTTCGAAAAACCGACGGTGGCGGCGGTGGTGGCTCTCCATTTTCCGGCGATTGTTGCCCAAAATTGATTTGGGGCTTTTGATCTACGTGTTGTTCTGAGCATTTTGATACCAACCTTGCAACTTAACTACGCCGGAATCGTCGGATTCCACGGCAGCGACGGCGACGGCGACGGCGACGGGCGGAGTTGGACGGCGCGATCCGGCGGCCGTTGGGTTGAAACTCCACCTGAGTTTTGTTCTACTCTTCACCACGAGTCTTTTGGGACCGGTTTCAGCTTGATCGGACGTCGGACGGCGAAGATACAGCGTCGCGAATTTTCCGGTGGCCGGCGGCTTCGGGCGGCGCGTGTGGGCTCCTCCGGCGTCGGTTCCGTCGACTCAGCACACCGTTGAACTCAGCTCGGCGAGAGCTTTCCGATGACACCAGCGGTGTCGAAAACGGACACCGTTTCCGGTGGTTAGTTACTATTCATCAATGGGGGTAGAGAGAAAGAGAATTGGAGAGAGGGTGTGTACGTGGACAAATGAGGAAATTTCATTTTTTTTGCTCTTTATATACTTTTTCGCCCAAAATTTCAACATGGGCTTTCCTGACTAATTTGGGCATCCTGAATCCGAATATATCAGTTTTATTTTCATCTGAGGTCATTTCAACCAGTTTCTGATACTGCGAATTTTCGATCAAAAATTACCCTTGTGCTCAATTATCAAATTTGAGCGTGCTGATAGGCTATCCTAACTAATTTGGGTGTGCTGAACCCAAATTTATCAGTTTTATGTCAAGATAATATCATCTTGACCTACTTCTTGATACTGTGAGTGGCACACACGTGCACATATATAATATCACTATTACTCATTTTTCATCCTTTAATATTGTTAGAACATTTTATTTTAGTTCTAAACAATATTAAATCACTTAATTTCACATTTTAACGCTTAAATTCATTGTGTATTTATTCTCCGAAAAATATGAATTTTCCCGGTTGTTACATATAGGAATCCTAAAAGGCCTTAATTCTCTCAACTTTTCAAACAACATGCTTGCTGGTCATATCCCACCGTCCTTGTGTAACTTATCGGGCTCGAATCATTGGACCTTTCTCATAACAAGCTCTCTGGAAACATTCCCAAACAAATAACGCAGCTCACATTCCTTCAAAGTTTCGATGTCTCTCACAACGAGCTCACAGGGCCAATACCGCAAGGAGGGCAACTTAGCACATTCGACAGCAGTTCGTTTGTTGAAAATCCATGATTGTGTGGAAAACCATTAGCCAACGAGTGCGCCAACACCGTTCCACCCCCACCTTCAGCTCACGACGACGATGATGAATTGGGATCCTCAATTGATTGGATTTTTGTCATGATGGGATACACAAGTGGGCTAGTTGTTGGAGTGTTACTTGGTAGCAGTGTGATCACAAAGAGACATCTGGGATGCTACTTTAACTGAGATGGGAGACGAGTTAGAGAATGGAAGAAATTTAGTATTCTCTATAAGGTTGTTAATTTTGCTGCTATCCATGCTATTATGTACTTTGGTCTTGGACCATGGTGTGTTTTCTTATATATATATATATTATATGTATATTTATCAATGTTTGTGTATTTGTAATGAATAATGGGAATTCCTTGTGTGTGAATGTGTTTCATTTTTTATTTTTTTGAACATGGGGTGCGGGATTTAGACTCTTTGCCTTATGGTGGAAGGCAACAACCGCAATGAGAATGTTAGGATCCTTTAATACTAGAGTGGGGAAGTTAGTGTTGGTGGATGGTTAGTGTGTGATGAGTAGTTTGTTAGAGGAAATAATATAAACATGAAAGGGGATAAAGGCTAATGGGAGGGTCTTATGGAATGCGTTTGTCTATTGTTGAGTGGCTGAGTGCCTTGGGAGGCCTCGAATTCTCTCTTTTATCTTCCTATTTTCCATTAGTATATTTCCTTTTGGATTCACTAGAATGTCAAGATTTCCGGGTTCCTAACACATTATCCAAAAAATGTGTTTGATTATAAGGCCTTGCTATGACTCCCTTCAGTTGTTGACGAAGATGGTGATTCGGAGTCTCTAATTGGATTGGATTGGATATTCGTTTTGGAGGGAGTCGGAGTTGCTCTCGGCAACATGGTGATCATGAAGAAGCCGGGATGGTTTCTCAAGGCTTTTAGAAGAACTCCGCTAAGAAGGAACGTAAGACAACGCATGAACCGAAATTATGAGTTTGTTTGTCCCCTGTTTCTCTGCAAAGTTTCTTTCAATTCCTCTGCTTTGTTATGTTTAGTACGTCTTGAGATAACATGTTTTATCAAGTAAATTCCAACTTCTCGAAAACTTTAAAGTTCTTACGGAAATTTGCCCAGATTAATCCATATAAAAGACACCATAGAAGCAGTAGTATTGGTACACAAAAATGAAACTCACACAAAAGCTAATATATTGTTTTACCAGCATGAAATGCTAGTTATAAACCTTGCAAAAATATTGTATTGATTTCAAATATATTTTGTGATTCAAGGTATTTTCCTAGACAGCTTGACTGTCAAAAACGACAGCTTAGCATAGATAGAAAAACGAAGGAACGTTATTATGCCATCCTCTGGAAAACGACAAGCACATGTCAAGCAAAATCAGTCTAAAACGACAACATAATCAAACTGACAATATATTTTTGCACACACGAGGCTATAACAATCCAATCACCAAAGTTCAGCTGAGACAATAATCCACTTAAATTTTTGCTAATCCACAGAAAATACTTATTGGATACTATTTTTTTTTTTTCTTACGAAACAAAAGTGTGTTTTAAAAGATGAGTTATTAGTTTTGGTCCCTAATCAATTTACGAAGCATTGTTCCTAAGCACAAAACTCAACAGAAAAGAGCCTGTTATGCAAATAATTGAGAACCGGGCAGCCTTTGGTCGGTGTTTCACTTTTCCCAGTCAACTTTTGTAGGGAAAATTAACGTGTCCAATGTTTTCTAACCCCCATAATGGGGTAGGGAAAAAAAAAATTAAAAAGACAAAACGTGTTGACCAGTTGTGCTACCCTTTTTATTTTTTATTTTTATCAAATTTGAGATGTTTTGAATATCTATTTTATTAATTGAAAAGCAAAACCTTGTTAGATTTTAAATATAAGAATTAGGTCTTATTTATTTGTTATATTATATTTAAATATAAAAATATTATATTCAAATATTAATTATATTATAATTTAAATATAATATAATTATTATTTATCGTTTTATTTTTTTATTTTTTTAATAATCATATCATATACTCAATATTTAGAAATAATTAAAATACTTTTCACTTAAATAATTATTTTATTTAAATATAATATAAATATTTTTCATCTAAATATATATTATATTTAATATATTATAATATAAATATAATAGGTTATCCACGCTTCCTCTCAGACGGTTAATCCTTTCCTTATGCACTAAGGTAGCCGGAGGTTCAACTTTTATCCAAATTATCAATTGCAAGCAATAACATGCATTATTTTCCTCTTCGCAGCTAATAACGTCATTCATCATCATTTGTCATCATCATAATTATATGGAACTTTAATGCTTGCAATATTGCTATATTTGGACTAAACTTTTAGATATGTCATCATTAAAAAAAAAAAAAAAACACTCAACCGCTTGAAACGAGATTGTGCAGTTCTTTGAACCCCGAAAGCTAGATATCTACACATACGTTTATATATTAATTTACAGGGGGTGTTTAGTAAATATATTGTATTCACGTTACGTTTTAGATACATTATATATTTAAATGAAAAGAATCTACTTTGTATTTGAATATTATGTGTATTTAGATTATATTTTAGAGTTAAAAAATTGATGTGATTGATAAAAATAAATAAATAAAATGAGATAAAAAAAGAATATGATGTGAATAGATTTTAAAAAATTTATTTTTAAAATATTCTAAGAATAGTAAATATATTTGAGGTATTGTAGAAAAATATTATATTTGAACGTAAAACTTTTAATTTTAAATGAAAATTACATTATATTTAAATACAATATAAACGTAATAAAAAAAACAAATATCTCATTAATTTTTTGTAACTAGTATTAGCAAATGTAACAATTTGCATACAAAAATACACAAAGAACTTAAAAGGAGGGAAAACAATGAAACACTGGCCGACATTGGAGAGACTTTGACTTTCAAGTATTCATTTAGAAACCATACAACAATGACGTTTGTGGTCACTATACACTATACATGTTCTTTTCTGCCTCTGAATTAAAATGTCCATGACATCATCCATATTTTTATGGCATTATCTATTTTTTGAAATCTAGACATAAATAATGGGAGAAAGATATTTCTATGAAGAGTATTAGTCAAACATATACAATATCCAAAAATATTCACAATATATATAAATATCTAGTACATTTTGGATATTTTCATAAAATATCCATAAATTCACAGAGTTTTTTCTTTCTTTTTAAATTTCAATTTTGACGTATAATCATTTTTTTAAAATACCAATAAAATGTAATAATATTCTTTAATCCATAACAATAAAAGAATCGTAATAATAAAACAAAATGATATTATTTATATTTTAACTCTTTCTCACGTTCAAAGTTGTTCATACGGTTATAATCCTTCCTATACGTCTCAAATGGAATCTAGTTCCAAAGTACAAATTCATATGGTATTTTTAATATATTTATATATCCTATGCCACAAATTGATATCAAAAAGTCATTACATATCCATCCAGATTACTTATCAAGTTAGATAAATTAACAACATCCAGTTTATAGGTTAACAATTGAAAGAGACTAGGATACATACATCTAGCACATTAACTACTATCGTCAAACCTATTCAAGGCAATATCTTGGCAAATGTATTGTTGATATCAAGATTGAGACCTGTTTAATGTTTTCCCAACTGCTAGAAACTCTTTTTGGTTTTAAAGACACTCGAAAGTTATATGTACTCTTTTATGTTTGATATTTTACCATTGCATTTTGTTTTTAATATCTAATGAGTATGTAATATCTTATTGAAATTACAACAGGTGCATTATTATAGTAGTTTCGTATTATGTTATCTAATATGTAATAAAAATAAATTTTTTTTTGCAATAAATTTAGTTTATATTATGTAATATTGATTTTTTTATATATTTTATAAAGTTTTAGTTAAAAATTATAAGTTTTTCTTGAGTATCTATTTTTCTATTGATATTTCTGTTAATATTATCTATAAATCAAAATCTCAATAACCCCGTTGACATACACATTTTCATTTGTTTCTGCCAACATTACCCACAAGAATCTGAAATTTATATGTATAAGAATCTCCAATGTTGCATTGCTTTTCACACAGTGACAGCACAAAATTTAGGGAAAAAAAAAATCCAAATATATTCAATATGTGGTTGTTTCTGCAATTATTTCCATTGGTGTGCCAATCACTTGTGAACTTCTTTTTGCTTGATTCTGTGGTTGCTAACTCTTTCAATACTTCTTTGCAGTTGTCTAATTGCCATGATGATGAGAGGGCTGCATTGTTGCGGTTCAGGCAAAGTTTCGTCATCGGCCGACCTGCCTCCGTTTATGAAGGTGCTTATCAGAAGATTCCATCATGGAATGTTGATCAAGGAGAACAAAGAGACTCCTGCGCTTGGGACGGCGTCGAGTGTGATGAGAAGACGGGTCATGTTATCAGCATCAATCTCAATAGTAGTTGTCTCTATGTTCCATGAACTCCAATAGTAGCCTTTTTAGCCTCTTCTATCTCCGGAAGTTGAATCTTGCTGAAAATCACTTAAACTTCTCTCCCATTCCTTCCGCCATTGGGCGATTTTCGAGGTTGACACGTGTAGACCAGTCGAACTGGAGATTTTTTGGCCAAGTAGTTCCATTAGAAATTTCCCATTTATCCAAATTGCCATCACGGTTCCTGAATTCCTTGCTAATTCCTCTTCTTTGAAATGGCTTCTTTTGGGAAATTGTGTGCTTTCGTTGAGTTTCTGGTAAACATTTTTTGATCGCCTAGCCTCGAATATCTTGATCTAGGATGGAACAAGAATCTCGCCGGCTATTTGCCCGAATTTCACCGACCAAGTCCTCTGACATGGTTGTCCCTTTGGGACACTAGTTTCTCTGGAAATATACCTTCTTCGATTGGAAAGCTAGACTCGTTACAGATGTTATATCTTCGCGGGTGCAATTTTTCAAGGTAGTTTCCTTCTTCACTAAGTAAATCTTACCCAACCTATTTGGCTAGATCTTGGTGAGAACCATTTGGGTGGTTGTGTCCCTATATTTCTTCAAAACCTTACCCGACTTACGTCTCTTGAACTTGATGGCAATCAATGATTGGTCCAACCCCGTCTCGGTTGGGAAATCTCACACAACTTGAGACCTTGAACCTTAAAGACAACAATCTAAATGGTTATATCCCTTCTTCTTTCCAAAACCTTAGCCAACTCGGTTATTTAAGCCTTTGTGCCGACAGCTTGATTGGACCGATCCCATCTTGGCTTGGAAACCTCACCTGTCTTGTTTACGTTTATCTTTACGGCAATAATTTGCATGGTTCAATCCCACACTCGTTGTCTAAACTGATGAATCTTGAACATCTTCATGTACAAGATAATAATCTTAGCGGTGTTGTTGAATTCGGCATGTTCTTCAACATGAGAAGCCTCGTTGACTTGTTGCTAAGCAATAACAATTTATCCGTGCTTTTTAAACAAAGAAGCATAAATGCAACAACTTCAAAATTCACGCTTCTAGGTATTGGTTCTTGCAACTTAAGTGAGTTCCTGGATTTTTTTTTAGGCATCAAAACAACCTGATTTGGTTGGATCTTTCCACTAACAAAATTCAGGGCCAAATTCCAAAATGGATGTGGGATACAAGTGCGGAAACTGTAAGATTTCTTAACCTTCAAAAGAACTTGCTAGTGGGATTTCACCAGCCATCAACAATATTCTTTCCCAAGATCAATCTTTGGGAGTTGGACCTTAGTTTTAATATGTTGCAAGGACAATTGCCAATTCCTCGATCATCTATAACAAATGATGACGTCTCCAACAATCGGCTAACTGATGAAATCTCCCAGTTGATATGCAACTTGAGTTGTCTCCGCGTACTTGACTTGTCTTCCAACAATTTTAGCTGCACGGTTCCACAATGCTTGGGAAAATTCAATAATTTTTTGTCAGTGTTGAATTTGAGAAACAACTCTTTGCATGGTGCTGTTCCTCAAGTATGAACGCATTCAAGTAATTTGAGGATGATGGATATCAGTCAGAACAAATTCCAAGGGAAATTACTGCGGTTGTTGGCGGCCTGTATCATGCTTGGTTATCTTGATTTAGCGAACAATCAACTAGTTGACATCTTTCCTTCTTGGCCGGGGACTCTTCCCGAGTTGTAGCTTCTCAGTCTTCGACACAACAGGTTTTGTGGAGTTATCAAGAAACCGAATCAAGATCTTTAGTTCCCTCGGTTACGTGTTATTGATCTCTCTAACAATAACTTTACAGGTGACTTGCCGTCCGACTACTTACTCATCTGGCATGCCATAAAATGTGATGATTGTGCTTATTACCAATTTGGATGGGACCGTATTGATCTCCAGTGATTATGCTTGTTCGACAACAATTGTCAACATAGGCGTGGAAAGATACCATGAGGTGATCCAAGAAAATTTTGTAGAGATTGACTTCTCCAACAACAAGTCCAATGGAGAGATTTCTCACTTTATTGGAGATCTCAAAGCTCTTCGTTCGCTTAATTTTTCCTTCAACATTCTTTCGGGTTGTATTCCTTCATCCTTAAGTAACCTAACAGAGCTTGAATCATTAGACCTTTCTAATAATAAGCTCTCAGGAGAGATAACTCAGCAGCTAACAAGACTGATATTCCTCCAAAGTTTTGATGTGTCTCATAACAATCTCACGGGGCAGACACCACAAGCGAACCAATTCGGTACTTTTGAGAATACTTTTGAGAATACTTCTTTTGAGGCTAATCCAGGACTCTGTGGGATTCCATTATCCAAGAAATGTGATGATTCCAAGGCCTTGCTGCCACCACCTTCAGCTGTTGAAGAAGACGATTATTTGGGGTATCTAATTGGATCGGATCGGATCGGATACTTGTCTTGGCGGGAGCTGTAAGTGGGTTTGTTGTCGGATTTGCTCTCTGCGACATGGTGATCACGAAGAAGCCGGAATGGTTTCTTAAGGCTTTTTGAAGAACTCCACCAAGAAGGGAGATTAGACAAAACATGAACTGAGATTACAAGGCTGTCTGTCCCCTGTTTCTCTGCTTTGTTTCTTGCAATTCCTCTGTTTTGTAATGTTTAGTATGTGTTAGTTTCGTATATGTCTACGGTTTGTGTGTATGTATATTTATTCTAGTGCCTTTTCCAGTGTTGAAATAACATGTTTTATATTCCTACTTCTCTAAAACTTTAAAGTTCTCATTGAAATTTGCACCGATTAATCCATATAAATGACACCATAGAGGCAGTAGTATTGGTACACTAGAAACTGACATAGATGCTATACTGTTTTACCAGCATGGAACGCTATTCATAAATCATAAAACTTGCAAAAATTTGTCTTAATTTATTATTATTGTAAATGCTACATTCTTTTTCAAATATATTTTGTGATTAAATGTATTTTCCTGAACAGCTCGGCTGTCAAAAATGATAGCTTAGTACACGTTTGGTACTAGCATTTTTTTAGCATTGCATTTAAATGCAATGCAATTTTCCCCCAAATACAAAAATATTTCATTCAAATACCAATCACATCACATTTTAAATCTAACACAATCACTATTTATTATTTCACTTTTTTTATTATTTTTATTAATTACATCCTATATTCCATCTCTCTTCTTTTTTTCTTTCTACTTTTATCCATCACATCACATATTTATTATTAAAATACAATTTAAATACTTTTCTCCCAAACACACATTGCATTCAAATGCAATGCTAATGCTTTTCCTCCAAATACAAATTGCATTCAATGCATTGTATTCAAACGCAATACAAATGCAATGCGTTCACCAAATGAACCCTTAACCTCAAAAAAAAAAAAAAAAAAAATGACATCATGTTTCAAGGACCGTTATTCTGCCATCATCGGCAAAACGACAAGCGTATATCAAGCAAAATCACTCTAAAACGACAACCTAATCAAACGGCAATATTATTTTTGCACACGCAAGGCTATAACAGTCCAACCACCAAAGTTCAGTTGAGGCAATAATCTACTTATATGTTTGCTAATCAACAGAAAATAATAATTGAATACGATCTTATAAAAAAAAAAAAGTGATTGTTTTAAAGATCAATTTTTAGTTTGGTCCCTAACTTTTTTATAAAGTTATGATTTGATTCTCATTATTTTTATATTGCTGAAAGCTCCCCTAATTCTTTAAATTAGTGCAAAATAATCTTTTTAATTAATAATTATTAAAAATTAAATGAAACAGGTCAAGTATATAACAAATATAAGTTAAATCATGTAAATAATTTTTTAATCATGCTTAAATATTATGTGATTCACATTACAATTTGTTTGTTAAATGTTTAATATTTATTAATAAAAAGAATCATTTTACACTATTTTCAAAATTTAAAGAATTTTTTTCTAAATTAAAGATCAAGTTATAAATTCGTCAAAAGGTTGAGGACCGTAGAGCAATTACCCAACTTATTGTTATTACGGGGAACCACAGGAAGAGGAGCAAGTAGGAGAACTCTTGGAGAAGTACTTCTTCTGCTGCCTCCTCCAATGTCTTCAAACAATCCTTCTTCTCTTCTGCAGCCTCCATGAACACAAACAGAACACATAAAACGTTCATTTCATTTTCTCTCTCTAAAACTCCCTCTCTCTCTTTCTCTCTCTCTCCTCCACAGAAGCCCCTTACCAACCACCATGCCCCTTCCCAAACCCTTCTTCTCCACCTTCCTCTCCCGCACCTTCTCTTCCGCCGCCGCCGCCGCGGAGAAGAAGCTTCCAGTAATCCGAGGAATCAACAACATTCACCCCATTCATAAGCCCAGAGCCCTCCTCCAAGCCCAGAACGCCCTCTCCGATTACCTCCACTCCACCAGAGGTTTACCCTTCATCGTCGCCGACCAAATCGCCTCCAACTCTCTCTTCTCTCTCTCCAACCTCATCCGCAAACTCCGCTTCTCAGCTTTCACTTTCCCCGACGCCTTCCAAAACCTCCTCAGGTACCACCCCATTAACGAATTCGAGTTTTTCCTCGAAAGTATTGGTATAAATCATGAACAAGTTCCTTTCTTTTTGCCCAAGAACAAGTTTTTCTTTTCCGAGGGTCCGAATGTTCTAGATGCTTCTTTAGCGCTTATTCAATATGGGTTTCCGTGGAATAGGCTGGGCGTGTTGTATAAGGAGGAAGTTTCGATTTTTAGCTTGTCTGCGAGTGAGTTAACTGAGAGGTTTCGTGTTTTTAAAAAGTTTTTTGGGATTGATAATCTTCGTGTTGTTGGTATATGCTTGGCTTTCCCTTACTTGTTGAGTAAGGAAGGCGGATTGAGCAGCTGTATCGAGGAGATTTTCGAGGATTTGGAAAGGGTTTTCGAGAATTTTGAAATGGGAAGTAGTTGTGTGGAGGGAAATGTGGATGCTTGGTTTGAGCTTTGTAGTAAAGTTCGGGTGTTTTACGGGTTGGGTTGCAAGAAGGGGATGGTAGGGGAACTAATGTGTAGGAGGAAAGATCTTATTTTTCCATCTCCAAATGAGGTTTTGGTAAAAAAAGCAGAGTACTTTTGTAAATTTGGAGTTCGAAAGGATGATGTGGGATTGTTGCTACTTGAGAGTCCGGAAATTTTGAATCTTGACTTAGAAACGCCGGTGATATCGGTGTTAGGATTGTTGGAACACTTTGGATTGGACAAGAACGAATTGCAGTTGGTTCGTGAAAAGTACCCTCATGTGTTGGGCAGAAATGAAATGGCTAATTTACCTCATGTGATGAAGGCTTTGAGTCTACATGAATGGTGCTTCAACAAGATTACAAGTTCTAATGGTCAGTTATTGGCAACGTATGCCATTGGTTCCCCTGATGAAGACGTTGATAAGGAATTTGTAAATGTCTTGAAAAGGATCAAATGTTCAAGGTGGGCAACTCATGCAATGGGAAAGGTGGGTTTCTTGAAAGGAATTGGGTTTGGAGAGAATGCTTCAACTGTAAAGGTTCTAAAGTACTTGCACGGAACTAGTAGTGAGTTGTATGCACGGTTTGATTGTTTTCTTCGCTTTGGTATGGAACACTCAAAGGTTTGTTTGATGATAAAAATGGAGCCTCATATCCTTAGTATAAGCCCTGAACTATTAGAACAGAAGGTGAGATTTTTGTGCCAGGAGATAGGATCTTCTATAAAATACCTCGAAGGTTTCCCAGGGTTTTTGTCGTTTGACTTGGAGACCCGGATTAAACGCAGATACAGATTTTATATTTGGCTTAGAGAAACAGGCTTAACTACCAAGAAATACTCCATTGCAAGCATGCTTTCCGCCACTGAAAAGAATTTTGTAGCACGACTCCTTAAAATTCACCCAGCTGCTGCAAAACAATATTTAGAGCGTTTCTAATGTGAAAAGAACCTGTCATTGATCGCAAGCAGACAACTCTAAGTAGGCCCTTCTACCATTTTGTCCAAGATATCATGGAGGAGCGTGTCCGAGAACTTGAACCATGCAATTGCCTCTTCATGGAATATTTGTTGCTTCTGTTTACTGCATACAGGGTGATCATGAGTTTTCTTCACGTGACACGGAATTCTTTTCACCGTCTAAGAGTAGTCAGTGCTTAGCGGCTGGGGATCCTATGTTGAGATCATTATACATACATACACACATATAAACAATGTTATTCTGTTCTATTGTTTTCTTGCGCCAAGAAGATCTCATGTCAGTATTTCCCTTCATCATAAAAGCGGGTACGAAATTCTCTGAAAGCCAGGAAAAGATGCGTCAGCATTGATGAACTATACTGCTGCTTTCAGTTGAGCAAGGACTTTGGGCACTTGGGTAGCCTCTGCCAAATGGTAATATTATCTTCTCCACCTCTAAACACTTGTTTGCAAAACTGTTGCACCATGAGTAGCTGTGGGAATCTTTACGTTGCAGTTCATTTCTGTGCCTTTAAAATGGCCAATTCTAGACATTTCTCTTGCATATTTTGATTCAAATGATTCTTTAGCTTGATTGTGCATCTTCGAAAACTGTTCTTTTTCCAGAATCACTTGCATGACAAAAGAGGAACTCTTTCGGCAGGAAGCAGATTTTTGTAAGTTTAATGTTGCAAACAGAAGTGAGAGTTTTGGTGCGGTAGGGAATCATTGCAAAAATGCAAACTTTGGTCGAGATCCAACTCTAGAGTAATGTGCTTTAGAGGAGAACAAGCTTCATGTGTTTTTGCACATTAAGAATCTTGGAAAGAAAAGCTGTTCTTTTTAGCGTTCCATTATCTTTTAATTAAAAACGAACAATTTTAATCATTTTGTTTCGTTTGAATCAAAGTTCATTGTCTTTATCCTAGCCATTGATGAATCAAAAGTGTATGCCTTACAAAATTCTCTGCATTTTGTCAAATTTTTTCGTTCTCTGCTGGAAAATAGTGATTTATAATGCAATCTCTTAATTGAAAAACAGAGGAAAACGAAAACATACGTGTATATATATATGTACATGTATTTGGCTCTAAGGGGTAAAAGTTATAATCGGTACAACCTGTTAACCAAAAGTGCTTGTTTGATGTTATTACGTGACATGGCAGTGAGATGTTGGATCGTCACTCTGCTTTGGTGAAATGAAAAAGAAAAGGGAATGTATATGGAGTTTTTACAAGGGAAAGATATATCTAATTAACAAAATATAGACATAGATGACTATTTTAAGATCTAATTAACCAAAAAAATAACTCGGAATAAATTTAGGTATTGACCTTCCGATCTAAATATATATATATACATATATTTATATATGTATCCATCTCTGTTTACCTATAGTATATGTAACAGAAAATAAAAAGCCCAATTGATTAAAAAATAAAAAGAAAAAAAACTGAGACATTGACTCTTAAGTTAAAGTCTTCATACCATTTTTCTAAGGCCATTGGCTCTATTGGCTTTGATGGTCAATGTTTCTATCTAGTCTGATAATCTTGTACGACTTTTCTTCGTAAGCTTCTCATTCACCAGTCCAAGTACTCATTTTCCATTTCTGTTTCCTTTCCTCTCCGGTCACCATTCACCATTGTGAGCCCCTACGAGTAGATCAGGGACGTCGATCCATGAATAGACCGATCAACGATTTTGCGACGTTGTTTTCCTGTGGAAGGAATAACTGAATGGCTTAGAAAGAAGGTCAAAAGAACAGAACAAAGCTGCTCTCCTCCAACTACCTCAGATATGGCTTTGTTCAAGCAAATTGATTCTGTTTCAACCATTAGCCGAAGTTGATATCTTTTGTCCTGAACTAAATTTTCTCTAACACATGATGTTTTACTATTCTCTTTTCTTCTGGAATTCAACTTTTTATTATGGACTTTTCCACTAATGATCAATTAAATGAATGGCTCTTTTCTTTAGGAAATGTCGTTGCATAGCACACTTGACTCCACCCGAAAATTAAGGGTTTAAATCTCCGACCCCCAAGTTTAGAAAAGAAAAAAGAAAAGCATTTACCAAGTTCATGTTTTAGCCTTGCTTATAGTTATACCATTTTCCTCTTAAACCTTATTATGTTCTAAATCTCAATACGTATGTTGAATTGTATCATGTTATCTATAACCAAATCAAGGTCTTCTTTTTGAAATACATATCTGGAGACTTGGCTAGAAATTAAGGTCACTTGAATAAATAACCATGGCTCAAGAGACTGAAACATGATAAAAATATAATTGAAGCAGGCTATTTTGAATGAGTTTGCAATGCCAATGGTTCTTACAGTTCCTAAATTCCTATAATTAAGTTTTTTGTTTTTTGTTTTTGTTTTGTTTTTTTTTTTTGTATTTTGGTTTTTTTGCAGTCTGAAGTATGCAAAATGAATGAAATATTCTAATTGTAAAGTCTACTTTTTTTTTTAATCTGTGATGTAACAGTGTATTTGTTTGTAACTTTCTACACATGGCCATTACTATATGATTTCTTTGACCTATGTTGAATTGGTTTTTGTTTTAAATTTTCAACTCAAATCTTTTCGATGAGCAAACAAAAAATTTATGAGATGTTTGATAAATATTTTATATTTGCATTACGTTTGAATATAATTTTAAAAATATATTTTGTATTTGGATAAAAAATATTTAATTTATATTTGAATGAAATGTATGTTTGGATAAAAAGTATTTGAATTATATTTTAAGATTGAAAAATTAATGTGATTGATAATAATATATAAAAAAAAATTAAAGAGAGAAATAGTATAATAAGAAGAAAAAAATTAAAAACCTAATAAATAATTATTTTTAAAAAATAAAAAAAATAGTTATTATTTTTATAATATTATTAAAAAATATTCTATTTTAATAAAAATTATATTATTATATTATATTTAAATCAAATATAAAATTAATAGCAAATGTAGAGGAAACATTGGCTAACCATGAGATTCATGAATAGAGAATGGACAAGAGAGATCATTTTTTGAAAATGGAGGCAAATTGCTGGAGGTGCTGATAGTTTCTTGCGATGGCAGATGTAATCCTATTCGTAGCTTCTCCGTGTACGAACTTCGGCAAGCGACAAATGATTTTCAACAACTTTATTCTACTAATGATTTTGGCTGGTACGTTGGTGTTTACGACGATCGTACAATTTTGATCAAGAGGTGTAGCAAGCGGTCAACTGCTAGAACCTACCCAAAATCACACATGTCAATGTATCACGACATTGCCATAAGTCCACTGATGAACAGCCACACACTGTGGCGCTCCGTCCAGGAAACTAATACGTGAATTAATCTTTTTAATATTTTTTTTAATTTTTAATAATAATAAAACAAATTATATTTCGTAGATTTTTTGAAATTAAAATTATTTAAATACTTTTAAAATTTTAAAATTATTATATTATAATATCAAAATTATTTTATACTAACTTACATATCATCATAAAATAATGTATTATTTATATTTATAGTCAAATATAAAATTCAGTCAATATAAAATTTTTTCCTTCCTCTTTATGCGACGAACAAATCGTAACAGGATCATAGCTATTTTCATAACACTAGCATCCTATTCTATCAGTCCAGCATCTTCATCAGTGTTCAAGTTATATGTTGTTTATCCTGATTACCTGAATACGAACAAACTGGTGAGCTAACACCAAGTAAATTCAAACATAACACTCAAGTATTAAAAACAATACTTTATAAAAATACTATCACGTCACGTATTTATTATACTTAATTATTTATTCTTTTTATTCATTTATAGTCTTATCTGACTTTAATCTTTATGGGCTCTTTTTAGTTGTACCATGCACGTTATTCGGTTCATCATAAAATAAACTCACACTTTTAGGAGGTTGGTATACTAAAATTACATATTTATATTATCGTCTTGCTTACTTCCGAGCATAGTGACATTAAAAATGCCATATTTTTTAAAGTGTACTTAAACATCCGTCAATCGAAATTAAATTATCGTTTCATAAAAAATATGTGTTTTTTTAATTAAAAAAAACATTAAAATGACATCATGATCTTAGACTGAGTTGTAAGCATTGCTGTTTTTGGAGCCAAGAATTGTCAAGAACTGCTCCAAAGTTTTGGCCTGAAGTGCTAGGAGCAAGGATGTTGAGGAACATGTTGATTGATAAAGAAGACAACACCACATTATTGGAGGAATTATTGTTCTTAATTTAGTCGAGCGTCGTATGCTTTGCGACTTTCATTCAGAAATCCATGTCTTCTTCTTTTCTTCTTAGGTTTTTAGGGTTTTATTTTATTTTATTTTATTTTTGAAGTTTGTGCACAGAGAAAAGGATGGAAAGGAGTGATAAAGGGAGAAATCACCATTGAAAAGCTCTTAAGTTTTATTTTTATTTTTAAAGAAAAAAAAAAATTTTCAAAGGAAGTTCCTCTTTTTCCAAAAAAAAAAAAAAAAGGCAAATACAAATCCCCATCTTTTTTAGAAAAATGAAAGCATCTTTTTTTCAAATAATTTTTTTTCTAGGTTTTTACTACTATTAATAAGAAATGATATTCCAAAATTTGAATATGGATAATTACACATTCACACACCCAATTGCTTAAGCCAATCCCAAGTAGAGAAATGAAAGTATCTAAAAATACGACCCATGACAGAAAAATATTCCAACCACTAGATGGCTATTTCTATCCAAGGGCTAGTTAAGCAATACCGTTAACGGTTAAAAACACAGCTAAACACACGACTAGCAAACAACTTAGGGTAAGAAATATAACAAGTATCCATATAATGAATCACGAAAAATATATAACAGCTACCATGATACCTGAAAAAATAAAAATTCGATTAATACAAGCATATATGAAAACTAATTAAGAAAAAATTATTTTAGGTTTAGGACTTATCTTAAAGTAAAAGCTACTTGATTGACTTTCCTTCATCATATATGCATCTGGAAGTAGTCACAACGTAGATATGTCAAAATAGGCTAAGCTTAGTGAACTAGTACAAGTATGGCATGTTAAAAAAGGGGCATGGTATGACATGATGGTGTGATTATTATTACATGAAATCAACCTAGCAAGTTTAATTAAATGGACTATGTTTGACACTAATTTTGGACACAAAGCATGCTAAGTCATGAACATGTTAAGAGCATGACATGAGCACGCGCACTAACACGAGCTCAATAAGGACACGAAAAATGACACGACATTGGTACTCTTTCTCTACGATATTTTTGTTAATTTTCATATAATAATTGTAACACCCCCTAAGGTAGCAGGTCAATTGGGAAATTATTCATTAATAGCTAGTTTAAAAGGCATTACATCAACAACATATATTAACTTAAATAAAATCAATAATTTAAAAAAATAAAAATAATTTTTAATTTAAATAACATTTAAACTTGTCATGGGATATTCGAATCTTGTGCTTAATCAATCTTCTGCCTCTCAAAAAATATAACTTTGTCACAAGAAATTATACGAGCCGAAGCTTAGTAAATAGAAATATATACATGAATGTATTCTTGACTTCTTCTTGTCTTATTTTATAGTCACTTTGAACTTTTTTAGTCAAAACCATCTCAAGCCTCATCAAGTGTAAACTTTGGCTTAATATTAGATAGATTGCATATTTCATAAAACTTGTTCCTTTTCAGTCATAGTGGCTACTCTTTATTAAAAACCTCATATCTCAAGAGATATCATCACTAATATTTGGGTTCACCGGTCCTTCTCGCGTCCTTTACCTACCTAAGTACCGGTCCCTCTCATATCCCTTAACTACCGAAGTATTAAACCACACTTCACACTACATTTTAAAGTAGGAAATAAGGGTACAATAGCTTTTACTTTTGTAACTTGCTTAAGAGACAATGTCATGAATGTTCAAATATGCTATGCACGTATCAAAATTCCAGGGAACGTATCATTTCATAAACATAAATAGAAATAAGGCCCAAAACATACTACTATTATACTACTATTATTCTTATGATACAGTTGAAAAATCTACATACCTTTATTCCTTATAAAGTGCGAGAGAACTTGAACTTTTTGATGAAATCTCGTAGCCCATCCTACCTTTATTCCTTTATTAAAAACCTCATATCTCAAGAGATATCATCATTAATATTTAGGTTCAACAGTCCCTCTCGTGTCCCTTATCTACCTAAGTAACTGGTCCCCCTTACGTCCCTTACCTACCTAACTATTAAACCATACTTCACGCTACATTTTAAAGTAGGAAATAAGGGTACAATAGCTTTTACTTTTGTAACTTGCCTAAGGGACGATGTCATGAACGTTCAAATATGCTATGCACATATCAAATTCCGGAGAACGTACCCTTTCATAAACATAAATAGAAATAAAGCCCAAAACATACTACTATTATACTACTATTATTCTTGTGCTACAGCTGAAAAATCTACATACCTTTATTCCTTATAAAGTGCGAGAGAACTTGAACTTTTCGATGAGATCTCGTAGCCCATCCTTTGCATGAGGGAGAAAGATGTACATTGAGAATTGCTTGTTTGTGCAGTGGCCAATCTCATATGGGAGTTTCAGAAGCTTGAAATCCTCAAATTTCCTGTACCAATAGGATTCATTTTACTTTGTCATGAACGGAACTTTGGTAGTTTCTCCATCGAGAAGTGAAAATCTTCATACTTAATCTTGAAGTATCAAATGGCGTTACCAAGTCTCCTTTAAAATACAAGGCGTTTACAAGACAGAGCGGGCGCGTCTGTTTTGTTTCCGCTGGCACGATCTCTTTGATGAGGCTTTTCGTCTCCTTCTCTGCCCATGCGTTCACGTCGTTTTTAACTTTCTCATCCTGTTGTATACAAATGATCAGTAGTTTTTTATTTGTATTGAAAAGAAGAGAAACATATGACACTGAATACTCATTATTTGCAATTTTATACTTTCTCTGCCTAAAACGTTACTAAGAAGTGAAACACGTATTTGCGTGGAGTTCTATGATATCAATTAATTTTATTTGTTTGAGAGAGAAAAAAAAAAAAAAAAGACTTCGTTGGTAAAAAACTAGAAGAGAAGACTAAAAAGAAATTAAAAAAAAAAACTAATCTGCCACATCAAAATTATCTCAAATGTACCTAAATCCTAGTGAAAATTATTATGTGCTAGCAACGAAATAATGCAGCCAAAAAAAAAAAAAAGAGTACCTCACGGAGCAAGTCAACGTACTTGACTTGTGCTTTGTACTGTTGAAGAGATCGTAATATCTCTCATCTAGTGCAAAAGCCAAAATATCTTTAGGTAGTTTGAAAATTAAAAGTCGCACGTTGGAAGAATACAAGTAAATATAATAGTATAAATAGAAATTATTAGAGAGAAATCATATGTAAAATTAGCCTAACATATTTAAGTTGTCTAACTTGATTCAAAAAGTTGATTTGTTAGATTTTAAATCCTTCTATATATATAAACAACTTTATATCTTCATGTGGGAGAACACACATACATACAATTCTCAACAATCTCCCCCTTATATGTGAGTGTTCACTAAACTTCCCCTCGAAACAAAGTTTCTTCTAGCCAGCACATCCAAGCAACCTACTCCAAATGGAAGCCAACTTGAGCATGAAATGGAGTTGAAACCATACAAGTTCACCAAATGCTCCACCATCTACAGTTGCAACCACACCAATTGTGCCTTCATGGAAGGCAACGTGGGAACTTAACAATTGAGTGTGATCACTTACTCAATACGAACCATCGACTTTGATACCACTTGTTAGGAAGAAACCACATGTGAAACTAGACCAACACACTTCAGGAATCTAATTTGACCCAAAAAGTTAACCTATTAGGTTTTGAGTCCTTCCATATATTGAGTGAGTAAGTATTACTTGTGTATGATAAGTTTATTCAATTATCATACACCATCACGTGTGCATGGGTGAGGGTGATTGGATGTTCAGGATGCATGTACACATCATCACAAGGATCTACGAGGTTCTGCTTTTTATTTGTTGTATTTAAAATCTGGATTATTGATTTGATTAGGCACGATCTAATAGTTAGATTGAATCGTTTTCAATTTTAATCTGAACCGTTGATTCTGAGCACGATCTAATAGTTAGATTTAATCATTTTCAATTTCAATCTAAACTGTTGATCGAATATTAATGATTCAATAATCAGATTTATTTGTCTGTTAACTAATAGTTATATATGTTAGAAACATTCTTGACTTGTGCTTTGTAGATGTTATCGGAAATCTTTTGGTAAGAAGGAATCAAAGGCCAGCGATGATCAACCCAAGGGTGTTTATGAAGTTAAATAGCGGCGCTTTCTTCTGCATCGGAATCTCTACAATAGTTTTTCTAGAAATGAAGTATCTTCCTCCTCTCTAGGCCAGCAAGCCACAAATATCACGAACATATCGTTTCTTGGTGCATTTGATGTTGATAGTTAAAGGAGACAACACCACGTTCTTGGAGTTGTAGCTATTATTTTTCTCAATCGCATCGAGTATCAGCTACGACGCTACCTTCATGCAGAAATCCATTGTTTTTCTTCTTCTTCTTCTTCTTCTTCTTAGGGGTTTTAGGGCTTTGTAGACAGAAGAACGAGTAAGATATTACCGTAGTCAACTATATAAGCTAGGGAGTTCCCTTTTTTTTTTTCTTCATATTACATAGTTTTATCATAATTCGTACCGACTAGATTTTTTTTCATATTTATTTGTTCAAATTTTAAAATTTTCTAAGAATAGATAGCCTCATAGCTCTTCTCATAATAATAATAATAATAATAATCATCGTCATCATCATCATCATCAAATGGAGCTAATAGGAAATATATATTTTAGCATAATCTATGTTTTCTTGTTTTAAGTGGTTTTGTTTAAATCTTCAAACTTTATTTATTTATTTATTTTTTTTTTAATTTCATGTAGGATGGATAGATGATGATGGTACTAAAGAGGTGTCAATATAGTTGAAATTTGTTGCAAGCTGTTTGCAAGAATCATTTCTCTTAATCTAAACAATAATGACATTAAAATTTATAAGATTAACTGAGATAGAGTATTTGGATGGTCTGTTTGGTTCATCTAGATATGAATTGTACATTATATGGGTTGAAAATTTGAGAACGAATTCCATTTTCTCTCTATCTTTCTCTTCTTCAACAATTATCTAAACTTACATTTAATAGCGTGTTTGGTACACGCATTTGTTTTGTATTGCATTTAAATGCAATACAATTTTTCTTCAAATACAAAAGTATTTCATTCAAATACCAATTACATCACATTTTAAATCCAATACAATCATTCTTTATTATTTTACTTTTTCTATTACTTTTATTAATTACATAATATATTCTCTTTCTCTTTTTTTCTTTCTACTTTTACCTATCACATCACATATTTATTATTAGAATATAATTCAAATACTTTTCACCCAAACACACATTACATTCAAATACAATACTAATATTTTTCCTCCAAATACAAATTGCATTCAATACATTACATTCAAATACAATACAAATGTAATGCGTTCACCAAACAGAGGCTAAATATTTTTATTCAAAGTGCTAACATCAAATACCAATTTAGATAACTTTATGTTTCATTTAAAATAGTTTTATTTAAATATTTTCATTTTAAGGGGGCGTTTGGTAAACGTATTGTATTTTGATTGTATTTGAATGAAATTTGTTTTTTGAATGTTGTATTTGGTTGAAAAGTATTTGTTTTGTATTTGAATGAAATGTGATTTTGGATAAAAAGTATTTTAGAGTTGAAAAGTTGATGTGATTGGTAAAAGTAAATATAAATAGTGGAATTGAAAAGTTGATGTGATTGTTTTAAAAATGTTTTAAATAGTAATTGTTTTCGTAGTACTGTTACAAAATTTATTTTTGGTGTAAAATTATATTGTATTTGAATGAAATTAAAATATAATTGTTTACCAAATGTTGCAATTTGAAATGGTTCCTCGAGAAGGACCATACAAGTCTTCTAGTACTTCTAGTTTGACAAATGATGTCACTTTTAGGATGCTGGCGCTTGGCATTTTTTTTTTTTTTTAATCAAAGTCATTTGCAAATTTTTTTTTTCAATATGGTGTCGTTAAATGACATTATTGTCTTTTCAGAGTAGTTTTCTTCTTTTAATAATGATGTTCTAACTTACTGGCTTCCAAATGAAGAAGTTGAATCTCAAAAATTCTAATCTTGACGAGTACCAACTTATCTGACTTGATGACTTCAAAATGAAAATGTTGAATATCAAAAATTCTAATTCTAACGAGTGCCAACCCATGTGCAGTGGCAGAGCCACGTTCTCGCCAGTATCTTAAAATTTATATAAAATTTCTATTGTACCCTCATTTTATAAGTAATATTACAACTGTACCCCATTCAAATTTTGAGATTATATCCAAATATATGTAGAATTCAGTTATGCACCCATTTTTATTAAAAAAAAATATATATTTTGCACATATTCAATTATTATATAATATAACTACATCGTTCTTTTAGGGGGAAAAAAAAAAATTTTTTGTAGCACCCCACCAAAGCCACTTTCGGCTGCGGCCTTTGCCTACGGGCTTTTGAGTCTCAAAAGATTGGAATTAAAAATTAGCGTCCGCAATGCTAGTCCTTCAAAATGATTATGGATCCGTTTGAATGAGGTGTTTGTTTTTGAAAAATAAAAAATTTTTAGATATGAAAAGTAAAATGTTGTTTGAAATTTTTTTTAAAAGTGAAAAGTTGTTTGTGTGGAAGAAAACTTTTTATTTCTAGAAAATTCTTTTTTTATTTTTTAAAAATGAAAAATATTGAATGTTTAGATACGAAAATTTAGGAAAGTTTATTTTTTTTGAAATGAAAAATTTTTTATTTTCTAAATTTAAAAAGACGAAGGGTATGTTTTGATGAATCCTCACTTGACAACGGCAGGAACTTTCGTAGCAACATGCAAGAGTACGTGAGACGACCGAGTCTTATATAAAAAAGTTTTTCTTTTTCCTTTTGGTAAACAAGTGCGTGTATTTGGTGGAAAACAAACATGATGTTGGCGTTTGCCAATATAACACGCTGTGACCAATAACCTGATCCACATGCGTCAGAAGCCCCACGACATCATTTTTTATTTTTTTTTCCACAAATGGTTATTTAATAGAATATGAGGACGCCTGCCATGCAGAAAGCCCATCATTATTTATACAAGTAAGTGGTTATTTTTTTAATTCATAGTTATCATTCTAAGTCTATTTATATTAAAAAAAATCTTAATTTTTAAAATACGAAACAAAGTGGAAAATGTAAAACTGAAGTCTTCTGTGACTTTCGTCTTAATTTCTCTCAAACCTCTTGGCAGCTGCGACGGCCACCTTATCTGCCTTTAAAGAGCCCCTTTTTTCCAATCCACATCTCGCTTGAGTTCATCTTTATCCACCACTCTTTCCCATTAGGCCAGAGTCAAAAATTCACAGACACACACACGCACGCAAATATCCCCTCAACGATAATGGATTCAACATGTCTTAATCGTATCTGATAATTAAGTATTTTATTATCTTTAAAAAAATGCTCCAATTTTGGCCATTGCTTTCGAGAGTCAATGCTTTCGAGGGTCCAATCTTGTTCTTGTGTTTAGTTTTTTCTTATAACAATGTTTGCTCTGCCATTCGCAACCAGATTCTCCAAACTCCTCTTCAACATTAACAAGGAAAAACTCTCTCTCTCCTGTCGTCCCATTTTCTCTTTTCACCCTCCGATGGAAACTCGGTCCGAATCCACGCCAAGCCGCCACCAAAACGTCGTCGTCTTGAGGCACGGCGACCGCCTTGACAACGTGGACGACAAGTGGGTAGACCAAGCCTCCCGGCCCTGGGACCCCCCTCTGCACGAGTCGGGCGTGGACCGGGCGATCCGAACGGGTCGGGCGCTCGGAAACGACGCCGGGTTCCCCCTCCACCGGATCCTCGTCTCCCCGTTCCTCCGGTGCGTCCAGACAGCCGTCGCCGTGATCTCAGGCCTCCTCGCCGGTGCGGAACCCGAAGCTTCTGGAATCAAGGTCTCGATCGAGTTCGGACTTTCCGAGATGCTCAACAACGTTGCCATTCGTCCGAAGGTTGCTCCGAATAATTGGGAACTCGGATTCAATGTCGCGGAGCTCGAGGCTCTGTTACCTTCTGGAACTGTGGATCGCTCGGTTGAACCGGTTTACAAAGAGGTAAAAAAGTCGTGATTGATAAAGGTCTCTTTTTTATCAATTTTGCCCTAATTTTTGGAAATTTGCAGTTGCCGGAGAGGCCAGAGAAAGCGGAAGAAGCGAGGAGTAGATACGCTCAAGTATTCAAAGCTCTCGCGGACAAGTACCCCAACGAAAATCTACTTCTTGTCACTCATGGTAATACTTCAAAAACTTCAATTTTTATTATTTTTTAAAAGATTTTTTCGATTAAGTTCATGAAATTTCAACTTTTTCTTTTTCCTGGCTATGTTTTTATGGTTTCTGAAATGGTGATTAGGTGAGGGAGTTGGAGTTGTAGTGACGGAATTCATGAAGGAGAAGAAGGTTGAAGTTTATGGCATTGACTATTGTGCATATGTAACGTTGGAAAGGCCAGTGTTTAGTGGAGAAGAATCTTGTACTTGTTTTGGAGAATTTAAGGTTCAAACACATCAAGGAATTATGTTGATGAACCGCTCCGAGTGACTCATGATTGTTTCCAACTTCTAAATTCGGAAAAAAGTAATAAAATATTGATCCGGCTATTTTTTTTATGCTCCATTTGTCACTTGGGTTCGTTTGGTGAACGCATTGCATTTGCATTGCGTTTGAATGCAATACATTGAATGCAATTTGTATTTGGAGGAAAAGTATCAGTATTGCATTTGAATACAATGTGTGTTTGGGGGAAAAGCATTTAAATTGTATTTTAATAATAAATATGTGATGTGATGGGTAAAAATAGAGAGAAAAAAAGGAGGGAGAGGGAATATATGATGTAATTAATAAAAGTAATAGAAAAAGTGAAATAATAAATAGTGATTGTGTTAGATTTAAAATGTGATGTGATTGGTATTTGAATGAAATGCTTTTGTATTTGGGGGAAAATTGCATTGCATTTAAATGCAATGTCAAAAAAATGCTTTCACCAAACATGTACTTAATATCCACAAGTTTCCAAATTGTTGTAATGTTACTCTGTTTATTTCATCGCAAGTCGTCTTTAATCTTTTCAGTGGGGGAAAAAATGTCGTTTTCTAGTGTCTGTAATTATCCAAATTGACCTGAGCTCTGGAACAAAATGTCAAGTTTTTATTTTTTATTTTTTGGCGACTCATTAGCTAGTTGCAAGGACGAACCATACACAAGACAAACATAAGTCGTCCCATGATGAAGTTTGAAAAGACAGCATTGTAACGGCTGGTTAGTCATGGTTCTTCCAGGCTAGGAAGCGGGTCGATCTGGTAACTTGTCAACCGAAAAGTGGTCTTAGAAACTGTTAGGAGTCGTCAATCTTTGGTTTTGCATCGGTTCTGCAACTTCCCACTGGTTCAATAAATGGTGGTAACCCAAAGGGAAGTTCTGCTCCATTTCCAAGTTTTGCACTCTCTAGAGTAGAGATCCAAACATATCAGAGGGTAGGCCACTGAGCTTGGCCAAAAGTTTGCCTTTTTTGATGGAAAAGTGAGGTCTGGTTGGGATCGTTGAGTCTGAGGACTAGGATTAAAGGTTGTGAGTCAATGCATGGATTCTTCTAGGTGTGGTTGAACAATGGTTGACCAAGATCTTGCGCAAAATTAAGAAGTTTTGGGTTGACAAGATGTGGCAGTGGCACCATTTTGATCTCAAAGCTCTCATTGAACGATGATCCACACGACAGTACCTTTGATGTTGATTCCCTTCTGATAAAGAAGAGAAAATTCGACCCCAAAAATAGAAAAACAGAGATAACCGATAATAAGAAACGAAACCGCAAAGATGAAAGTAGATTTCATTTTCAGTTTTGACAGTAGCCCCATTTCCAAATTTTCATGTTCATATTGATTTTGCGTCTTTTAGCGTCGTTTCTTCTCATAATCTTTTGCAAGAGAGTATTTTTACATTCTCGTTTATATGTATATAGCATTTCTGGGCAAACGACAGGGTAAAACATCCTTAGAGCTTTGGATCATCGACGACTCAGCCCCAGTTCCTGGTAACAATTAACATAATTGATATCCGGTGTTTCTGCACCAAAATAATATTATAAAGATTTTGGAATCTGGGGCAATCATAATGTGGAAGAAAAAATAAATTCCCCCATTTTGTTAATGGATAAAGTGTAAGGACAACTGTACTGGTACAAAAGGAAAAGGATATGTAATTAAAAACCGAGCGACACAGAGCAACCATTTTCTCATGATCAGGAGTTCCAAAAATCTATAGTACTGTTACATCAATCTTCAGACAAATGCACACATTTTTTTAATGAAAGAGAGAGAGAGAGAAAGAAGATATTTTATTCATCTCTTGCTCTGGGGCGAATCCCCAAACTAGCCCTTATATCTGCACCAACTTCCATCATGTCCTCCACCTAACAGAGATATGCACGTTGGATTAGAATATTTGAAATTAAACTAAATTAATTATTTTATTACAGTTTAGTAACTTAAACTTATATTGATCTTTAAGTTTAGTTTAACTTTATATTAAAACAGTGAAAGTAAGATTAAAAGTTATTAAAATAGATTATGTCAAGTTAAATTGTTCTCAAATGACCAATGTCACTTAATTTTGATGCTAAAGAGCCGTTTGGATAACGCATTACATTTGAATGTAATATATTAAATGTCATATGTACTTGCAATTAAATATAATATTTGTTTAGATGAAAAATATTTGAATTATATTATATGTGATATGATTAATAAAAGTAGAGAGAAAAAAACAGATAGAGAAAGAGAGTATATGATATGATTAGTAAAAGTAATAAAAAAAGTGAAATGATAAATAGTAATTATATTATATTTAAATTGTGATGTGATCGATATTTTTACATTTGAATAAAAATTATATTATTTTTAAATATAATACGAATGCAATATAATAAACAAACATATCCTAAATCAAGGTAAGTTTGTAAACCAAATGGACGTCAAGAAAGAGATTTCTTTAATCTGACATGAAAAAGATATCTATCACTATGAGTGCGTTTGGACAACATTTTTTGGCGTTATAAAAATCAATTTTATACTAATCGTAAAGTTTTAAATTCAAACACAATCATTTTCAACAGTACTACAAAAACAATTATTGTTCAAAAGTTTTTTAAAACAATCATATCAACTTTTCAACCTTAACTATTTATCTCTACTTTTATCAATCACATCAATTTTTCAACTTTGAAATATTTTTCATCCATACACACATTTTATTTAAATACAAAACAAATACTTTTCAACTAAATACACCACTAAAAAAAATTGTATTTAAATATAATTAAAACTCAACGTGTTTACCAAAAACTTAGTACTCTATATTAAACTGATATACTATCCTAATCTTTATCGCGATTTTGACCAGATTTATTATTGAAAACAGAAAGCTCCAATTAAGAATATGATAATACAATTTCAAAATTGAGCATCTTCATACACAAACAGTTAATAACAAAGAAATGATTTAAACGGGCATTGCTTTTATTAACCAATACAGAAGCTTCCAAGCTAACTAAAACCCACAAAACTTAAGTCACTAAAGTAAAAGAATCGCATAAAAAGCTACGGGATTGGGGGTAAAGGACTCAAGACCAAACTTTCAAATTGAATTGCCTCAAAATGAGTGAGAAAATTTCAAATACAGGAATTTAATTCTAGGTTCATAAAAACTAAACTAGTGAACAAGAACAAAGTCTATGAAATCCCAATTATGCAATTTTCCTAAATTTTCTAGAGAGAGAAAGAGAAAAAGAAACAAAATTAAAAAAACATGCGATCTAGTGAGAGAGATAGAGAGAGAGGGAGAGAGGGACCTTGTGGATGCCGGAGGCATGGAGGGCGGCGAAGGAGGCGGAGGCGGTGGCGCCGACGAAGAGGGAGGCGACGGCGAAGGCCTTGAGGGGCATGAGGTTGGAGTGTCCGGCGTAGCCTTTTCTAAAGGAGGCTACGCCCCACCCCAACTGGACCACGCTGGCTGCTGCCCACGTCCTCCAGTGGGTCCCACTCTCCGTAGCATCAACTTCTTCTGGTCGGGAGTCCTCCTCCGCCATCTCCGCCGCCGACTCGGTCTCAGATTCATTCACTCTCTCACTCACTCTCTGCTTTTGTTTTCGATCTCCCTCTCTCTTCGCTAATGCTTGGACTTTGCTTCCAACATCCCTGGCGTCCCTTGCTGCTTGGGGTAAGGTGGACTTTGAATATATTGGGCCTATCTCTTCCGTTCGGCCTTTTTCCAGGGCCCAAAAATGAGATTTGTGCTGATGGTGAACATTGAGGGGGTTTTTTTTTAGAATTTTCAACCCATCCAATCAAGTTTGGATGGGTTAATTTCAAATTTAATCTATCTAATTAACTCAAAATTTAAAATCAACACACTCAATTAAATTTTGAGTGGATTAATCGGGTTGAACATAATTAAAAAATAAAAAAATAAAAAAATAAATATGACTAATCCTTCAACCTAAAATAAGAAATATATGAAAAGAAAGACAATTTTCAACATAATATTAGTGTTATAAAACTCTAAAATTATCTTATAAGTTATAAATTGATATAAAAATAAAATATATGAAAAACAAGTTTAAATATAAAAGTTGTAAACTAACAAACAAATAATAATAAAATTTCATACAATATAAAATTTAACTAGTTGTCAAGTAATTAATGTAAAATATAAGACAAATACTATATATTATGAGGTATAAAATATATTTATTTTTACATATTAATAGATTTGGTAGATTTCGATTAAGTTGGGTTTAAAAAAACTCAATCAAAACCCACCCAATTAATAGTCGGGTTGGGTGGGTTGAGTTGATCTCTTGATCAAATTCGGATTATAATGATTTAGGTTAGGTGAGTTTGTCAGGTTTTTCAAGTTATTGGGTTTTTTGTTCACCCCTAATTTGTGCTCCATATTGTACAAGGCAGCTTCTTTTCTTTCTTATTATTATTATTATTATTATTATTTATAGAGAATGAAACAAGTGGCAATTTTTAGAGGATAATTAAATTAAATAACAGGTTTTAAATTATTTAAAATAAATATTAAATATCTCAAATAAATAAGTTATTTATATTAGATTTATTAGATATATATGATTTATTTATATCTTATAAATATAATATTTATTTAATAAAATTTTTATTTACATAATAAAATTTATCATTTACTATAATATTTTAATAACCTATTGTTTATTTTAATTATTCTTTGAAAACTATTATTTACTATCATTTTCCCTTTTTAATTTAAAATTATTTGAAGTAATATCAATGAAGTGGGAATATTCAATTTATTTACTTGATAAATTTTTCATTTTCTGCTCTAAATATTGTTATAAATTATTATTTGTTTTAGTTATATATTAACAAAGTGCTATCTACTTTTTTTCTTTCTTTTTTATTTAATCTTTCAAACAGCATACTACAAAGCACGTTCATATATATATATATATATATACACTTGGACAATTTTCTATAGATTAAACATTGAATTTTTTAATGTTTTTGTTGTTTTAATATGCTATCGTTCCTTGATGTTGTTGTCGTTTCAATGTAGTTGTTGTTCTTTTTCCTATAGGCTATCCGTAGTCCTGGGTGGAGGTTTTGGGGTTTTTGACGCTTTCATTAAATGTTGTCAATTGATTTTGTTGTCGTTTCAGAGTCATTGTCGTCCTTATGTTCCCATAGCTGTCTCTGTAGTCTTTTGGTTCCGCTTTCTGGTTCAGTTTGTTGTTTGTAATTCACCATCGTTTGAAGGTTCAAGTTGTTGTTTTTGTTGTCGTTTTAATCTTTTATTCCATGATTTTTTTTATGTATTTCTAAATTTTTGCTATTTTTAAAGTTATTATCGTTTAATTGTTTATATGGTTTCCTTTTTTTATTTTTTCCCCATTTTCCCTTTTTAAGATTTTTTTTTTCTTATTTTCTTATTTTTCTCGACGATATCCGTTTTTTGTTCCCGTCGTTTTCACGAAAATGTCGTTTCATTAGTTTCTTGTCGTTTCCTAAGCTATTGTCGTCTTCTGTCAATTTTGTTTTTATTTTATGTAAATGTAGTTTCCACACCTGTCCATCTTCACAGTTTGCCGTTCTTCGTATTCTGCTGTATCTTCTGCATCTGCTAATTTTTTCAACTAATTGGTCATAATCTTTTTTTTTAATTGTCAAAAACGTATATTTGTATATATTTGTATATATCTTGTCAAATATATACAAATATATATTTGTACATATATTTATATATTTTTTAATTATCAAAAACGTATATTTAATTGTCAAAAGCGTATATTTGTATATATCTTGTCGGCTTGTCCTTCTAAAATAAAGTGACAACAAGAGAGCAGTCTAGTTCTTCTGTTTATTTTGTCGTGTTTAATTATATTATATTCGTATTATATTTAAATATAATATAATTTTTATTTAAATATAAAAATATTATATTTAAATATTAATCAAATTCATTGTTTTACACAGTTTGTTAATCAATTTCACAATTAATTCATTGCTTCCCAGCAAATTCCTCACGATCTTCTTCTCAACAAGCAAATCGACATCTTCAATGTCGTCGATCGGTTGATCCAATAGAAGAACGTAGTAGCAAATGTAAGCCTCATATGGATATAGACACTGTTCTAGCGCCATAACGTTTCTTAGAAGACATTCCGTTTCATCTTGTACCTTAAATTCTGAAAGCTTCAGTTGTGCAGATATTAAACCTGGTATGCAGAACTACTTGAATCTCCCCGAAGCCATCTCTATTTCCGCTAAGCGAGGATTTTGGTATGGAATGAATTTCATTCCTGCCGAATCTAGTTTTGTCGCACTGTACAGATAGCTTATGTTGTTCTCTGATGGTAAAATTTTGTTTGGACAAAGAGCTTGCCTGACCAAATCTGTGAAATGCTTTACTCCGTTCACTTCTGATGCCTCACCATGTCGAGTATAAGAAAAGAATTCACTGGTGTGCTTCGAAAACGGATGAAAGCTTTCGTTTTTGTTGTGGTGTTGTCTTGACAAGAGAGGAACGATTTCTGGGTTCTTCTCATTTTCTGTATTGGAGTCCCCGGTGGCCTCAGAATGTGGTTGTGAGGCGGCAACAAAGTCTTATAGTTGCTTCAGAAAGGCATATGGAAGCTGATTTTCGAGCAAGATTATATAAATCTGTTTGGGACACAAATTTTTTTAGCATTGCATTTAAATGCAATGTAATTTTCCCCCAAATACAAAAACATTTCATTCAAATACCAATCACATCACATTTTAAATCAAACACAATCACTATTTATTATTTCACTTTTCTATTACTTTTATTAATTACATCATATATTCTCTCTCCCTCTTTTTTTTCTCTCTACTTTTATCCATCACATAACATATTTATTATTAAAATACAATTCAAATACTTTTCCCCCAAACACACATTGCATTCAAATGCAATGCTAATACTTTTCCTCCAAATACAAATTGCATTCAATATATTACATTCAAACGCAACGTAAATGCAATGCGTTCACCAAACGAACCCTAAGTCCTGCTCTATGTCTTTCCTCGGCCAGGGAGTTTTCAGTATGTAATCGTCTTCACGATTCTCGGAGTTCCTTACGAAGAGTTCAAGGATAAAGCAGGCATCTATCGGAACAATGTCAAGGAAGACCTACTTCCTAAACTCGACGGTACCTGCATAACTTTGCAATATTTCTTCGTGGTGACTGCGGATGAAGTGTTTGAGATCAACCGGCTTTTTCGCGGTACGTTTACTGAACTCTTCGAAATATCTTCTCTTGTGGTGTTCCATGGCGAGCAATTCTGTCTTGCCATGGTGAAAGGGCCCAATTGAAAGAAGTTGAGGAGTGTATGCCGCTTCGTTCACCCTTCGGAGCTTTCTAGGAACTCTTCGGATGCAAGACTTGGACCACAGCTCAAATTCCAGGTGTACCGGAAAGTCGATTATGACGGAATTATTGGATTTTTTTTTGTTCAGTTTCTGTAGGAGCAGCTGCAGCCGAGCCAGCTTCCTCTCCCGCCATATTTGCCAAAGCTTTGATGATCTTTTCCTAGTGAACATCAAGCAATAGTTAGAACCAATAGAACAAAAAATTAAATAGACCGTGAAAGAGTGTTCAAAGTTGAAAATCTTTACACAAATTGAAATAAATGACAAATAACGTACGCATTACTGGCTAAAAACATTGATAAAATACAGACCAAAAAAAAAAAAAAAAACAAACAAGAAGTGACCATCAGATAACCTTGAAGATTGTAGTTGTGGGATAAGATCAGAAATGGTTTAAAACCAAAGCATAATGAAACTTCTTCTCTTTTTCTATGTTCTTTTCTTCCCTCTCCCATTTTGTATAAACAATAACTGATTCCTATATACGTGACACCTAATTAGGCATGTCACTCTCCCTCTAAGATTAGATTAATCTATCACATTAATTTATCTCACATCACTAAATTACTAAATCAGTATGGTATTTATATAGTGTTTATATATATAAATTGGATATTCTTTTAATTTAACTAGCTTTTGTAGATGATATCTATCTAAACCTAGTAATTTTCATGACATGTGTAAGAGATGGTATTAGAAATTGAATTTGTCTCGTATCGTTGAGTTGTTGAGCTTACGCTATCAAATTTTGCCTTCTCTTGTAAACTATGGCGGCTTGTGACTCTCTCTCTCTCTCTTCAAGTGTTATCTAAGGTTAGAAATCTAAAATCCTATAGTTGAAGATTTCCCTTCTACTAGAACTCAAACAAATCAGTAGTTCTCACTCTCCTTGTCTGCTTCAAGGTAAATCGCTGAAATGCATGTGACATGAAAAACGAGAACATAACCGTCAAAAAAGACCAAATAAATTAAATTACACCCTTTCCAACTTTAATTCCATTGTTTGGCGTTTTGTTACATTTGATATTATGCGTAACTAGTTTGCAGGATAATTAGTTCTCTTTTTTGTTAAATCAACAATTTGGTTTAGCATTAATGATAAAATTTTCCAAATCACACATGTTAGTTTGAAAAATGGACAAATGAAGATTATTTCAATCATTGCGTAGAGTTCATCAAAAAGTTTCGTTTTGATCATCAAAACTGGTGCCCTGGACGTGGTGGATTAACAGAGAAATCCCGGAATTAAATCCTAAAAACAATTAACAATGTATTTAAAATTTGAAAGAGACAGAGAGATGAGAGAAGAAAATTCTATCTTTTGGCCGTATGTTAATGGCGACAAATCCTCAGTAACCAAATCAACTTATGGAAGGAAATTATCCAAGACTTTTGGCAAATACGTATTGATCGGTATACGTTTAGTCATAAAACGATAATAGTAATGTAAGAAATCAACTGCTAGTTGCCTTTCACTTTCCAGCAGACACTGATCAGTTGCTCTCTCTCTCTCTCTCTCTCTCTCTCTCGGTGAAACTTAGAATTAAGTGACTTCGAATTGTTCATTTAATGATACCAATATGGGAACCAACACTTTTCTGAAGCTATCATTTTAGTATTTTGAAAAAAAAAAAATCAAGGACAAAAGTGTCAAAGAAAATATATATATATATATTAGAAACCAAAATGGCGCAGGTTATATTTGAAGTTTATAACAGGTTTTTTTTTTTTAATATGATATATAAGATTATATATTTATAGGTAAATTTTTGGATTTTCAGGTAAATTCTAATATCTTTTTAGTAAATAACATATTTAAGACTAATTCTTAACAATGGATTTATGTACATACAATTTCGGGTTAGAGAGAAAGAAGTCGAGAAAGGAGGAGTTTGTTATTTTGGGGTTTTTTGAGGAATGACTTGAAAAATGAACAAAAATAGAATATTATCACATTTATATATATTGATTTCAAGATTTTAACACTTTTATAATATGAAATAAAAAAGTGATTTTAGGGTAAAAATTCGACTTAAAAAGGTAAAAATCCAAAAAGTATACGCTAAAGAGGCTATTTCCAATTCATCCTCAAAGTTGGGATCCAACCTGCTGGCATGACAATTGAAAGTGGTTCTTCTTTTCTTGTTCCCACCCAGTGGGACCCACCAATCCCACGACAACCGGCAATGTATGAACTCATCAACCATTTCAGAGGTCCAAACAAGTCAATCACATATTCTCATAAGTGCACATGCATAAAAATAATTGTAGATAGAAGACATTCAACGAGACGTGAATATATCCATTGTTCTTTGCATTAGCTCTGGACATGAAAATGGAAGCAACACAAGAGAATCTATATCAATTGTAGACAGAAGACATCGTTAATTAAGGTGAAGTAATAAGGGAGAGATTCATTCATAAATGACTGAAATTTTCTATCCATAATTGGTAGCAATGTCACCCCCAGATATTATAACAAAAATAAAACTAACTAATCAATTATAATAAATCCGAAAATAGTAGATAAATCATGCATGTAAACTGGAGATAAATTAAAGATGGCAAAAATATTAATTAATCTGGATAATAACGAAAATGTCCCCCAATAATTATTAACTAGTACAACAATAATTCTCAATTTTCCCACTTGCTTGGGATAAAAATCATAGGCTCCATTTGGTATCGCAGTTTGAATAGAATTCAAACCTTTCTACTTCAGTTCTTTCTCTTACAGAATTTTGAATTTCTATTTAAACTTATATATCTCAAACGGACTCATAATTCTTCAGACGGTGGTTGACTTTGATGTGACGACACTACCATTTTTCTCAGAATGAAACCTCTTACATCGAAGATGCTTCTTGTCCACGACCAAGTTGACCTGAATAGCTCCTGCCATGACTGCTGCGGGAATGCACGACCACTTGAATATCACTTTCCCAAACAGCGGTTGCCCGTCCTTGCCATCTGGATCAGCCCAACCATGCAAGTCCACAGTCTCCACACATTTTCCGTGTTTTCTGCATTTCTCTTTTTTTTTTTGGTTAAAAAACCCAAAAAAAAAAAAACAAGAATTATTGCTCGGAGTAATATGGTTATGCATTAATTTTGTAGTGGAATGCTAGAATAGTCTTACCATTTCATATATGGAAAGTGTATGACCATGTAACGCACAAATTACATATGGTGGGTAAATGTAATATGACTTATAATTTAAAAAAAAATTTGATTTAAACTCTAACGATACAATTCCACTAATAAACAGCTAGAGGCCGGGTCCAACTCAATTAATTAAAAAAAAAATTGTGCACTTAGGCTTAAAAGTGCATATGGACCTATGCTTTTTTTTCATTTTTCTTCTATTTTCATAATCAAAAATATATACTTTTTAAAAAAAGGACCAAAAGAGATATACATTTATACTACAAAAAATTGATGTTGAAACTAAATTTACCCAATGACAATACTTAGAAATGTCCAATCTACATAGAGAGATAATTGTATGTTATTATATATATATAGAACCAGTTGCAACATATATCTTCAACATACATAAACGAAAAGCTTAATAGAGATGGGAGAGATGGTTACCGGTTGAAGAAGTCTTTAATTTGGCGCTTAGAGAGGGCATAACCATTCGAAAATGTGAGAAATAAACACCTATCATCCTCAGAAGCCCCGTCGACCTTAGGGTCCCATGCCTTGGCATTAGGGTTGAGTTTCTTCTTTCTATGATTACCGATGGCATGAACCACCAATCCCATTCCCTCGCTAACCGGCGGCGCCATATTCTTAACCTGGACGGTCCTAGCACTCACACTAGCAACGGCAGTGTTCTTGGAAGGAGAAGAAGATTGCTCCTTGAATTGATCCATTAAGAGAGTGTTTCAACGGAGGGGGGGGAAAAATGAAGAGAAAATATGTCTGCGACTGTGATGGGTAAAAGGGACTAAATGGGGGCGGGTTTTTATAGAGCAAGGTTTTAATTTCTTAACAAATGTGGCTGTTTGGTGTACTCATGTATGGAAATGAAATCTCTTTTGGAGGAAAAGCCATGGTGGTCTCCATTCCTTTTGTTGCATTTGAATGGCGTCTTTTTGACACAAAATAATTCTTAAAAATTCAATAATCCAATTATGCTAATGAACTTGTGTTCCCTCAAAAGAAATATATATGTGCTAAATTGTGTTACAAAGATTTAGAACAAATTACATTTATATCTCTTCATGGTTCACACTAGTACTTCGCTAGAGTTTTTTGTCGATCAAATTGAACCGACAATATCACATATTAAGAATACTAATTCAGCAAAAAAAACATATTAAGAATACTAAATTTTACCTGAAAGAATACTAAATTTTGCCGTTCAATATTGTGTAGTCGGTACTAATTGTGACACAATTGGCAAGGTCAGAACTGTATGCTAAATTATATATAATAAATGTAAAACATATTTTGTGTTTTTGACTGAATACATATATGGTAGTGCTTGCTAGTAACGCTCGACCCTTTTCTTTTTTTTTTTTTTTTTTTTTCCTTTTTGTTTTCCGTAACAAATAATTTCTTTAGAGTTATATTATTTCCTTTTCTTTTGTGATTTCTGAGAGAGCTAGCTTGGAATGTTGTCATATTGGCCAATAAATATATACACAAACACATTAAATTATCTCCTACGCTTGAATTTGCTAGCCGGATCTCCTCAGATACCATCGACCGGAGATATTACCTCCATCGATCTTCCAGAAAGATGAAAATATCATGATATTTCGCGATATTTCATGTGAAATTTTGTATTTAGGCTACCCAATAAAAAAAAGGATAGAAAATGATATCTATCAAAATATCGCGAAATATTCCATGAAATATCGCAAAATATTGATATCGATTGTGATCAATTATAAAAAATATCATAATAATTTCACAAAATATTGGAATGGGCTCCAATTTGAGTTTTTGTGTGCCTTTTTTTTTCCTTTCGTATTCGAATAAGTGTATCTGTTTTTATATAATTAATAAAAAAATATCCTCATACCATCAAGGTTTCTTTACTTATAAAATTAACTTAAATATTTTTAGTATCTAAAAGTCAACAATTCAATACAACTTACTCATCATAATTAAAAATTTTAAGTATTACAAATATTGTGTGAATAGTAAAAAATGATTGTGAAGTGGAGAAAAATAAAACAAAAAGTCTTCAAAACTGGGTTTGGATAAGACCCCCAAACACCGTCTTAAATTAAGAGAATCGTATTGTTGAACCATTGAATTGGTTCAACCTCATGGTTGAAATATAAAAAGCATTCCTTGTTCTGTATAAGTAACAGATAGAAATAATAGAAAAAAAGCATTCCTTTTTTTAAAGAACAAGAGAAAATAAGAAAAGACTGATAAATTATTTAGGTAAGAAAAATGGGAAAGAGAAAGTAATGAGATATTCTTTCTTTTCCGATGTTTAAAAATCTTTTAATAATCTCTTTAATTTAGAGGATATCAAAATTCGGGTGTTTTAAAGGATTTAAAGTCACTCCCAATCTCTTTATTTGTTCTTTCTTGCCAATCGATCATATATATCAAAATCCTTTCACTACTCTTTTCTTTCTTCCCTTTTTTCTCTTATCAACAACACTCTTAGGCTATGTTTGGTAGGAGAAAAAGTGAAAGGAAATTAAGGGGTAGATTGATTATAACAATTATGGTTGTTTGATAGGAGGGAAGGGATGGAGGAAAGAATTAGAGAAAGAACTTCTAATTTCTCAAAATACCACAATTTTTGGAGGGAATATAGACTAAAATTACAATAGTATCATTATTAATTACAAAGATTCTTCTAGAATTATAAGAAGATAAAAGGCAAATTAATGGAGAATAAAATTGTTATTTTATAAATAAAATCTATTCTTTTTTTCCCTTACATCTTTATATTATATAAGAGAGATGATTTTTGTTTTCTTTACCTCTTATCATACCAAGCATCATGAATAAGAGAACCTTTCTTTCCTTTCTCATCTATCTCACCTAGGTGATGTACCATTCATTCCTTTCACTTTTCGCTCGTTCCTATCAAACATAGTCTTAAGTTGTAACTATATCTTCGACCAAAAATACTATCTAAAAAATATTGGGTGCAAGTTCCCATCTTCGTTGAAAAATGTGGGGATAGAAATTTCAAGGGGAAAAAAATTTGAGGATGAAGATCAGAATAGGGGAGAGGGGAATACAAGGCTTTCAAAACGGCGTATAAATGGCTTTGTCATGACTCCAAAGTCAATATATAAAACATGATAAAAGTCCTTGTGGATTCAATTTGTATATATCATTATTTAAATCTCATTGTGTATCTTTCTAATATTATCATAAAACGTGTTTAATTAACGTAGCATTTTAATATATAGAACAAGTGAAAATGATTGAAGTAACACTGCGGTGCATAGTAAATTAACAACTTGTATGTATATTTTGTGTTCATAATAAATAAAACCCATTTTATCCCCAAAAAAAAAAACAATGGTTTATCTAAATGTTATAAGTTGTTGCATAGTTTGAACTTTAGTATCGGATTTAATAACATTGTTTTTATCAAAGTATTACTGGGTTCACGCAAAGTTTATTTTTTATTTTTATTTTTATTTTTTCTGTATGTTGTTTATAAACAATATATTTATCCTTTCAAAGTTGAGTTATTTGAATTAGTCTATGATTAGTTAAAGGACCTATAGATTTGTTTTATATTTTTAAATAATGTCCTTATCTAAATACAAATACATATAAATTTATCTTATATTCTTACATAATGTCCTTTTCTAAATACAAATACAATTACATTTGATCATTTGAGTTTTTTGTCTAAATTTTTCCTTGTCCAAATACAAATACGAATACTGTAATTAGTTTGAGGTTTTTTCTAAATTTATCAAATTATAGCTTTGACACATACAGATTGAACAATAATCAATTTAAATACAATTACATTCTTATAATCCTAATTTATTCTAAATAAAATAATGTGATAGCATTTAAATTAATTACAAATTTACAATGATTAAAATTAAATACACAAAACACTAATTATAATTGTATTAAAAATGGATACATGGGAAGAATACAATTCCATTAAATAATTAGTACACAAAATCAAAGCTAAATTTAATTTCCCCTTTGTTGTAGCATTCTTATCCCTTTACACATGAACAAATAGATCAAACTTTTCCAACAATCAAAATTAAGTATTTGTTATGTACATGATAATCATGTTATGAATAAAAAATAAAAACAAAAAAATCAAAATTATATGTACAATAGTTAAAAAAAAGATTAAAAAAAATATATGATCCTAATGCAAATAAAAAATATAATCCAATATAGTTTAAGTTATAAAACCAAGGAAAAAAAAAGATTATAATCACAAAATTAAATTATGAAAATAGCAATACTTGGCTTAAAATATATGCTTGTCCAAAAACTACCGAGTGAACAGAAAAATAAAATGACAAAAAGGAATAATAAGAGAAAAATAAAACAAAAAAGGGCAAAGTAGACGAGGCAACAACAGAGCCGGGAAAAAAAAAAAAAAAACTTTTTAATAACAATGACAAAGAAATGGAGGCAAGAAAAGAGCAAGAGAAAAGGAACTTGCACTAAATATACATTCGAGAATAGAATAAGAAGAAGCCTAAAGTTTTCAACTTAGACAACCAAAAATCCAAATGACTAAAGTAAAATATATGTATGTCCAAGAGCTATCAAGTGAATAGAAAAATAAAATGTCAAGAAAAAAAAAAGGATAAAGTAGACCTGAAGCAACAACATTACCCAAAAAAAAAATCTTACACTTTTTTGTAACGATGACAAAGAATCTAGATGCAAGAAAATAGTAGGAGAAAATATACAATCAAGAATTGGATAAGGAAGAGTCTAAAGTTTTTAACTTAAATGATCAAAAATCCAAAGTGAAGAAGAGGAAATAAAAAAAGACAGCTAGGAAGAAAAAAAAATTTTAAGTGTAGGGGAAGACAATCAAGTTAAGATCCAAACATAAATATATAATTCTTCTCCTAAACAAACATTAAAAAAAAAAAAAAAGCTAGCACAGAAAGCTAAACTCAAGATTTTTCATAAATTAAAATAGAAGAAAAAAAGAGAAATATAAATCAATCGGCCTTGTTTCGCTCAAAATAAAAGAAGGTATATGGTATTTGTTGACATTTAAAAAAATGAAATTAAAAATTAAAAATTAAAAATTAAAAAATCTACAATAAAAAAAAGAGAGAGAAACCAAAATCAATTAGTCAAGAAGAAAAACAACATATAAATGAAAGAAAAAGAAAGATCGGCCATGAAATAAAACAACAAAAGATAGAACTATCCATAAACTACTAATGCTCTAATCAAATTCTTACAAAAATCCATATCAGAATCAAATAGATCCATATACAACTATAACAATACACAGAATTAACATATAAACTGCCACATAAACCTGATTTGAAATCTCCTTATTTTAAACCAAGAACCAATTGGGATTAGGTAAATATTACCGAGCTCAAAGACACAATTCTTACAAATAAAAACCATCAAATTCAACTGACATAAAATCAAATCAGACAGTGAGATGAAAGTAAAATATACCTATTGAGCTAATTGAGGGAACGAATCGAGCAGTTTGACTAACATGATGATGGCGGAGCCATTGTAGTACCTCCAAAGCAACAAATCTCGCTTCTCTTCAGGGTTGTGTAGTGTTTGTTGACATTTAAAGAAAAATAAAATAAAAAATAAAAAATTTACACTAACAAAAAAAAAAAGGAGAAACCAAAATTTATTAAAAGAAAAACAACACATTAATGAAAGAAAAAAAAAAGATCGGCCACTGAATAAAGCAACAAAAGGTGGAACTACCTATCAAATACTAATGCTCTAATCAAATTCTTGCAATAATTTATATCAGAAACAAACAAATCCATATACAATCATAACAATATACAGAATCAAACATATAAACTGCCACATAAACCCGATTTGAAATCTCTTCAATGCAAACCAAGAACCAATTGGGATTAGGTAAATATAACCAAGCTCGCAGACAATTTTTAGAGATAAAAACCGTCAAATTCAAATGACATAAAATCAAACCATACATTAAGAGGAAAGCAAAATATATCTGCAAGGCTAATTGAGGGATCGGATTGAGTACGTAGTTTGAGCAACTTGTTAACATATCAATAACATTTATATATCAATTCTTCACTTGTTTCTTCTCCAAAATTACCAGATTATGCAAAAAAAAAATCAATTTTTTCCATTGTACTCAGATTCAATAATAAGAGTTCCATTACAAATAATGGATTTAAAAAATTAATAATAAATTTACCTCTACCTTAAGCAGAGTTTTCACATTTTCAACCTAGCATCCCAAAAAAAAGTATATATAAAAAAAAAACAATTAACATAACATAAAATAAATTTCATTCAAAAATTTCAAATTTTTAGCACAAAAAAGGGAAAAAAATTCATATATAAGGAAAATCAATATATCCAGTTCAAATTTAAATTAAAAACCTGTTAATGAAATGGAAAATCCAATGTCAAACTAAAAGTTTGAAACTTTGTCATGGATTAAAGAGAGAAAGAAAGAAATTATAAGGAAAAAATAGAATTACAGTTTCATAAGGATCGACATCCAAGTTAATGATCTACTCATCATGAAGGTTCAGAACAAGCAAGCCGACAAGTCTGGCAAGCTCTTCCTCTTGAGTATCTCGTTTGATTTTTTGATGATAAAATGGAGGATGTTGTGGTATCAAACGAGAGCATCGAGAGAGGACGACAGCAACGGCGAAGGAAGAGAGTGAGAATCAACGTTGGGTTCGCAATTGAGGCCATGATTTGGGGATTTGTTGAAGGTGAAGATGAAGGAGGGGGAGAGGCTTTGGGAGGGCTTAGAAGAGTGGCCATAAAGAGATGTCCTAGGGTTTTGTCATTAAATGACCAAAAAATCCCAAGTCAAGAAGAAAGACAGAAAAAAAAAAAGGTCAAACAGGAAAAAACGCGCTTACACAATAAAATAAGTAGAAAACCGATGCCAAAACCAAAGCTCCTTAACAATTAAAAGGACAACCTCCTCAAAGCATCCTTGGCATCAAGGAAAACACACTATACAAGGAACATTGTTTTTGATCCCAACTTTAATAAATATATCATAATATTTATCTATTACACAGTTAAAAGTGCTAATAAGTTTCCGCAGCGAAGATTTGGCCCTTTTTTCCTGTGCTTGAAACAGGTTTCTGTCTTTAGTTTTTTGGCTTTTTTCCCATGTATTTTCAGCATACTCGCTACCGGCAGCTAACAATTTTGACAACGATTGCTTCTCTCTCTCTCTCTCACGAAGGATGTAGAAGTGATTTTTAATTAGTCGTTTCACTGCTTAAAGAAAGAAGCTAGGTCCCACATCTTAATAGTGATTTCATTTGTTTTCATTAAGAAATCATTTAAGAGGTAAATAGCACGTTACGTTATATTAAGGGGACATTTGGTAAAAAATTTCATTTTAACTTCACTCAAATACAATACAATTTTACACCAAACACAAATTTTACAACAGTGTTACGAAAACAATTACTATTCAAAACATTTTTAAAACAATCATATCAACTTTTTAACTTTACTATTTATCTCTATTTTTACCAATCACATCAACTTTTCAACTCTAAAATACTTTTCATCCCAACACACATTTAATTCAAATACAAAACAAATACTTTTCAACCAAATACAACATTTAAAAAACAAATTTCATTCAAATACAATCAAAATGCAATGCGTTTACCAAACGCACCCTAACATCATATTCAAATATAATATATTAAATATAATATAAATTTAAATAAAAAATATTAATATTATATTTAAATCTAATTTTTATTTAGATAAACAAATATTTAAATTATATTTAAATATTAAATATATAATGTGATTGATAAAAATAAAAATAATAAGTATATATAATATAATTAATAAAAGTAGTAAAAAAATAAAATGATAAATAATAATTATATTAGATTTAAATTATAATATGATTAATATTTGAATATAATACTTTTATATTTGAATGAAAATTATATTATATTTGAATGTAATACAAATACAATACGATAATCCAACGAGGCCTGAATTTTCTTTCATTAAAATAGTCTTTAGGATTTATTTATTCAAAGATTTAGATATAATTTCACAATAATTTTTATAGAATATAATTTTTACATATGAATATGAAAGGTATTTTTATGAAATTAGATAAATAATTAATATTAAATTAGAAAAGATATTATAATACTAAATATAATAAAAGTATTTGTTAAAACTTGAAATACAATATAAAATTGGTGAAGCATAAAATGATAGATAACATTTTATAATGTTTTATAATATCACCTCAGTTCAATTATTTTCTAAATTTTAAACATATTTCCAAATAAATATAAAAGGGGTCTCATAAAATATTTTAGAGTGTGTTTGGTACACACATTTGGAGTGCATTGCATTTAAATACAATGTAATTTTCTCCCAAATACAAAAACATTTCATTCAAATACCAATCACATCACATTTTAAATCCAATACAATCACTATTTATTATTTCACCTTTTCTATTACTTTTATTAATTATATCATATATTCTCTTTCTCTCTCTTTTTTTCCTCTCTACTTTTACCCATCACATCACATATTTATTATCAAAATACAACTTAAATACTTTTCATCCAAACATACATTGCATTCAAATGTAATGCTAATACTTTTTCTTCAAATACAAATTACATTCAATGCATTACATTCAAACACAATGCAAATGCAATACGTTAACCAAACGAACCATTAGTTTATGTTATACAGTACAATTGCTTCATATCATTTTGCATGCGTGACGCGTGGTTTTAACCAGTCATAAGAGAGACAAAACAAAAAAAGGAAAACAAATAATAAAACAAGAGTGGAGTCCATTTCTTATCTAGCTACTTCAGATAAACAAGTAAGCCAAGACATCGACGACCTTCTAGATGATAGATATCCTTAGACTTTGCGTTCCATTAATTTTTCTCCTCACTTGATCACATGGAGTGCCTCCTTGAATTTTGCAAACCTCATCGCAAGATGTCAATTTTTCACTCCAACTACTTACGAAAGAAAAAAAAAAATTCCACGGACAGTATTATTTTTCAACACTAATTAATTTGTCGGAATATTCATTAATTACAAGGCCAAAATACAACTCAATCTCTCTCTCTCTCTCTATATATATAAATATATACACACACTATATGTGTGTGTATATATATATATAGTATATGTAGTTCTCAACTGTGTCCTTGAGTAATCAACAACAATGGATGAATCTAAACCCCCTCACATAGCAATTCTACCAGGTCCAGGGATAGGTCATCTCATCCCACTATTAGAATTCGCAAAACGACTCATTTCCCTTCACAACTTCCACGTCACTTGTATCATTCCCACCATCGGCCCACCCTCCGCCGCACTGCAACAAGTCCTCAACGACCATAACCTCCCAAACGACAACAAACTCGACGTCGTTTATCTCCCTCCAGTGACCTTCCACGGCGGCTCGGACTTGAAGGCCGAAACCCAGGTCTTCCTCGCCGTCACACGCTCTCTCTCTCCTCTACGCGAGGTGTTGAAGTCGTTAAAATTGGCCGTCGGTTCTAATCTGGTCGGTTTGGTCGTTGACGGTTTTGGAACCGACGCCTTCGATGTCTCCGAGGAGCTAAACCTCTCCTCGTACGTCTTCTTCACGTCCTCCGCCATGGCTTTGTTGTTCAGCTTCGATTTGCCTCGTCTGGACAAAAGGGTCTCCGGGGAGTATAGAGACATGGCTGAACCGGTGCGGCTCCCCGGGTGCGTCCCGGTCAGAGGTGTAGATTTGATGGACCCAGTTCAAGACCGGTCCAACTTGGTCTACAAGCTGATGCTTCACCATTCGAACCGGTTTCGCTTGGCTGATGGGGTTATTCTCAACAGCTTTTTGGAGTTGGAACCAGGAGCTATACATGCTTTGACGAGAAAAGATCATGAAGAAGATGGTAAACCGCCAGTTTACCCGGTCGGACCGCTTATAAGAACCCGAACCGGTTCGGATGGACCAAAAACGGATTTTGAGTGTTTGAAGTGGCTCGATGGACAACCCAGTGGTTCGGTCTTGTTCGTCTCTTTTGGAAGTGGTGGAACTTTGTCGTTTCGCCAAGTGAACGAGCTAGCTTTGGGGTTGGAATTGAGCGGGCAAAGATTTTTATGGGTCGTACGAACCCCAAACGACAATGCATCAAATGGTTCATATATAAGTCACCAACACGACAGCAACCCTTATGCGTTTTTGCCGGATGGGTTTCTTCGGAGAACCAAAAATCGTGGCTTGGTGGTGTCGTCTTGGGCTCCACAGGCCCAAATCCTTGCCCATATCTCAACTGGCGGGTTCTTGACCCATTGTGGGTGGAACTCGACCCTAGAGAGTGTCGTTCATGGGGTGCCTCTCGTCGCTTGGCCTCTCTATGCGGAGCAGAAGATGAATGTCGTTTTGTTGACGGAATCTGCCAAGGTGGCGCTTAGACCGAAAGTCAACGCCGAAAATGGGCTGGTGGGCCATGGAGAAATAGCCCAAGTTGTTAAGAGTATGATGGAAGGAGAAGAAGGGAAGAGGATTAGGGAGCGTATGAAGGATCTAAAGAGTGCCGCTGAGAATGTGGTTGGAGAAGATGGTTCTTCTACAAAGGAACTCTCTGACTTGGTACTCAAGTTAAAGAAACGACACGGCCTGTAGAAGTAGATCATGTGCGTATTCATTAGTTTGTTTCGATGTCGTTTTTCTTTAATAATGTCGTACCCATCTAGTTTGGAAAAAATTTACTCGTACCTCTCTAAATTAGTGGAATTTTAATTTTTATGCCAGTAAGGTTCTTTTTTTTTTTTTTGCCCCTATGTTGTGTGAGAAATTTTACCCATATTCGCACTCAATAATTGATATTTATAAATATGACATATTTAATTATAATCATCTCTTTTTTTCTCGTATATAGTGTCCCACTAAAAAAAAAAATATTTTTGGCTTCCTTCACAAAAAAACATGTATATACGTGGAATATATCTATTTGACTAGCTGAAACATATGCTTCGCACGTGTGAGGCTCAATGCCGAGGTAAATAGATATATTTTTTTAAATGTCTTGATGTGAATATGCAAAAAAGAGAAAGATGCTTAAATTACGACACATTAAAATAATTATTTCAGTAGGATCTAGGAGAAATTAAAATATTAAGAGAATATTCGAGAAATAAAGATAGCATGTGAGTGTGGAAAAAAAAATCTTGAAAATGTATAATGATAATTTGAATTTGGATTAATAAAATAAGTGAGTTGGCATGATAACATAGAATCTTGTTAAAACAAAAAATATAGAGGTTATATTAAAATTGAAAAAAAAATGAGGGTAAAAATTCATAGGTAATATTGAAAATTAAAAAAAAAATTAGTAGGCATTTTATTTATCCAATGTCAGAAATCAAATATTTGAACGAGATAAAATGACCTTGAAAAGATTACCGATGATGTGATTAAAAAACGAATAAAAGAACAACAAAGTCAGAGTGTTGAAGAAGCAATCAAAAGAATGGCAATGTGAATGAGATAGAAAATAATATTTTGAAAGATTGTATAAAAAACAATTAAAACCATCTGATAGTAATTGTAAATATAATTTAGTAGTAATTCTGTATCCATTTTATCTAAAGTTATAGAACAAAAAACTCGGTAAGTGATCCACAACATTTATTAATTACTTGAGTTATTTCTCCTTTTTAATCAATTGACTAATTCGGTTAGATTATAATGCAGAACCTTACCAACACGTTAAGTATTGGTAAATTGTAAATAATTGTAACATGTTATATTTTATATATATATTTTTTAATTTTTGGAGATCCAAACGTTGCGGGCGTACGACTTTGACCTAAACTTCCCCCATTTCCAGGGTCAAAGGTAGATTTTATGGTTCCATCACAAAAACATGGATCGAGTTTGTCCAAGATCTCAGCCAAAAGAAAAAACAAAAAAGGTGAAGATAAGTATAATGACTAATATTTGAACCTTCGTCACAGGTTGAATATGGATTAATTTCTAATTATACTTTGAGAACGAAAGTAGGCTTTCTTGTTAACCTAGCACAAAGACCAAATAGGGTTGAGTTTTAGTGTTTAGGACTTCTCAGTAATAAAAGTTGAGAATCCCTGCACGTTCTCCACGGATTTTCGGTCACCTTCACAAATGTCCTCGAAAAGAATAAACTAACAAATATTTAGGAAAGTAAAAAAAAAAAAAATTGAACAAGAATACTAAATCCTTAATCCTTATTACTTTTATTATTGTGGATATTTTAATGATAATTTTATAATCGATTCTACGATATATTGTTAACGGTGGATCCATATGTAAGATCTACTTTCTGATAATTATGGTGGTCAGCAGGGTGATGTCTGTGGTATTTTTTTTTTTTTTTCTTCATTTAAGAGTCGATACCTACTCCCCTATTTTTCTTAACAAAAACAGCGTTTCTTTTGAAAGATTTATCTAAGCATTCGTTTCATAGTACCAGCATATAAAAGAACTTTTCTTTTTTTTTTTTTTTTCCTCAAAATTTGCAGTTTGACAAGTTTTATAGACGTGGATTATTGTTGAAATTTAAATTTCATGCGGGATATGGAGATTTCAAGATTTTCATTTGAAGGAAAATTGTTGTAAATAACATTTTCACAAAAACAATTAAAATAAATAATAAGATTTTAAAATATTTCAAATAAATAACATATTTACTAAATAAATAAAAAATTTACTAAGTAAATAGTAAATTACTAGGTAATAATATTTTTGCAATATATAAATAAATCATTTATCTAATAAATATACTATTTACTTTAAATATTTTAAATACCTATTATTTGCTTTAAGTATATTCTAAAAACTAATATTTACTTATAGCATTTATAACTATTCCATGGGATTTATAACCTCATTTTATAATGTCAAATGAAGAAGTTCATGAAGAAGTCTAAATCACGTAATCCCGGTGGGACCTCTCCTGCAAACCGGATTGATCATAGAACCTCATTATATCTATCTATCTATATATATATATATATTACGTGTCTTCTTTTATCTTGGCCCTCATTTTATAACCTCATTTTTTACATGTCTTCAAAATGTTTTAAAGACATTGTTGTCTTTTACATGTCTTTTAATTTATCTATTCACTGGGTTAGAATATTCCATGTCTAACCGCCCGGATTTTTAATATTGGGGTAGGTGATGAATGACGTCTAACACATATTTATGTAATAAAAAAAATGACAAAATGATAACGTGAGTGACCACAATGTTTAATTAAATTACAATTATATACGCGAGTGACAACAATGAGTTGAAGAGAATTGCCCATAAGGAGTGTTCATATTTGAATTGTAAACAATTATCTGTTTGTTAAAAAAAATGACAAAATGATAACGTGAGTGTTCCATAATCTGTTTTTCATGAACGTGAGTGACAACAATTTTTAATTAAATTACATCAAAAAATACAAAAATGATAACGTATTGCGTTCGCCCGGATTTTTAATATAGACGTGTCGTTCTTCATCACGACGTCAACACCACTATCATCATTTCATGCTCAACTGATGATCATCCTCCATCAGAAGCCACAAAGGCCGTGGTCGAGTCCCTTCCCATGCTCCACACCCGCACCATATTCCTCCCTCCCGTCGGCTTGGACGACCTCCCAAGAGACACCAGCCCCGCCGCCAAAAGGGCCCTCACCATGTCTCGCTCTCTACCCTCCATTCACCACGTGCTGAAATCGCCGGGTTCGTTATTGGCTGTCTTTGGCGATCCTTTTGCGATGGATGTTTTGGATATTGCCAAGGGACTTGATGATATTTCCACGTATGTTTTCTTCCCCTCAAAAGCTATGGCTTTGTTTTGTTAAGTTCCTTGAATTATTTATTGACTCCAATTCGGATTGTGATCCGACCCAATATATTTTTAGGAATATGAATTAAAAGATAATTTTTCATGAGATTTGTAATAGAAATGGAGGACTTTGTCCCCTGCGGTATGGATTTAACCTGGTTTTGATCTAAATCGGTTTGGAATTATAAATATGTAATCTAGAATTTTATAACATACTTTTTTTTATCAGTTTTTGTCAAATAATAAGAATTCTCTTCCTGTTTATAGACATACGCCGTTTATTTTAACCGAACCACATAAAATTATCTAGTGTTCGATTTTTTCTACTTTTATCTCTTATTTATTTTCGGTTTTTCCACAACAGTCTTTGTTCTTCCACTTGCCCAGGCTCGATGAGATTGCAGCTCCTCATGATTTTCTCAAAAGCCACCGGACCCAGTGAAATTACCAGGGTGCCCTCCCCTGCGCGGTGGAGATCTCTTTGGCTCGATTCAGGACGGGAGGAACAACACGTACAAAAAGTACGTGCAGGTCTCGAAACGGCTCGTTTCGGATGAGGGTATTAAGGGGTTTGTAGTTAATAGCTTCATGGGCGTTGAATCCGGGGTGATAAAAGCTTTGCAAGAGCAAAGGGCCGGCCGGTAAATCGAGCATTTATCCGGTGGGACCTCTCGTGCAAACCGGTTCAAGCGGTCAAAACGACGAGGGCTCTGAGTGTTTGACTTGGTTGGACAGTCAGCCACGTGGCTCTGTCTCGACCGGTGGGTTCTTGAGCCACTGCGGTTGGAACTCGACTTTGGAGGGTATTGTTTGTGGTGTGCCTCTTATTGCTTGGCCACTCTACGCCGAGCAGAAGATGAATGCGGTAGTGCTTGTTGAGAGTCTCAAAGTGGCTTTGTGACCAAAAGCTGGTGAAGATGGCCTCATTCGACGAGAGGAAATCGCCTTGTTAAGGCTCAAATGAATGGTACAAGTGAAGAGGGCAGGATCGCGAGAGACCACATGAAGGATCTCAACGATTCAGCTGCCAAGGCACTAGGCGAAAATGGATCCTCCACAAAGGCACTTTTTGAGTTAGCATCCACGTTGAAAAATGTGGCAGCCAATTAGTGCATGATCTTTTCATATTTATATATATATATATAAGGCAATACTCAAGTCCTTCACTCTATTTTGGTTAATTAAAACTTCACTGCTATCACAGCTGTTCACTCAATGTAGTATGTTGAGGATTGTGACAAGAGTAAAGAATGAAAAAGAAAACCGGTGTCAGAGGTGCACTGACATAGTAAATGGTTTTGAAAGTCTCCCACGTCCTTTTCTCATGACTTCATTAAACACCGTATAACAAAAATCAAACAAAACTAATAATAAATCTCATATATACATGGAAACGAATGTTTACACTAGGGTGGAGCTAAATCAATAAATTACTTTGCAAGTTAAAAAAAAAAAAAAGGAAAAAAGAAAACCTTAGTAGGAAGAAGTTTGTCATATTAAAGTCAGGTGGGCAACTCTTGAATTTTTTGAAAAAAAAAAAAATAATAATTTATATACTCACTTAAAATTTTAAAAATTTATTATTATGAGCGAAAGTTATAATAATAAATTTACTCACTTGAGAATCTATGATCTAGAAAAAAAAAAGAGCAATAAGAGTCTTATTTATACTGAAAGTACTAGATGGTTTTCAAATTTGAATGAAACATATGAAAAGATCTTTCCTCTTCTTTCCTCTTAATTGACGTTTTTTCTCCCTGGGGAAGCCACAAAAAAGACGCCATTTATTTGCAAAGGAGAATCAAAATTTTGATTCAATTTTCAATTTTCATAAATATGGTGATCTTATTGGTATGGATATTACCCTAATCTTAAGCATGTTTTTAAAATATTTCCAATTTCGTTACGTGTCTTACTTTTACATGTCATTTATGTCCCCATGTCCTATGACTTTGCTTATCCTTTTTTTTTTTTTCCGTTATACATCTATTAAATGTGAAAAAAAAAAAAAGGTTCTCCATTTTCATATTGAAATTTGCCAATCAATGTCATGTATCATATTAAAGTTTTATAAAATTTCACACTACAATTCCATTAACAAAAATTACCCCCAACTAATTCTATCTTACTCTGTTCTGTTACGATGATTATGCGGCTGTTTGTGATACTTAAATTTCACACATATAGTGTATAACTTTATTACCAAAATCAAGTCTAATTACATTTAATTCCCTAGTAACACCTATATTTTCACCTACTCACCACCCAATAGCTCCAAATCCACCAATTATAACCGGTTAAAAACATAGACTTTCCAATTACTTTTTTGAAAGAAAATCAAAACCCCCCAACCAAACCCAACAAACCCCCACCAACCACACCACACCCCCCCAGCCTTACTTGACGCGTGTATGAAGTTTCCATGCTTCTAGTGCCTATATATACATATTTATATGTATGTGCGTGCGTGAGTTGGCAAATAGATCTGTCAGAGATAGTTGAAAATCTGTGCAGCAAGACTATGAAATGGGCACACAAGTCAACGAGGAGGAACAAAACATATATTGTTTAGAAAATGTAGAGAAAACAGCATTGTATCCAACCACCGTGTGAAGCACTCGACCACACCATGGATATCACGTCCTTTACTCCCATCTCCCATCTGCACTCCCCTCCTTTCAGTTACAATTACACCTTTTCCTTCCACCATTTTCCTCCCTTTCAAAAAGCTCGAATCAAATCAAAACTTCCACCAAAATTAAAATTAAAATCGTATTTTCCTGATATAAAAGGAGGTTCGAATCGATGAGCTAGTTGGTTTTGGTTTCGCAATTGGTGGAAGAAAAACAGCCGCTAAAGGAGCAGAAAAAGGCTCCACATGAAGGAGGCGAAGTAATCGCAGGATAAGCGGAGGCGAAGGAATCAGCGGTGCTCGACTAACCTCGATCACAATCTCCCCCATTGATATTGTCAACTGCATTCAGTAATAAATGTCTCACTCCTCCGTTAGCTAGGGAGCCTATTGCTACACATGTCAGATTTATCAACTTTACTACCTTGACTCCAACCTTTTAATCTTCATCATCCATCTATAATCTTAAGGCCCCATCTATAATGTTATGGCCCCAATTCACCGACCGGACATGCAGGGAAACGTACTGCAAATATTTCCTATACACACACACACAAATATATATATATGTATGTAACAATAGTAATTCATATGTTGATAAGCACAAATAGCTATTTCGCATAGGAAGTGACCTTCTACATTTCAGTGGAGGCACAAAAATTAAAGGTAAATTAGGAAAAATCATGTGAAATTTGTTTATTTAATTTTTTCAATAATATAATTCGTTTGAACCAGCAAGATTTTTTAACTGTCATTGATGAGTGTTCCTGCCTTTGAAATCTTTGTTTAACAATTAAATCATGGTATGTGCACAAAAATTAGATTAACTCACCTACAAGAAATTATTATGCAAATTTCAATGTTATTTGACAAATTTAAACGATTAAAACAAAAATATAAATAACATAATAGGAAAATATGGTTAGGAAGAATATAAGAAAATTCTTGTAATAAGATATTTATAAAAAAAAAAAAAAACCTTGTCAACTGGGTCATGTAATATTCAACTTTTCAATTTTTATCAAGTTCTATAGAAATGGTACTCCATGGCATGATAATGGGGATGCAAGATTTGGTTGATATTGAATTTCTGGTTTTTTTTCTCCCAAAAAAAAAAAGGAATTCCTTTTTTTTAATTAATTTCATGCATTTTTTAATTTCACGTTCATGTGTGACATAATTAATTTACCAAAATTGTATTAGTATATTTAGTTACCCAAAATTAGTTAGTTGCCACTCATTTGGGGCTTTCCAAAGACTCAAATAAATGGGTTTAAGAAACCTTTTCCAGCATTTATCACTTATTTATTTCTTCATTTATCTTTGTTGTGATCTAGTGCAAAAGACTGGAAGTGGCTTTATTCTACTAAAAAAATGAATGTGTCCAAAATGACATTGCATAATGGAGAATTAAGAAGTTAATTAACTACTTGACCTATAGGGTTCTTCTATTTTTACAATTGACTATTTCTTAGCTCGTATTAGGATGTGGAGTGATATGTACGTGGAGTTTTTTTTTTTTTTTTTACTTCTTATTTTTCTCCAAAAAATATGGTCTTCTCATTTTAATGATGTTTCAAAAGGTTTTGCAATCGACCTTTTTCTTGAGTTTGAACGTTATTAGTAAGTATTATATCTATGTGGAGTTTTTTTTTTTTTTTCCTTTTTAAATGCAATCGACCTTTTTCTCTAGTTTGAACTATATTAGTAAGTGTCTTGTGTATGTGACGTCGAGTAAAATTCGCGCGGGACAACCAGATATAAATCTTCTAAAAAGATATATTAAAAAACAATAATTACGTCAGGTTGAATAAGTGACCACGCTCGAACCTGTTAGAGCACTTTCCAATTTTTAATTCACATCTATCTTTGACATACCAAATCAGCCTATTATTATATATATATATATTAAAGTAAAGGAAAAAAAATACTATTTATTTAATGTTATTTGAACAGTGGTTATCTCATGGATTTTTAGTTCTTTTATATTATTTATGTGAATTTTTTTCCCTTTATTTTTATTTTTTAAATCCCTCTTGATAATGACCTTTTGATTATTCTACCTAAAAAACATTTAACTGAGTTCTTTACTTTGTTTTAGTTGCCTATCTCCTATTTGATTGGTTTTAGTTCTCTCTCTCTCTCTCTCTCTCTCTGTATTCTCTTGGTTTTAAAAGTTTTTTTTTTTTCCATTGTTTCCTTTTTTGATTGTTACTTACACATGCACACATATATATACCTCTTCTTCTCCATTTTTTTTAGTTCATTTACTCTCGTACCTCTTACACACTGTTTTTTACTTTTTTTTTTTTTGTTGTTGAAGTTTGCAAGGTTGATATTTCGTTATTTAAGACACTTTTGAGTCAAATCCATATACTGTCTATAATTTTTCTGTATGGTTTCGTTTGTGTTTATTTGTAATAGGATATCATACTAACATTTTTGTTATTTAATTATAATTTACTCTATCTTTTATTTTTAGATGATATAACAAAAGATATTTTTTATAAATGACTAGACATTTTTTATTTGAACTCAAATAAAATTCCTTAACAAAATCTAGACTAAAATTCAAGAAAGAGTTTTTATAAAACGAGAAATAAAATAAAAATAATCTTCTAATTTGAGGATAGAGATAAGATTTATCATTATTTTTATCTAGAGGAAGTTAATTTATTGAGAGCATATTCTCATTTCTTAAAAAAAAATTCAAAATTTATGATTCTTTGAGAGTGAAGTGATAATGTACTTGGAAATTTTTAAAGTTGTCATTATTATAATTACAACTTGCAAGGAGTTCTAATCTTAGTTAGCATGGGTTTTGGGGTATGTTTTCGTAAAAAAAAAAAAAAGGGCAACTTGCCAAGTTACCTACTCAAAAAGTCTAAGCAAAAAATAACAAAAGTCTTTATGCACAAATAAACAATAAACTTACAAACTTAAATAATTATCAATTTGATCAACTTGTCTCAATTTTGTGTCCTCTTTAATACAATTGATAATTACTATGGAATAAAAATTCTAAATGTTTGAAAACATGTTTTGAATTTACAATTAAAGAGAAGCAAAAAGATATGTGAATAAGAAAGAGAGACGATAAAATAATCAATCTGTTTTGTTAAGTAAAAATATTCTTTCATATTATTATTATTATATTATTAATGTAAGTCTTAAAAGTATTTACTATAAATAGTATGTGTTTCTAAATAAAAAGAACATTATAATATATAATAAAATACAGCTTATAATAATTATCATGTTTTATTAATTAATAATATATGTTTTTGCATAATTTTTGTTATCATTATAACTATATCTTTGTATGATAAAATTGCCTTCATTATTACATATTTCTAACAATTAAACTTAATTAAAATTACATTAAAATAAAAATACATATAAAAATAACAGTTTAATAAAGCAACGATTGTGCTTTGGACTTTGTCGCTTGCTGTATTGTGTGTTGGAGTGTGTTCTAATTCATGCGACTTTTTAAACAGTAGTTTAAAGTTTTCAATTTGGAAGGAAAAAGAAAATGATTTCAACTACTTTGACAATTGATTGAGATTCATGATAATTGTTATATTACTAGCCAATCATTATAGTAATAAATAAAAAAGGGAGCATTATAAGAGTATAAAGTAAAATAAAAAATTGAAAGTCTTTTGAGAATGCTTCATAACAAAAATAAAAATAAAACTTATGATAATTAATAAAAAACAATAATAACGTACTAACCATGTTATGAAGTTTTTTTATTATTAAAAGAAGAACTTTAGTGGAGCAAATAAAAGAATAAGAGAGATAAAAAAGAGATGAGATGTGTGTTTGTAAAAACTTGGGGATAAATGAATTTATAAGTTAAAAACTAGCCATTGAAAATGAGGAAAATGTTTGAATTGTATAATTGTATTCTTGAGTGATGTAGATAAAATAAATATAAATAGTAGATGTACCCACTAAATACAATGTGTTTGTAAAAACTTGAGAATGAATAGATATATAGAGTAAAAACTAATTGTTTATAGCTATTGAAAATATGGAAAATTTTTGAATTTTATATAATTATATTCTTGAATAATGCTAATAAAATAAATACAAATAGTAAATGTACCTACTAAATATAAAAATTTAACAATCTGAAATTGAAAATCACTTTAAACTGTAATTAATAAAAATTTTATTAAAATATTTATATAAATTAAAAATCAAATTAGTTTAAAATGTTAGTTAATAATTAATACTATTATATTTAAATGATACTTCTTAAATTAGATTTTTCAAAAAAAAAAAATATTAACAACTTTATTTGTGAATTCTAAATTATTTTTTTATTTATGATAATAGATGAATAACAAAAGAATGAAAAAAAGTCCTCTAATATCAAATTGTCAATATAAGTTGTGCAATTTTCTTCATCTAGATCAAGATTTTATGTTTGGAAACAACAAATACCCAAGTGAAAGATATAAAAAATTTAAAATTCTTTCAACAAATGTTTTTCAATCCAGACTTAATACGTGTTAGCCTTTTCCGAAATTGAAAAACAAGTATCTTATTCAACTCAGACATCAACATTCAAAAATCACAACGAAAATGTAATTTTCCTACTTGTAATTAATATTATATTTAAATAATTAAGAAATATTTATATTATCATAACACTAATGCCTTATGCATTTTATAATATATACTTTAATATTGTAAACTTCCTTTAATTTTAATTTTAATTTTAATTTTATTTGTTTCTATCTTATAGTGATGAAGAATATAAAAAAAGTGGGAAAAAAAAGTTATAAAAGATAATAATGTAATTTTCAATATAAAAATATATATACAGATATATATATATCTATATCAACTCACTTTATATTGTAAAAAATTTTCTACTTTTAGTTTTTTAATATTTTTTGCATGAATTTTTTTGTTCTTTATTTTAATTTTTTAAATCCTTCTTGACAATAGCCTTTTGATTATTCTATCTAAAAAAACTTTAACTCAATGGCCTTTGGATTATTCTATCTAAACCACTTTAACTTACTTCTTTATTTTATTTTAGCTGCCTATCTCCTATTGGCTTGGTTTTAGGTTTTTTTTTTTTTTTTTTCTCTCTTTTTGTATTCTCTTGGTTTTAAAATTTTTTTTTTCCATTGTTCTCTTTTTCCTTTTTTGATTGTTACTTACACATGCATACACATGTATACCTCCTCTTCTCCATTTCTTTTTAGTTCATTTACTCTCGTACCTCTTACACACTATTTTTTACTCTTTTTTTTTGTTGAAGTTTACAAGGTTGATATTTGGTTATTTAAGATTTTAAGGCACTTTTGAGTCAAATTCATATACTATTTATAATTTCTCTGTATGATTTCATTTGTGTTTATTTGTAATAGAGTATCATACTAACATTTTTATTATTTAATTACAATTTACTCTATCTTTTATTTTTAGATGATATAACAAAAGATATTTTTTATAAATGACCAGATATTTTTTATTTGAACTCAAATAAAATTCCTAACAAAATCTAGACTAAGTTAAAATTCAAGAAAGAGTTTTTATAAAATGAGAGATAAAATAAAAATAATCTTATAATTTGAGGATAGAGGTAAGATTTATCATTATTTTTATCTAGAGGAAGTTAATTTATTGAGAACATATTCTCATTTCTTAAAAAAAAAAAAAGATAGAGAGAAAGAGAGAGCAAGTTGAATTTAAACTTTGTGATTCTTTGAGATTGAAGTGATAATGTAGTTGAAAATTTTTAAAGTTGTCATTATTATAATTACAACTTGCAAGGAGTTCTAATCTTAGTTAACATGGGTTTTGGGGTATGTTTTGGCAAAAAAAAAAAAGGGACAACTTGCCATGGTTGTTTGTATAGGCAACTTGCTAAGTTACCTAAGTAAAAAGTCTAAGCAAAAAGTAGCAAAAGTCTTTATGTACAAACAAACAATAAACTTACAAACTTAAATAATTATCAATTTGATCAACTTGTCTTAATTTTGTGTCCTCTCTAATACAATTGATAATTACCAGGGAATAAAAATTCTAAATGTTTGAAAACATGTTTTGAATTTACAATTAAAGAGAAGCAAAAAGATGTATGAACGAGAAAAAGAGACGATAAAATAATCAATCTGTTTTATTAAGTAATAATATTCTTTCACGTTATTATTACTATATTGTTAATATAAGTCTTATAAGTATTTACTATAAATAGTATGTATTTCTAAATAAAAAAACATTATAACATATAATAAAATACATGCTTATAATAATTATAATGTTTTATTAATTAATAATTTATGCTTTTACATAACTTTTATTATCATTATAATTATATCTTTGTATGATAAAATTCCCTTTATTATTACATGTTTCTAACAATTAAATTTAATTAAAATTACATCAAAATGAAAATACATATAAAACTAACAGTTTAATAAAGCAACGATTGTACTTTAGACTTTGTCGCTTACTGTGTTGTGTGTTGGAGTGTGTTCTAATTCATGAGACTTTTTAGACAGTAATTTAAAGTTTTCAATTTGGAAGGAAAAAGAAAATGATTTCAACTACTTTGACAATTGGTTGAGATTCATGATAATTTTTATATTACTAGTCAATCATTATAGTAATAAATAAAAAGGGAGATTATAAGAGTATAAAGTAAAATGAAAAATTAAAAGTCTTCTTGAGAATGCTTCGTAACAAAAATGAGAATAAAACTTATGATAATTAATAAAAAGCAATAATACCGTACTAACCATGTTACGATTTTTTTTTAATTATTAAAAGAAGAATTTTAATAGAGAAAATGAAAGAATTAGAGAGATGAAAAAGAAATGAGATGTATGTTTGTAAAAACTTGAGGATAAATAAATTTATAGATTAAAAACTAGCTATTAGAAATGGGGGAAATTTTTGAATTATATGATTATATTCTTGAATGATATAAATAAAATAAATATAAATAGTAGATGTACTCACTAAATACAATGTGTTTGTAAAAACTTGAAAATGAATAGATATATATAGTGAAAACTAATTGTTTATAGCTGTTGAAAATATGGAAAATTTTTGAATTTTATATAATTATATTCTTGAATAATGCTAATAAAATAAGTACAATTAGTAGATGTACCTACTAAATACAAAAATTTAACAATCTGAAATTGAAAATCACTTTAAACTGTAATTAATAAAAAAATTTACTAAAACATTTGTATAAATTAAAAATCAAATTAGTTTAAAATGTTAGTTAATAATTAATACTATTATATTTAAATGATACTTCTTAAATTAGATTTTTCAAAAAAAAAAAAAACAAATATTAACAACTTTATTTGTGAATTCTAAATTATTTTTTATTTATGATAATAGATGAATAACAAAAGAATGGGAAAAAGTCCTCTAATATCAAATTGTCAATATAAGCTATGCAATTTTCTTCATCTGGATCAAGATTTTATGTTTGGAAACAACAAATGCCCAAGTGAAAAATATAAAAAATTTGAAATTCTTTTAACAAACGTTTTTCGACCCAGGCTTAATATGATGTTAGCCTTTTTCTGATATTGAAAAGCAAGTATCTTATTCAACTCAAACATCAACGTTCAAAATCACAACGAAAATGTAATTTTCCTACTTTTAATTAATATTATATCTAAATAATTAAGAAATATTTATATTATCATAACACTAATACCTTATGCATTTTATAATATATATATATTAATATTGTAAACTTCTTTTAATTTTAATTTTAATTTTATTTATTTCTATCTTGTAGTGACGAAGAATAGAAAAAAAAGAGGGGAAAACAGTTGTAAAAGATAATAATGTAATTTTCAATATATAAATATATATATATATACAGATATGTATCTATATCAACTCACTTTATATTGTAAAAAAATTTCTACTTTTTGTATTATTTTATATAAAAATTTATATCAGCTTAAAATTTCCTTTATAAGATCTACATATTGAAAAAATTAAAAATTGACGAATACTAAAAATTTTTAAATCTGTTATAAATATAAATATTAGAATTATGATAAGTATTACACAAATAAAAGAATGATTTTTATATAATATAATATTATTTCCCCTTGCAACCCGTGAATATTTTTTTGCTAGTAATATTCTAAGCAAAAATAATCAGACATGAAGTTGACCAAACAGTAAAGTAATACTCAATAATTGAGCCGACACACACAATAATCTTTCCAGCATATGCTTGTATAAGAGATAAAGATTAGCTGTCGGCCAGCTATATATACATATATAAATATATATTATATAATTTTGACATAATGTACAGCTACATAACATATGTGTATATATATGTATGTATGTATGTATATAATAAGATTAGTCGTTTCTACATAAAGAGATCGACTAACACCAAGTGATCCACACCATTAACATAATTGACAAATGCCAGGATGAACCAAAAACCACCCCACATAGCCATTCTCCCGAGTCCGGGGATTAGTCACCTAATCCCGCTCGTAGGGTTAGCCAGACGTCTCGTTCTTCATCATGACCTACAGGTCACTATCATCATTCCGTGTTCAGATGATCATCCTCCATCGGACGTCACAAAATCCGTCCTTGAATCCCTTCCCAAGCCCAACGGCCGCACCATATTTGTCCCTCCCGACAGCTTCAACGACCTTCCAAGTGACAACCGGCGGTCAACCGGCAAAATCGACTTCACCGTGTCTCAGCATCTACGCTCTATTCGCCACGAGCTGAAATCGCTGGCTTTGAGTTCTACTAATCCGTTAGTTGCTCTTTTTGTCTCTCTCTTTGCAATTGACGCGTTAGACATTGCGAAAGAACTTGGTATTTGCTCGTACGTTTTCTACCCCATGAATGCTGTATCATTGTCTATGTTCTTCCACTTGCCGAAAGTGGATGAGATAGCGGCTTCTTATGATTTCCTCAAAGACTTGCCGGAGCCGGTGAAGTTACCAGGTTGCCCTTCTTTCCATGGCAAAGATCTCTTCAGCGGAGTTCAAAATCGGAGAAGCGACATGTACAAAAAGTTTTTGCATCTTGCAAACCGGCTCGTTTCAGGTGAGGGTATTGATGGGATTGTGATTAATAGCGTCACGGATATGGAATCTGAGGTGATAAAAGCTTTGCAAAAGGAAAACAGTGATAAATTGAGTATTTATCCTGTGGGACCCGTTATTCTAATTGATTCAGGTGGTCAAACCAATGACAACTCAGAGTGTTTGACTTGGTTGGACAATCAACCACGTGGCTCCGTCCTATATGTTTCTTTTGGGAGTGGTGGGACCCTTTCGTACGATCAGACGGCTGAGCTGGCATTTGGATTGGAGATGAGTGGGCAAAGGTTCATATGGGTCGTGCGGGGGCCCAACAACGAATCATCTAGCGGTGCGTATCTCAACAGTGGGCCACAACGCCCGTTGGAGCCTCACGATTTCTTGCCGAGTGGGTTTTTGGAGAGGACCAAAGGGCGAGGCCTAATCCTGCCTTTTTGGGCCCCGCAGGTTCGAGTGCTGTGCCATGGCTCGACTGGTGGGTTCTTGAGCCACTGCGGCTGGAGCTCGACTCTTGAGGGTCTTGCTCATGGTGTGCCGCTCATTGCCTGGCCGCTCGCTGCGGAGCAGAAAATGAATGCGGTATTGCTGGTTGAGAGCCTCAAAGTGGCTTTGAGACCAAAAGCTGATGAAGATGGTCTCATTCGACGAGAGGAAATAGCCAATGTTGTTAAGGCTCTAATGAATGATATTGGTGAAGAGGGTAGGACTGTGAGAAACCATGCGAAGGACCTTAAGGACTTGGCTGCCAGGGCACTAGGCGAAGATGGATCCTCCACAAGGGTACTGTCCGAGTTAGTATCCACTTTGAAAAGTATGACTGTCAATAAGCTACCGGAACTAATCCAGTCGTGAAAAAGGCAGGTTTGGGGTTTAGGACCATGACTGTCAATTAGAACATTATCCTTAGTTTCTCTCCCTCTCTCTTTCTCTCTCCCTCTCTCTCTCTCTCTCTCTCCCTCCTTTTCTTTCTGGTTGGTTGTCTGTAATGACTGAATATGTTCTGTTTATTTGTATTCAGTTTACCTATATTGTTTTGACACTTTGATGTTGCTTTAGAAGTTGACTTTTATTGGAGTTTGAAATGTTTCCAATTATGATATATTTTCTACTCTCATATTTATTATTATTGCAAGAAATAAACAGCATATAGACCTGCACCAAGTATGTCATCCAAAAATGAAAGCAGCAAACTAAATGATTAGAATTAAACAGACAAAGTCAAACAATAAGGATTATAAAGGGAACAAAATCCCAATTTTGGCATTCTAATTTTGTTTAAACACACGAGAAGTGCCCCTCTTGCACGAGCTTTCGCAGGTGCCTTTATAAATACATACATACATACATATATATTTATATATGTACACCCTCAATAAAGACATTTCACAAATTATTACATTAATAGGATTCCTATTTAAAAAAAAACAAAGATAAGATTCAGATAACACTTGAAAAAAGTATTGAAATAGTTGTAATATAATCTAACAGTAATTCTATATTTGATCTCATGATAATATTAAGTGTTCGAATCTCCCCACCTCTAAACTTGGGAGAAAAAAAAAAGGTGTTAAAATGTTTTCCTCTCCATTTTTTTAAAGGTAATTGGCGAGCAGTACAAATACATGTATATGACATAAAATTTTGATTAAAAAAAAGCTCATTCTAAATTTTTAATATTTCTTTTTAATACTAAAACCTAAATTTCTTTACAAGTAGTAAACATGTCCTAAGTGTTTTTTTTTTTTGTTATAAATTTCTTAGTGAGTTGGATGTGTTTTAAAATCCATTCGTTTTATAATTTGAATAGAAAATTTTAACTTATGTTCAAATTTTTATGAGAAATAATTGTTGTATAAAAAAAAGTTTGAATCATTTTTAAATCTATGAAACAAACGGACGTTAAGTTAAAGCACGAGTAAAAATGTGCATAGAATCATCCCTCCTGATGGGGGACAAAAGTCCCAAATAAATGAAATAGAAGCATGCAGCAATATTTTTGAAAAGATATCACGTATTAATCTAATATCCGAAAACCAATTTCATGAAAAATAATGTTAGTTTGTTATTTTGCCAAATGGAATCAAGGCACATGCTTTGCTAAGTTGTTATCTTAGGGGGTGTTTGGAGAACATTTTGTAGATTTATATATTTTTTTGTATTTTTTCCCATTTCACAATTACTTTTTATTATTTACATATTCAAAATTTTATACTAAAATCAAATTTTAAATTTTTATAACTTCATGTATATAACTCAAATCAGATGATTTTTTTTTAAATTACATAAAATTTTAGAAAAAGCGAAACGAAATTCATATTGATAATTTTTTTCTAAATAAATTTTTAATATTTTACTTTTTTATATTTCAAATAATTTTTTTTCTTCAAACATATTTTTTAAAACTCTTTTTTTTTTCTCCAACTTCTAAAACACATCCTTAGACTTCTCCAAAAAGGCCCTTGTATTTGTAAATGGTTTTCTTGTTAAGTTGGATTGGAACTAATTAATGCTTTTGAGAGACAACATGTGGGTTAAATTGACTATGAGAGAGGTTTGGGAAACGAATACGAAGAGTTTGAGTGAATGCAAATTATTGAAGTTGTTGAAACAAGACATAATAATCTCATGTTAGGAAGAATTTGTATAACTTTTGCATGATCATGATGTTTATTTTATCTTATATTTTTTTATTGCACTAAGTGATATAGAATTAGGACAGGTGATTCTTCTCACTTTTTTGGAAAATAAAAATTAAAAAGAAAAATTTGAATATACTACATTTAAAGGTAGGATCATGCAAATAGATCAATTGGGCTCTAAAGGCTTTTCCTTTTTGTTTAGATTATGTTATCTGTTTAACAGAATGACATTGCAGAATATGATTTCTTTTCTTTTTTTCCCCAAATAGCTGAATATAAATGATTAGACAATGTTTGTTGCTCTTAGAATGATTTAACTTTTATAGTCCCTACAAGGATGAATTAGAATTTATATTCATTGGATTAAAAATGATTGAAATAACAAAAACTAAAAGTAAAGATTAAAGAAAAAGATAAAAATATATATAATAATTTATATTTGATATATTAGAATCCATTATCAAACAAACTCGTAATAAAAAGGAGTTTGATTTATTAATTAAAAAACAAAAAATGGAGTTTGATTTGATGAATTGCAAAAATTTGTAATCCTGAAATTGTATGGGCCAAAAGCAAAGGCAGAACAATATGGTCCAAGAAAAGAGAAACGTCGTAGGCCCAAGCAGCTGGAAATGTAAAAGCAAATAATACATGTTGTTAAAATATTTGTAATAAATAACAAGATAAATATAAAATTTATCAAGAATACGATGTATTTACAATTTATAAATAGATTATTTACTTGATAAATATATAAATAATCATTTATTTGATATGCAAATATATTATCTATATAATAAATTTGATATAAATAAATTATTTATATGATAAATATATTATTTATTATAAATATTTTTAAAATGTGTTAACTATTTTAATTATTTTATGAAAAATGCTATTTACTTCATTTTTAAAAGAAGAGGCAAAAATAAGAAAGAGAAATTAGGCCAATTGAACACTAATTTAACAAAATAACAGTAAAAAAAAAAGTTTCAAAGCAAAGCGACTTAGGACTATGTTAAAAACTTTAATAATATTTGATTAATCAGTGATTAATCGATGAATTATTAATTAATATTAATTAAATACATATCATACCAATTAATCAATGGCTAATTAATTATTGATTAGTTATTTTAAGAATTTACAAAAGCAGAAATTTTACTAAAAATGCTCTAAAGAAATTTCATTTTTCCATCTATCTAAAAAAGAAGCACACTTTTGGCCATTGGGCAGCTTCCTAGCCGTCGAGTATGACCAAAAGCCATGGGGACGGTCCCATCTCACAAAGCCACCAGCCGCCCCTTTCAAGCTAAGGAACCAGCTTGGAAATCTCATGAAACCATTACCACCGTAGGATTATTTTTCATGGACCGCCTAGATCTCTCACTAAATTCCACTTCCGCGTATAAACTTCTTTTTCCCACTCAGCACCTTCCTTTTTAGCTTTCTTTAATTTTCATTTTGTTTGAAATTAAGTAATTGGGTGGTTAATCTACTTTAATTGAGTGAAAATTGTACATCAATTAAGTTAGATGCTTTCCAATTGAATATTCTATCAGTAATTTACATTTATATCATTAAAACTCGGTAAAAAAAAATCAAAATTTAAAAAAGTAAAAAAAAATGTATAATTAAAAATTTTAATAATTTAAAAGTAATATATAAAGGGATTTAATTATCCCCTTACTAAAAAAGACACACAGATAACCTTCATTTTATTAGGAAGTATAGATGATGAATTCTCTGGGGTATTTTTCCTCTTTTGAAGATATAATTAGTCGTCTCTTATTAAAACATAATATAATTCTTGATTTTGTGATAACATAAATAAATTAATTATAATTTATATTGAATTAATTATAAGATATTTATTTTATTTGGAATTTCATAAATCAGATGGTTATATTGCATTTATATCTACCACGTTAGATTACAATATTCATCCCTTTTTCCGATGCAATTTTCCAAATTTTCTGACACATGAAAATCATGAGACGATTATCACTCAGTGGTCCAATTAGAGTCGAAGGTCCACCAAGTCCATCACTTTGGGTGATCGGGGACCCCTTTTCTTACCCCCAAAGGAAAAGCCGAACGACCAAGACTTTTTTTTTTTTTTTTTTTTCTACGGGTACGAAACAAAGGACAGTTAGTGTTTTTAATAATAATAATAATAACAATAAGTTTTTTTCAATATAAATATCACCTAAATTATGGGCCTGTTTGGTACTGTATTCCAGACTCAAAAATCAATTTTTTTTTTAAATTTCATCATTTTTTATTATTTATATTTTTAAAATAATATAATAAATTTCAAATTTTAAAAATTCATAACTTTATTATACAAGTTCAAATGAGATAATTTTTTTAAAATTGTATAGAATTTCAAGAGAAACGAAATAATATCCATATTGATATTTTTTTCTAAAAAAATTTTTAAATTTTTTTTATTTTTTTACCTCAAACAATTTTTTCTCCCAAACATATTTTTCAAAACAATTTTTTTCCAACCTAAAAATAATGTCTCCAGCTTCCTCTCCCAAACTCCCCCTATAAATTTTAAGTTCGTTTTTATTTATTTAAAATTAATTATTATATCTCAATATATTAAAAATTATTTAAAATATTTATTTTATTTATATTTGCTTAAAATCTTAACAAAAATCTCGTATTTATAATTTAAAATAAAATTTTATAAAAAATTTTAATAAACTTTAAATAAGATTATTTTTATACAAAATTTTAAAATATAAATTTTTCTTCAAATTAATTTTATTTATTTAAAATCGACCATTATATTTTTAATATAAAAAAAATTTATTATATTTGACGACTCAAACATTTTATATGTGGAGTTGTATTCCTAAAAAATTTTTCTGAAGTTATAAATATGATCATGATAATTTAATGGTAACTATAATAATTTATGAAGTCATCAAATTTTTAGTATCATCGTTATTGTTGTTATTATTATTATTATTATTATTATTATTGAGTTAAAACAGCAAAAGAAAAATAAAAAATAAAAAAGCGCCGTGGGGGCATCAAATATTGTAGTGGCAACAGTAATTCCCATTTGCTATACAAATTCAGCACCGTCAACGATAGAGTAGATCCTCGGAGCGTTAGCGAGGAGAGAACCTGGAGGAGTGAGAAAGAATCCTTCCCTCTCTCTCTCTCTCTCTGAAATTCTCTCATCCTAGCTTCGCAAAGCTTTCTCTCTGTAGAAAACCTCGGAAGGTAATCCCTTTAAGGATCGTTTTTTTGATCTTGTTATCTTTCTCTCTTTGTCGATCTTTCGAATAACCGATGAACTTACCCGATCAGATTCCGATCATTTGGTTTTAGGGTTCTTTTGATTTTTGGCATCATTTTTTGGTAATTTAGAATTTAAATCGTTGATTAAGAAGATAATATCTGTATAATTAGTTCCTGATTAGGTTTTAAGTGGGTTTTGTTGATGTCAAACTTTGTGTTAGATTCTGTGTTTGATAAGTATAAGATATTTTTTATTAATCAAAATATAAGAAGATATTTTGGGATATTTTATTGTCGATTTTTTTTTTCCTGTGTTCCAAACCAAAGGGAATATCTTCTGTCAAGCTTGTTCCTTTTATTTTTAGGAAATTATACGGTGTACTTGCCCTTACCGTAGAGGTCTCAGAAGACCACTTGTTTGTCGTCCGATGAAAATTGCGTTAGATACGATCATTGTTTAATTTTGCTACAATTTCATATCTATGTTCATGCATGTTTTCTTATTGTTCAATTTTTTTTCCTTTATGAAAAAAAAAAGGAAATTATAATCAGGATTTGAGTTATTTTATAGTCATTTGATTTCATGTTTATTTTTGGGATTATTGGAGTTCTATTAGGATTAGGATTAGGATTACTTATGTTATAGTTTGATTATTATTAAGAGTTTGCTTATTAAGACGATGTATGTCTCTAAATAGAGTGAGCATTTCAACTTGTTAGTTATTTAATTGAATATAAATATTTCCTCTCTATTGTTCTCTCGTCTTTCTCTCTCTTCCTTTTATCCATCTTGGTCTGGCATCGGTTCGGTTTATATTTTTTCCGGGTATCTCGCGTCTATTTATGGTTTTTGCCATTCGAATAACATCATATGCATTTCAGTTTTATGATTTAACTATCTTATAGGATTATTTTTAAAAAATTGTTTGGTTCCTCTAGACTGATTGAGTGCAGTTGTGTGGTATTTGTCCCCTGCTGCAGTAGCAGCTGTATCAAAGTGCAGGAATCATGTTTGGGCGTGCGCCGAGGAGGAGTAGTAATAACACCAAGTATTATGAAGTTCTTGGTGTTTCCAAGACTGCAAGTCAAGAAGAGCTAAAGAAAGCATACAAAAAAGCCGCCATAAAAAATCATCCTGACAAGGGAGGGGACCCTGAAAAGGTTGGTTCATAAAAATCTCTACATGTTAGTGGCATTCTGTGTCATTCCAATGCACTCTGTCGAATTTTTCTTCTGCATCTAGAACATTCAAAACCCATATGGCCAATTGATGCCTATAACAGAAATCTAAGATGGCCAGGTGCATCATGTGTACCTCTCGTTCGATGCATTATATGATTTGAACACCGCTAGTCTTATGAAAATTTGGGATAAGGGGAAAAGGAGATTGTGTTGTAATGTATATTGTATCCATATTATTTTGCACTGCATGAATTAAAATTTTGTAAAAATTTTCAGAAGAGGCGTCTGAGTTTCTTTATGCCCGTACTTATGTTGGTCTGAAGGTTCTCTGTCTGATTGCTCATACCATATATTTGTGTCTTGTGGCAGTTCAAGGAGCTTGCTCACGCTTATGAAGTTCTCAATGATCCGGAGAAAAGAGAAATCTATGACCAGTATGGTGAAGATGCTCTAAAAGAAGGAATGGGAGGAGGTGGCCCCTCACACAGTCCGTTTGACATTTTTGAGTCATTTTTTGGAAATGGTGGCTTTGGAGGTGAGTTATTTTTTTGTTGTTTTTGTAACGTTTGACGTCTTCTATTTGTCTACCTATCTTTTTCTCACATTCTCAACTCAAATGTTCCATTATAATACATTTTTATTTCTATAGGTGGTCCTAGTTCGCGAGGAAGAAGAAAGAAACAAGGTGAAGATGTGGTTCATACTTTAAAGGTTTCTTTGGAGGACTTGTACAATGGCACGACAAAGAAGCTCTCTTTGTCCAGGAACATTTTGTGCCCAAAATGTAAAGGGTATGTCGTGTATCTCTTTCTATGACTTTCATTACACATATCAAGTTCAAAGAGGAGATATTTAGAAAGAGAAAGGAAGGCCTTAATTTTAAAGGCCATGTTTATTTATCATTGTTGCACGTACTCTGGATCTGAACACTAATCCAAAATTGTTATATTCACAATCTCTAAAATGCCTAAAAAGTGACATTCTCAAGAATCCTCCACGGTTGCTGCTAATATATATTGCTGCTTGTAAGGGCAAGAATGGTTTATCAGATTAGCAACAAAGTTGCTTTATTGATTGTCAAAAGAATATATGCTGCTTTTTGCAAGGAAGAAAATGTGAATGTGAATTTGATTGTGAAATACAATAATATTTCAGGAAAGGTTGCAAGAGTGGAACCGCTGGAAAATGTTATGGGTGTCAAGGTACTGGAGTGAAAGTTACAACACGTCAGATTGGTCTGGGCATGATTCAACAGATGCAACATGTCTGTCCACAATGTGCAGGCTCTGGTAATTCACCAAAATAGGCTCTTGTACTAGCTTCTGTTTTTTCTTAGTGCCTCATCTTGAAGCTTATCACTTATTGTCACAGGTGAAACCATCAGTGAAAGAGATAAATGCACACAATGCAAAGGAAACAAGGTTACTCAGGAAAAGAAGGTATTGGAGGTGCATGTTGAGAAAGGGATGCAGCATGGCCAGAAGATTGTGTTTGAGGGGCAAGCGGACGAAGCTGTAAGTGAATTTGAGTTTCTGTATTTGTGATGATTCCATGGTTTGGAATCTTTGGACTCTATCTTCTTGTAGTAAAATTCAAGTATTCTGTTGAATATGTGGCTCAACTGGCATTGTTGTATATGTCATTCCCTGGTTTTGCAGCCTGATACTATTACAGGAGATATCGTCTTTGTGTTGCAACTGAAGGAGCATCAAAGGTTTAAGCGGAAGTATGATGATCTCTACGTAGAGCACACCCTCAGCTTAACGGAAGCTCTTTGTGGCTTTCAGTTTGCCCTAAATCATCTTGATGGAAGGCAGCTCCTCATCAAATCAAATCCTGGCGAAATCATTAAGCCTGGTATTTTAATGATCAAAGATTCATATACCTTCTATGAAGTTCTTGTATAAATCATACTAATTAAGCCTTTGGTTGTAGCATTGCTTGCAATCTAATTTTCATCTAAACACAAAAACATTACATTTAAAGACCAATTACGTCACAATTTAAATGTAATACAATCATTATTCATCGTTTCACTGTTCTATTACTTTTACCAATCACATCACACACACTCTTTCTCTTCATTTTTTCAATCTACCCAATCACATCACATATTCAATTATAAAATGCAATTCAAATGCTTTTCATCTAAACATATATTATATTTAAATACAATACAAATATTTTTTATCCAAATGCATATTGCATTCAATACATTGTATTTAAATGTAATGTCAATGCGATGCTTGGATTCTTTATCCAAACGCATCCTAATTCTCTGTCCAACGTATTGCAGATCAATACAAAGCAATCAATGATGAGGGGATGCCTCATCACCAGAGGCCTTTCATGAAGGGCCGGCTTTTCATCCATTTCAATGTGGAGTTCCCAGACAATGGTGTTCTGTCTCCGGAGCAATGCCGTATTTTGGAGACGCTACTTCCTCCCAGGCCAAGTAAGCATTTAACAGACATGGAAGTGGACGTGTGCGAGGAGACCACCTTGCAAGACGTCAATATTGAGGAAGAGATGAGGAGGAAGCAGCAGCAGCGGCAGTACCAGGAGGCATACGACGAAGATGATGAAGAGCCATCTATGCCACGCGTTCAGTGTGCTCAACAGTAGTATGAATAGCTGTTCCTGTTGCTATTATTATTCCATCTTTGCATTTATTGGTTTGCGATCGTCATTTCCGGCCTGATATTTAGATTATTTTCTTAGCTCTCTTCATTTTTGCCCTTGTTTTTATGTTATTCCTTTGCGCTCATTATTAGTCAATACGAACTTTATGGTCTTAATGAAAGATGATATATTGATAAGTCCCAGTGTCTTTTATTTTGCTCCGCTTCTGTTAATGCTTGATGATTTTATACACCCTATTATAAAGCTCTAGATTTTCTGCCCCTTTTCGCATACAAGAAATGAGTTCTGGATTCCATGCCAGTACAACATTGCATGTTTCAAATGACTAAACCAGGAACTAAACGAATACGATATCGTATGTCTTGGCCAAAACATGTCATTAGCTTATTTCGATCTCTAAAGTTGAACCCGTTAACCTTAGTTCACCGTGTCTAGAGTTGGCCTGAGTTTAACCAAAGGTCTCTGGGTGAATAGTAATCCAAATCATATTCCAAGATGGATTGGATTGTGAAGACTATGACTGGATTTGAGAAAATCTCTTTTAAATAAGCTTGCTAATTGAGTACTTTCCAATTCACAAAATCGCTAAATCCTATATGCATAAAATTTTTTATTTACACACACACACTTTCGAGTTAAATTTTGAGTTCAAAAGCTGAAGTTAGTCTGTTATGATGTATTATAACGCTATAATTTTGTTTACCGTGGAATACTAATTGGTTGTATCATATTGGATTTTTTTGAATTTTTTTATGTGACGGTATGTTCATTAGTTTCTAATAATTTATTGAGAATATTGTAAAAATGATCCTTTTAAGAGTCCTAATTTAAAATTCCAAATCTTGAGCCTAATAAAAAAGGTCTCTTTAACATGCATACGAGAGTTTCTCGTCTCTTCTTTTGTGGAGGGAGGTTCGTGTGAATCAGGGACGATACGCTTGGTTACCTTTGTTTTTTATCCATCACAGAGGAGGAGAATGAGGTGATTGGGACTCCAGTTGAGGTGGTGGAGAAGTTAGAAGGATGCCAGATTTGGTTTGTTAGGGAAATTGCTTTCGTCAAAATCCTAAAATAAGGGTGCTTCCATGTCTGTAATGGATAATCAGTGGGGGGCTGATGGTGCTTTGGAGATCCTAGAAAGAACATGATAGGGCTAAGGTGTTGGCTATGGAGCCATGGACTTTTAATGAGTCCTTATTAGTTCTTAAGATGGTAAATGGGGAGGAGGCATTAAGGTGGGATGAGTGGATATTTACGTGCCTATGGATTAGGGTGTTTAATCTTTCTTATGATGGTATGATCAAGGAAATTGGCAAGTCTCTTTTAATGCTATAAAAGAGTTTGTTGATGTGGAAACTAATCAGAATGGTCGTTGCCTTGGAAATTATATAAGGTTGAGGGTCCATATTAATGTTTTTAAGCCTCTTCATAGGGGGACAAAAGGGAGGCTCAGGAGCAATGTAGTCATGGTTTAGACTGGTTCAAATACGAGCGACTGCTGGATTTTTACTTTGGCTGTGGTCCTATTGGTCATGGCTAGATTGAATATGTTGATGAGCATGTTAGAGCTATGAAGTCCTTGGATCAGTTACTCTACAATCTCAAATTGAGGGTTGATTCTCGTTCCCTTACTTATATGAAAAGGCCAGGTAGAAAGACCTATGGTGCTTCGAGCGCTGCCACCCGTAATCAAAGCTGGCAGAGTTTTTCACCAAACTTTTCAGGGCTTTCCACTAATCGTGATTTGCAACATGATTCTAAGGGCAGGGGGCAGAATCATCACGATTTGCTAAACAATAGATTTTGAGTGCGTGCGATTTCTGAGGAGCAGTGAGATTATGAATTTGTTTTGGAGAATATTCCGGTTCTCAGGAGAAGTCAACCAGTAGTTGGTTGTGAATGGGGATCAGCTAGGTCACGTGGATGGCACGCCCTCTTTTAGTGATACAAGGCATTTGGTTTGTCTTTCTTCTATTAGTGAAGTGGAAGGGGCCTCATATGATGAATCGTTTTTACGTTTCCCTACTAGTATTGTGCATAGACCTACTTATGGGGAGTAGGAGGGAAGAAATGAGTTTGTGTTTTCAGCTAAACCCTATGTGTATGCAAAGAAGAAAGCGGGCTCCTGGAAAAAAAGGATGCTAGACTTAAAGGTAAACATGCTGTCTCTCATTCTCCGAAGAAGAGTAAGGTTGTTAAGAGGAAATTGGTTAATGAAGGGCTGTTAATTATGAAGTAAAGCAGCGTAGGATGGGAGATGTTTCTTTTTAAGTACGATAGATCGGCAGCGGCTGCAGAGTAGCCCTGTCGGGTCCAATGAGTGTCCTTTGTTGGAACACTCGAGATTGAAGAAAGCTTAAGCATTCAAGAGACTTCAAAAATTGATCCGAAGTCTATCCTTAGGTCTAGTCTTCATTTTGGAGATGAGATTATATGGGTGCAAGGCAGCAAATCTTCGGAGAAGATTTAGGATTTTATAGTGTTCTTTATATGGATTGTGTTGGTTGTAGTGGTAGCTTGATGTTGCTTTGAAATGAGTTGTGGCAAGTTCGTTTAAGGAGCTCCTATCGGGCTCATATCAATGTGGATGTTATTATGAATTTGGGTGCAGTGTGGTAGTTTATTGGTTTTTATTGTCTGTCTAAAAGGAAATTGAGGAAGTATGCTTAGGAGCTCTTCACGAAGTTATTTACTTTAGCTCAACCTTCATAATCTGATATCCAGAAAGTGGTGTAGTGTGCAAAGAGGAAAATCACTGATTTAATGAGTGACTTTTTAGTTTCTCCTTATACTAAGGATGGGATATAAAAGGCGGTTTATAGTCTTGGTCCTACGACTTCTATGCGTTATTTTTTCAAAAGTACTAGTCGGTTGTTGGCAATGAAATTTCTCGTTTTGTACATACATTCCTGAGGGTAAGCAGTCAATTCGTATGTTAAATGCTAGTAATGTTGTCCATATTCCTAAGGTGAAAGTTTTGAGGAAGACAGGAGATTTCCGACCTATAAATATCTGTAATGTGACCTACAAGATCATTACAAAGGTACTTGCTTCTCGATTGAAAGTGATTTTGACCTTTTTGATTTTAAATACATAGAGCACTTTTGTTTCGGGCAGATTAATAATTGATAATATAATCATCGCTTTTGAATTGATGCATTCTTCAGGGATAAAACAATAATGTAGGAAGGGTTAGATAGTGCTTAAGCTTGATATGGACAAGGCTTATGACCAAGTTAAATGGCCTTTTCTCTGTAGAATGATAAGGAGGATGGGATTTCCCAAGAAGTGAGTTAGGGTTGCTATGGAGTGCATTTCCACGACATTTCTGTCTTTTATTGTAAATAGTGAGCCTTATGGTAGAGTAGTGCCGACTCCAGGGTTGTCTGCTATTTCTTTACCTTTTTCTTCTCGATATAGAAGACTTTTTAGGGTTATTGAGGGAGGCTAAGAGGGATTCTTTAATATCAGGGTTCTCTTGTACTCGTAAAAAGCCTAAATTTAATCAACTTATTTTTACAGATGATAGCCACCTCTTTTGTTGAGCTTCCCTTGAGGAGTGTTGTCGTTTAAAGATTACTTGGCTATTTATGAGAAAGCCTCAATCTATTAATATGCAAAAGTCCATTATTACTTTTAGCAAGAATGTACGTGAAGAGCTTAGGGATTCTATTCAGCTTGCTTTTGGTTTGAATTTAACCTATTCTCATGATAAATATTTGGAACTTTCGTCTCATGTTGGACATACTAAGAAAGAGGCCTTTAAAGCAATTAAGGAGAGGGTTTGGCATAAACTACCATTCTGGCGGGGTAGAATGTTCTCTATAGAAGGTCGGGAGTTGCTTATTAAATCGAATGCCCAATTGGTGCCTAATTATACAATAAAGTTTTTTTAGATTCCAATGGAACTTTGTAATGATCTCTACTCCATGGTGGCTAAGTTTTGGTGGGGTGGTGATGGAGATAGTGGAAAAATTCATTTATGGCGTTAGGAGAGGCTTTGTTTTCTTAAGGAGAAGGGTAGACTAGGCTTCTGAGATGTTTCGGCTTTCAACTAAGCGTTAATTGCTAATCAAAGTTGGGGGATTCTTAAAAATCCACAATCTCTATTTGCTAGAATCCTTAAAGATAAGTATTTCGAGAACACAAATTTTCTAAGTGTGGTCTTATGAAGGATTGCCACCTATATGGGGTGGAGTATTCCTTGGGGTAGGGAAGTTTTTGTTATAAACGCCCTAAGAAAGAAAGATATTTATGATGTATTTTATTTATTTTGAACTGATTAATAATATATTTGAGATTTTTCATTACATCTTTATTATATTATCCTAACCTTCTTTACATGAAGTAAATATAAGTAAATAGAGCTCATTAACTATTTGGTATTTAAATTGTTAGAACGTTGTATATAACAGATTTTATATGTGAGAAGACGATATTCTAAAGTAAGTAATCTCAATCTATAGTCCATAGTTTGTGGGGTTAAAGTGAATAATTAACTCATGTTAAGATTATTATATTTTTTAAATCTAATTAGGGAGATGGTTTGTCTTGACTGTTAGGAGTAAACCAACTCCTAAATAAAGATATAGATATATTGCCTAGTGGCAGTGATATATTGGACTTGGATTAAATTGTAATTAATCTATGTAATTTGCTTAAGTGGATTAATTTACTTTAAATGTTCATTCTACAATAACTTAAATCCTGAGTAAGTAAATGACTTCATGTATATGACTTATATACTTTGATATTCTAAAGGCTAAAACATCTCAGAGTTGTAAGTTATTAGATTGGTTTGTTAAGTACATGACTTGTATATGATGTGAGCTTTGTTTATAGATATAAAATTATAGCTCTAATAAGGCATAAATGTTATATTCTTAACGACATAATTTAGGATGTGAAAATAAACACGGCCTTAGGTCATTTGCTTGACAAATGATTTGTTATTCACATATGATGAATAAATATTTTTTTGTTGAATGTATAATAGATCTTTAAGATAATATGATCAAAAAGTTGAATAATCTTTGGTTGATAATGGACATCATATGAGGATGTTGTATGTATAATAAGGTTATTGGACTGTAGCTCTTCACTGGCTTACATAATATGGCATATAATTGGGAGTGCGTTTTAGATTTATAGTAGTGTGACTTTAAAACTAATAATTGTGTAATTGATTTATTCAATATAAAATAATTAATTACATAGATTATTGAACCCACATTATATGTGGCTAATCAGTCATTTTACTAACTCAATATAATTCCTTAACATATGGTAATCAATTGAGGTATTTATTATGATTTTAATTCTTGGGCTTAATAAAGAAAAAAATCCAGATCACCTTCCCACAGGTGTAGGCGTTTTTTACTAAGAGTAGAATGGAAATTTTGTTTCATTTAATTAATTGGATAAATCGAAGATAAGATTTGAAATTTAAATTAATTGTATTTATCTTTTGAGATAAATATGAGATTGATTTAAATTAAGAGATATGGATATTAATTTAAATATCCAAATAATATTATTTAAATAAATATTTAAATTAAATATAGTAATTATCTTATTTGAATTTAAATTGAAATAAAATCTTATGCTTGTCTACACTAGGTAGGCGTTTTCCACTACGATAAAACAAGGAAAAAGATTTTCTCCTTATAAATTTTATTTAAATAATTATTACATAAGTGATTATCTTTATAATTGTTTAATTCAAATAAAGTTGTCATGGTTTTATTTTGAATTTAAAATTGATTTATGGAACATTATCTATGTAAATGAAATTACAAAATAAAAGAAGATTGAAATTTAAATCAAATTTTAAATACCTGAGTGGATGATTTTTTGGTGTACTTCGAGGGTAAGAAAAAATGCCATATAGGTAAAAGGAGAGAGAAAAATCTTTTTCAAATATCCTGTTCAAATTTGAAATCTAACCAGTCCATTCACTATAAATAGAATCCTTAAAGTTCCTATTTTACTCAGATTATAAACTCTTAAGTGAGCGAGTTTTTTATTAATCTCTGATGATAGTAATAATAAATTGTAAAAGTTTTAGGTGGTTGGAAAGAGAAAGTCGTGCATAACATTGATTGAGAGATCGAGTGTCCATACACTCTAATGTTCAAAAATTGAAGAATAGTAAAGAAAACTAGTTGGTTGAAGCTTTTTCAGTCACCTTTTTCGACATTCCTGACATCTTCTCTAAAGTATATAGATTGTTAAATAATTTAGTGTATATGGCAACATAAGTTAGTACAATCAAAAAATAATTTTTAAAATGTCACTGCATTAATTACTTAATTTTCCTATAGTTTTAGTTCATGGCATCTAGTGTCACATTAGAGATGGACAGTCTACTTGGATTTTTTCTAACCCATGGCTTCCAAAACACCTTTCTTTTCGGCCTATCACTCTCCCTTCAGAGAGTGATCACCATTTATTGGTCTCTAGTCTAATAGTTGATGGTGAGCATATGTGGGACATTGAGAAGCTTAGTAGGGTGCTTTGGCCGGTTCTAACTCTTCTTAACCTAAAGGTGCAAAGTTTGATCACTCATCCCTAAATTCAAAAAAAAAAAATTGTCCCATCTAATGGGATGGCTTATATGTTTGATTATGCTATGCATCTAGTGTTACCATAAAATGCTTATTGCATATTAACATGACAAGTCTATGTGAACTCTCAGTTAAGCTAGCAATTTGGGTCGCAATACAATAACACGACATGAAACCTGCGTGAAATTAGAGAGTTTGGGTTTTTCTTAAATGGGTTTGGGTCAAAATGGGTTGAACACATCAAATATGATTAAATAAAAGATCGAATCCGTATGAACTCACCAACTCGCAATTGACACGAAATACTCATTTAATAAATGATTCATATATAGGTTAATACGAACATAACCCATAAATTATCCATTTATAATTTCTAATATATTTATATTGTTAGATATATTATATAATATTTTATTGTTTTTAATTTTGAGTTTTTAAAGTTCAAAATTCAAATACAAAATATATCCTTGTTATATATATTTTAAAAAAATTTCTAACATAAAAAAGAAAACATATGTTTTGCTTTTATTTCTTTAATCTTTTATTGCCTTTGCAGCTCTTCTCTCTGCCTCCCCTTCCCTCACCCCGTTGCCCTCCCCTCCCCTTACACCATCGACGAACACAGCCAATTGCCACTCTAGGGTCACCGTCGCCTCCTTCCCCCTCCCCTCCTGCTCTCTTCCCTTTATCTCACTCCGTCACCCTCCTTTCCCCTTACCCAGTTGACTTTCGTAATAACACGAATAGTCCCCCTTACCCCATCGCCGTCGCCCCCTTACCCTCACCCTATCACCCTCTCCCACCCCTCACCTCACCTCATCGCTCTCTTCTTCCCCTCACACAACACTATATATTATTTTTAACTTAATTGTATATGATATAAAACAAGAGTTTTTATAGCTAATAAAGTACAAATAATATGAATTTTAAAACTTTATAAGTAAATTTCACTTGTTTTTCATAAAAGAAAAGATATATTGCCTAATAAACACATCAAAGTATTATAATCATATTGAATAAATCATTATTTTATTTATATTTAATTTAAACAGATTAATTTAAATCGACATGATTAACACAATTAATAAATAGATTGATCGGATTTGAGTTTAGTATAATAGTATTAATTAAAGAGCATAACACGACACGATACCATGAATTGCTAATAATAACTCTCCGTATTTATTATGCTCAAATTTGTATCTATCCCCCGTTCCTTGTGACATATCAAATATATGCATATATATATATATTTCGTAATATCCGCTTGCAGGCCTGTGGTATATCAATTTGATATGTCATATATGTAAGGCATCACCAGTCACCGCATTGCCAGAAATATTATCAATCGACATTTAGACACGACATCTCCATGCTACCTTTCACATTATTTTGCTTAACTTTGTGTTTATCTCCATTTTCTTAGGTTAGACCATTTTCAATCCAAAGAGCATTCCAACGTGAATGTTATATCTGACACCAAACCAATAAAAATAAAAATGACACATTAGATAAATTATTGAATTTTATATTTTAATACATAATATTATAGGATGAGTCTCTTATTTGATGGCTATACAAATCTGATAGATGTAATTTTTTTTTTACTCATGTAATTATTAATTGATCTTGTTAAGAATTAGCGTACTAATTCTATATTATTGAGAGCAATAAATTTGTAAAATAAAATAAACAAATCATAAAACATATAAATTTTTATACAAATTCACCTTAATGTAAGACTAATTCACTATGATAATCAATAAGTTTACAAGAGAAATGGCTTACCTTCAAAACTCTTTGTGTTTCTTTCTAGCCTCTCTTGTAATAATCTCTAATGACGGTGGCCCCATAATGATAAAAGAAAAATTGGAGCAACTCGATCCGTATACTATCTCTAGATAAGCATTTTTTCACAGATATTAATTAGGTTTCACAATTTATCATATATATATTAACATTATACAACTTTACATATAACATACTACATTTTGAAACTTTTACTAAAAATAATAGTATCAATAAAAAAAATTAATAAGTTAATGTTACTTGTGTTGGATCGTAAAACCACCAAATAAGAGACTCCACCTAACATTATATATATTAAACACCATATTTAGGTGCCATTTGGCACTAATATTTCATTTTAACTTCATTCAAATACAATACAATTTTACACCAAACACAAATTTTGCAACAGTGCTACGAAAACAATTACTATTTTAAACATTTTTAAAACAATCACATCAACTTTTCAACTCTACTATTTATCTCTACTTTTACCAATCACATCAACTTTTCAACTCTAAAATACTTTTCATCCAAACACACATTTCATTCAAATACAAAACAAATACTTTTCAACCAAATACAACATTCAAAAAACAAATTTCATTCAAATACAATCAAAATGCAATGTGTTTACCAAACGCCCCTGTTTTTATCATAATATTTTATCGAGTACTGAATTTTGTAAAAATTAAATTTATTTATTATTTCTGGAAAATAAGTAAAATTTTGAGATATGAAAATAACAACGTCATAATTATAATATGATGAGGTCAATAAATTAATAGCAGTTAAATGCTCAAATTTGATATAAATTTTATTTTTAGTGTTTACAGTATTTGGCACCAGAACGTAAAATTTAACATAAAAAGTATTATTTTGTTAAAAAGTGACTTTTGAATCAATTAGTTACGTAGCATAAACGATACAAGTAACCAAAAAAAAAAAATTTTTTTGAAAAAATGTACCACATAACATATTTAGAAAGTATAAAAAAATTATAATATAATTTTAAAATGATGTAAAATTATAACATATTTTTATTTTTTTATTTAAAATAAAGTAATTGTTTTCGATTTTATCCTTTTGATCCAAAACCTCTCCCTTCTCTCTCTCTCCCCCCCTCCCTGTATCATCTCTCTCTCTCACACTAACTTCCCGTGGACGTTACTCCGGTGATGATCTTATGATCTTAATATCAAACGGTGGAGGAGATATTGTTCTCTCTCTCTTTCAGATGCTATGCCGATGAGGGGCTACTGCATTCTCTAACAACTCGCAAAGCCAACAACGAGATCGAGGAGAGATTGCGGCGACAAGCGACGGATCTGCTCTTGGTTTGTCGGTTTTTTGTTGCAGGTGTGGTTGGATTAGCGAGATGTGATTCCCGCCATTGCGACCTCTCTGGTCTTTCTCTCTTTCACACCGAAAAGGTGCTCACTAGCGAAGGAGGATGGCAACAATAGAGAACGGCGATGAAAGAGTCGATGAGGTCGTGATTATCACCGCCGTGAGGCCTTGCTGGATTACACGAGATTTTATTTTATGCACAACGACGATTCTATAGATCGTCGGAGGACGGAGGTGATCATATGTACAACGGTCGTCGTCTTCTCTGACAATGTAGTGCACAATCTTCTCTAGTCGCGCTCGCAACCTTTTTCGGTCTCCTTCCTGATGCCGGTGCCTGTCGAGAAAGTGATAGATTGATAGAGGGAAAGGGGGAGAGAGAAGAGAGAAAAGAGACATGGGTTATGGGTGTTTTTAGAATTTTATTTTATTATTTATCCTATTTATATTATTGAGGATCAATTTTTTTAAATTATATTATAATTTTAAAATCATAAATCATATTATAATATTTTGTTATTATTTTTTTTTATAATGGGTGATGAGCGGCTACGTGACAACTTCATGACATGATGAAAATGTCACTATTGAAAAGCCATCGACTCTTACAAACGTTAGTATAAATACAGATTTCATGACATGGAGGATGATCTTGATTATTCTATAATTTCTGTTGGTTTAAAAAAAAATCTGTTCTAAAAAAAAAAAAAAAAAAAGCTAATAAGGGGCCGTTTTGATAAAAAAATTATATTTTAATTTTATTTAAATGTAATATAATTTTATATTAAATATAAATTTTGTAATAATATTATAAAAATAATTACTATTTAAAATATTTTTAAAATAATCACATCAATTTTTCAATTTTATTATTTATCTTTATTTTTATCCATCACATCAACTTTTCAACTCTAAAATACTTTTCATTCAAACACACATTTTATTCAACTATAAAATAAATATTTTTTAAATAAATATAACATTTAAAAAATAAATTCTATTTAAATACAATTAAAATACATTACCTTTTCATATGTCTTATTATAATTTATGAATGCAATGAATCTGAAAATGATTGTTATTTTCAGTCACATGTGTACTATTAAAAACCGTGTCTTGAAATCACCGTCAGATTTTAAAGAACAACGTGTTGATCCACAGTAACAGGGTTACAGTTCTTTTTTTTGACTATATGCTAAGACTATTTTTTAGGGGGTTGTCACATTCAATTTATAATTATTTTTATTAAACATACCTTTAAAATTTTATAATAAATTTTAAATTTTAAAATCTATAATTATATATATAAATTTAAATGAGATAATTATTTTAAATTATATAAAATTTTAAGAAGTATAAAATAAAATTTATATTAATAATTTTTTAAATAAATATTTACAATTTTTTAATTCAAATAATTTTTTACTCAATCACATTAAAAAAAACCCTAAAACTACCTTTTCAATTAACTAAAGGCCCATTTGGTTGTGTTTTTGGTGACATTTTTATTTATTAAAGAAAAGTTGTTTTGAAAAATACATGTATGGAAAAAAACTGTTTAGAGTGAAAAAAATATAATATTTAAAAAAAATTTTAAAATATTAATATGGATATTATTTCGTTCTTCTCGAAATTTTATGTAATTTTAAAAAAATTAGCTTATTTAAACTTATATATAAAAAGTTATAGACTTGTATAGGGCGTTTGTTTACAGTTTTGCATTTGTATTACGTTTAAACGCAATGTAATTTTCATCCAAACGTAAAAGTTTTACGTTCAAATATAATGTTTTTTAATAATATCTCAAATATATTTACTATACTAAAATATTTTTAAATTAATTTTTTTCTATATTTTTTTAAATTATATAAAATTTTGAAATAAAATAAAATCTTTATTAATAATTTTTCAAATAAATTTTTTACAATTTCACGATTTTTTTTACTTCAAATAATTTTTCCCAATCACAATTAAAAAAAAAAACCCCCCTAAGACTTCCTTTTCAATTAACTAAGAGCCTGTTTGTTTGCATTTTTGGAGACATTTTTTTGGTTGAAAAAAAGTTGTTTTGGAAAATATGCTTAGGAAAAGAAATTGTTTGGAGTGAAAAAATGTAAAGTTTTAAATTTTTTTTAGAAAAAAAATATTAATATAAATATTATTTTGTTTTTATCTAAATTCTATATAATTTTAGAAAAAATATCTCATGCAGACTTATGTACATAAAGTTACGGACTTTTATAAGGCGTTTATTTACAGTTTGAAATTTCATCCAAATGCAAAAGTTTTTCGTTTAAATACAATACTTGTCAATAGTATCTCAAATATATTCAATATTATAAAATATTTTGAAAATAAAATTTTTTCCTATTTACATTATATTCTCTCTTCATCTCACTTTTTCTATCTGTTTTTCCCAATCACATTAACTTTTCAATTGTAAAATACAATTCAAATACTTTTCATTAAAGCACACATTGCATTCAAATGTAAAATAAATACTTTTCATCTAAATACAAAATGTATTCGATGTATTGCGTTTAAACGTAATGCGAACACAATACATTTACCAAACACTCTATTAAAGTTTAGAGTTTACTATAATGTTGTGAATATATAAATAATAAAAAGTGATAATGACATAAAAAAAAAATTGTATTGGAGTCTTTTTTTTTTTCCCCCTAAAACACCCTCCAAGTTTTAAACTTTTTAGTAAACCATTGTTTATAATCATTAACAAATACCACTATATGGATGCCATGTGTCTACAAATTAAAGCGCTTTTATTTCTACAATTTCTCACCGGTGGATGTGACATCTCACAAAATAATTGTGCATGTGCATATATTTTCTGAATTGAAGAAGGAATGAAGAAGTTGGATTGTTGTTCTCATGAATAGTATACTAATTAATCATTAAAAGATAGTTGAGATTGGAAATTTTGGCAAGAAAAAGTTGTACGTTGGGAAGCTTATTTAATTACCAATATCGTGCATCACCATAAAAACGGTAACTTTTAATAGATGTCACTTTTGGAGTGTAATTGACAAGAGAGAAAAGTCTCAGGAAAGAAGGAGAGGAGCAAAGGAATTAATAGAAAGATTTTGACATTTATAGTTATTAAATAAGAGAGAAAAGAGAAATGAAGTAAAAAGGAAAGGGTTTTAAATTTTTTTTAAAATATTTCTATTTTGATCACTTCTAAATTATAGAGATGGTTTAAAAGATTGAATTATAAACATCATAAGATAAATGATCTTTTATTCTTTTTTCGCTGTTGTAATTTAAGTAATGTACTACTCTTTTTTATTTTCTCTCCTTCCTACCAAACACACCCCCTAGTCACAATTTTATAATTGATATGTATTTAGTCACAAAGTTACATTAATTGAAACTTTTAATTACAAGATTTTTAGTCAAATATTTTGGAGTGAATAAAACTTTCCGTCACAGAAAACTTCATGATTAATAGTTTTTGTTACACCAAAAATTGTGACTATATACATAATAAGTAAAAACTTGTGACAAAAATTTATATTCAGACATACAAAAATATAATGACTACAAGTGTAACCAAAAAAATGTTGCAATTTTTTTTTTTGTTGGGTATGATTAGTGTCATTCAATTAAGTGCTGGTTATTTTGTTGTATCTGTACGTACTCGATCGGGAAATCAAATAACAAAATTTTCCTCATTACAAAACGAGAAAGTTCATTGAATATACGACGGGTAAATTGTTTGAAAGGAGTTCATAATTGCGTGCATGATTTGCGAAGTTAGTTGCCAAGTCTTCCATAATAATGATTTCAAAATGGCAACTCTTTTTCTTCTCCTATTAATTGTGAATGTTTCTACCGTTGCTAGTGATCACCCACAACAGCAATTAAGTGCCTTGCTAGAACTCGCACACAGTACGTAGATAATCGCCACGTGCAAGTAAATATTTTAGGAATTTCGACAATTGGATAAGGTTTTTAATCGTATTGATCAAATCTATAGGCTTGTGATGATAAGCATCACAATCATGTATCATATGTATGAGGTATTGAATTTTTTTCCATTAATACATTTGCAACACTGTTAAGAAAAAAAACACAAAGATAATGACCCCAGCCAACGATAATCCCATCCACCGCCACTAGAGCGGTGCTTTTAATCTCCAACACCACCTACACAACAGAGCCCAACCTACCCTCACCCCACCGAGCCCACCCCTTGCACCCTATACATCGGCAGGTCCCGCCACCCCACACCCCCGCCCCCCTCTACCAACCCCCCCCCCGGCCGCCCGCACCTGCAAGACTCGAGCCCCCCCAAGCTATGAGATCCTTACCCCACCACATATACTTGATCGCCCCCCCAAGCTATGAGATCCTTACCCCACCACATATACTTGATCGCTATCACCCTAGCGGTAGCCCGCCCCTTAACCCACACACCAGCATGCCCCTGCGACATGCAACTAGTTGCCCTCTCCCCCACCTGTACCTGCGAGATTCGATGGAGGGGCTTTCGTCAGCCTACACTCGTGGAGGGCGTCGACAAGGGAGAGGAAAGCAAAAGGACTACGAAGAAGATAGGGCAGAGGCGTCGATGGGAGGCTCATATCAACTGGCTCTGTGCTTTGGATGAAGGAAGAGGAAGAATTCCTTTTTTTTTTTTTTTTTTCATTTTATCAAATATTCCTCTACTCCAAAGCATATTTTATTCCCCATGATATGTGAGTCCAAATTTCAATCTATTTATTCTGTCTTTGGATGTTATCCCATCAATCGGATTATAGAATTAGCCAACATCTTTTTCATTCGATTAATACATATATGTGTATACAAGTCTTAAATCCAATATCAAATGTAATCCGGCACATTAATGAGAATGTAAACTGCAGTTGGTAGACATATTAATTTATATACAAGCAAATGTAAATAGGGGGATTTTCAAGTTCATAGAGTGTTTTTTTGCATCTCCATTTTTACATTTTTTACTACATAAGTTCACATTTCTAGTAATTGAAATTCATATTCACGATCTCAAATCACATTTAAGACGATTTATATATATAATTGTTAATTTTCTTTTATTATTTTAACACTAATTAACATGTGATGTGAATTATCTTTTTTCATTAATATATAGATAATATTAAAGAGATTGTTATATTAAATCAATAATAAGATGTTATTTTATCAGGTAAAAAGATAATAACTTAATTGTCTTGCCAAATGAAATATTAAATACAAGCTGTTATCCTCTGCACCACTACTCATTAATGTTTGTAATGTACATACATGTAGAAAGATTTTAATGCATATGGCGTATATACGTAAGTACATCTTGATGCTATCTTGAAGGATCAGTTACTGTGCATTTTCAGAAATATGATTTCATTAGCATTGTGATCCATCAAAAGTTGGAAATATACTATTTTTGGCAACAAGTCAATTTGATGTTGCTATACCAATAAATTGGGTAATAATTTTAGTTTGTATTTATCTCCCACTTACGGGTTCGGAGTCACAGCCTTGATCGAGCATATAATCAAATAAATATGATTTTATACGTATCTATGCTTGCAGGTATAGATGCAAATTAGTGTCACTGCATACGACCAAGTACTTGAATGAATTGATTGGCATGAATTCTCCTTATTTTAAACTTGTTCTGGTAGATGCTTATCGTTGCTAGATTAATTCAATTATTGTGGTTACTTCTTGGTGGAGGTTTCCAAGAAAGTTCTCTATGGAAGCCTGGCCAATAAAAATGAGGCTTTCAGTGACAAGCTATGTAATTAATCTTACCATAATTTGAATTGTCAAGCAACCTTGGAAAAAACTGCTCAAACCCAACGAGTTGAGTTGCGTTACCTCAATAAAGTACGGGGCTCATCGATGAGTTCCATTAATAAAGTTTACGAGAGAATTTCATTCAATTTTTAAGAGGTTTCGTTTGATTAATCTGATTAAAAAGATAATATTAAAAAATATAATGTAATTCGATTTTAATTACTCAAACCTACACTACTTAATTGATCTACAAAATTTTGGCACGTGTTCTCTAATAAACCCCTATTGGAACAAATTAAGGAAAAAAAAAAAAAAAACCCCTAAGATGCAACTTTGCACTATAGAGACAAAAACTTGGACTTATTTTGTAGAATGTTCCATGTGAGGTTGGACCACTTGACTTTGAAAAAAAAAAACAAAAAAACAAAAACAAAAACAAAAACAAAAAGAGATAAAGTGGCACACTGTTTTATGATGCTGTCCAAAAGAAACTTACCGAAAACGTTAGCTAAATCTCTCCCACATCGTTTTCCCCTTTCCCTCTTATACATCTTTTTCACACATTACAAAATTTAGTAACATATATTTCCGTTTGGTAAAACTAGTTAGCGGCTTCAAGTTACAAAATTTCATTTTCATCACAGTTGGAGAGGCTTTTGCGGAAATAGAGAAACCTACTTCTTATTGTCTACCCCTTTTGCATGAATAAAATAAGCTGCTCTAGACCGACAAAAGGGGTTTTACTAACATTGCAAGGGCTAAAATACTCTAACCAAGTGGAAGAATTAATTCAAGTTAACACTCATCACGGTGGCCAATTCAAGATCCTTCGGGCAAGCAATTGATTATCTATGCAATGTTTTGCAAGTCCAGATGTCCCCCACAGAAAATCGAAGGTTGCACAGTTGACCCATTGGCTAGTTTGGGCCCACTAGCATGTGCACCATCTCATGTTACATGGTGCTAGTGAATGTGTATGCACCATTAAATTGCATATGTATAATATCACTCCTTGAATTTTAATAAATTTTTAAGATATCTAATCAGTGTCACGTCAATTTTAAGTAGGCAAAATATAAGTGTTTTTACTATCAGTTTAAACTTAGAATGTTGTGAATATACTAGTTTTTCAATGTTTGAAAAGTTAAATTTTAAATATACTAATGTTTATAGGGGGAAAAAAGTTTTTCCAAATCTTATAATGCCAAATTATGAAAGATTATGATTTTTTGCTAATGGTTTAAAGTTTGAGTAATATTCTTACTAACAGTTAAAATTTGAGAGGTATAAGTATTAATTTTCAAAGTTTAGATGACAATATTACAAATTTATTAAAGTTTAAGGATAAAAATAAAATTTGTCTCTATTAAATTAAACTTTAGTTGTTGTCATGTCTGCAAATTTCATCCATCAAACTGATTGAAGGAATAAAGATGATAAAATTTCATAGTTTAGAAAGCAATTATATCATTTTTTAAAATTTAAGGCTAAAATTACAAGATCACAAAAGTTCAAGGATAAAAATGAAATTTACCCTCATACGGTGAAGATAAAACTCAACATCAACTAATACATCATAATTCAGAATCACTATACCACATTAAGATCATATTTTAACAAAAAATTATATATAAATATTTTTTTTTTGCACTACAAAAAAAAAAATCTTCTATGTATTCTATATTTCAAGAATTAATCAGTGCAGGAACAAAGTACAACCGGTAGCATTTTATTATTATTATTATTATTATTATTATTGATTTTTATTTAACAGATATTTTCATGTGGAAAGTTATTGCCCGTCCATTAATCCTAACACTCATGTGATTGTGTATCTGCATATATTGTCTTTATCCATATCATCCAAAATCCGCATGTAAAACTTCTGATAGCTGCTTGAGGGATTCTTTGACGCTTTATGATCATCGTGATGATCATTGCTCACTATTTGGTGGCTTTTTTAATCTATTAAAGGTTCCATCACATTAGTCACGCTGTCATTGGTCAATAATTTAAGCACTTTTTCTTTTTTTTGTATGGTATTCTCGATTCTTCAATAAATATATATATATATATGATATTAAGGCCGTTGGTGAATATATTACATTTGTAATATATTTGAATATAATATATGTTTAGGTGAAAAGTATTTGAATTGTATTTTAATAATAAATATGTGATGTGATTGGTAAAAGTAGAGAAGAAAAAAAGAAAGAAAAAGAGAATATATGATGTAATTAATAAAGGTAATTGAAAAAGTGAAATAATAAATAGTGATTGTATTGGATTTAAAATGTAATATGATTGGTATTTGAATGAAATACTTTTGTATTTGAGGAAAAATTACATTGCATTTAAATACAATGTAAAAAAAATTGTGTACCAAACATGGGCTAAAAACATAGAGCTGATTTTATGACGGGTTCCAGTTCTAGCTGAGGCGGAAGAGATACAACTAGGCCAAGTTGAGAATGATGTACCAACAAAGCTTTGCAAATACTTATATCTCGTTTGGTGAACGCATTATATTTGCATTGCGTTTAAATGCAATGCATTGAATATAATTTGTGTTTGGAGAAAAAATATTAGCATTGTATTTGAATGTAACATGTGTTTGGGTGAAAAGTATTTGAATTGAATTTTAATAATAAATATGCTATGTGATGTGTAAAAGTAGAGAGGGAAAAAAAAAAGAAAAAAAGAGAATATATGATGTAATTAATAAAAGTAATAAAAAAAGTGAAATAATAAATAGTAATTGTATTAGATTTAAAATGTGATGTAATTGGTATTTGAATGAAATATTTTTATATTTATAAAAAAATTTATATTATATTTAAATATAATTAAAAAAAAAGTATATATCAAACGTTGGCTTAAATACGATTTTGCCGGCATTTGTGTTATTTTATATAATATTATGTGGAGGCCAAATATTAATAAAATATGAGTGGAAAATCGTGTGGTTTCAAACATGGTGCGGACCCGCAAATCTACTGTGTTTGTTATAATGCCAACCCCTCTTCTGTAGGGCCCTTGTAAAATATCATGTGAAATCCGTGGCTGTATTTTGGAATTTGCAAATTAAAGAACCTTATCGCGTATAAGTTGAAAAGTATTACTGCTTCTTTTTAACCACTCATAATAATGATACTAACCATGAAAAGAAAGAACAAGAAGAAACTATTGCACATGACCTAGTAGAACTGAACAACGCAAAAACTACAACAGGAAATTGCCTTGTTTTGACTGTATGCATGGTTACAACCATCTTATCTTTATTATTATCATTGTCATTATTTTAACTTATAAGATAAAGAAAATCAAATTCTTCACTTTATAATAAAGTCAACTTCGTTAAATTATGTCTGTCACTATTATATAGTACTGTTTTATCATGTTTTATTGATTTTGATAAATTAATTTTGATCATTTAATTTAAATTATTAAAATAATTTGATGTAAAACCAGACAACTTTAATTCTATTTTGTATAATTATCTCAAAAGCGTATACACATATATCTTTAACTTTGGGTAAATTTAATTATATTTTGTATAACTATCTTTTATGTATATACACATGTATCTTAACTTGAATATGAGGAGTATTCGAATTCTTTTAATTACCTTGTAATTAAGTTAGATATAAAATTATAATTGATTTATGCATGTAATCCTTACATGTATTGTATCATCAAATCTACTTTTTATTAATAAACCCCCCTCTGCAAACTCCCAAAAAAAAAAAACATTATTAACACATGATTAATTAATACTAAACAACATAAAATCTACAATCGGACTATAATAGGCTCTTTTGTTTCTAACGGTAGATGAGTGTGAATACTACATAGTTATATAAAACATACACCATAATTAAGAAAAAGAAATAAGAGATTTTATCTTTTTGTATATGAAATCCATTTTTCGTTGGCATCATGCTGGACGTCACCGAATATCTATGTCTCTAACATTATTCAAACACAAATTCATGAATTTTTTTTTTTAAATGATGTACACCGTACTTATTAATTTGTTACTGTGTTTAGGAATGGATTGGTCGCTAATACTACAATTGCCCTCCATCGTTATTCACATGGGAGTATGGTCAATATCTGAATTTGTTCAAAGACAATAAAAATACATAAAATAAATAAAACAAGTTTCTTGACCAAGAAATAACCTAAAAGACAATTAGATATTCCCATTAAGAAATAAGAAAAGGAAAAAAAAAATACTGTATAAATATGAGTAGGTATAGAAAGAGGGAGAAAAAAAGCCAAAAAAAAAAAAAGAAAAGAAAAGAAAAGAAGATGATCTCAAAGCACGCATTATTCAATTCCCACATGGGAAACAGCATAGCTGAACTGTATGTAGTCTCCTTGTTGTGCCATTGGACCCCATGCTTCTTTTATATATTCTTCTCTCTTTTTTTCTTTTCATTTTGCTAGATTTCCTTTTTTTTTTTTTTGTGCGAATAAAAAAAAGCCCTTAAACACCTATTTTTATATGCTCACACATATATCCTGTGTCTATCACTCTAGAACTATTGGGAGGACCTCATTACCATCATGGAAAAAGATATCAACCTAGAGAGTGATACTCAAGAAAACCACCACCGCCACCGTCACCGCCACCGTCACAGCCACCTCCTCATTTCTCCATCCTCCTCCTCCTTTTCAACGGCGGATTCCTCGGAATCCGTGAAGCACGAAAAGGAAGATCATTGTACCACTACGGCTCAAAATGGCTCAAGAAGAGGCAATAGTGGAAATGAGCAAGGCAACAAGAAGAGGCAAAGGAATGACAATAGTACCAGTGAAACTAGTAAAACTACTACTACTACTACTTCTAACGAAGGTAAGCACCCAACTTATAGGGGTGTGAGAATGCGTAATTGGGGCAAATGGGTGTCCGAAATCCGTGAGCCGAGGAAGAAATCAAGGATATGGCTCGGGACATACCCCACGGCCGAAATGGCGGCTCGAGCCCACGACGTGGCAGCGCTAGCCATCAAAGGCGCCTCGGCTTACCTCAATTTCCCCGAATTAGCCCGAGATCTTCCCCGCCCTCTCTCCACCGCTCCCAAGGACATCCAGGCCGCCGCCGCGTTGGCCGCCGCCGCATCCTTCCACGACGCAGCCAAATCACAGCCGCCTCAAGCAGAAGCCGAAGCAGAAGCCGAGCCGAGCCAAGCCGACCTAATTCCCACGACAACAACTGATCAGGAATCAGCAAGCTCCCCTTGTTCAAGTGAGAATTACGAGGAAACACTGTTCGACCTGCCCGATCTTTACGTCGTGGGTTCGGACGGAAGCGTCGACGTCGGATTCTGCTACTACTCTCCGTCGTGGCATTTATGTGCAACCGATACAGGGCTCCGTTTGGAGGAGCCATTCTTGTGGGAGTACTAGCACAGGAAATGAAGCTGCATCATCGGCTCTGTTTGTCAAACAAGGCGCTGTATGATAATATTTCTGATCATCACAAATGGCCCCAATTCTGATCCTGATGAAAAGGATTGCTATCATGATTGAATGTGTCGGGATGTTGGGGGGTTTGGCCAAAATATCAAAATCAGGGTGCTGTGGTTCATTCTGGATTCATGATCGGCGGCTGTAGCGGATCATTACTTAGCAGAGAAGAAATGTGGTTACTTATTTATGTTCTTGCTTGCTTGATTATGAATATTTGGTCCATAAGGGAAAAAATAAAAAAAAGGATCAAAGTTAAGGACATAATTTGTACTTTCAATGTATCATATGTATGAGCAAAATACCAATAATACAATCATTATGCACTCTTCTTTTTTTCATATAAATGACATCTTGTACTCCAATTTTTTTTTCTTTTTTAATTTCAAGTGAGGTGTTCTACTTTTAGATACTAGAGCAGTTATTTACTAAGAAAAGTAAAACCCAATTTTACTATATTTAGCTGCGTCACCTAAGCTACTCTAGTAATTAATTAAATAATTAGTTTTACGTTAAATTAGAAATTAAGGTCAAGAGCTTAATTATTAAATCTTTTAATCAGTAACAAAAAATGTGTCAGTTAGCTTGTCGATTTGTAACTGTTTAAATATAATATCTATATGATTAGTTAAATTAAAATTTATCAATTATTACATAAACAAATTGACATGTTGATTGACCATAAAAGTATGAGCATCTATATTGATATATATTCTAAAATAAATAACTGGTTTGCGCTAATAAACTTCCACTTCTTTTTTTTTTTTTTTTTTTTTGCTTTTTGGTGGAAAGATGAGAATAGAAGAATGCATCATCTTGTGGAATATTTCCCTTTTTCTTGTATGTACTGTTTCTTCGATGATTAAGCAAAAGAATTCAAAGTGATTATTCCCTATCCTTGTGGAGTGTGGACACCCATGTAGGTGCCCAAAACTAGGTGACAATTCCATGATAAGTTTAAACCAAGTTTTAGGTTGAACCAAACATTTTATATATTACACGTATATATATATGTGTGTGTGTGTGTTTGTGTTATTGTGGTGTAAGATTTATATATATATATACACACACACACACATACATACAAAGTTAAAAATAGTAAAAGCAAATTAAGGGCCCTAATTTCTTCTCTCTTTTTTGATAAGACAAATTAAGGGCCCTATTCTCCAAATATGTTAAGCTTATTCATGCCACGTACTGCACTAGTGGTTAGTGACCTCACCGTCATTATCTACTTCATATTCAATTTCCTCATAATTAGCACACACTTCATTTGGCTATTGGGCAGAAATTATAAAAAGACAAAACTATTTTTTGCTCAATTTTGAGTACACCAAAGTCAGTCCTATAAACCATTCCCTGGAGACACACACAAGTGTTCGTCTAATAATTGAGTTGGGTTTGCAAACCAAAAAAATAAAAGTTTTAAAAATATTGGGTCAAGGAGGTGTCATATTTAGAGCAAAACAATTGTCAATGATGCTAGGCATACGCAACAAAAGCAAGGACAAAGGTCCCAGCAAGAGTTGGGAATCTTTCAACTATTCTCGGTGCTCAAAAAGTTATTGCATGCAAGTACTCTTCCCCTCCCTCTATTCTATGCAACCAAATGTATATAAATATAAATATAACAGATATACATGTATGCTTTCCACAATAAAATATCTATATAGATAATGTGTAGTTAGATTTGGTAAAAAATATATCAAAATAAAAAAAAATACACACAAAATTGGTAGAATCTAATATAGACTTGATGTTTAAAATAAAATTTCACTAATAGGATATTTATATCTTCATGTAGATTTTTTAAATAACAAATAATAATGTGGAAAGTTAATGAGCCACAAAGCCTTAGCTTACGTGCAAGATAATGACTTGGCGTTTTTCACGTTTGTACTGCTTTATTTTTCATAATTGTACTTTGGCAATAACGACTTGCGAAATTGATGGATCGTTTTAACTTATTCCCTAATCTAGTCAATTTCACACTCTTAAATCTAACCCTCCTTTTTCCCATTTTTATCTTTCTAATGCATTTTTCCCTTTATTGGATGATGAGAAAACGGTTGAAAAATATTATTAATGAGATTCAATTGTTGTCTCTTTGTTTCTGTCTTTTTTTAATTATATTTTATTAATAATATTATAATACGTAAAAAAATATATATTTAATTATATTTAATTATATTATATTAATTAAAAAATTAAATTAATTATATATATCATAATATTATTAGATGTGACATTTATCCATACAATCTATTTCACATATTTTTAGTTCAGCTGTTCTTGCTGAATATTTTCGTGATAGACAAATATGTACATATATAGGACTACACTATTGTCCTTCTTGAGTACAAAAACTTTATATACGTGTTGAATGCTCAACGAGGGACAACTTGCTCTTAGTTGTCAAGATCCTCAAGAAGATTTTTTATATTTAGTTTTTAATTAAAAACTTGCATAGTAACGAGTTACATTGGGTAAGTTCTACCGTGGAAAATGTTATTATTTAAATTATGGTGGTAGTTGAGGGACATGAAAGCAATTTCGACATACTTTATACATATATATATATATATATATTACCAATTGGAACTGCATTTATTCTATAGGTAATGACAATACTCACTCCAGGATAGAGTTATCTATAGTTTTAATGTTAGTAAGTGAGTGGTTTGGTGTATTTTGGTTGCAGAGAAGGTATAAATTACGATAATTTAATTAATATGAATATTTGATTAAACAATTTTCCTCGATGAATGTGTTGAAATAGAAATACTCTCGTAAATAGACCGAGTAATCTTAAGGTATTTCAATAGTAATTGTTGTATATTATTTATAACGTGTTTGGTATACGCACTTTTTTTTTATTAAATGTAATATAATTTTTTTTCAAATACAAAAATATTTCATTCAAATATCAATCATATCACATTTTAAATCCAATATAATTAGTATTCATTATTTCACTTTTTATATTATTTTTATTAATTACATTATATATTTTTTCTCTTTTTTTTCTCTCTACTTTTACCCATCACATTACATATTTATTATTAAAATATAATTCAAATACTTTTCACCCAAATACACATTGTATTCAAATACAATACTAATACTTTTCCTCCAAATACAAATTATATTTAATGTATTACATTCAAATGTAATATAAATATAATTTGTTCACCAAACAAAGCATTAACATTTTTAACCCAAAAAAAAGCCTTTTTTTGTAATCCCGTCAATTGATTACATAAACTTAAGGTATTTCAATGATAATTATGGCATCTTTTTTTTTTTTTTCCCTCGACTAGATTGTAAGACGATTGCTAACACTAACATTGCATCATTAAAGATAAAAATATTTGAGGGACATTAAAGTATTTGTAAAAATGAAAAAAAGAAAAAAAAAAGGTTTTTTTAACCGATCGTGATGAATGTGTTTACATGTAAAGAAATAAATAAATCATACGGTGTCTTTTTTTGCATAACAACCAATGGATCCCTTAATGAAGCAAACAATATTGATTTGATTGGAAAATGTTATGAGCCGGTAGGCTGCTGTGCATTTGAGAGGATTTTCTGAAACTTAGCAATTAACCTTAAGATCTCAGTTTTGGTCTCGTTTTAGAAGTCATCCACTGAATCCTGTCATCTCCACAACGTCCAAGGTTTCCTCCTCAAATAGGGTTGCTGTAGGGCCCGCATCTGGTTTGGCAATCATTGTCTATTTATTTGGGATTAATAGTTGGGGCAATGACAAACAAGCTAAGCTACGTGGATATATCCTGCCTCCTCCGTTTGGATGGGTGGTTTGTATTTGAAAAATAAAAAATTTTTAGATATAAAAAATAAAAAGTTATTTGAAATTCTTTTTAAAAATAAAAAATTATTTGAATAAGTGAAAACTTTTTTTTATCTAGAAAGCTCTTTTTTTATTTTCTAAAAATAAAAAATTTTAGATGTTCTGATACAGAAATATAGAAAGATTGCTTTTTTTTATAATGAAAATTTTTTCATTTTTCAATTTTGGACATATCAAACAACCGGAGCCGAATATACTACGGCATGAATAATTGTCTATCTCAAATGGTAAGCAGTTACAATACAAGTGCCTGGTAACTCTTTTTTTTTTTTTTTAATTATAGAGTCTTTTATAGCAAATTACTCTAACAAGATGCTTATGTGCTTCTAAAAAAAAAGTTAAAAATAGAGTTAACCGGCTAGCCAACTGCAACCGGTTACTTAAATTATGGCTGCCTTTGGGTGCATTCAGGCCATTAGATGTCATCGGAAGGTTACGAAAAACAGAAGTTTTCATTCTCCGTGTTATATGTGATGAACCGAAGTATTACCCTATATATAATATATATATATATAATTTGTTGAAGCTCTAGACTAAAGTTTTATAGGCTTAAAATGTAATAAAAACGGAAGCAATTGGGGGACGTCAGAGAAGTTATTTTCAATGATCAAGGCAAGAAAATATAAAGAGCTTAATTATTGTCATTATCTGTGATTAATTATGGGGCTAATTATATGTATGACATCATGAGGGTCAATAATTTGTGGATAATGTTCGATTGACAGTGACTTGGGGAATCCCAAGCATCTAATTGTATCAATATCAATCGACAATGGTAACAAGAAATCTTTCCTGTAGTTTTTCTATTAAAATAAAGAGTTTTTTTTTTTTTTTTTTTACATAGTAAGTTATAATTATCGATTCAGTATATATTTATAATCTTATTAAAATGAAAAGATAAAATTAATAAAATTTGACGTATATCTGCAATTCGATGCAGTGCTCTAGTAACAGCACTGTTTTTTTAATACCCTTTCATGTAATTCTCAATTAAAAAATGAATCACGAAGACTTAATCTTTGTGATTTGGTTGATACTAAAGGGGCGTTTGATAAACGTATTACATTTTGATTGTATTTGAATGAAATTTGTTTTCTGAATGTTGTATTTGGTTGAAAAGTATTTGTTTTATATTTGAATGAAATGTGTGTTTGGATGAAAAGTATTTTAGAATTGAAAAGTTGATGTGATTGGTAAAAGTAAAGATAAATAGTTAAGTTAAAACGTTGATATGATTGTTTTAAAAATATTTTGAATAATAATTATTTTTGTAATATTGTTGTAAAATTTGTGTTTAATGTAAAATTACATTGTATTTGAGTAAAATTAAAATGTAATTTGGTTGCCAAACTCTCCCTAATTGGTTTGTATATGTTCGACAATAGCGTTGAGAATATGTAAAAAATTATAAGAAAGCAATAAGAGGTGGAGACAATAGGAGAGATTACACAGGAAGAATTTGATGATCATAATTGTGAGTTTAATATGTTTCACTAATTAAATAATATTTATGAGCTAGGGTTTAGCAGTACCATAAAATGTTAATTAATTTATTAAATTAACAAGGGCTCATCACGATGATGAATATGTTCAATAAATAGAAAAATGGAAAATGGGCTATCGTAGAACCATAAGTTACACGTGGAAAAGAGCAAGGAATCTGATTTTTTTTTTCCCCTTTTTCTTTTTAGTTGGAAAGAAAAATTGCATCAAACGCTGTTGTTGAAATTATGAGATACTTGTATGCTTTTGATGCATGTTCCCTTCTTTTGTACATGATTGATTGAGGTACGAAAGAGAAGATGACTAGCTTTATGTTAAAGCCGAAAAAAGAAATTCGTCATGAATTATATTTTGATATATTTAATATCTCAATTTGTGAAATGAATCATAGAAGACCACATGGAAAACAAATTAGACCATTTTAAGCAAAGATTTTATGCGAATCCGCAGCTGCGCCATGTTGACAATTTGTTATTTGATTAGTGTGCTTTCCTAATATATATATATATATATATATTTGTGTAGAAATTTTTATAGATTAAGGGGACATTTGGCAAAAAATTTCATTTTAATTTCACTCAAATACAATACAATTTTACACCAAACACAAATTTTACAACAGTACTACGAAAACAATTACTATTCAAAACATTTTTAAAACAATCACATCAACTTTTCAACTTTACTATTTATCTCTACTTTTACCAATCACATCAACTTTTCAACTTTAAAATACTTTTCATCCAAACACACATTTCATTCAAATACAAAACAAATACTTTTCAACCAAATACAACATTTAAAAAACAAATTTCATTCAAATACAATCAAAATGCAATGTGTTTACCAAACGCCCCCTAAGAGTATATGTCTAATTTTGATGTCTTAAATAGTACTTAATCAATCATATTATGCAACAATATTATGAAACATTATTATTGAATAAAGTTAGATGAAAAATAAAAATAATTAATTAGAAAGTACTTAAAACTCTTAAAACAACGAAACATAACGGTAGCGTTTGATATTATTTGAAATATTTTCTGTTTTCAAAAAAACTGAAAATAAAAATGTTTTGAAAATTGTGTTGAGATCATTTTTGAAACTGTATTTAGTTATATTTTTTGAGTATATATTCTGATAAATATAAAAATAAAACTTTATTTGGTTATATTTTTTGAAAAACCATTTTATAAGTGAATATTTTATGAAAATATATTTTTGTTTAATTTTTAAAAAAATAACAAAAAATAAATTATTAGTCATAATAAAAAAAAAAACTTCGGTTATGGATTTTGCAATAAGGGGTAGGAATAAAGGACATTAGTAATCTGAGCCCTAGACGGCAACAACAACGAGATTTAGGTCGTGAGTTGATGGTCGTCGCCACCAATCGGTCGTCATCGTCGCAATCATCGCAAGGGGACCGTCGTCGTTGTCACTAGTCCATGGTTGTTGCCCTTCGTCGGAGATGAAGGCTATTGTCGGACATGGTCATCATCACTGATGTTGCACAAACAGAGAAAGAGAGAAAATGAAAATAAAAAAGTGAAAATAACTTTTTTTCGTTTTTAAAAAACTCATGAAAACAGCATAATTGAAAATGATGTTTTCGAAATTATTTTAAAAATATTAAATAAACAACGCTACTTTAGGACTGTTTTCATTTTCTGTGTTTTTAAAACTGAAAAATCATTTCCAAAAACAAATCCAAACACCTCCAATGTTATTGATTAAATATATTAATTTGAGATATCAAAAAACTAAAAAGAAAAAAATTTTTTGAAAGGACTAAACAGAAAATTTGAGTAAGAGTTTTATACTTATATATTTACATATAGCCAAAAGTTAAGGAAATGTGGTAAAATTTATTTTCTTTTTTTTTTTTTTTCCTTTTTAGGACTCTGTAGACTAAATATTTGCCTCTATTTTTTTTTTTTTCTTTTCAGGCTTTCTTTCACCTTTTATTATTAATGGCCGGATCCTTGACTCCAATGTATGATTGTTTCCTTCCCCACCTTGTCTTCTTCCCAAATCCACCAAACCCAAAATAAGTTATTTTGATTTAAAAATTAATCATATTGTGTGTGTTTTTAATTTTTTAAATTAAAAAATGGTTCGACTATATAAAAGAAAGGAATATTGGCGTGAAGAAGTCATATCAATATATAGCTAATTTACCCAAAAAAAAAACATATATTTAATTTGAACACTTGAGTCTAAGAACAACCATATGTATAAAAGAAAATCAATATGGTAATCAATTAAAGGACAACTTGATTCGGTAAAGACTTTACCACAAGAAAAGGTCATAGAAAAAACAAAAATATAAAAATGAATAAAAATAAGGAAAATAGGAAAAGGTCATAGAAAAAACAAAAATATAAAAATAAATAAAAATAAGGAAAAAGACATGTTTGTAATTAAAAAATTCTGTCAAAATTTTCAATTAAGGATTTATTATTAGCACCTTGAAAGTTAGAATAATAACAGCTTTTCGACAGTGTATACATGTGTTCACCTGAAACAGACAGATGGATTCTTCGAATTCATCACAAATTGTGCACTGATTTCTGTTTATTTTCCGAAATCAATGCCTGTTATTATATGGAGATTTGATTGAGTCAATCTTTCAAGGATATATGCATTTTAAATTTGTTAGTTAGTCAATTTTCAAATTAGTTATCATTTTCCTTTCAATTTGCCAAAATTAAGGAATGGTGATAATTTTCTTCTTTGATTTTTGACTAATCATTAATCAATGACCTTACCTCATCTGTCAGTTTAACATATAAAAACAAACAAATTTTTAATTCACACTATTATATTTATATTACAAAAACTATTTATTTATTTTATTTTTTCATTGAAAGATAGGAGGAAAGAGAGAAGTGACCAGGTAGCCATTTTTCACATAACAATCAAACACCAATCCGTCTGAAACTTTATTTTTAAATTAACGAACCTTTAATCTAAAAATAAAAAAATAAAACAAAACATTGTTTTTCTAGCTAAGAGCTATATAATAAACTTCATAAACTATTTATATAATTATGATTTCAATTCTTTTTTTACATAAATATTGAGAGGAGAAAACTAACATTGAATAACATCTCAATTAGGTTGACACCCCACTTGTATCCCATTTATATGCTTGGAAGATTTTAATTAAAGTAATTTTTAACATATATTTTCAAGAATAAATAAATAAATAAAAAACATGACTTTAAAGGCTTGCTTTACATACAGAGGGCGAGCATGAGATGATATATGTGTGTATGCATGTGTATGTATAGGAAGAATCTCAAGTCCACCACCTCAATTTTAGCAAATCAGAGCCAATTACTGTTCATTATATATTCGTATAGTATCTGTGTATTTATATTCAGAGATATCTGATTATGTACTTAGACATGCATGGGTGGTCAATCGTTGTTCACACAAACAATTCTTTTTGTATGTGATATATATACGTATAAATTATACATATTTTCAAAAGTTGGATACCAAATCCCCCACCATCCTTTTTTTCTCTTTTGGGTGTTGTGGCGTATTTGCCTCGCTACTTGCGCATTAATATCGTTGTTATATATATTTTATTGTTTGATAACGTGAATAAGCAGATCATAAACAACAAATCAAACCAGAAAGAAGGGACAAACCCACTTTTAGCCATTATTAATATGCTCTAAAGCAACTTCTGGAAACAAAAGAGAAAGTTTAACAATGTCCACTTTTAAGACCAAAAGAGGAACGAGACTGTATGATTGAGATCTTTCTCCTTGTGGGTGTGGATCCTTATACACACACACACACACATATATATATAAATAGATTATATAAATACGAATAAAAAATTGGAGGAAAACAGGAGAGAGAGAGAGAGAGAGAGAGAGAGAGGTTAGAAGGGAAAACATTTTTTTAACATATCATGTCGAAAGGATCATAAAGAGGCAAGAATAAAAGAGATTGAACATGCGCTTGAATTTGGAAATTTTGAGCATAAGTTAAAACTTGTGCTTTTCCTTTCACCAAAGAAATTTTGGAGAACAAACAAATACATAGAAACAATTAGCACAATACAAAATCCTCTTTTTATTCTCCCCCTTCTTTTGAACCCCATTAGACTTTATTGAATTACCAAGATGTGGGACTCGAAATCAAATTCAACTTGTACAAAAGTGAAGGTGACATTCGGGTTTCCTTTGAAAGTTTATAGCTATTTCCAACTGCAAAGATAATGATGAACAAAAGTTAAAAAAGTGCAAGGATCCAATGTTTTTCATGTGTGTGTAATGGTACGATGATACAGCAGCCAAACCAAGGAGCAAATTTTGATTGATTGGGCCTATCTTGTGCAAGTTGGTCCTTGGACGTTTATATAGGGTTAGGTCGGCTGAAAGCGCCGCGATTTGGTGCAGTTTTATACATTCTCCAATACAATTCTTCATTTTATGGTTTGGAAAACGTTAAACCAAAGCAAACTAGCTACTAAATCTAATTATTAGGTACCGTTTGAGACGGATTATGATTTTTCAAACACCAACTAAAATCCTAAATTTCGTACCAATGAAGTCATAAAATTTGCACAAGCTTTTAGATTTATATTTTATTATTAAACATTTAAAATAAATACTATATATATTGAAAAATAACTTTATATAGATACAATGAAACAAAATAAAAATAAAATAATAGTTGCATATATGATTTAGTAGTAATTATAAAGTGAAAATTTTGAATTCTCAAATCTTGAGTTAAAAAAAATGAAATAAATAAAATCATAAAATTCATAGTATTATAGAAATTACAATTTATCTTCAATTTATATTTCTTTATCATAGTTTTTATAAATATTCACTTACTTATTAAATCAATTTAGTAAACTATAAGCATGATCCATCATCTATATGAGAACAAACATACCAATAATTAAAGAAATAACACGTATCAAAAGGAATAAAATGATAAGAATATGAATTACAAAAATATATTAAAACATTTACTACAATAATTAAAAATAAATTTGTGGTTTGATAGTTTAGACCACGATTTCAAAATTCCAAACTAACTCACACAAAGAGTTAAGCAATTTGGGTTGAAACTAAGCCAGTTATTTGATAGTTTTGACAGTTTTAAAATCAACGGTTTTGATGATTTGATTTGGTATAGTTTTATGCAGTTTGCCAGTTTTAACTTTCATCCTTGTGTAGGACTGTAGTAGACGAAGAAGCTGGCCTGACTTCTCTTTTGAAATAGTCAAATACAAATAGGGATGGTAATTCAGCAGGGAGGGGTTGGGGAATGCTTTCCTGTCCCATCCTCGCCCCTAAAACCGTCCACATTTCTATCTCCATCCTTGGCTAAATTGAAGTGGGGAACAAGGATGAAGATTCCCAATTGGGAGATTTTCCTTATATCCACCTCGTTCTTCATTGATTAAAACTATACATTAAAAAAAAAAGATTAGTCCTCTTTTTGATTAAAAAAATAATTATATGTTTCATTTTTATATATATATCGATTGCATATTTATAGTCTTTTTAGGTATTTGGTAGGAAGTATACTTTTTTTTCAATAAAACATTAATAATGTTTAAATATGATTATTTATAATTTTAAAAATATATACGTATTTATAAATATATAAATCACATATATATCGGATAACGACGAGGCAGAGAGTCTTTTCTTGTCCTTGTCATGCTAACTTTTAGGGATCAAAATTCATCTCTATCTTCCTCCTCATTCACCAAACATTGTCCTAATCTTGCTTTTTTCGGGACGGATTCCCGTAAGTCCCATTCTTACGGGAAATATTACTATCCCTAAATACAAAAAGTTAGGTCTTGATAGTGTTTTGACTCATAAAGCTTTATGTTTTTCAAAGGACACAAAGATCTTCCCATAATTTAAAGTCAGAGAATTCCTTAAAAAAAGATCGACACGCATGTTATATATAAACTGAACTTCTGAGAGATGTTTAAAAGAGTCCTTATATTTATACTGTATTTTAATGTAATGTAATTTTTGTTTAGTTAATATAATTTTGTATTTAAATATCAAATTATTTTAAATTTAAATTTAATATAATTATTATTTATTTATTTATTTATTTAATCTGTTTTTATCAATTATATTACATATTATTTTTTTTTCTCTCTTTTTTCTATCTAGTTTTACCAATCACATCACATACTCTATATTTGAATGCAATATAAATGCAAAATGTCTAAACACATATTGTACTCAATGCATCGCATTTTAATGCAATGCCAATGAAATACTTTATCCAAACACCCTTAAATGTTACATACTCTTAGAATATATTTTTAGGGTTAATTAATTATTAGCAAGTAGAATTTATTAACAAATAGAATACAAAATATTTGACTTTTTTTTTTATTCACACGAAGCATTACAACCAGGGAAAATCGACCACAAGGCTTTTAGAAGGAGGATCATAGCAAACACGTATATAACTTCTAAGTAATTGTTAATTGGAAGAGACCTTGTATCATGAACTTGTATTTAAAAAAAAAAAAAAAACCACTTAAGATAAGTCCCACATTGATGGAAGTGAGGAACGTTAGTAGCTTACAAGGTGTTCGACATGCTTATGCTTATTAGTTCATGATAGTTATAAAATGACATACTATGTATGAAATTAAGCAATTCTAACGGAAGAGTTTCAAATTTTGTATGAATACAATATAATGTTGTTAAGCGATAAATAACCCATTCATGGTTGCATGCATATATTAACAGTATTTTTATATTTGATTTTATCACAATATGTAAATTTTAAATTCCTTCCCCTTCAGACTAAAAAAAATAAATTAATAAATACACTGTTTAGGTTTACTTGACTTTAGTCCACGTCCATATTCCAAGGGCAAGTATAAAACACATCACGTGAAAAAACCCAAATAACCAAACCGGATAAGTATTTTAAAGTTGTGTTATGGATAATCGGGGGAATGATACTTTTTGGATATGTCCACATAGTTTCTAAAATCTAGATAAAATTTTATTTCTTGCAAAACTTAAAATTTTGTAACACATTTTGTTCTGTTTTCTTTTTTTTTTTGTTTTTGTTTGCAATAAAATGTGGTAATATTTTTTAATCTGCTACAAAAAAAGGCTATTGTAAATGTTTATATCAAATTTAATATAAAACCTATCTAATGTTTTCCAATCTCTTACAAACTTCTTTTGATATCAAAGACACTTGAAGTTTGTACGTACACTTGCATGTCTCACACTTAATTTTTATAGATTCTATTATATTATTGTAATTTATTTGTAATGAGTATTAATATCCAATTAAAATGATAATCAATATATAATTATGGTGATTTCTTATTACACTAAAGGACAAAATTTTCATATTGGATTAGAAAACATATTTTTTCCATTATTCAATTAGTTTGAATGAATTAATATTAATTATTTTGATATTTTATGAAGTTTGGACAAAAATTATAAAATTTTCTTATAATTCTATTTTTTTTTTTTACAAAATATTCGTTTATATCTATAATTACGTTGACATTATCCATTAATTTTCTTTTTTATAAACTTAGAGTTCTCCTTTAAAAAAATAATTAAAAAATTCAAACTTTATATAATAATAATATTAGTAAACTATATCTATTGAAATTGTTATCTATAGATTAATAGCATGTTTGGTACACATATTTAAATTACATTACATTTATGCAATTTTCACTTAAATAGAAAAACATTTCATTTAAATATCAATCACATCATATTTTAAATCAAATACAATCACTATTTATTATTTCACTTTTTCTATTACTTTTATTAATTACATCATATATTCTTTCTCTCTTCTTTTTTTTTTCTCTACTTTTACCTATCACATTACATATTTATTATTAAAATGTAATTTAAATACTTTTCACCTAAATATACATTACATTCAAATGCAATACTAATATTTTTCCTCCAAACACAAATTATATTTAATATATTGCATTCAATCGTAATACAAATATAATGCATTTACCAAACGAATTCTAAAACTTCATTTCATTCGGTAAATGCATTGTGTTTACATTGCGTTTGAATGCAATGTATTGAATGTAATTTACATTTACAAGAAAAGTATTTACATTGTATTTAAATATAATAAGTATTTTGATGAAAAGTATTTGAATTATATTTTAATAATAAATATTTAATATAATAAATAAAAATAGAAAGAAAAAATAAAAAATAAAAATATAATAGAATTAATAAAAAAATAAAAAAAAAATAATTATATTAAATTTAAAAAATAATATAATTAATATTTAAATAAAATATTTTTATATTTAAATAAAAATTAATGTAATACAAATACAATATTATTAGCCTAACCGACTTAACAACTCAACAGGTCCATCTATATCAACATTTCATTCTTGCAAAAACGACGTAATTAAAGAATGTCGTTCGATAGCTGCCAGTAAAGTAGGCCCCATCTGTACTTTGTCTGTTTCAGGCGTTCATCTCTCTCTCTCTCTCTCTCTCGCTTTCCCTCTCATCGACAGTCCATTTCAACGCTCTTCTCCAGGTTTTCGTTTTCACCGAATCATCGGTCTCTTTCCCTCTCTGCAAATCTAGGGTTTCCAATCTACAACAGGAACAGAATCTCTCACTTTGCTGGATCGGTGTACAAAGCAGTCGAATCTTCTAGAGAGAGAAAGAGATGGTTCTGTCGCAGAAGATTCACGAAGCCTTTAAAGGAACCGTCGAGAGGATCACCGGCCCTCGCACCGTCTCCGCCTTCAAAGAGAAAGGCGTTCTCAGCGTCAGCGAGTTCGTCACCGCCGGCGACAATCTCGTCTCCAAATGCCCTACCTGGTCTTGGTAAATTTTCTCCGAATAATCTTTTTTTTTTTTTTTTTCGTTTCCTTTTTTTCCTGATACTTACCGATTTGGTTTTTGGGCTTTCAATTTGTACTTCTTTAGGCGAATTTTCGTATTCTTCTGAATTTTGGGGTTTGATGAAACTTTATCGTGTCAATTTCCAGTTCATCTTTTGCCGTGATTTTGGAGCTGTGCTTCCTTTTTTAACTGATACTTGCCGATTTGGTTTTTGGGCTTTCAATTTGTACTTCTTTAGGTGAATTTTCGTATTCTTCTGAATTTTAGGGTTTGATGAAACTTTATCGTGTCAATTTCCAGTTCATCTTTTGCCGTGATTTTGGAGCTGTGCTGTTTAATTACGAAGGTCCAATATTATTTTAGGTTATTCGCTTGTTTTTGTGATCTTCGAAGTTAATTTCTAAATTTGTACGATTCATTCACAGTACAGGCTTTGTATTGGGGCATTTCATGATTTCTCGAGTCTGTGTTCTAATCGCTCAAGGATTTCAGCAAATTTAAGTATAAATGTATGAATTGCGTCGAAAAGATGAGTAATTAACCGATTTGGTGGTGGCTGAAGATAATGAGTCACAGTCTGAAGTTCTTTATTTTGTAATTGTGTGACCTAAGTGAAGAGATCTACTTTAATTTCTTTGTTAACCGTACTGTCAAATTAGGTTATCTTTGCATCTTTACCGGAAATTAAAATCAAATTAGGTTTCTATGGTAATTACCTTTTTTTTTTTTTTTTGGAGAAGTTGGTGGTTGGAGTGGAGTAAGGTGCCTCCATCCGCATTGAATAATTAATTTGGCTTTAGGGTTTAGGTAATTTGAAATCATAACAGGCCGCATTGTTCTTCGCCACTGGCTTGAAATATGAAAGGGCAGCCTTCATTTGGTTCAGTATGGTTGGATTTTTTTTTAAAGTAACATAACACATATATAAAAAAATTTTGTTGTTCTAATAATGAGTTCGGATAGCTGGCACATGTTTTTTTGGACCTATTTGAAGAAGCACCATCAACCAATTAAGTTCATTTATTTATTTTGGTGAATGAGAATATAATTCAAAGTTTGTATTGCTCTCCCCTTGTTTTGTAAGTTGATGAGCGTGTCACTAGTTACTTTCTTAGTAAGTTGCTTAATTATTTTAGCTTTCAAAGAGGTTTGAAGGTACTGTTTTCTTATCCTTTTTATTGCTTGCATTTAATCCTGATAGGGAGTCAGGTGAGCCAAGCAAGAGGAAGCCATATTTACCGCCTGATAAGCAGTACCTTATGACGAGAAATGGTATGCCAAAATCGTTAATGCTTCTACTCAGCTATATGTATATGTGTGTGTGTGTGTGTGTGTGTATGTTATTTATTTATTCCTTATCCCTGATCCCTCTGAGAAAAGTTTCCTTGGTAACTGCTAGTAATGTGTATGTTTTCCACGTACAATATAGTAACATTGAGACAATTTATAACGTTTGATAGGGTTATTGATTTTTTATTTATTTATTTTATTGTTTGTGGTGATTTAATTTCTAGTATGCCGCTGGTGTGCGAACAAAATATTGCCATGCATATGCCCAACTCTGCCTAGTAGCAATTTATTTGTTGTGATTAAATAAGTTTTGAGCTTTCTAAGTTTTCCTTCTGTTTCTGGATTAATACCTTCATAATTATACTGGAAGAATGTATATTTAGACACATCATAGGATAGATTTATTAAGGAGGCATTTTTGTTGGTGAAGTTTCAAGTTTGCTAATCAGGAAGCTAAATTTATGTTTATGCTTTTTTTGTGATTGCACCAAAGTTCTTAATGTTCGAGTTCTACTCTCTTTGAATCCAAGTAAAGTTAATAATCTATTCACTTCCTGCTCAGTCCCTTGTCTGCGGAGAGCAGCATCTGTGGAAGAAGAGTACGAAGCTGCAGGTGGGGAAGTTCTTCTTGATAATGAAGATAATGATGGCTGGTTGGCAACCCATGGGAAGCCAAAGGGTAAGTTAGGTTTAGAAGCATTGCAGCTAATCTTTTATGCAAGAGTTTTACTTAACCTGTCTCTTACTTTCAGAGGGTAAAAGTGCTGAGGAAGAAAACTTGCCATCCATGGAAAACTTAGAAATCAGCAAGAACAGCTCTGTCAAGTTGACCCCCTCATATTTTGGTGGGGAAGAGGAAGAAGATATTCCTGATATGGCTGATTTTGAAGAATCTGATAACGTTATTGAAACTGATCTTGTAAGTTAACGTCTCTAATTTTTTATGAAGAAATGCCAGGTGATGTTTATCTTAGATGCCTGTGGTACGGTCATGCATGCTTAACCATTAATGGTACTACTTTTCAGTCTTGAACATATTGGTTGTGGTTCTGTTATCTTTATAAAGTATCAGATGAGGGGGGAGAGAGAGGAGGGGCTTTTGGTGGTTGGGTTGGTTAGGGTCAGATTTCTAGCTGCTGTGCTGATTTTGATGTTGAAGGCTAAGGAGGTTGACACAACGTTAGCAAAAGCAATAATTTATGCGTAATGTGTAGTAAGGTGAAGATGAACAGTAAAATAACCATTTCTGAAAGATTTAATTCTGTTGAATTCAGCACCTCCAAAAATTAATGCAGGCATTGTTCATTTGTGGTATGAATAACAGCAATGTTGTCTGTGAGAGGAAGATGAACAGTAAAATAATAAGTTTCTTAAAGATTTGTATTTGTTGAATTCAACGCCACCAAAAGTAATGCAGGCATTGTTTATTTGTTTTATTACAAAACCAATAAACAACGTTGTCTATGTAGATCAAAGTTTATTAAATTGTTGTGTATAACTTTTAATTTGCAGGCAACGCTGCAGTCTACATATCTTGTTGCTCAGGAACCTGATGATGACAATATTTTACGCACACGGACCTATGATGTCAGCATCACGTAAGAATCTTTGTGGTTGATTTCTTCATTAGTTCTGAAGTTTTGAATTCTTATCCATGATTGGTGGAAGTCTATGCACTTGAAGAAACAGATTTAAGTGCATTGGAACAACGCCTTTTTTTTTTTTTCTTTTTTTTTTTTCTTTTTGGCTTGAAATATGAAATGGTCTATTTAACACTAGCCCTAATATTTTTCTTCTGTCTTGTTCTTTTTGTAGGTATGATAAATATTATCAAACTCCTCGAGTGTGGCTTACTGGTTATGATGAGGTTCGTTCTGTAGTTTGTTTTCTTAGTTATGTTTAAGTTGCAATGAGTTTCATGTTTATTGCTTCGTAGAGTTTTGTTGTTTCCCGTATTTTCTTAGGATTTGTCTTTTGACCATTGTGGTTTGCCTAGTATCTGACTGAGTTTACATAATGATTCAGTGATGTTAACGAAAATTCTCACTGAAACTGATTTGAGTTCTTTGTTATTCTCTTAGTCAAGGATGCTTCTACAACCAGAGCTTGTTCTTGAAGATGTTAGCCAAGATCATGCCCGGAAGACCGTGAGTTGATGCTTAGATTCCTTGTTACATTTGCTTGCAACAAGCACTGTTTTTCTGATTTATCTGCAATTGGATTGTATGGCTATTTGTATCCATACAGGTAACCATCGAGGACCATCCTCACTTGCCTGGGAAGCATGCATCTGTACATCCCTGTCGACATGGGGCGGTGATGAAAAAAATCATTGATGTACTAATGTCACGTGGAGTTGAACCAGAAGTTGACAAGTATTCTCTCTTATCGCACATTCTGATTGAACAACGCCGCTGTCAAGAATTGACATTTATTTTTAATACAAATATATTATATGGAGTTTTTTTTTTGGGTTTTTTCTTATACCTTTTGAGGTATAACTAATTGCACTCTAGTATCATGTTGGGTATATTAATGGTTTCGTGAAAAGTTAGGACTGACTGAGGGGAGCACACCAGAAAGCAAAGTCTATCTCTATGTCCACAACCATCCTTCTCGTTTAGGAAAATAATGTGACATCTACAGCTGCCCCTGTAAGAATAAGGGTGAATATGTAGGGGGAAATAAATAATAATAAAACCAAGCCGAAAATGTAAACAAATTAACTCCGGTTCTATAGTTTCTTTAGTTTCGCCTCATGTTGTGGAACTAACACGTGTTCAGGTTATTATTGTTAATTGTTTTGTTAGGAAAAGTTCTTTTGACTTGCTTGCTTTCCTATCTTATTTTTGTAGGTATCTTTTCTTATTCTTGAAATTTGTTGCATCTGTGATTCCAACTATTGAATATGACTACACCATGGATTTCGATTTGGGCAGCACCAGCCATTGAGCGCCACAGAAATCCCAGGTAAGCCGAGGTTTTTCTTCATCCGGGCTCATATTGTTAGAAATGCATTAAGGTGTGCGCCTTTAGTGAGAAATTGGTTGTCTGGTCTCTTCTGATTCCCTTCTTTTATACGCAGCAGATTTTTATCGCAAAGGCTCGGGTGATTCTGACTCTGCTCAATTACGTCAGAAATTGTGCATATTACTGTCCAACACTGTATTAACTATGTGGTGCTCTTCGTCAACCGATTGAAAAAGAATTATGAATCATGTCATATATTGTGCGCTCCTGATGCTAATATTAAATAACGTGTGCATGTTGAGTAGGAGGGTGTTTATGCATTGCTATATACAAATGTGTATATATATATATATTTATATATTTGATTCTTTGATTGTAAATGAACATTTGGGACTTGCGAACCACACCTCAAAAGCAAACGTTGCTTCCCCTGCAATGGGCATCAAATGAGTGGACCGCCGCGGGGAATTGACCAATGTGCCTTAAATGGGCCGCTGGGGTTGGCCCGATACAGTTAGAATTGTTTGGACATTTGCATTCGGTGGCCATCAAAATGGTAAAATGAGAAATTGTAGTAAATACTTGTTTTTAATTTTTAGAATATAATTATCGTAAGTAATAAGTTTTTAAAATATTTGTAATAAATAATAGATATATTAGATAAATATAAATGTAAATTTTACTAAGTAATTTATGTATTTATGTAAATAAATTATTTAGTTAATAAAAATATAAATATATTATTTATTTGATATGTAAATGTATCATTTACATAATAAATATGTTATTTATTATAGATTTTTAATAATATCATTTACGTTGTAGTTAAATATTTCATTTATTTAATAAATTGGATATAAATGAGTTATTTACATGATAAATAGAACTGGTGGTTATAAATATTTTAAAAATTTACTCTTTACTTTAATTAATTTTTGAAAATTGTTATTTACTTTGTTCTATATTAAGACAATGTCCTCCCAAAATTGTAGAAATAGAAGCGTTAACCCTTTCCTAAGGTTTAGGGTCCCGCATGTTGTGTAAGGCAAGAAAGGGGATCAGTCTAAAGATGATCTTTGAAATTCCTCTGCATTAATTAAGCGTGAAATCCATTACATTGACTCCAAGATCGCTGCTTCATTGGAATATTTTGATATTCCATTTCTTGTGCAAGTTATTCTATCCGTTTTCCTGGCAACGTGGCATTAATTATGTAGATAGACTACTCCGAATAACAAAATCTGTATTAAAAAGGAAACTTGGATTTCCTAAATCAGGTGGATCCGAGTTAATGAGGGTTGTGAATAAACCTTGTCAGACAGTCCAAATTAGTCTTTACGTACCCGCCATTACCCGGTTATTTATTGCGGGTTTCTGCCTTCACACCAAGTAGGTTGGTTGGGGCGGGACCTGTCTATAGCTTAACATATGAGAATAAATAATTAAAAAAAAAAAGTATTGGTAGGGTTTAATAGCTTAATAAATAAGATTTATATTCAATTTTATCTGTTTTAATATATTTTCACGATACAATTAAAATATAGTTGTCCCTATCTTATAAAACTCCAGCAAATGTTTTACAATTTTATAAAAGAATGTGAAGATTCCTTACTAAAAGAAATCAACAACTTTTATTTGAGAATTCTATGACAATGTTTAAGGAAAAATTAAAAAAAAAACCCTATCAATAAACTCTATTTGTAATTGTCATATTTGCATGTAATTTGACATTTGTTAAGAGGCATTACTAGTGTTAAATATCATCACTTAAAGGTGAGTTTCATCCCACTAATTAGAATCTCACCGTGGGTCAAGACTACTTGATACATGCGACTCTGATCAACTTGAAGATTATTACGAGGATTTATCAAAAGAGTTTAAAAGACTGCTTTGCGAAGGCGATACATATGGCTTTAGGATGTTTTTTTCTCTTTATTAGTTAAATGTGGATTATTTTTTTCATTATTTTTTGTTTGTTGCTTGCCGTCCAAGTGAGTTAAGTGACATTGTTCACGTTGTTGTCAGAGTCATCAAAATGACTAACGAAGTCTTGGTTATTACTCTGCTTTTGAGGTTGATAAGGACCCGTTAACATCACCATAAATTGATATTTTTGGAGGTTAGTTATTCATTTTGCCTCATGTGATTTCCTTGCACATGGTAGTTTTTAATGCTGCTTTCTTCTCTCCTGAGATCTTCTTTTTGTCAAGCTTACAACAATTCAGTGTTTTCGCAAGGAACTTGTGCAAAAATAGCTTGTTCAAAAGGGCCTTCATTTAAACATATTTGCACCTGATCCTACAAAAGACAAAGGCAAATAAAAACATGTGAGGAGGAAATATTAAAGGAGAAACAAAATTCGCACAAGTACAAGTGCAATCGGCAATAATACTAAGGTGTTTACCGGTAACTAAACGCATGTTTTATGTGGAGTTGTGTTCTATCTAGATAGATTAGGCCGTCTACTTCTTTTTGGGATCTCAGCTATTCCTCTTGTAAAAGAGATTGTTTATGATTTGCACTTCATTTATATTTCTCTATGATAGGATTTACTGATCAATGTCTGCGTACTTTGCCTTTGGTCTCATCATGGATCCCGAGAGTTTGGGTCACATTGATTTAAGTTTACTTGCTAAATGAGACTCAAAACTCTGAAAAGTGCTATCGGAAAGAATTGTCCAATGTTTACAAGGCTGGAAAGGAAATGGGCGTGCAATCACTATGGGACAAGGGTTACTTGGATGCTAAAGCTTTTTCATCATTTTTTTGTATTTCTTGTAAATATTAAAACAAAAGTATCACCAATGGATCAATAAAATTTACATCATTATTTATCAAATAATTTATATCACACGTGCAAACACACGTAGTGTATATATATATTCATATACATATAATAGTAATACCATTCATATCAATTAAAAATTATGTTAATTAAAATGGGTCATAAGATTATTAGGGGAATAAAAATGAAGACACAAATAAAAACACATATATCAAATCCAGTTAGATTTCTTAAGTAGAGGTGTATGTTTCAGACGTTTATCTCTCTCCCTTGATGATCCATTCCTCTCTCTCTCTCCTCTCATATTTGAAAATTGTCCACACCGTAGTTCCACCACTACCAAGTTTCACCTTGGCCCTCTTACAAAACGATTTTGAGACATCAATCTGAACACGCAGTCGCTTATAGTTTCCCAAACAATGACCATTTGTGTCAAAAATCACGTCCAAAAACTTGTTAATACCATTACCAATCGATTCACCAATCTTCCTTATCATGCTATCATAAGGGAGATTATACACCCTAATCCAAAAACGTCAAACTCTAATCATCCCAAGCCAAGGCTTCATCCCCATTTTACAACCTTAAGATTCAACAAGGACTTGTGAAAAGTCCACGATTCCAGAGCCCTCACTTTAGCACGATCCTTCTCTAATTCAAAAGGGAAAAAGAAAAATATCTCGATCAAGCCCTTGGATCGAGAGGTCACTATCAGCCTTGCAAAGCTTTGTCCACTTATTTTAGGGTTTTGATGACAACAACTTGCCCAAAAGCTCAAATCTTGCTTCCCTCCAACCTTTCTCCACAAGTTCATCAGAAATACCGTTCACCTCACTTCCTCCTCTGTGATAGAGAAGGAACTCAAACGACCCAACATATCCTCCATAATCGACACTCGACAAAGCTCTCACAATAGAGAGAGATAGGAAACTCTCATAGGCATGCTTATCAATTGCAATCGTTAACACAGACTACCATAATAACATGCATATATAACAAAAAAGATGACAGTACATGTGATTATTTAAAGGGAGCAAAAACCCAGTAAAGGAAAAAAAAAAAAAAAACAAAATCACAAGTGCTAAGTACACCAATTTAAAGGTGGGATTTTATTAATTCTTCAAATTACAGCTACAATGGCATACGGAATCATGAGTTTCTATTAGGCACTCTACAAAAAACCCAGGAAGTCTTCCCTTATCAACAAGCCTTCAACATGTTTCGCTTGTCTTTGATCCAACTGGTGTACTCCAAGCCCTCATACTCGCTTTCGGTCCCGCTGACTTACTCCAATCTCACAATTGGAAAACATTTATTTTTGAGAGTTATTTGGTAAAGGATAAAACACTCTTGCTTTCTTGCTTTCTCTTATAATGAAGCCTTTAAGAAATGCACGAAAAAGGAAATTATAATAAATAATAGTTTTCAGAAAAATAATTGAATTAAATAATAGATTTAAAAATATTTATCAATAGAGAATTAATCAGATTTATTCTTTTTTTTTCCTTAATTAAAATTTTAAACCCTATTATCAGATTTATTCTCTTTTTTTTTCCCTTAATTTAAATATGAAGTAAATATTGATGTGTACTATTATCTCTCTCGCTTGAATAATCATAGAGAGAAAGGCGGAAATTTATCTATATGAAGTCAAATATTTTCATAAGCATTCAAATTCGAATTCCAGAAAACCCCATTATCCTGATTAATGTTTACTAAAGTCCTGATATTAAAATCAATAAACGTCAGGGAAAGAATCCTTACACCTTCGCTTTACTTTTTTTTCTTTCTTAAAAATTTTTTTTTTTTGATAAAGCTGTTAAAAGTGATTGTATTATTTTCTGCTCCTTCCCACATTATTTACACTCTAAAGTTTGCCGCTCAATGGATTATGCTGAATTTTTATTAAAGCTATTTAGGTAGGGTTGGAAATTTAAAATTATGATTTTTAGTTTAAATTACTGTAAAATTTTGTACATACATATATATATATGTATGTATATAAATAGATGGACAGCAAAACAATGCTGTTAGTCGTTATCTAGGAATTATAGTTCTTTTAAAAATTAGAATTATGTCTTATTTTTCCTATATATATATATAGAGGATTTTTTAGAATTAAAATAAAGATTTTTGTTATTTATAGAATCCCGTTTAAAAAAAAAAAAAAACACCAGATGGTATGGTAAACGCTCAAAATATTGAATAAGCATCTAACAACATACCTTATCTTAAAATTACTCAAAACACAACCGGCATTAAAGCTAATTTATATTATCAGATGACTACTGATTTAAAATATCTCTTGTACATTGCTGGGGTTTGTGCCTTTGATTAGGTGGACAGTAGAAATGGTAAGGTTACGATAATGTGGTCACAAAATGACGTTTGATCTTTGGAAAAAAAAAAACAGAAGTGATGAATATTAGTTTGTATATGAGCTTCCCAATTTGAAGAATCATAGAGAAGTGGCGAGAAATTTACTTGTACAGGGAGAAGGGATGGGATGAGAATTTTCATGAGAAAATGGGTGCAAAACATTTTGAATGCAAAAATGAATAAATAATTTTCTAGGTTTGAGGCATAAAAAATACTATTTTTAAGATTTTATTTAGCTCTGTTACAAACAGATTGCTAACAGGTTTTTTAGAAAAATTACCACTAATATACAATAAACCTACAAATTTAATAAGTTCAAAATCTTATTTTCAGGTAAATTACTTCTAATATACAACAAAGGCATGAATTTAGGTGAAAATCATTTTAAATGCAAAGAAGAATAGATAATTTTCTGGGTTTAGTGAGTAAAATATACTATTTTTAAAGGTTTATTTACCCCTATTACAAACAATTTGCTAACATATGTTTTAGATAAATTACCTGAAAATATAATAAACTCACAAATTTAATAACAAAAATCCTTATTAAACTCTAGAGTAACAATACAACTAATATCAAAATTAGATATTTACTTATAATCAAAACTTATGTCTATCATGAATACCTTCAATTAACATATCTTTATGAAAATACTCATTTTCACTTAAAACGTATCTATTTTTAATAAATATAATTATTAGTTAATAAAAAAATAAATCTAACTATTAAATCAATATTATTCGATCAAGATCAATGATTCAAATTAAAATTGAAACCATTCAAATTTAATTATTAAATCGTACCCAATCAAATCAAAGATCTAAATTCAGTTTAAAAAATACGACAAATAATTAACAAAGCTCGTTAACTCTTTGCAACCAACCATGCGTATATGCAAAATGCATCCTAAACACCTAATTGCCCTCGTACCCCATGTAGTGATGTATTATGGTAGCATAAACCCACCGTACACAAACAATACTTGTTCATCATCTGTTTATTAATATACCATTGCATTTACGTACATTCTTATAGTGTGAGACTTTTGGGTTTCCCACTGCTTAATGTCACTGGCTTTTCCATTACAATCTATTCGACAAACTAGCATTCTAGACTTGACGTTGCAAAGTATGGCAAGCACTCGCACACGGTTCACGTATCATAAAACAACGGAGAAAATGAAAAAGACACCGAGAGTATGCCAGTGATGATCAAAGAATTGGGTTTGATGATTCTCAAGGAAAAAATTTGAAACACAGAATTGGATCGTAGTTTTTTAAACAAAAACCTACAGCTCCAAGATGGATCAACTACCCACGAAAACCTGAACCAGAGCTACATCTATGCAAAGTAAAAACTACTGCTTTCCCATAAGAATACAAGGAGATTAAGACTAGCTACTACAAACATAATGATTACTGATACATATGCAGCTATAATTTATCTTACGCTACAGCCATTATCAAAACGAGGCAATCTTCAGCATTGGGGGGACTAAGCTAACTTTACGCTTACCATCAAGGTATCTAATTCGTTTATGACGAGCAAACCATGTCTTTGTCCTCGGGTAGGCAATCTCGGGTAGGCAATGGATGGACGATGGAACCCGGCCAATCTGCAAATTTTAGATTAAAGAGTCCAGCAGCTCCAAGCAGTTGTGGTTGGGAGGACATTATAATTACAGTAAAGAAATTGGTGAAATCAACAACCTAGAACCAGTACCAGTAAAACTCAGATGATTGGCACCGGCAGATAAGGGATTGGATAAAAAAAGCTGACCAATCATGCCATTTTCTCTACAATTAACTATATAACAATACAATGTCAAATCCGGGGACAGCAACCAAAGGGGTTGGTGATCATCTCATTGAGCAGCGAAGGAAAAAAAAGCTTTTCCTTGGTCGCCGGTCAGATGTATACAGATTTTACATCATTAGGCCCGAAAGTCATTGAACATGTTGGACACTTGCGATGACGAGTTTCAATAATTTGTTGTACACAGGGATTGCAGAACAAGTGATAGCATTTTGTAATGACAACCTGGGACGGGCAAATATCTAAGTTAAACCAAAAACATAAAACTATAATTGAAGCAAATAAACAGAGCAGAAAAAGATTGGTCTCTGCATCATCAATAAATAAGAACGTTATAAACCATGATCACTACTGATTAACCGAATATACCTGCTTCGTCCTGTCAAGGCAGATACTGCACTTGAGTATCTCCCGATATTCAGCAAGTTCCTGTTGAAGCTTTTCAATAATTGATGAGCCTTCAGTCTGTGCTCGAAGTCGTGAAGCCTTTCTCCTCAGAACTTCCAGCTCCTCCTCAAGTCTTTTCTTTTCAAACCTAATGAATTGAGGAAAAAAGGAAAGAAGACAAAAAAATCATGGAGTAAGAAAAAGATTGGAATGAGCAAACACACTTTGCAAAATATTTATACCTTTCTTTCTCCACTTCCATCTGCCGCTCCAACAGTGCAGCTCGACTTTTATCAACTTTAGATTGTGATTCCTCCAGTGATTCCCGGGTTTGCTCAGATGATCTTTTGACATCTAAGTGTCTCCTTTGAGTAGTATCCATCATCATAGAACTTTGAACCTTATCTTCAATAAGTCTCTGAATCTGATCTGAACAAATTTTCAACTGCATTGCACAAGTCAATAGCCGTGTATAATGGGTGTAACTGATTCAGTTTTGTTATAGAGCACAAGATACCTGATCTTCAATTCTTGCAGCTTTCATCTCATAAAAATTAACAGATGAATTAGCTTGTTCAATCTCCCTCTCCAACATTCTTTTGTCCATAAGTAAAGTATCCTGCACCTGTTTTGCCCGGAGACCCTCTAAAACAAGCTGCAATGAAAAGGGAAAAAACCACATGATCAAAATTTTTTGGATCAAAAGTTCAGAGGTTAACGTGAGAGCAATAGTAGTGAGAGCAATAGTAGTAAATGATAAGTAGTGCGTCATCCAGGAAAATGAAATAACTTTTCTAAGCAATGCGGTTTGAAACTAAAAAACTTTAAAATAACAAATAAAAAAAGTTGACAATGAAACTAACACATACCTTCCATATTTACAAGCCGAAAGATTGTGGAACATTTTTTGCATTAAAAAAAAAAAATAACAAAATTTAAGTATCTTTAGATTCTAGACAATGAGTAAATAGACCCTTCACCTTAATGTTATAGTCATCTCTCTCAGTAATTTGCTGCAGCAGATGTTGATTTTGAGTTTGCATGTCATCATATGCTTGTCCAATCGTCTGCAAAGAAAACAAACTTGAATGTAGGAACAGCATCACCACCAAACAAGGGGGGAATACCAATCCACATTAAATGAACATGAAACACACCTCAATTTCAGACAAGTAAGCTTCGTTTTCTTCATTTTTGGATTTTAACACATCTGCAAGTTTCAACAGATCCCTGAAATTGAAACAAAAAAGCAAGTGTAAAGCTCTTCTCAAAAGAAGAGAAAGAAGAGGACAACCGTAGGCCCAAATTAACATTAACAACTAAAGCTTCAGCATAAATGAGCTTCAATATTTTCACAAGATAGAATTTCGTCTCATGCGAAACATGTCACTTTAGCCATGGTAGAGCCGCATTACATGTGAAATAGAAGGGGGGAAAATAAGAAGAAGTAGAAGGAATCACAAAGTAAGATTCCAATAGCAAAACGTTATGATCAAAGCTCTTCAGCAATACAATAATGAAGAAAAGGTGCAAAAAGGTAGTCACTAGTCACTCTAAGCTCATACTTTTGCACAGACAACATTGTTCAACAATAAGTTATTATTAGTAATATTATTTTTGGCTACGAACCACAAGTTATTTGAACCTCATAAGATTTGAAATAGTTATAACCTTCTTAAGGATGATGCTCCTTTTAGAAAAAAAATGAGCTAAATGAAAGGATATAATGGCAGTAGCAGGTCATAATCAACTGTTTTAATAATATGTTTTCCAGAACTAAATAAATAAATTAGAAACCTTTTGGAAGCTTCCAGCTTTTGTCTTAGATCAGCAATCTCAGCTTCTGCAGCAGCTAGTCTTTGTTGAGATCTGGCCTCAGCTTGATTTGCTGTTTTGACTCGTAGTTCCAACTTGTGCTCATCAAGGGAGGACTTCAGACTTTGAACATAGGCCCATGCCCTGTATTCCAAATCCCTAGCTTCTAGGACATCTCTGCAATAGAGATATTAAGAAGAATATAAACATTTGGATACTCCATTATAAATTTGTAACTAATGTAGCTAAAACAAATAAGAACTTTGGTTTTGTTATCAACATGAGAACAATATATACGGGTCCCCAACTGTCGAGGATGATCTCTCCAGCAGATCTATACAAATGTTACTATAGGATCAGAAGATAACATAACAATTCTTTGAAGTCATGAAGTTATTAATTGTTTGTTGATGAAAAAACAAAAACAATTATCAATTATTACATGAAGCATGGAACTCGTCTGTAACTGCAAGCTGTAACTGTGTCCGACAATTATTGTTAAGGTCAATGTTACACGAGAAAAGAATACAACCTAGCAGAAATGTCCTAACCTTGAATCAGTGGATTCACGTCTAAACATTTCCAGAATAAGCTTCAACTCTGAATCACTCTCTTTTAAATCTTGGACCTACAAAGAAAGTAACAGTAAGCGAGAGAAAAGGAAAATATAATGCAGCTAAATCAATCAGAGTTCACTTCATAAAGCCCCGTCAAAGATTTGATGAACTCCCACCCCCTCCTTCACCTCGTTTTTTTATTTGTTCTCCTTCACTCAATAAGAACTCTAATCTCTGTCGTACATGATTATATGGATTAGTTCAGTATAAATTATTCAAAATATACTTTAACAAGAACGAATATTTGTGAGTGCTCAACAACTCTACGTAGTAACTTTTTAAAATGAAACTAAATAAAAATTACATAAAAACGTACCATAATTTGCAATTTCTGTATCTCAGCAACCTGATCTGTCGATCTGACAGATAAATTTTCACTCTCTATCACCTGTTTCACAAAATAAGGTAAAATAAGGTAACATAAATCCTGTAATAACAATATAAAACTTCACCGCACAAATTCACTTACCTTCCTGTCAAGAATGCTAGAAAGAGATTGCACATCAGCCCGCAAAGAATGAACATCTGAAACAGTCTCTTTATATTTACGCAATTGACCTTGCATGGTTTCCATTTCCTCAGGAAATGAAGAAACCAAAGCCTTAAATTCTGCTATAATCTCTTTCCTTCCTGAAACAGTGTATTTCCATCACATTTGAAGCATAAAACAAACAATGTAGAAAGCTCATATCACAAAGCTAAACAAAACTATAGGTTTCTTCTAACCAGGTTCTCTTGATGTCTGTTCCAGCTTTGTCTCAATCATTTTTCTTTCATCAACTTGTTTCTGTATCTCTATCCTGAGATCTGTTGATTTTGAGTCAATAATTGCAGAAGATCTTCGAAGAACATCAACCACATCACTTTTAACATTTAGTTCCCTTTCCCTCCAGACAAGGTTATCCTTCTCAGCCTACAATCTCCAAGGACAACATTATTGTCAGCATCAGAATGAAATCTTTGCAAGAAAATAACAGATGAAGGCATAAATAAACTACCGACCAGTTACAACCTGTAGTTTCTCGTATAAGGCTTGATACTCGATGACTTCAGATCTTGACTTTTCAATTTGGTCTCTCACCAAGAGGCAGGCTGGGGAAGAGGAAATGCATGCTACATTCTTTAATTTGTTCTGTCAAGTAAAACCCCATTTGTTAGAAGAGCTTGCATTCAGGACAAGAATATATATATTTTTTGAGTTGTGGAATCACATATACACAAATAAAAACTAAATATAGATTAAACTGACCTGCAGATTAGACAACTGTTGTAATATTCTTATCCTCTCCTCATGAAGACTTTTTATTTCCATAAGCCGAGAAGAAGCTTGATCCTGCAGAGATCTAATCAGTTAGCATTGCTTATCTATTTAAATAAATTAGTTCTGAAAGGTGAGTGATTAAAAGATCCAATATAATACCATTAGCTCTTTGAGAGAAGACTCCATATCTTGTAGATCTTTTACTTTATCTCTGGTTTTGTCACCACTAACATGCTTGTTCCCTAGATTTAGGACAGGGAAGCCCACCCCTTTTGCAGCATCTCTGTGTGCCTTAAGAGTTGCTAGTTTGCAGTTATTCTCTTCTAACTCAGCTACTGTACTTTGCAACTCTCCTTCATAAAACCATTGAAAACAACACTTTAACCTTATAGGCCATTCTGTTACCCTCCACACAAAAATTGAAACCTTTTAATTTGGGTGATTTTAAATAGTTGCTGTCTACAGCTAAACTTTACCACTCGTGTCTGTCCACCAAGAATGATCAAATAAAGTAAGGTTCCTTAAACATTATCTTTTGTTTCAATTAATCAAGTGTCCACTCATTAAGATGAATTGCTAAAGGTTGAGGTTATAGCTTTTATAGCTTTTTATTGTATTAAGACTGTCAGAATAACAAGATAGAATTAAGATTCCTTCAAGTTCCTTGTGGATGTATATCAAAGCCAAAGAAACCATTATCCTAATCTGGAACTTAACTCAGTTACAAAATGACTGATATCCTAATTGCCCCCTGACAGAATGATGAAAGTGTGCAGGTGAACATTGCACCAACAATTTCTTTTTTTCTCACCTTTTGTTGCCAAGTAGGTAGCCAGAAATATTAACACCAACATTTACATTTACAACTCCCAAAAGATAATTAACTGATCATTTTGAAAAGTAGTTACCTCTTAAATGTCTAAGCTTAGCTTTATTCTTTGCATCAACGTCTTGATGACTCTGCAATTCCCTTGAAAGTGATCTATGCTTCAAAAACATATCAATAAATGCCAACCTCCAGGTCTTAGCCTCAAAAATGCTTTCTGTATTTCGCCAACAAGCATCTAGCAAAAGGAGCAATATACACCAAAAAATGAGTGATAATTTGCAAGACAAAGCTTCGGAATAAAGCACCATGAAAAATTAAAACTTACTCAGGTCTTCATCTCGTAAAATCCTTTTCAACATTGCAGCATGTAATCCATCCTTTTGACACCACAGGTTATCAATTGCAGCAATAAAATTACTTAAGCTGTTCTTGGTATTTTCATAGGTTGAATCTCTATCAACTTCCATCTGATTAGAAGAGTTACACATTGATGAACTTTCAGTTGCACCCGTTTCTGCAAGTCGACTAAGAAATGCCTCATGAAAAGTAGACTGCACTCCATCTGAAAAGGAAACAAGGCCTCATTATTTATAAGCACACTTCAACAATCATATTCAGGGCGCGCTCACAAGGTAGGATCTTATCTATTATAATGCACTAAGTTTGAAATGCGTAATTGAATGCAAGGAACAAGGTGTAACTAATAAGCATACAAACACCATGTCAGAAAAAAGAAATCCAAATCCAAATTACTCAAAAATGTAGGCAAACACAAAAAACTGCATGTACATAGTGCAAAAAGTTGACTGAAAATAACAATTGAAAAATGGAATTGGTATTTTCAGTATTGTAATTCCTTTTGAAAGTAAAACACATATTTACCTATCAACACCAATGAACATTTCAATCATGCCATGCTAATTAAATCTAAGACATGAACTGTATCGAAATGATCCTTACCCTCCATGATAGACTTGCAATCAACGTCCTGCTTGCTGCATGTCGCTCTAGTACGGATCGAACATGATTCCAAGTCATGAGCAAGCTATTGTCAAAACATAGAATTAAGATCCCATCAAGCATTACATGATACTGTATACATAAAGAAGAAAGAAACCGCATGAAGTTACACTAGTTAAACAAGGCAGCACAAAACAACCAAAAACAAGAGCCATACCTTTTCCCAAGACTTAGTGACAACTGTTAATGTCGAATCATATGGCTGATGTTTTTCCTTCAGTTGAGAGTATTTATTCTCGAGAGCCAAGTACTCAACTTTCTGTGTCTCCAACTTCTGTATGAGCTTTTCATTTCGATATTGAAGAACAGCAATATCAAGCTTAAAAAGAGAAAGTGAAAAAACAGTCAGCCCAAACAAGATATCATTTATGCACACCACCGGAAAAAAAGAAGGCACAAACAAGAAGTCTAAATGTACAGTAGCCATCCTATAAAAAGTACTGCCATGGTTTTGCTAACTTTAAATATTGAACACCAAGAGGCTCACCTCTCATATGCACGTACGGACTAAAAACTATTGACTAAGAACAAATAATGGGATTTGGCTCATTTGTCCCTTACTTGTGTCCCCTTCTACGTGCCTTATAACAGGACCTTTAACTAATATGGTATGATATTGCAATCAACGTCATGGTATTACTAGATGGACATAAAAACAACGTGAATAAGGTAACAGAGGAGCTGAATCCGTAACAATGAACCATCGCGATATGTAGATATTTTTAAGAAACATTCTTTCGATACTGATAAAAATCGGTTGGAAAGGAAAAGAGGACATGATGTCCTCGAGATAAGCAATGCACCAAAATGGAAAACAAAAAACCGAAATGAAAGTAAAACTCCTACACTTAAATCCCCATCACATGTTTCCAATTTAGAATAATCAAATAAAAAGGAAAGCTTTTGAATACACTATCAGTTTCCATCGCCTAAACAACACCTATTAATAATTAAAAAAAAAAAATCAAGTCGACATGACGGATTGCATGAAAGGAAGGCCTGTCAACCAAATATAGATTTCCTCCAGCAAAATGGAAAAGGAAAATGAAAAGAAATCAAATAGAATATCACTAACTAAACACATGCAAAAGATTAATATTAGCTGATTATTATTTTTAAAAAAATTATTAACAAACGAGGAAGAATTTGAGAACATTCATCCGAACAATTCAAGGTTCTGAGTAAACCACTTAATCAACAGAATAAGTTCTTAAGCTACATCTGATGACAAAAACAGCAAATTTTCCAATGTGCCAAACACAAAAACCGAACCCTAAAACTCCGAAAACACTATGAAGCATTGAAAATGCGCAAAAATCTCACCTTTTTGTCCTCCGAAATGGGCAAAAAGTGCTGCTTCTTGGCAGCGGCAGCCGTAGGGGATGATATGGTGCTAACATGGCGGCGTTTCCGGTCAGGTTCTCCAGTACTCCCCATCGAAACCCTAGAACGAAACGCGAAACGGCTTCTCACATCACCCGAGCCACCAAATTCTCTCCTCCGACGACACGAAACCAAAAACCCCAAAAAAAAAAAAAAAAAGCCCCAAGGCAAATCCAAACTACGATACCCTTGCTAGGCAATCAAATCACCAGAAAACTCCTGATTCCAATCCCAAAAAACCGACTGGTTTCCTTTTTCTACTGCTTCGGAAACGAAATTCTCCAGAAACCCTAATTCGAAGCTCTCTCTCTCTCTCTGAGCTCTAGAACCTCGGTAAAGAAACGCAGTGATCTATCTGATGCCGCTCGCTTTCTCTCTCTTCTTTCTCTCTCTGGCTCTCTCGCTCTAAGAGGGAGGAGAAGAAAAAATTTTTTTTAATTTTTAATTTTTTGGTTTTATTTTTCGTCTCTCTCTCTTTTTTTTTTTTTTTGGTGGCTTGGGGGAGGAGGAAATTTCGGGAAGTCTGGAGGGTATTTTGGGTATTGAACAGAACAGTGCTTGAATTTCCTTTCGAGGAATCTGAGTTACTGCGATTCGTTCACCGGAAGGGAACATAACCGGGTGAATGCTACACTTTTATTGGTTAATTTTGTGACAGTAGGACTAAAAGACCCCTATTTAACAGCTGCTGTCCAATGACGGTTTGAAAAGTGGCTTTGGCGAGAATGAGCGCTAACAGCTAATCATTGCCCAGAGGGACTAAAGACTAGCCACTTGTTGCAAATCTGATAGGCATACATGTAACAGGACAACCTCCTGAAATTGTTCACTGATATTTTTCTTTTGGCTGAAAAAATTAGGTGGATTTTGAGAATTTTTTTTTTTTACGTTATAAATATTAATTTTATATAAAAAGTAAAATTTTGTATTTAAATATAATTATTTTTAATAATTATATAAAAATAATTATTATTTAAAAGTTTTTTAAAATAATCACATCAATTTATCTATTCTAATTATTTATTTTTATTTCTATCAATCATATTAACTTTTTAATTCTAAAATATTTTTTATCCAAACACACGTTTTATTCAAATACAAAACAAATATTTTTCAATCAAATACAATATTAAAAAAATTATATTTAAATATAATTAAAATGTAATACGTTTACCAAATACTCTTTTAATAATATTTTATTTTATTTATATATAATAATATAAATATGTTTTTCTTTTAATTTTCAATGAACAAATAATATATGTTTTCAACACAGATATCAACTATTTACCCAAAAAAAAAAAAAAAAAACGATATCAGCTAGTCTTTTCCTCATAAAGCGGTTTAATAAAGGGAAGAATTAATATTTGAAAAGATTAGATTGGCCTTAAAAATAAAAATGTGAAGCAAAGAAAAAATTAACAATATTTGTATCTTTAGAATAGGATGATTAGGCATTTTACCCCTTGAAAAGGAAAAGGACATGCATAAAAAGCCTTTCCTGCATTTTTTGGTTTATTTTTATATTTATTTTCTTAATCCAACCTATAATCACACTGACTTTAAAATATATAATACAGGGCATTTTACTTAAAAAAAAAAAACTATTAACATGAAATACTACCAAAAAAGGACATTAATAGCACAATAATGAGATTGAAACAATTAAGAGACTGTCATTCGTCCTTCATGGCATGTTCATGTCTCTTCTTTTGCCCAACTTCCACAAGCAAAGTCAAAAGCGCCTCACACACTTGAGAGGCATCAGCTTCATTAGGGTCGTCTGACAAAGACGAGTAAACCATCCACGCATGGTCCAGTCTGCGTTTTGGCCTCACCACAACAGACCCTGGGACTTCTGCATCGCGGCACAAGACAAGCCCGTCACTCTTTTCGCCATACCTGATCTGCAGCAGCTGAGCACAGGCAGCCATTGCTGCACCAAGGGGCATTATCACTGGTAGCGGTAGCGTCGGGGACTCAGAAAGGGGACCAACCATAGGTAGCTCTGCATGTGCAACACGTGATAATGTAGCTAACACGGCGGGAGTTATTGCAGCTTCAGTGTGGAATGAAACAACGGGAAGTTCCTTTGGCAAGTGGTGTTTCTTCAAAAATTCTTTCCTCTTGTCGTAGGTTAGATCTTCAAGAGCTTGCAAGTCACCCTTCACAACAGCAGATCAGAACAGTATTAGAATATCATTCTTATGGTCCTATAATGACTTGAATCGGGAAGTTTTCCATACGAGTCACCGTCATTTGAGATTATTTATTACATGAAGCACCATACCAAAAAATTAAATAAAAAATTTGCTTAACAACTCTAAGGCCGCATTTGGTAAGAGGGAAAAAAAAAAAGGAAGGATGGAAAGGTATATAACCTAGGTGAGAAAAAAAATAGAGAGAGAACTTCTCTTTTGTTGCATTTGGTATTGGATTCCATCCTAGGATCAAAATTGGAGTCCTATGTAGGATTTAGGATCCGTAACCAATCCATTTCCTCCTTCAATCACTCCTACCAAACGGCCATAAATATTAAAAATCCATCTACTGATCATCTGTTCACATCCATCCAACGGAACAAAGTGTAATTGTTGCTGATATCATGTTCTCATTGACAAACACTAGCATGTTTCTCTAGTATATGAAGGCACAAAAATCTCCCCAGAAAGAACAAAATACACCTCATCTCTGCTCTAGCAACAAACAAAATTTTATATGCAAACAACAATCCTCGGCCAGCACTTAAATAAATAACAAATGCTGTCACTGTTTACCACCTTCCTTTTTATGTCCAAAGGAAAAAGACCCAACATTTTTATATTTGAGCATAAATTTGAATATGGAAATAAAAACGACACAGATATATAGCATTATATACAGAAAGAGAGAGAGAAAGACAGAGGAGAACACCTCATATTACCTTCATCACTTTACAAATCAGAATCTCCATTAATTTCCGTACATTTACGTAGTCTCCAAGCTGCCCTTCCCGTAAAATATCTGAAGCAATAGGAGTACCACCATATGGACTTTGGGCTATTGCCAAACCAGCTACCTTATCTTTTAAATCAGACCAATATAATGATAAAGCAGCTGCTGCATCTATTCCCCCTTTGCTATGTCCAAGAAGCAAAACACGTTTCTTGGAACCCCAATAGATTTCCTCAATGTAATCCTTTATCTCCCTGGCATTTTTTTCCACTGAAGCCTAGTTTACAATCATCTAAACCTTTTAGCTTAAAAACCAAGTGAAATACAGTGCATAGACATTTATTTGAAAAAAAAAAAAAATAACCACCTCGCTATGAATCTTGGCAATGTGGCAGGCGAGACCCATCTTTGAGAAACTCGTTTTTGTATTGACGAAATAAAGTGGGCCATGGTTGCTGAAAAGACCTGTATATTACAGGTAGTCAGGATTAAACACGTGTATATCCTAGAACTTGGATCAACTCTAAGACTAATGTATATCTAACTCCATTGATCCCAAAAAAGGTAATAAATCAGGATTATAACATGATTCAAAAATAAACATCCATAATCCACAGTTAACATTTTCTTTTTCTTCTTTTTTAATAACTAATCCCCGGATGACACCAGGTAAGTCAATGTTGGTACAATACAGAAAGAGTATGCTCCAAAATCTGTTGCTTAACTTTTATTAACCAGAATTGAAAATCAAATCTTGAAAGGTCCAATATTAATGATCTTGCTTAGAAGCTAATATTTGAAAGTTATCGTGAAAAAGTGCCTGGTACAGATTATCATTTTACTACTACTCGTATTCCCAAAGTTCACAACTTTCAATTCAATTTTGGCGTTCAAGATCTAATGTAGATGTTTGAATTTAGTCTACATTTAAGAAAGAGTGCAAAACTAGCAAAGATGCAAGATGTTGGTGTTGGTGCAATTACTAAATTTTCCTGTATGATGTTGAAGGTCTAAATAGAAGCATGAACAATTGTGTATACATTAAAAAAAAAAAAAGGATACCTGGAACCAACAAGTAAACCACTGAATTTGGCAACCTGTGAACGCCGTGCCTATCAGAGTGAAACAGCCAAATCAAAAATAAGTGCTCATTCAATGCAGACATAGGTCTATGCAATGTGAAACGGCATTAGATACCTGACACTGTCCAGAATTTCCACAAATCTTTCTGATCCGTCTTCAACTGAGGGCATCTCTGGATCGCGTTGCAGCCACCCAATGTCATCAGCAGATCCCTGGACAGTTTTCCGCACCCGATTGATAAGGCTGAAAGTCGAATCATATATTGTTAGTATTGCCACAGCCTACCAGACGCTGGCAGGAAAAAACCCACGAAAAAATTGCAATCTCCAAGATACATATATTGACAAATGTCAGTTTGACTTTAATCTGGGTCCTAATTGGCATTCCCATGAATCACTCTGGTAACCACCAGAAACCAGTGATATTTCTGTGTTTCTTTGCTTGGTAGGATGGTCATTATTATAAAAATTCCAAATTGACAGCATCTTGAAATTTCTGGACTTCTTCGAAATAGCTGTGACATTTTCAAAACTTCTGAATCAAAAGGACCTGTCTACATTGCAAGAATATGGTATGTTGAAAATCAATACCCTTGAAAGATAGAAATGCCAGTTTGACCATTTTGATTTGACTGTACGATGGCGCCAGAAGATGAATCGTTAGCAGAAGACCTTGTTGTTCCATCATTTATAGAGAGAGAGTCACTTGAAGATGCAAGATCACTAGAGCTACTCAGAGATCCCTGGGCTGACCCAGCCGAAAACGTGACTAACTCTTGTCCGTTTGTAACTTCCACATTCCTAGATGAATATTCCACTGCAAAAATAGATAAATGCCTATTCAAGTCAATCCAAAATAACTCTGAAAAATAGGTATATGCATGTACAATGTACAAATATCATCCGAGGACAAGAGTAACGCTTCGTACAAGCGCGTTCTATCATTAAATTCTACATTAAAGTAAGACTAAGATCATTACCAAAACACGAAATTACAGATAAACGACAATGAATGGTCAAGGTATGGACTCTAAAGGAAGTCTTAAATTCACTTCCAATGCATTAACTACAGTTCGGAAAGCAAGTGGCGTAAATTCTTGTAGCCCTAGTACCGTAAAAGGAAGAAAAAAAAAATCAGCAATCGACAGTTTAATAGATTTCCCATTTATATTTTACATAAAAATAAAAATAAAAAAACAATTTTGCACGTTAAAAATTCCTTGTTTTCTAAAAATTCTAATGCGAAACACAAAACAATAAACATTAAAGACAATGGGAAACAAACATAACATAATCCAAAGTGGAAAAGAAAACTTTACCCGAAAAGTCGGAGAAACAGCCAGTTATGAATGAGGTTGTTTGTGCAAGATAAGAGGCAGCTTCATTTAGGGACGGGACCGAAGTAAATAGCTGAGGAACAAGCTCCTCAATTCTTAAATTATCATTCTGAGCCCAAACAAAAAAAAAAAGAGAGACAAAGGAAATTGTTAACAAACACACATACATATATTTCATATGAATAATGAATCTTTATTTGTTCAATTCTTTGCTAAAAAAATTTTTTTCTCCAGATCGCTAGAAATATAATAAGCAGCTACTGGGAACTTAAAATGGAAAAAAAAATTTGGAATTTAGAAGCAAAAGCAAAAGTGATTAAGGATCAAACTAGAGAGATACCATCAACGGCGTGGATGATTCTCCGCGATTCCGGTTTCCAGATTGCATAATAGATTTCACCTTCTGCCAGATCCAACTCCAAAACATTGCAGTTTAGTTTTCAAGGTCAATTGGGTCACAGATTCAACAATATACATATATATACACAATATATTTTTATGTATATATATAATACACACACTTATATGTGGTAAAATCCAACAAAAGAAACGGAATCGATTGCAGATCAGACAGAAATAACAATCTGAGAAAAATAGTGACGCTTTTTACCTGAACAAATTTCAAGTTGGGCATATACTAGCGCGCCAAATGAAAGAAAGGAATCGAATTGAATTGAAGTGAGACTAAGGGCTTTTGATATAAATATTGCAGAGATTTGGGACGTGAAGACACAGAGAGAGAGAGAGAGAGAGAGAGAGAGAGGGAAGGGGGTTTCTTAACGGCAACGTAATAACGGGAGATACGAATCGGTTACACGACGTCGTTTCGTAAGGTCGTTTTCCATGTGCTTGGAATTTGGTCGTTGAACGCTGTCCTTGCAAAGAAAAAAGAAAATTAAAAATTATGTTTAAAGACTCCTTTTGGAAAGTTGAGGAACTTTTTCTCTTTTTTTCTTTTTTCTATCTTTTTTTTGGTGCCAGTGATTTTGTTGGAAGGTTGGGGAACATTTTCATAACTCCCCCACATTTTTAAGTACATGTAATAATATATAATATATAAATGATTATAGATGTAATTTAATAATATTTTGTACTTATTTTTATAAAATGTCTTAAGTTTAAAGAAAAAAAATAAAAAATATATAGTATTTCTAAAAATTCAATTAAAATAAAATTTAGTATGGAGTAACCATGCAACACTTTTTTTTTATGGGAAACTTGAATTCTTACTCTTGGCCTTGAGACAAATACTAAGAAGTTTAAAAAAACTATATTCATATTTTTGGCAAAGTTTGTTGCATTCTTAAAAGACTATTTTGCCAAAACATAATATCAAGGATTACATAAGTACTTCTTCTTTTCTTTACTTGAAGACATTACACGTTACTTTTTGGATTCATACAATTAAGAACACATAGAGAGCCTTCAGGGGGTCTTTTCTTTTTCCTTTCCTTTTTCTTTTTTCTCCCTAAAGAAAATACTGTATTTCAAAAGGAAAGAGACACAGACAAACTTTTAACCTTTTCTCTTTCGTTGAAAACGTACCAAAGTTTTACTCTAGTTATTAATCCCTTGGCCACATTTACTAAGCAAGAAACCCAAACCAAGACTTCTTGTTTACCAAAAGACAAAAAAAAAAAAAAAAAAGCCACCAAATTAAGACAATGACATAAAGATGTAGCAAACTTCATACAATTTCTTTCCCCTCCTATCCACTTTGTATTCATCAACTTTCTCCACACAGAGAAAATATATATATTAAAAAGCTAGCTCCAAAAAGGAAAACCTTCTTAGTTATTTCTCTAAAATGACATGTTCATCAAGATGCAACCCAAACCCAGTATATTCCTATCCAATCTCAGAAATATAAAAATGAATTATAAAGAAAACGGATCAGTAGAAATAAATCAAAGGCTTCGAATGAGAATCCCTTCAAAGGTAATGCCAGGACCAAAAGCCAGACCAAGCCCCCACTCTTCACTCCCTTCTCTCTTCAACTCTTCCTTCATATTCTCCATCACATACAAAATGGTGTTGCTGCTCACATTCCCGTAGTCCATCAATGCCCTTCTACTACACGCCAGCTTCCCACTGCTCAGCTTCAGGCAACTCTCCAGCTTGTTCAAAATCGCGGGCCCACCGGGATGGACCGCCCAGAACAGCTCGTTGTACTCGAACTTCAGCTCGGCTTTCGCCATTAGCTTCTTGCAGAACTCCTCTATGTTCTCCCCAATCTTCTGAGGAAGGTCTCTCCCTAGCCTGAAGTTTATGCCTTCCTCAGTCAGCTTCCCGTCTATGACATTGTGTGTGTTGGGCAAGAACTGTTGGACGGCGTAATTCAGCTCCATGAAGGGTGATTCTTGGCCGGTTATTGGGTCTGCCCCAATGATCACGGCTGCAGCTCCGTCCCCAAAGAGCGCAGCTCCCACTAAATCATAAGGGCGTGCCATGTTCGGCGGGCGAAAACCGAGTATTGTTGTCTCCGAGGTCGTTAGCAGGACTCGGCTTCCAGGGTTGTTCTCGGCAATGTCCTTGGCAACTCGGAGGCCTGTGACTCCACCATAGCAGCCGAGGAAGTATAGCATGACACGGCCAACATCAGTGCGCAAGCCAAGCTGGCTGGCGAGGTGGAGGTCGCCCCCGGGGAGGCGAATCTCACTAGAGGAGACGTAGACAATGTGGGTGATGTCTTGCGACGGCCTTCCCCATTCTTTGATGCAGGCAAGGCTGGCCTCCTTGGCCATCTCTACGACTGCAGGGTTGGCAATCTCAAGTCTTTGGTTGATGGTTGGAGAGCCTTCCCTTGCTAGTTCAGGGTATTTTTCTAGGATGTCCTTCGACATCACTGTATATCTCGTCTTCACCGTTGTAGTTTTGCCTAGCAAATATAGAAATAAATTATGTAGAGTTAGTCTAGATGTCACTGTCCATCTGGCTGTTTTTTTCCCTTTTTTTAAACCAATAAGGAAAAAAGTGTGACAAGAAGAGCTATGACACACTGGTTCGATGAAGGACCTAACAAAGAAGGTCAATCTGATGGGGGTCTCATAAAAGCTAACTCTTATCGTTTTTCCCTTGGATTGAAATGAATCATTTTTACAAACTTTAACATATGAATACAGACACAAGGATATTTTAGTAAATCTTTATTTGTAAAATAAGTAAACGCTAGAAAGAAAATTGCATTATTTTTAATTTATTTCCTAATAAGTAAATACTAGAAAAAGGAAACAATCATTCTCTTTCTTTTTTCTTTTTTTTCTGTTTTCTTTTTTACTTTGCTAAACCATTTATAGTTTTATTTTCCCATTAGATATCATATCAAACTAGTAAACACATCCTAAACAGAAAAAAGTTTTTGTCAAGCAGACTAATCCCATGCCAACTTATTTCATACTCTGCAAAAGCCCTCTAATTATCAATCCCAAAGATGCCCATGACAGTACAAAAAAACTTCTTCTTTATGCAAGGAGTGAAATTATAATTTTCCAAGCTAATCACTAGATAGAAAGAAATTAGTTTAATTAGCTTACAGAGGCGCTCCAATTTCTCCTTAATGGAGACATCGTGGCATTTTGTGTCCCGAATGTAGCCTTCAACTAAGCATTCCTGAGGAATGAGTTGGCTAGGGAAGGCCTTGCCTATTGCAAGAACAGTTGCTTTCCCGGGGGTGGGGATGCGCCTAGGCCTAGGAGCTTCACTGCCTGCAACTCTCGGCATCTTTTCCTTTAGGATGTTATTGACAGGAAAAATAAAAAATTGGTTCTCGATTTGATGAAAGCTTGGTGGGATTTTTCAGACACTAGTGTGGGTGAATATAAAGCTGGGGAAGCTTGGCTGGTTCTTGGAGAAGAGTTGGTTTGCATCAATGGCCTTCATGTAAAGAGAGGATTTTATTATTTATTACGGTTTGGTGTTTGTTGGGTTGATGGGGTTGTACGTGTGACTTTAGGACATTCTTTATTTGGTATTGGTAACCCAATTGTAACTTAAACCATTTCGTCAAAGGAAAAGGGGACAAACAAAGAAAGACCATGACTCTTTAAAGAAGGCCTAAGGCACAAAGGGAGTTCATGGGAGGATATAATTTTTTCATGCTCACTTTTATAAGATTTCCATTACAAATTCTGGATTATCTTTTCGTGTGACAAGTAAAGCACCACTCTAACATGGTATTCTTGTGAGGAGGAATGGAAAAACCATAAAGGCTTGTATGCTTCACCCCCTGCTAGTGTGAATTGAAGCAACATGAACAGGACCAAACGAAAAGTACCAGAATCATCTAAACTAACAGCACAGTTCCAAAAAAAAAAAAAAAAAGGAATTTCAAAATTCTCCATTTTTTTCATGAGCATCTCTTACATCTTCGGTCATAATTGGAAATGAGATAGCAAGAAAAGGGTTTGTCAAGATGAACTTTGCATCATATGCAATTTAATGACGACATTTAGTCAATTAAAAGGTGTCAGAGGGAGGAATTTCTTATTGATTGACAATGTACAGGGAAATTTGGTAGATTTTAAGAATATGAGGTTGAACATTGTTTACTTGAACTTCGGGAGCGTTTTGTGATATTCCAACAAAAGAAAGAAAAAATATATATATATATATACTTTTCTTGCATTGAAAATGAATAACGGACTTACATTTTAGGCCTTTACCCTCCTCCCAAAGCAAAATTTTGGAGCAGATGTGTCAAGATGTTGCTCTTTAGGCATCCTTTTAGATACAAAATCAGCTTCAGCAGATTTTCCAGCAAGCTTTAGAGCTGTTCTTAAATCCTCTAAGCAGACCAACTGATGATGTACTCCTTTCTCCACCAATTCATAGTATAAACTAAACGCTTCAGAAACTTTTCTTATTTTACTAAGGCCACCAATAACTATATTAAATGGTTCAATTTCAACACTTTGATGCTTCTGCAAACTGAATTGCAGTAACTTACAAGCCTCTAACAGCTTACTTTTCTGGCAAAGGAAACCAACTAACTCTTCCATTTTAACAGAATATCCGTTGTCATAAAGCAACTTCACAAGCTCAAATGCTTTATCAACTAGTCCACTACTGAAAAGTATAGTTATAAGATTTGTTGAAAGAGTGATGTTTTGTCTAATTTTGTGCTCCAACATCAACGTAACAAAACTAGCGGATTCCTTAGCCCAACCCTTTTTGAGAAGCTCCTCAAGTATGAGTTGGAAAGTAGACGCTCCAGGGACATGGGAGCTTCTTAGCATTTTTTCTAGAGTTGTTTTTGCAATAAGAGGTTTATCCTTTTGCAAAAGACCATTGATTAAGGACTCGTAGATCTCAGCATTGGGCACAAAATTTCTTCTCAACATCAAGACTAAAAGTTCAAATCCAGCTTCAAATGTACCTTCCCTACAATGCCCCATGATCAAAGTCTCATAAGATGGAGGGTCTTGACTTCCTCTTCTCATTAACTGCCTAAAAACTCCCTCGGCCTTTTTTGTTTTCCCATTTCTACACAAATGCTCAAACATGGGGTTATAAGCCGCAACAAGAGGCCTACAACCGACATCACTTAACAAAATTTCCTTTTTCGATAACTCATCAAACAACTCCTCTGCTCTATCATAGTCCCCTTGTTGACACAAACTGCGTATCAAAGAACTGTACGTGGCCGAATCTTGCTGAACCTGCAACTCTGACATCTTCGCAAACACCTTCAGTGCTTCATCCAAGCGCCCAGCTTGGCAGTGTGCATAAATCAATGTGTTGAACGTGCACGTATCGGGAACAAACTTTCCCCTTCTCATTGTTCCTTCCAAAATCTCTTTTATGTCATCTAGCTTCTGTGCTTCGCAAAGGCCCTTGAGCAGCGTATTATATGTTATCCTATTCGGCTTCAACCCCCTACTAGTCATCTCCTCCAGAACAAACAAAGCCTTGTCAATCTTTTGTTTCCCACAATACCCCCTAATCAAGGTCGTGTAAGTAACAACATTTGGATTCAAATCCTGACTCTTTTTACTCATACCCTTCACAACATTTTGCGCAATATCCACTTTTCCAGCCCTACACAATCCATCAACAAGCGTATTGTACGTTATGATATCAGGCTCACAGTTAAACCGCGACATTTCCTTAAAGAAATGGAAACCCTCATCAACCATGGAGTTCATACAGAACCCCCTAATCAAAACATTGAAAGTGAAAGTATCCGGCGTGACTCCATACGTGCCAAGCATTTCATCAAACACATTGCGGGCCATGTTAGTCCGGCCCCGTTTGAGCAGAATCGACAAAAGACTATTGAAAGTAATGACAGAAGGAGAAATACCAACTTCTTTCATTGTTGCAAAGAGCTTCACGGACTCCTGAAACAACCCGGCTCCGCCATAGCTCCTCATCAAGCTATTAAAAAACCGATCTTCAAGCTTCACTGACCATTTTTTCTCGATCGAAAACAAGAAATTACGCGCCGCGTTGAGATTCCGGGCGCGACCCAAGATTTCTAGCATCATGAAGCACGACTGGTCGTTGTGAGCGAACCCCATTTGTGGGACCCAGTTGAAGAACTGAAGGGCTCTGGACGGGCTGGTGATGAGGTGAAGAGTCTGGAGAACGGTGGTCTTGGAGAGAGGAGAGGGAGAGAGTGTTGAGAGAGAAGACTCGAGGTCAGTCGACCATGGCGTGGAGTTGATAAGCCTCGACATTGCTCTGGCTCGTTTTGTTTTGGAGTTTTTTCGATTCGTCTCTTCGTCTTCGATACGGCTTTTGGTTCGTTGATGAGAATAGCACCTTGGTTTTGGAAATGGTGAAGATTAGTAACAATGCAGTTCAGTACTGAAGAGAATTTCAGGGGCTGTGTTTTGTATTACCTGAGAACTGAAGTAGGAGAGAGGAGTTGCTTCACAAGAGCCGCGGATCTTCGACTGAGAGCAATGGAATTGAAGGCCATGAGAATTGAGATGGTGGAGTTTGAAAGGCGAAGGAATTTGCCTTTCAGTTTGTGGACTGCGTGCCGTTGGATGAGGAAAATGGCGAAGAAAATGATGCAGAGGGCGTTTGCCGCGTTAGCTTGGAATTGAATTAAATTATTAATTTAAAGATGAATTCAATTTTAAGGTGACTTTTGGTAAACACATTGTATTTTGATTGTATTTGAATGAAATTTATTTTTTGAATATTATATTTGGTTGAAAAGTATTTGTTTTGTATTTGAATGAAATATGTGTTTGGATGAAAAGTATTTTAGAGTTGAAAAGTTTCTGTGATTGGTAAAAATAGAGATAAATAGTGAAGTTGAAAAGTTGATGTGATTGTTTTAAAAATATTTTGAATAACAATTGTTTTCGTAGCACTGTTATAAAATTTGTGTTTGATGTAAAATTGTATTATATTTGAGTAAAATTAAAATGAAATTTTTTTACCAAACAACACATAAGATTACATTTGATGTTTTGCATTTAACATTTGGTGCATTTTTCCTTGTAGTTTTATAATTATAAATAAATAATGATAAGAAAATCAATACTAAGGGAGCGTTTGATAAACGCATTGCATTTTGATTGTATTTGAATAAAATTTATTTTTTGAATGTTGTATTTGGTTGAAAAGTATTTGTTTTGTATTTAAATGAAATGTGTGTTTGGATGAAAAGTATTTTAGAATTAAAAAGTTGATTTGATTGGTAAAAGTAAAAATAAATAGTGGAATTAAAAAATTAATGTGATTGTTTTAAAAATATTTTAAATAGTAATTATTTTCGTAACACAATTATAAAATTTATGTTTGATGTAAAATTATATTATATTTAAATAAAATTAAAATTAAATATTTTCTTTAAAAATCCTCTAATTTTAATTAAAAATAAATACTAATTTACTTGTTTATATTTTTATTAATAAATATAATTAAATAGTATAATAATATTTTGAACCCTTATTATTAATAAAAAAAATAACAACATAACATAACGTATGATAGTAATTAGAAGTTGAGATTTTTTTTTTTTTTTAAATTGTTGGTTTGACGTTCACTTGTCATGCTGTCGTTTTCCTAATCAACTCTTGTCGTAGTGTCATTTTTTTTTTTTTTTTTGGGTTGGTTGAGGTAGCCGAACCGCACCGCAATTGCTGAAAAAAGGGGGCAGAAACAACAGTTGCCAGTCTCCTCCTCCTCTGCCTCAAACCGAAAAAATCCTCAGACATCATTCCCCTCACGGTCCCTCGCGATCGATTCGCCGTCAGACTAAATTCTCCATCCTCCAACCACCGTACCAATCTTCATCTTGCCAGCTGCGACCAACCGCTGAACCGCCGTGGGTCCGCTCCATTCTCCATACCTGCAGTGCTCCACGCTTCTACGACTGCGGTCTCCAAGCCAATGCTAAGCGTGGCTGGTTGCCGAGCCTGAGCAGCTGTGCCAGTTTGTGCCGCCTATCTCCGCTGCGCCGCCTCCTTGTCGACGGACACCTCGAGGTATCCAAAGAGTTCTTGTTCTTGCCTTCTTGGACCCCTTTTTTTTTTTCCATCTTAAGTTCAATTGGGTCTGTTGGATCAAGACATAGGGGAAAGTTTGGTGATTTCCGCTGCCAGAAACCGCACCGAACCGAGACTGACCGACCGTGCTGGCGGCGGTTAGCTGCGGTTCCTTCCATCCTGCTGGATCTTTCGGTTGCCAATTTTGGCAAAACCGACACTCCGATTCGGTAACTGACCGAGCTCCAACCGAGGAAACCGTCCGAATGTACAAACCCTACTAAAAAATTGAAAAATAAAAGGAAATATAGAGGGGAAAGTTATAATCGATTTATCAAAAGAAAAGTTATAACCAAAAATTGTTTTACTAGTTTTTTGTTTTTTATTTTTTGCCGATTAAATTATTTTAGTAGTTACCAGTAAATAAATGTTTTTTTTTTCTTAATAAATAAAAAAATATTATTTACTAATCGACATCATGTACTGTGTTGGGAAACACTCCTTGAAAGTAATTTAAACAGTTCAGTCTTGCAGAGTTTTGAAGTCTGATTCAGATATTGTTTGAACTGATTGTTGATATTGTTGAAGTTGTTCATAGTCAAAAATCCATGCAGTTGGTAGGATTTTCTTCAATTCCTCTGTTGATATTTGATGAGGAATATAAGTACATGTGAGTACCTGCTAGGAATTCACCTGGATCATCAAGGCATCTGGTGACGTCGAGACAGCTAGATCCATGGCATGATCCTGGAGTTTGTACGCCATTTGATAATGGAGAGTTGATCTAATAGATCGTGGGTCTTGTTTCACGCCTATCGTTTGAACTTCAACTTTAAAGACATCTGTGAGCCTTTCATCTCTTAGAGACATATTAAAATTAAGATACAGTGTATAAACTGTTGCACCCGCATTTAGAGTAGTCTTCATGGTGGCAATGCTAGCATATTGATATTTTTTAAGACGGGAGTGTAAAAGGGTAACTCTAGCACTAACTGGAAGGCCTTTTCTGGCATAGTAAATAAGGGCAAGACGAATTGTACTGAAGTGAATATGGGTGTATCCTTGGGCAATCCACTGAGGTGGAAATTCTAGAAGAATTTGTAAGGTGATAAATTGTGTTTTGGATGTTGTAGGAAGAGAACATTGACTGAATTTGGATGCTTGAATATATTCTTTAGGAGTTTTGGGAGAAGGTTTGACTAGAGCTTTTATAGATTTGGAGAAAGAGGTAGAAGATTTAGTAAAGACAGAGTATGGGTTAAGGTGAGAAAGAGATTCAGAAAGTATTTTATTATCATCAGGGATATAAGAGACTTCATAAAGATAATATAATCTAGAGGAGGAAGATTTTCGTAAAGACACAGAGGGGGGAACACTAATGGAAGCTATATGGGAGTTGGAAGAAGAAGCAATTTCATTGGAGGAAGACATGATTACTGAGATGGGGCTAATTTCATACCATAATATTTTGGAATACAATGGCTCTGATACCAATAAGGATTCCTACTGAAATATGAATCCAAGTACGTGGCATTGTTTGGAGAGGTTAGCAAAAACCCATAGGGTTCGAAAGAATAAAACTTAGAATTTATTCTTTCTCTGCATATTACCAACCTTTCCGGTCTATATACCTGATCAGTCCAGAATTTATCACAATCATAAGTTCACATAAGATCTTAATAATTCATTTAGTCTGCCTTCACGCCCTCCTAGCTTCAACAGACCTTACGACTCTTTCGGGATTACTAATAGACCATATGTAGATAGCGTAAGGAAAGTATCAAGCACAGCCCAGCATCGGAAAAGAGCTACTCAACTTTCCAGACTCGAATCTGACAAAGACCCAAATTCAATAGTTTCTTAGGATAGTAAATTATCTTAGGGATTTTGTTCCGAAAATCTCGAGTTTGATGGATCCCCTCTCAACAATGCTAAAGAAGAATGCACCACCATGGTCAGAAAAGCAGACTAAAGCAGTGCAAAAGCTCAAGCAAATAATGCAGATTTTGCCATCTTTGCAGATTCTCCACTCAGGAAAAAGGATTCTGCAGACAAATATAAGTGACACTACATGGCAAGCTATTCTAATAGAAGAAAAAGACGGGAAAAGGAATATTTGTGGGTACAAGAGCGGTCAGTTCAATCCAGTATAACAGCACTACCATTCCACTATAAAGGAACTATTAGCGATAAAGATGGGAATTACGAAATTTGAATTCCATCTAATCGGACACTGTTTTACAGTGAAAACAAACTGTTCAGCAGCAAAAGGAATGCTTCAGTCAAGGTAGTTAAAAACAAAAAATACCCAAATGATTAGACTGATTAATTGATTTGATCAATATTCCTTTGAAATTAAACATGTAAAAGGGAAAGATAATGTTATCCCCGATTACTTGTCTAGAAAAGAAATCTTCCCTATAAATAATGCTATACCTCAAGCCATTCCAGTCATCACAACCCAATTCCAAATCCCATTAATCCTCATGATGGCTTCCTCTTTTTCTTCTCCAAAACCTACTCTGGTTCACGATATCTCACTATGCATCTACCCCTCTGATGGAATAAAAATTTTCAAATTAAAAAATCCAAAAGAAGCAGTAACCGCCAAAGTCATAAACAAACAGACCCAGTTTGCCAAACATACAGGCCCAGAATACCTAAAAGATTTAGGATTCCATCCAACATACCCTTTTTCTAAGGTGTTTCCTCTCAGACCAAAGCAATGGTTCCTCCCATTACAGTTAATCCATGTGTTCTGGTATTTAGCCAGCGTTTTTACAATCGCCGTGGAGTTCCAAACAATAGAATTAAGGACTACCATCAGATCCTATATTCAACAAGAACATCAAAGGCCAGCATATCAATCCATTATAGATATGCTTTTCTGGTTCCAGAACAGTCTTGAAGATTGGGATGCTTAACTGACAGATCAATAGGAGAAAATCAAAGGAACAAAACCAGTAGCATTTGTCTACCATACAGTCCAGAAGGTCATACAACCACACGAGTGCTACACCATCCTGTTCTTATCATTAAACGTCAAACCAGATCTTAAACGAAATTTGGTACTTTGCAATCCCACGATAGAAGTCTACTCATCCAGCAGAGTCCCAATTAACTGTGACGGAGTATAATATCATGAAGTCCAGAAACAGCTGTTTTGTAGAAATAAGATAATCCCAAAACAGATATGACCCTAGCCAGATGATGATGCGACATGTTAACATTTCCCATCAACATACTCCTCAGCCATAAAATCCGTCTTGGATTACTTTTACTTATAGCTGCCATCACACCATCACTCAGATATCCCATTAGAAATCTGGTCACAAAACCCTACAACTGACTCAGCCATCTATCCAGACAAGGACAGCACCAACTCTGCCAGCGAGAATGAGCCAAAAGAAAACGAATCTGATGCAAAAAAAGACACTATACAAGTAGATAACCCACCAGTTGGCTATAATCCGATAAACCATCCTGAAGTTTTCCAAGATTCTTAATATCCGTGGGACATACCGGACAGTCTTGAGGACCACAATCTGAACCCAAGTCACGAGCCTATCACTTTCAAATGATGACGATCGTGCCAATAGTCCATTTCCATTATTTGTATAAGTAAGGCTTTACTTTATTATTTTATCTTTTTAATGGCTTGTAATTTTCATTACTTTTGTGAGTCGGTCATTATTTTTGACCTTTAACAATCAATTAGTTTAACTCGAGTTACTTTTGTAACTAAAGTTAGATGTGTGTAACTAGAATTTTCTTTGAAAAGAGCTCTATAAATTTATAAGCTCTCGCTCTTGTTTGTAAGAGTCTTTCAGATAATAGAAAATTTAGTTTTCAGAAAACATGAGTTTCTAAACAACCCTAAGAGGCTAATAGTAATACTTATAATATTCTAAAATATGAGTATCAATCGCTAGTAGTTTATTACTACTGAGGTATAAGTCCTAAAAAAAGAATTTGTTATTATCAAAAACCAACATATGGTCTGGTAGTAATCTCGAAAGAGTCGTAAGGCCTATTGAAGCCAGGAGGGCGTGAAGATAGACTAAGTGGATTACTAAAATTTTATGTGAACTTATGATTGTGATAAGTTTTGGACTGATTAGGTATATAGGCTGGAAAGATTGATAATATGCAGGGAAAGAATAAATTCTAAGTTTTATTCTTTCGAACCCTATGGGTTTCTACTAGCCTCTCCAAACAATGCCACGTACTTGGATTCATATTTCAGTAAGAACCGCTATTTATAAAGTCAAACTTTCCTTATGGTTGACCGAGTAGACCAACTTGTGGGTCTGCTGTTTCGTATCTTCTTTTAAGGTCTACATCAATTTAACTTGCTAGTCTCCTGTAGACTTCTTCTTTTGTTGTTGGCCTCATCATGAATTGTGTTGGGAAGTACTCCGAGGGCTTTGTTTATTTTCTATTGAAAGTAATTTGAAGTCTTGCAGAGTTTTGAAGTCTGGTTTAGATGTTGTTTGAACTGACTGTTGAGGTTGTTGAAGTCGTTCGTAGTTAGAAATCCATGCACTAGGTAGGATTTTCTTCAATTTCTCTGTTGATATTTGATGAGGAATATAGGTACACATGGGTACCTGCTGAGAATCCACTTGGATCATCAGGGCATCTGGTGACGTCAGGATAGCTAGATCCATGGCATGATCCTGGAGTTTGTACGCCATTTGATAGTGGAGAGTTGATCTAATAGATCGTGGGTCTTGTTCCACGCCTATCGTCTGAACTTCAACTTTGAAGACATCTATGAGCCTTTCATCTCTTAGAGACATATTAAAATTGGGATACAGTGTATAAATTGTTGTACCCTCATTTAGGGTAGTCTCTATAGTGGCAATGCTAGCATGTTGGTATTTTTTTAAGATGGGAGTGTAAAAGGGTAACTCTAGCACTGACTAGAAGGCTTTTTCTGGCATGGTAAGTAAGGGTAAGACGAATTGCACTGAAGTGAATATTGGTGTATCCTTGGGCAATCCACTGAGGTGGAAGTTCTGGAGGAATTTGTAAGGTGACAAATTGTGTTTTGGATGTTGTAGGAAGAGAACATTAACTGAATTTGGATGCTTGAATATATTCTTTAGGAGAAGGTTTGACTAAAGCTTTTGTAGATTTGGAGAAAGAGGTAGAAGATTTAGTAAAGGCAGAGTATGAGTTAAGGTGAGGAAGAGATTCAGAAAGTATTTATTATCATCAGGGATATAAAAGACTTCATAAAGATAATCTAATCTAGAGGAGGAAGATTTTCATAAAGACACAAAGGGGGGAACACTAATGGAAGCTATATGGGAGTTGAAAGAAGAAGCAATTTCATTGGAGGAAGACATGATTACTGAGACGGGGCTAATTTCATACCATAATATTCTAGAATACAATGACTCTGATACCAATATGGGTTCCTACTGAAATATGAATCTAAGTACGTGACATTATTTGGAGAGGCTAGCAGAAACCTATAGGGTTCGAAAGAATAAAACCTATCTTCACGCCCTCTTGGCTTCAATAGGCCTTACAACTATTTCGGGATTACTAATAAACCATATGTTGGCTTTTGATAATAACAATTCTTTTCTTTAGGATTCATACCCCAGTAGTAATAAACTACTAGCGATCGATACTCATATTTCAGAATATTATAAGTATTACTATTAGCCCTTAGGGTTGTTTAGAAACTCATGTTTTCTAAAAACCAAATATTCTATTATCTGAAAGGGAATTCACTCTTACCAACAAGAGCGAGGGCTTATGAATTTATAGAGCTCTCCTCGAAGAAAACTATGGTTACATACACCCAACTGTAGTTACAAAAGTAACTCGAGTTAAAATAATTGATTGTTAAAGGCCAAAAATAATGACCGACACACAAAAGTAATGAAAATTACAAGCCACTGAAAAGATAAAGTAATAAAGCAAAGTCTTAATTATATAAATAATGGAAATGGACTGTCGGTACGATCTTCACCATTTAAAAGTGATAGGCTCGTGATTTGGGTTCAGATTGTGGTCCTCAAGACTGTCCGGTGTGTCCCGCGGAAATTAAGAATCTTGGAAAACTTCAAGATGGTCTATCAGATTATAGCCAGTTAGTGGTTATCTACTTGCATGGTGTCTTTTTCTACATCAGATTCCTTTTCTTTTGGCTCATTCTGGTTGGCAGAGCTGGTGTTGTCCTTGTCTGAACAGATGGATGAGTCAGTTGTAGGGTTTTATGATCAGATTTCTGATGGGATATCTGGGTGATGGTGTGATGGCAGCTGTAAGTAAAAGTAATCCAAGGCGGATTTTATGACTGAGGAATATGCTGATAGGAAATGTTCTCATGGCACATCATTATCTGGCTAGGGCTATATCTACTTTGAGATTATCTTGTTTTTACAAAACAGCTGCTTCTGGACTTCACGATATTCTACTCCGTCACGGTTAATTGGGACTCTACTGGATGAGTAGACTTCTATCGTGGGATTACAAAACACCAGATTTCGTTTAAGATCTGGTTTGGCATTTAATGATAGGAACATGATGATGTAGCACTCGTGTGGTTGTATGACCTTATGGACTGTAGAGTAGACAAATGCTACTAGTTTTGTTCCTTTGATTTTCTCCCATTGCTTTGTCAGTAGAGCATCCCAATCTTCAAGACTGTTCTGGAACCAGAGAAAAATATCTATAATGGATTGATATGCTAGACTGTGATGTTCTTGTTGAATATAAGATTTGTTGATAGTCCTTAATTCTATTGTTTGGAACTCCACGGCGATTGTAAAAACGCTGGCTAGATACCAGAACACATGGATTAACTGTGATGAGAGGAACCATTGCTTTGTTCTGAGAGGAAATACCTTAGAAAAAGGGTATGTTAGATGGAACCCTAAATCTTTTAGGTATTCTGGGCCTGTATGTTTGGCAAGCTAGATCTGTTTGTTCATGGCTTTGGCGGTTGATGCTTCTTTTGGATTTTTTGATTTGAAAATTTTTATTCCATCAGAGGGATAGGTGCATAGTGAGATATCGTGGACCAAAGTAGGTTTTGGAAAAGAAGAAAAGGAAGCCATCATATTAATGGGATTTGGAATTGGATTGTGATGACTGGAATGATTAGAGGTGCAGGATTATTTATAGGGAAGATTTCCTTTCTGGACAAGTAATTGGGGATTATATTATCTTTCCCTTTTATATGTTTAATTTCAAAGGAATACTGATCAAACCAATTAATCGGTCTAATCATTTGGGTATTTTTTGTTTTTAACTGCCTTGGCTGAAGCATTCCTTTTACTACTAAGCAGTCTGTTTCCACTGTAAAGCAGTGTCCGATTAGATGGAATTCAAACTTTGTGATTCTCATCTTTATCGCTAACAGTTTTTTCATAGTGGAATGGTAGTGCTGTTGTACTAGATTGAACTGACTGCTCTTGTACCCATAAATGTTTCTTTTCTCGTCCTTTTCTTCTATCAAAATAACTCCCCATGCAGTGTCACTTGTGTTTATCTGCAGAATCCTTTTTCTTGAGTGGGGAATCTGCGACGGTGGCAAAGTTTACATTATTTGCTTGAGCTTTTGTACTATTTCAGTCTGCTTTTCTTATCATTGTGGTGCGTTCTTCTTCAGCATTGTCGAGAGGGGGTCCATCAAACTTGAGATTTTTGAAACAAAATCCCTGAGATAATTTACTATCCCAATAAACTGTTGAATTTGGGTCTTTGTCAGATTCGAGTCTGGAAAGTTAAGTAGCCCTTTTTTTATGCTGGGCTAGGCCTGGTACTTTCCCTGTGCTATCTTCATTCCCAAAAACTCAATTTCGGGTTAGCCTATTATCATCTTTCTTTCAGATAGCATAATTCCATGGGCTTCAGTTATTTTGGAAAATTGGGCTAACAAAGTTTTAAAGATTAATATCAGAATTAACCGGATTAATTCTAGGACTAGTACATTGTAATAGCCCATAATCTGAAGTTATAAATTGACTCGTTCTTCACATCACAAAACACAAACTTATAGCTTCCTCAGATATTCTCTCTAGAGTTTTAGGTTCAATGAGATAAACTGTAGACGGTTTTACAATTCACCAGAGTAAATATTGTAACGTGAAATATCTGCTCATCCGCCTTTGAATCATGTGCAACAAATGTCTATTCAAATTTCTACACCTATGACAAGGGGGTGAATTTGTTTTAAGAACACTACGTAATGCACGATGCTCAATTTGCCATCAACAATCTTGTTTGTGTTTCTGTGCTGTTATCATGGTATATGCTTTACTCTTCTAGGTTCCCATGTATATGTTTTATATTTCCAAATTGATATATTATTCGATTTTATTCTTGTTTCTAATTTTTAGTTTTTCAATTTTATTATTATATAACTTTTTTAACATACGAATACAAGATGAAACACCATGTATGGGTTATATAAGACCATAACTATTTGAGATAATTAGGGGATGCTATAAAATGGAGAGTAGATTAATTTATATCACAAGTTAAAAAGTTTTGTAGAAAATGCCATAAAATCATTTACATTTGTTAAATGAAAAAATTTTGTATTCTCTCTCACTCTTCCCCATACACCCTCTCTCTCTCTCTCTCTCTCTCTCATGAACAAAACCCAAATGTTGTTCCAGTCATCTTCTCTAGCGATGGTTGCTGCCTCCGTCAATCCTCCGATGCAACCTCTGGCCTTGATGTCACAAGCGTTGATCTACCTACTGAGCTTTCCTCCACGACGGCTTTTCTCTCCATTCCTCTATCTTTCTCTCTGTTTGCTTGATCGGACTACTTTGATCATGAACCCTCGATCATGATCGTAACAGGTGATATTGCAAAGTGGAGTAGATCTCCCCAATGCTAATTTATCTCTCTCTCCTTCAGAGTAGATGAGCTCTCTCTATCAGATCAAACCACCGAGCATGGGTGGGATCCTAAGCATGTGGCGGTGACAGGTGTGATTCAAACCCCCTCTCCTCAGTTCCAACCCGACCTCGACCTTGTAAGAAGAACTACCCCGCGTCGTTGTGCGAGACTCTGCAATCGACGACAAGGAGGGGAGTGCATCATCTATTTCATCGTCGACAACTACTAGTCGAGAGAGAGAAGAGAGAGAAAGGAGAGAGAGAGAGAGAAATATATTAAAATTATTAATAGTAAATGAAATGTAAATGAATGGTAAATGATTTGACAAATGAATCATTTACTAAAAAAAGTGATAAATAAACATTTTTTATTGAGTGGTATTTTTTGTAAGAGATTTTTTTTCTGTGGTAAAAATTAATCCAAGTCATGATTTGTGGCATTTTTTTAAAGTTCCCTGACGGTTTGGAGAAGGAGAAGGTTGAAAGCACCTCAATTAGGTAAGAATTCCTATTCCTAAAGCAAAGTAAAAGGTGTAAGCTGTCCATCAGCATCAAATCTTCCCTAAACTGCAAACCGATGAAACTAGAGTAGTTTGTGCAGCATTTTAAGGAAAATGGTAGTTTCTAATAAAGGAAATTAAGAGGATTTTTATCCCATTTAATTACTGGTTTGAATTTTTACCCTTTGATAATAATTTTCATATATACATGTACCTACGTTTTTGGGCATTCCCCATAAACCTTTACTATATCCACGACTGGTTGATAATCAAACAATGAGCAATAATAGTTTCCTTGTAGGGATCCCCAATATATGAGCAACTGATACTAGTTTTATTTTTGTGTTTGTTTATGGAAAGTTTTCAAAAGAGCATGGTCTCCATTTAGTGGATTACAGGTTTTATAAAAGAAACAAAAGAAAATGTAGAAAATGAAATATAAGTGTCAACGTAATATTGGAATGTTTGTTTCTTCTAAGAGATTGAAAATTGTGACATATTGGCCAAATACAAAACACATCCACTCGAAGCCTTTGCGCAATAAATTAAATCATCATACAGTAATTCAATAGACCCAATAGCCTTCACGTCTAAAAAGGCATAGATAAGAGTTTTCTTATCCAATCTCAACTTCAGACAACCACGTATCACTTCAAATAGCCTCTCATGTCAATATCAACCTCTTATATATATACCTTTTATGTAGTTTCAACTTTAAACAGCCTCTTATATCAATGCGGATATACGTTATTTAATAATGCGATTTCTCACATGTTTAATGTCTTCATCGTTTAGATCGTCATACAACACTATAACATGTTCTATGATCTTCCAATTAGAAAATTAGAAATTATATACTTGGGATGAAAAGAATTAGGAAAAAACTTAATCAATCTGACAATATATATATATACATTTAAAAAAAAAAAAACTACTTGCTGTGTTATATATAGCTCTTAAACTATAAAAAAAATGTTAAAACACTACAGGAAATTAATAAAAACACATTGCGGTTTCGTAGATGCACGCAAAAGCGAAAAAAGAAAACTCAGCAATGAGGATATTCAGCACATAAAAATAGGAAACAAAAAAGAACCAACACTTTTTTTTGCCCAAGGAATGTTAGTCAAGTATTATTTGTACTTTGTCCAAACAACACAGGTGTGTTTAATATATCGGTTTGAAATGAAATTTTTAAATTGAAATTGATTAACTTTTTAAAAAAAATAAATTTCTTATTAATTTTTCAGAAAAAGATAAAAAAGAGTATGAAAAATCCTGTTTAGACCTAAGCCAAACACACCATTAATGATCTGTTTGAATTGCAAATCCAAAACTTGAACATTGTTTGAAAATGAACTAAAAGGTTGTTCGACTAAAATTTACCCCTCTCTATTTCTTTATTAGACATCAAAATTTTTTTCTATTTGAAAAGACTTTCTTTTATCCTCTTGAACTTTTTTGAACGAGATTTGGTCTTAATATAGAACAATTTTCTTATTCTCATTCACTTTTCTTATCTCATTTTGAGAATAGGTCTAATTTTACTAAACAACTTTTCTATTTTAGAAATAAAATTTTTTTATTCATCCACATGCTATTTCATTTTTTTGACTAAAAAAACTTTTTAATTTCAAGCTTAATATTTTTTTTCTTTCTAGAAATAAATATCCCATCCACATAGCGGGTACATAAAATGACAATGCATGTGAGTTTCATTTGCAATGACAACCATAAATATAGATCTCTTATTTAAAATAATGGTTTTATAAAGAACGTAAAAAAAGAATATATTTTTAAAATATTGTCTTATTTATAATAATTTTAGAACTTTTATCCTTTTATAATGTAAAATAAAAAGTAATTTCAAACTAAATCTGAATCATGATATTGTTGGAATTATTTAATTATAAGTGCAAAAAGATATGCTAAAGTCCCACATAGAGAGAAGATAAAGAGTCATAGCTCTTTATAAGATAATACATTTCTAGTGAGTCAATGATATGGTAAGTGAAGGGACATGCCTACACAACTCACACATGCGCGCGCGCGTGGCGTGGGCAGTGAGGTTGTAGAGACGCTTTTGGTGCTTATTAGACGCACTTGGCACTTAGCAAATAGCACGTGACACATGTCGCGTGGAGATTGAATGTTGCAATTAATATATATTGAATTATTTTATTTTTATTTTATAAAAAATAAAAATAAAAATAAATAAATTTAATTTTCTGAAAAGATATGACTTTTCAGAATTAGCATTCAAATTTGATTTTTCTGAAAATATGTAACTTTTCAGAATTAACATTCAAATTTAATTTTTCTGAAAAGATGTGACTTTTCAGATATAGCAGCAATAAAAATAAATTAAAACAACTGTTTGTATCAACAGTTGTATATGTTGATGAATGGATGCCATTGAGTCTATATTAAGGGAAATCAGAAAACATTTAAGGTCATTATTTTTTCTTTTCGTTTTCAGTTTTCCTCTATTCTTTCTTTACCAGATACTCAACTGTGTTCTTATTTTCTTTCTGTAAATTTCTAGTTTTGCTTACTGGAAATTTACGTGAGACTTGTCATATCCTGAGAGTGATTTGCTATTGAAACCCAAAAGCAATCTCTACGGAGAGGGTGCAAATAACGCTTTAAAGAAAGCGTATTTCTTTACGTGTTTCAAGTCTCCAATATTTTCTCAACAGATATAAATTTCAAAACATGTATACTGAATGGACTATCCCCACAATTTCCTCTAAAAAAATAATTGCATGTGCAAACAAAATAGTAGAAAGTTGCAATCAAACTTCTGGACGTGTAACCAAAGAATGTGGTAATAACCTAGTGATATATATATATATATATATATTGGCTAATCAAAACGGAATCCACTTCCAAAGACGATCTGCTATAGAATTGCAGATTCTAGCAAAAACAAAGGGATTGGAACTCAGTAATCAACTCAAAACCAAAAAGAAAAAAAAAAAATCTAAGGATGGTCTCCACTCTGGGCAATCAATCTCTTCTTGAAAAGCCTCCACAAGTCTTTCAATCACATTCCACTACTACATTTGTCCATCGTTTTAGATCAGCGACATAAAGAGCTCTAACAACCGCAAGCAGTTATTATTCAGCATGGGGGAGACACAGCCTTGTCATTACCAGCTAGCCCAACCTAACAGAGGCACACCATCAGATCCTCCAGCAATCAGAATTAAACCTGAGTTGCCCGAACGCCAAGCTGCATCAACGTCGATCTTGGTAACTCCAACACCTGGAGAATGCCAACGTTGATCTTAATAAATTATCGCGATGGATCTGTGGCCAAGGATTCAAGTGCTAGATGACTCTTTTAAAAGTTTTAAATACAAAGGCTTGTTTACTATAAATCTAATCTTCAATGTATGATATATGGGATTACTTTTTTATATATCCTTACCTGTAATATATTCGATGGAACTGCGATAACATGCTTTTATTCAAGAGATAAGGCTCGATTGTAAGACCTTTAACAAGCATTCCTATCAAAATTTGAATTTAAATATTTAATTCTAACAATTCTATTAGAATTCAACTATTATAAAGTTATTAAAATAGAACATATATATATGATAATAAATCACAAAATTCAAGTGATATGATTAAACATTTTTTTTGTTTAGGAAACTGGCTGATCATATACGTTAATATTTCATATATTGAACATGTGATTATTGGTAAATATACACTTTTTAAATGCTTACTTAAAAAACGATTAAACCTTTTTTTTTTTTTTAGGAAAATGACTGGTGACTGTTGATTGACAAGTGATTGATCATAATCTAATCACGTTTTAATATTAGTCAAATAATAATTAATCCTGTGACTACCTTTAAAAAAACAACACTTTTTCTAATTTTATGTAAGTTTGGACATTTTTTAAAAATTCTTAAAAAAGATCATTTATCCACATATCATTTTATGTCAATTACTAATTTATAGTACCACATTTATTATAGTACATATAATACAATACATATAAAATTTTTGTTGAATTTTCTTTTTTTTAATTTGTTAATCCACAATTCTATAAGCTAATGTACATTATAATTATTATAAACAAACAACATCTTAATCATATAATTACATTTATATGGCCTATAAACAAACTCTGCCAGTGGGGCTTCTCAAAGAAGTCTTACCATAGCCTCTTCCCATATAAAATAACATTTCTCTTTTTTGGCTAAAAACCATAAATCAAACCAAATGCTAAACATCATGACTTGTTCAGTCTGATGTAAGAGGGCTTTGGCTGACAATACATGTTATTTATAGTGCTACTCTAGATTAAATGACTTTCACGGACTATAAAGGTAAGTCAATTACGTTTGATGCATTGGTTTAAAATAAAATTTTTACGTTAGTGTAAATTGATTTTTTAAAATATAATTAAATTTTTTTTTGGTTCATTTTCTAGGTATTAGAATTTGATTGGTAGAAGTGTCCAAACACCAACGGCAGTTGAATAAGAGAATCTAAGGGGGTGTTGCAGGTGTTTTGCAGACAAATTTTAGATATTTTTTAATACTTTTTTCTTATCTTATAATTATTTTTTATTATTTATATTTAGAAAACTTTATACTAAACTCGAATTTTAAAAGTTCATGACTTTACGTATACAAATTCAAATAAGTTGATTTTTTTAATTACATAAAATTTTAAAAGAAAAACGAAATAAAATTCATACTAATAATTTTTAAGATTTTATATTTCACGTTATACAAATTTTTTTTTGCAAATATATTTTTAAAAATTCACTTTTTCTCTACTGTCTAACGAGTCCTAAGATCAGCAAAGATTCCCGCTTTAATTTCCCAGGCCCATTTTTCGGCCAATTTCAGGTTGTCATTATTAGGACAGTATCGTTCCACGACGCATGTTTTGGCATCAAAAATTCCCAAAAATTGTTCAAGCAAAGATTCCTAATCATTGTCGTATATTAGTGCCACTAAATTTTTAATATTAATAATGCACCACTAAGGAACGCACTTGTTCTCTTTCTTATTCACCGTACTGCCATTATAGTTAAATAAAATAAAATAAAATTCCCTTCCCCCATTCGCTTTTAGCCATTTTTGGTGTTGATTTTCCACGAGGTAATTATGCCAATCGCCCCAACTTTCAAGAATATTATACTTTGAACTCTCAAAACCCTCGTCTCCTTCCAAGTTTCACAAGCTGATCTGTTGAAGAGTACTAAACCCCGCAATTGGTAAATGTAATTCTCTTGACTAACACATAAACATAAAATTTGCCAGTCCTAAAGGATCAACCAAAATTATATAAGTTTCAATAGATTCTTTTCCGGTCAATAATTATCTAAATTATTTCGATAGTAGGATTTATTTATATACAACGGTATTACACTCTCTAAAGGTCATTAAGGTCGAAATCTAATGGATTACGCATATTTTGCCTCCATGTGTTCATTAAAATATATATATATATATAGCCAATGAGGGCAGCGCAAAGTGAAGCATGATATGTCTGCCATCTCTTATACAAATTTCTTCATGTCCGCCAATAGCAATGTTAATGCGCCCCACAAACCACCATGCACATTGAATGCGCACAAACCACGTAGCCACACAGAAGATGGCAGATCTGTAATTAAGCCGAATTACCCATGGCAAATGTGACAGCAAATTGTCTTACTATAATTGCATTTATATATATATATATACACACATACTACATATGTATATATACGCTATGTACGACCAAAAAACTTCACTGCCGGCGACCTTTGCAAAAACTTATTTTCGGACAGAGAAAAAAAAAAAGTCAAACCCAATAGAAACAATGCACCTCACAAAATCTCTCCAAACTCTCCCCCCAAAATTCCCTTCACGGCTTCAGTCACCGGCCGTCCACCATGTCCGCTCACCGCCCACGAAAACCCCGCCAGCCCTCTCTGTTTCCACGTCCGTGACCAACCACATCACCACCACCACGACTTCAAACGACAACAAAAACATTAATCCACAGCCACAAAACGACGACGCCGTGGCGGCGTTTTGGGACTACCAGTTTCTCTTCATGTCGCAGCGCTCGGAGACGGCCGAGCCCGTAGCGCTCCGCCCCCTAAACGGAGCCGTTCCAGCGGACTTCCCCTCCGGCACGTACTACCTCGCCGGACCGGGGATATTCTCCGACGACCACGGCTCGACGGTGCACCCACTGGACGGCCACGGCTACCTCAGGGCCTTCGCGTTTGGAGAAAACGACGTCGTTAAGTTCATGGCTCGGTACGTGAAGACCGAGGCACAGGAGGAGGAGCACGAATCGAGCACTGACACGTGGCGGTTCACTCACCGGGGCCCGTTTTCGGTGCTGCGAGGAGGACGGAAGTTTGGGAACACGAAGGTGATGAAGAACGTGGCCAACACGAGTGTTCTGATGTGGGGTGGGAGGCTGATGTGTTTGTGGGAGGGTGGGGACCCCTACGAGATCGAATCGGGGACGTTGACAACTATCGGAAAGGTTGACGTGAACGACGGCTGTGATTCGTCGGCGGAAAGTGTTGCGGCGGGTGGTGATGTATGGGATTTAGCCGCCCGGTTGTTGAAGCCGATTTTGTATGGTACGCTATGTTTCGTTTTTGCTAACGTTATATATATATATATATTTATATACACGTTACTACTAATAAATTTATATGTTGAATCCGAGTTTTTTTTTTAAAGGAAATTAATGGAGATTTTTACTGTAGATATTAAAAAAACAACTTAAATAATCAATAGTAAAGAATATACACCATCAATACAGAGCATCTATTATAAAATGACCTTTGAAAATTGGATTTCTTTATAGATTTTGATTATTTCTTCTTTTTTTTTTTTTTTTTCATTTTGGGTTTTCTGTTAGGATCATACTTGACGAATTTGTTGTAAAATTGCACAGGTAGACTGTTGGATTTTATCAAATTCTTAATACGATTTAGACGTGATATATGTTTACAAACACACTTATGTGGTGTAAAATCGTTTTGGTTTAATGATATCAGAAGGATTTATCTATATGTGGGTGGAGTTTTGACAATGTTATGAGATTGACCTCGCCTTAAAATAATTATAAAAAATAAAAAATAACATACATATATACCAACTAGTATTAATGCTACGTTTGGAGAACATATTTTGGTGTTACGAAAGTCAATTTTACACCAAACACAAAATTTTACATTCAAATACAATTATTTTCAATAATGCTACGAAAACAATTACTATTTAAAAGTTTTTGAAAACAATCACATCAACTTTTCAATACTAACTATTTATCTCTACTTTTACCAATTACATCAACTTTTCAACTCTAAAATACTTTTCATCCAAACACACATTTTACTCAAATACAAAACAAATACTTTTTAATCAAATACAACACTCAAAAAATATATATATATTTAAACGTAATTAAAACGCAATACATTTACTAAACACCCTCTAAATCACGACATAGAAATTCCTCGTATGCTTTTAGTTTGATGCATGGTCCTTTCTGTATAAGTTTTTTAGATTGTTTTTGTAAAATTTCCACGTAATTGTCATTGTAACCTATTTCTTTAGATTACTAGGGTTTCAAAAAATTAAATAAAACAATTAAAAAAAAAATTCACATGCCCTTGGCAAGTTGAGATTACTCCTTTCTGGCTCTGGCTCTGGCTCTGAACATAAGGCTCTTCAATCTATAATAAAATGGTTTATATAAATTAATTGGTAACTTTATTTTGTATACAGGAATATTTAGGATGCCTCCAAAACGACTGTTATCTCATTATAAGCTGGATGCTAAAAGGAATAAGCTTCTTACAATGTCATGCAACGCAGAAGATATGCTACTTCCACGGAGTAATTTTACATTTTGTGGTACATATATATATATATATATATGCTATATATATATATTGAACTTGTATATTTAAGTTCTTTCAAGCACGTGTGAATTGCAGCAGCCGATTTTATTATTATTAAACAAAAGAATAAACAGCGTATAGCCTTATTATTGACACATTGTTTTTTGTTTAATTTGGTTGCAGAATTTGACTCAAATTTCAAGTTGTTGAAGAAGCAAAGTTTCACGATTGCTGACCATTTAATGATCCATGATTGGGCTTTTACTGACACTTACTACATTTTATTTGCTAACCGAATTAAACTTGATGCTGCTGGTATAATTATTACACTATATGAATTCAGAAATTTTCATTTTAATTTCTACAGCGAAATTTGATATTATTGGCCATTAGATTTGGCACAAGATTGCTTTAGAATGAATGATAAAATTAATGCTTGAAAGTACATCTTCATTAACAAAACGATAAGATTAAAGTGGAAATTAGTTTATATTTATAAGTAATGGTATGCATTAATATTTTATCATGAACATCATTAAAGCAGAGAAATTAAAGTTATGCGAGTTTCATAAAAGTAACACTATCGTCATCCTATTTAATTGCCCCTGTAGAGTTCATGTTTTTTGCTTTCATGATATTGAGTTTTTTTCTCTTATTTTTTTTGAAAAAAAAAATACTATATAACTCCATACCTATTTTAAGGGGTGCTTGGATAACATATTGTACTCGCATTATATTTGAATGTAATATATTGAATGTAATATACATTTAGATGAAGAGTACTTGCATTGCACTCAAATGTAATATTTGTTTAAATAAAAAATATTTAAATTGTGTTTAAATATTGAATCTATGATATGATTGATAGGAGTAGAGAGAAACAAGAGAGAAAAAAAGAGAGTATGTAATGTGATTAGTAAAAGTAATAAAAAATATGAAATGATGAATAGTGATTATATTTAATTTAAATTGTGATATGATTAGTATTTGAATACAATACTTTTTAGATTAAATTTCTTTATATTTGAATGCAGTACGAATAAAATACAGTAATCAAACAAGGCCTAAACCTGATACTCTTAGTTTTTAGTTTTCATGCAAATGTAAGTCTTAATTTTTAATTTCATTTTTTTAAAAAGTTGAAATAGAAGTGTTTTTAATTTTTACCTACAAAATTGGAGTTAAAAAGCTTATAGGAATAAATAGAAGTGCTCTTTTTTCCGTATTTTTCTATCAATTATTTGCTTAATTGTTACATTACTTATATAAATATATATGTATATTTATATATGCAGGTGCAGTGACAGCAGTGAGTGGGATAAGTCCAATGATAACAGCATTGTCAGTGAATACAAGCAAGAACACAACTCCCATTTATCTGCTTCCAAGATTTCCTCATGAAAATGAGTCATCATTTGAGAGAGACTGGAGGGTACCCGTTGAAGCTCCTTCGCGCCTGTGGCTTCTACACGTTGGCAATGCTTACCAACATTTGGACCAAAATGGGAAGCACCTCAACATTCAAATACATGCCTCAGCTTGCTCCTACAAGTGGTTCAATTTCCATAAGCTATTTGGTACATATATATATATATACATATAGGTTAATTATATTCCAAAAAAAAAGAAAAAGAAAAGTCTTCTCTAAAAATAAAAAATAAAAATCCTTTGATAAATAGCTACCAATTGTTGCTGTGGACAGGTTATGATTGGCGTAATGGGAAATTAGACCCTTCAATTATGAATGTAGATGGAGGTCAAAATGACATGTTGCCCCACCTAATTCGGGTGCTCATTTCTCTCTCTATTCCTTGGACCAAATTACGCGTTTGTCTGTGTTAATTAAACTAACAAATATGTATTTTAGCTTAATAAATTGATCACAGTTAGCAAAAGTAGTCTATCTAAATTTTATATATGAATAAACCATTCAGACGTCAATTATTTATTTGACAAACGTAATCATATATCAAATAAGTATAATATGATGTAGCACTGAATAAATCATGCTTATATATATATATATACACACACACTACAAAAATTTGTTCTTTCCTTGTTATACTTTCTTGGCTTTTGTTTTCTTTTAAAGGTTTCCATCACGTTAGATGCCAAGGATAACGCCAATGAAAAATGTGAAGTGGAGCCTCTAAACCAATGGAAAAAGTCAGCGGATTTCCCAGTAATAAACCCATCCTTTTCGGGCCTCAAAAACACTTATGTATATGCAGCCGCTTCTTCTGGTTCTCGGCCTTCATTGCCGCATTTTCCATTCGACACGGTGGCCAAGCTGAATGTGTCAAACAATTCTGTCCGAACATGGTCAGTCGGTCGTCGAAGATTCATCGGAGAGCCAATTTTTGTCCCCAAAGGGGTTGAAGAAGACGATGGCTACCTTCTTGTTGTTGAGGTACGCAAAATCAAGTACTTATAATTATAAACATTTATACTAGTTTCTAGTATCTTTTAATATTTTGGGATTAGTTCAGCTGGTGAAACAAAAATAATCTGGGATTGAGTACTAGCTCTAATATTCAAAAATATGATATTGTTTTCGTTTTTTTTTTTTTTTTTTAATTTATATTCCTTTAAAAGTTATATAACAATAATTTTTGATATTTTGTGATGTTTTAACTTTTGTTATTGGCTTGTTATATATAACATGGTGTTGTGGTTTTTTACTTGCTTTTCAGTATGCAGTTTCAATACAAAGATGCTATCTGGTTATTTTGGATCCCAAAAAGATTGGAGAAGATGATGCACTTGTTGCAAGACTTGAAGTCCCCAGGCACCTGAACTTTCCTCTTGGTTTTCATGGCTTCTGGGCCAGTGCCAAATAAATAATCATAACCAGATAAATTTAACAAAAAAAAAAACCAAGAATGTAAATATGGTATTCCATAATTCTTTATTCTCACTATATTTTTCTTTCTACGATATTCTTGTATGTTACCCATAATTTTTCAAGGAAAAAGAGAAGAAAAGAATATACAATTAAATCCATTTCCTTGTATATACATTTTTAAGAGATCCGTTGTATTGGATATTTCTTTAACATATCCTAGTTACAAACTCTACATTGCTTTCTATCAAGACCCCAATGGCTTTGTTATCCTTTATCAATTTTGTTTCAGCTAATTTCAAAATGTTTTCTCAGCCACCCATTGTTCTCTATAGTTGGGTGGGCTGATTTAAAGGTTTTTTTTTTTTTTTAAACCCTTTTTTTCCTTCAAATTTGTACATTTGAGAAGATATGATAAGTAAGAATGAACCGAATACACTATCTTTAAATATTAAAATTAGAGAGCTTTTTAAAAGTTATTTTTGACATTCTGAATTCATAAGTTATTTTTAAAGTGCTTAAATAGTCTATTACAAGAGTTTTTGATTTTTAAAAAAGCTTCCCGACAAGATCAAAAATAATATAACTTATAAAAAAAAAAACTTTTCTAAATAAACTTTAAAACTCATATTAAAGTATAAATTTGACATTATAAATTTTATTTTAAACATTTTTAATACTTACTAAAAAACTTTACCGTCATTTTGATTTCAAAAACTCTTTTAAAAATATAATTCCTAAATATTTATTTAAAAACTACAATTCTTGCTTCTCTTCTTATATTGGTAAAAACAAAAACAAAAGCAAAATATCTATCTAACAGCCCTAAATTTGACCCTCAATTGAGCTATTCCCAATACAACCCACCGAGTTAAACCACGGTACACGTCTTGGAAAGGCCTGTATGATATGAGGTAATAACTTGACAAGAAGAGTAAAGAATTACGGAAACTTCAACCTTGGATTGATATTGCTATCAAAATATGGATCCACTTGGTGCAAAATTAATTAGAGAAAAATAAATGAAGGCTTCGGGATGATCAGTTGTTCATCAAGTAATTAGGCTGGGAAACTTGGTATGATATAAAAAGTTAGATTACGAAACAAAAATATATGTATTCGTGAGAAAATCGGACAAAAAAGAATGTGTTCATTATCAATGATACATCTTTTCACGAGCAAACGCTCATTGCTCATCACAGGACATGACTGTCCTGTCTTTATATGCATTTTGGTGACCCGTGAGCGTTTGCTTGAACAAGACGTGATGTCCTGTGCAATTCTCTACAAAATAACTTTTATATCAAAGAAGATTTAGTTGTGATCAAAATGTATCAAACAAGGTGCCGTTAGTGCAGCTATCCAGAGTGTCGGTAGAAGGCATGTTTACAAAGCTCATGTCAGAGCAAAGTGAGATCAATCCCCATCCTAAGTTATTGGATGTGACCAAAGGAAGTTTAACATATGTAATGCTACAACTAGAAGCGCCGCACGGCCAAAATAGTTCACTAAAAACATCTCTATTCACCCAAAACGTATTGGTTATTACAAGGAAACAAACCTTTTACCGAGATATTAAAAAAAAAAAAAAAAGGGTATTTCTCCTTTGCACAGGCTCTTCTATAATCATGTCAAGAAGCAGATTGAGGTAACATACGGTTAAATGCAGGTTACATATCAGGTTATCCAGAATTTTGGACCCACCAACTGGTGATCAGCAGCAGAGCCTTGGCTGGCCAGCTTCTGAATACGCGTGGAGAATTCTTCAGCCTAAGAAGATTGAGGTGAGTCAGTAGTCTAGATATAGACATGGAACTCAAGTACATCTTCAATATGAGACGGTAACTCAAGTGAGAAAAAAAAAAAAAAATTCAAGCAGGTCATATTGAGAGCTGAGCCAAATAGGGAAGGTAAGTCAGTGATCTATAGCAGCAACTAATCATTCTCAACACAAGGAGACAAAAGATTTAAGGAACGTCATGAGACTAACCTTTTCATCAATCCACATTAGCGAACTTAGTTGATTGTTTAAGATTTTGACAACCACATCTAGCGGAGTCATTCCGTCATTTGCATCAAGCTCTCCACCCTAAATGAAATCAAACCCCATGAAATATGATCGTTGACAGCTGTCTAAAGTAAGATTATTGAAAGTGAGAATATTATAGTGAAAAAAGCATTACCTGGTTTGCATTTAGGGTCTGAATAATTGATTTTATCTGTTCTGTCATCTGCTCCATTTCCCTTTCTATAAACTCAGCCTGCTCATACCTGCAACCGCAAGGATACCCAACAATCAACAATGACAAATAAGAGAGATAAAGCTCATAAACTTGTTGGCTTATAGTACTTGACAGGATTTCAGATACAATGAAACAAAATTGAAGAACCAAGCACTGACATAGCATCTCTAGTAGAGGCAGCTTCGTCATCAAGAAGTAATCCACGTTCATCCCTGTAAATACGCTCGGCTTCTCCTTCCATGCTTTGCAAAGCCTTATCAACCTAAAAATATGTACCAAAAAAGTAAAAGTTATAAAACACCAAAGACAAAAGGTTCATAGTTACTCTGATACTGTGCTTTAAAGTTTAAAGAGATAACAACAAATTACTAGAGTCCCAAAAAATAAAACACCTTTGGGCCAAAGTCATAAGAAATCTAACACCCTACCAATCTCAAATGGTAACATTTTCAAAGATATTTTCTTTAGAGCTTAAAACAGCATAAAAATGTGACCAGCAAGATTCAAGAAGTACTTGGACTTAGCATAAGGTGGTGCCACAAAATGAGGGTTTGCCATATTTATCCAAAGAGTATTAGAATGTTCATGTTGCTGAAATGTTCTTTAATAAGCCAACTACGCTTGTCAAGTCAAGCAGGGTTGGAGCCAGAAAGTTATTTCAGTGGAAGCATACACCAAAATATGTTTTTTGAAGAAAAATAAATTTAGTGGAGGCTATGTAAGAATTTTTAATTTTAGTAGGTTTATGTGAGAATTTTTAATTTTAATGGTAGTAAAACAGAAAAATCATAAACTTTTTTTTTATAGAATTAATTTTAATTGGGGCTATGTGAGAATTTTTAATTTTTAGTGGAGACGAACGAGGGACTATATGACAATTTTTTATTTTTAGTGGGGGAAATATAAAAATTACAAAATTTTTAGGGTAAAAATAGAAAAACAAAAAATTTCAGTGGGGACTGCCACTTGCACCCCCCTGGCTCCGCCCCTGAAGTCAAACCTAGCAAACTATGGAGCAAGTGACTAGACGACTTCCGTTGCCAGGAGGCACCCTGGGCAGGGTGACTAATGCACATTTTAGACTGGAAACCTTCACACTCTGTGATCTATTAGCAAGGTGAATAATGAAATCTCCCTTTGCTCTGAATTCCGATTATTATTATTGTTGTTGTTAATTCTAACATGCTCAAAAGTAAATCCAAGTAATTTTGCTCTTTTCCTTTTGTGTGTGCACCGTATGCAAAAAGTACCTCGTCTTGATGTGTCTCAATTAACTCCAGTTGCCGCTCCAAGTTAGCTTGGGTCTCGACTACTTTTGCCACTTCAATCTACATTAAAGTTTATGCTTCATATATTAGGTGAGACAACTATCATCCTCCAATTTATAAAATGTAGATGACAAACTAGGATCAGCAAAAAGTCCTTGATACATACATCTAGAAGTTACTCTTGTTTGACAGAGTTAACGCATCTCATACCAATTGCTGTAGGGAATGTTTGAATTAGCAAACCAATTACCTCAAGTCTGAGAAGAACATCACGGTTATGCAATATCCTCCTGTCCCACTCAGCTATAGCATTTGCCTGTTTTCGAAATTTTCCAGTACGTTCTTGCAACTCTGCATTCCACTCCTTGATGATCTTGAATGTTCAAAAAAATAAAAAATCAAAAGCTAGAAGAAACTGAAGGACATCATAAGATCCAACAACTGTAAAGGATAAATTTAAGCAGATCTCAAGACTGCTAATATTAAGGAGTAGCACTACGGGAAAGTTCAAAATGATACTTCAATGATTCTCTTGTGTACAGCATTATTTCCTTTTTTTTAATCTTCATTTTGAACTACCATTTCAAAGGAAACTAGGCCTTTCTTTGAAATCTAAGATCTTGCATTCAGTTTTATAATCAAACAGAAAATATATACTCCCAGAAGGGACATTCTAGTGGCAACGAATGAATGAACGAAGTGAGACTTTGATTATCAGGAAACCTGTTCAAATCTTCCGTTACCCCCAAAAAAAAAATGATAAACAAAATATTCGTCAAGGTAGCAAAGTCCCAGAAAGCTTTCACATAAACCAGAAACAAATAAGATTTGTAATAAACTAATAGTGAAAATAGAAAAGAAAGATGAATACAAGACTCAGCATGGAAAGTACCTCTTCAACAGTTTTTCCTGTGATCTCAGATGGTAACTTGGGAGTCACAGATACAGCAGTGCTGACACTTGAAGTTGTCCTACAGAAGAACCAAAGCAAAAGAGCACAATTGAGCCTGAAAATTCCTGGATTCTGAACAGAATATGAACATGTGCCAAAATTACTCTATTGAAATTGATCCTTACTTGGGCGATATATAATTTGAAAACAATTTTGAACAGGAGATGGACATATGCCAAAATTTCTCTTTTGAAATTGATTCTATCTTGAGCGACATATAATTTGAAAACAACACAATCCTACCTTCTTAAGGAACATTAGCTGGTAAAACAGTCAAGATATTCCCTTCCAAAATTCCATATAACGAGGACTTAGGGCAATGGCATTTTACAAAATAGGAATCATTTCTTTATTACTCAAAACAGGAATTCATTACAAAAACCTTTAACATTCAAATTAATTCTGTTTCTGTCTACGTAAAATTCTAGGTAATAAGGAAAGCAAATGAAATAGCAGGAAATGATCATGCATAAAGGAAATGTATAATGGAATCATTCGCTTGTTAACCAGACTAGTAATTCATCACAAAGGCGATAAAAGGCCATCAATATTCAAAAGAATTCCCCTTCTAGCTATGTAAAATCAATGATTAGAAAAGCAAATGAAATAGCAAGAAACGATAATGCATAAAGGAAATGTACAATGGAAGTTTCGTGCATTGAAAAGCTTTTCATAGACATAGTAAAAGAAATTTACTTTAGAACAAAATTGACCTAATATAAAATGTCAAAGAAAGGCAAAACGGAGTGGGTCACAAGGATAAAGTATACCGACCCGCTGCTTGATGCTACAACAAGAGATGATGATGTCTGAGTTGTAGTAGTGCTAGAACTGGACGTGGTTACTGCTGCAGAAGTTGAAATAGAGACACCTACAGAATCAATTTGCACAATCCTTACCCTCGGCTCTCTGAATAAGTGAATACTACTAGATCTTTAGCCTTAAGCAACAACATACTCTGATGACTAGATTGAGACATTTTTAAGAAGTAAAGAGAGTATTTGAATAGAAAGCACAAATAAAAAAGCTCAACAAAGATGATGAAACACCAAGCATGGGTTGTACTAAGAAATAGCTGTTTTCTTCTTCACTTTTTTTCGGTGAAGTAACAATCATCTAACACAATTCAGAGAAATAAAAATGGAAAGTTCGACCTCCTCTAAATTTCTGAGATTCTACAGTTGCAGTGCTCAAGTTACAAGATATCAAGCAAGATCAACTACCATCACCCATGAACAATAACACAAAAAACAGCAATGACGTCTTTGTAGCACTTTCCACTGCATATTAGCCATAGCCATGAAGCAACGAAATTATGCTTGAAACAAACACGAAAACAGGCAGAACACTCAAAGAAATTTGTCCGAAACATTGATCATAACTTTATCTCGAACTAGATAATTTGGAACTTATATAGGTAAATCCATGCTAGAAACAGGAAATCTGGCAAATTACCAAAGAAAACCCTGGGAAACGACAAATCCAAAAATTAGAAAACTGCTGGTTGTGTGCTTGTCCTACATCTACCCAATTTTCAGCAATGATAGATGACTCAAAAGTAGTTTTTTTTTTTTTTTCATTTTAGTAACAAACTCACTAATAGTGGGCACGGCTGTGGTGGATAAAGCTTGTGTGGATGCAGCAGGTGTAACTGTTTTGGTCGACAATGAAAAGCTTGGAGAAGAACCGGCGGTGGCGGATGAAGTAGCCTTGCTGGTTATGGAAAAACCGGTAGACGCCCCCGTGGCGGCAGAGAGAGAAGCCGCCCCCGTAAAAGCAGTAGTTGTAGCAGCAGTAGCTGCAGACAAAGAAGCTATGCTAAAAGAAGGCGTTGAAAAAGAAGACTGGGTTGCGCTACTTGAGGCCGGAGTCGAAGAAGCGCTCGTAGTCGTAACGGTCGAAAACAATGGCGCCGCAGATGTCGTGAAGGACAACGTCGGTTTTGTGGCGGAAACTGCAGAGCCCGTCGAGGCTGAATTGATGGAAAAGGATCCGAACGAAGTCTGAGAAACCGAGGTTCCGAAAGAGAAGGCCGGAGAACTTGATGCGATAACAGAAGGAGCTGAGGAAATTGAGGTTGTCGCTGCAGAATCTGTTGAGAGCTTTCCGAAAGGCGAAGCAGTAGAAATCGAAAAACCCGTAGAAGAAGAAGAAGAAAATGAACTCGTCGCGGATAGGTTTGGGAATGCGGGAGTTGCTGAAGCCGAAGAAGATGAAGATGAGCTCAAAGAAAATGCAGATGAAATGACAGACGAAGGCGAAGAAGAAGCGCCAAACAAAGACGGAGCAGAACTTGCCGCCGATGAAGAAGCCCCAAACAGGGATGAACTTGTATTTGTACTGGATAACGCCGCTCCAAACAAAGATGAACCCGAACCTGAAGCCGAAATAGGCGCTGTTCCAAACAGAGGAGAACTCGACGAAGAAGCCGAAATCGCCGCCGCCGCCACCGGAGAAGAAGAAGAAGAAGTCGAGCCGAACAATGGCGGAGCCGAGGAAACTGCTCCGAACAGTGAAGAACTCTGAGTCGCGGCGGAGGAGGAGGAGCCAAACAAGGAGGGAGCGGGAGACGGAGCCGAAACAGGCGCCGGCGAAGCGGCGGCGGAGGAGCCGAAAGAGAAGGAAGGCGCCGGGGAAGACGACGAGGGAGTGGAAGAAGCGAAGCCGAAAAACGGCGCGGCGGCCGAGGTAGGGTTTGAGGATGAGGAAGAGGCGGTGTTCAAGGCGAAGGAGAAGGAGGTAGTGGAGCTAGGGTTTGAGGAGGATCCGAATGATAACCCGGTGGAGGCGGTGGAAGATCCAAATGAGAATGGAGAAGTAGATGAGGCCGACGACGAGGATCCGAATGATAACCCGGTGGAGGGCGTGGAGGATCCGAATCCTGAGGCGGCGGTGGATCCGAATGAGAATGGAGAGGGGGAGGAGGCCGATGACGACGAGGACCCGAACGAGAAGCCCGACATTCTCTCTCTCTCTCTCTCTCTCTCCTCTGTTTTGTTTGTTTCTAAAGCTCCAGCTCTCTGTTTGGATTGGGGTTTTAGAAGTGTGAGGGTTTTTGGCCGGAAAGTAATTCGCCGGTCGGAATCTTATCTTTCTTTCCCTTTTTCCTTTTTTTTTTTTTTTTTTTTGGTGGGGGGTTGGGGGGGAGTTGGGTGGCGCTATTTCCCACTAAGATCGTGTCGTTTTTTTAGATCATATCGTTTCAAGAATGCATGTCGTTTTTAGGAAATGTTTTTCTAAAATGACTCCCATTTTGATCTTGATGTGTTATAAAAATTGATATTCCATCGAAAGTACATTTTAATAAAGTGTTATCTCTTAAGTCTAATTTGTCATATTTGTCATAAGCTAAATTATATGATAAATTATTACAAGATATAATTAAAATTTAACATTCACCTTTTATTGTTATCTTAAATTTGTCTTGTAATTTTTATAATAATTTATTTAAATATTAAAAATTAACTTTTATAAGTTTAGTACATATTAATATTAATGATGACAATAAAAAAAATAAAAAAAACTTAACAAATAACATTTTATATTGAGTATGTTGTTTTTCACGTTTTGAACCTCACGGCAGATTTGAGGCGCGATAGGGGCTGCCTTCCAAAACGAAGTGTTAACATACATTAATACATTGGAGTAAGTCTTGTAAAAACGGCAGTATCCTGAAAACATGACGCTTGTAAGTTCTTGTCTTCTAACTTTACGACGTTTTCTGTCGTTTATGAGGTCGCTGTTTTTTCAACTCGTTGTCGTTATCAATATACTGTCATTTTCTAAATTTTTGTGGCTTGACATATAGTTGTTTACTGAAATAACGTCCTTTGAAGTTTATTGTCGTTTCAACTACGTTGACGTTTTCTAAATACTGTCGTTTTTATATGTCTGTTCCTTAACTTTTTTGTTTTCTGATCGTCGTATTTTAAAGTCCATTGATTTTTGGTAGTTACCGTTTAAAACATGTTATCATTCCCAATTGTCGATTTCAAAAAATATATGTTGTCGTTCTTAAATTTACTGTCGTTTATTGAGTAGGAAATCAGATTTCAGTCTTGAAGTCCACTCTATCTGCAGTTGCTTCTTGCGGTGAAGTCTTTTACGATCTCGTCGCCTCGTCATGAGCAATAAAACTTCTTCGTTTTTTGGTCATTTATTTAAAATAAAACCTCTATGAAAAAGACCTTTTACCCACATATCCCTATAAATATATGGAATAACCATCAAAGTAAACATTGCACAATCGGAGGATGCTTTGAGCAAGGAATTAGAGAGTGTGAGAATTTGAGGATCTAGAACAAGACAAAGAGAGAGGGCAAATAAATTTAACAAATTCACAAAAACCTCCTACTTAATTCTAGCCAAATTTAAGTTTGATCTTAGAGGGCGTTTGGTAAACTCATTGCGTTTTAATTACGTTTAAATATTATTTTTTTAGAGTGTTGTATTTAATTAAAAAGTATTTGTTTTGTATTTGAATAAAATGCGTGTTTGAATGAAAAGTATTTTAGAATTGATAAGTTAATATGATTAATAAAAATAAAAATAAATAATTAGGATTAAAAAGTTGATGTGATTGTTTTAAAAAACTTTTGAATAATAATTGTTTTCATAACACTGTTGAAAATAATCGTATTTAAATGTAAAAATTTATGTTTAGTATAAAATTAGTTTCCGTAACACCAAAAAACGTTTACCAAACGTTACCTTAAACTTTAAAAGATACACACGAAATATAAGAGATGGGGGGAAAATGTCCGACAAAGTGGTGAAATTTATGCAAGCAGAAAACGAAGAAGTTTTATTGCTTATTACGGTTACATGTTCAATCTCTTTACTTGTTAACAGCAAGATTTACCAAATCAGTTTCACAACCACAACCAGAAAGCAAAGTAATAACAACAAGCTTTATATGGTTGATTACATCACAAAATACCAACAATTGAAGTATTATTAACAATACCTTAAAGTATGATCAATGCACAACAACAAAACAAAGAGAAAATTACAAACATGTTTTGCATGGTAATCTGACAATCAAACCCCGTTGCTTCGGGCAATCACCACTATCAAAAGGATGACAACAGTGAGAAGCAAGGAAGATCTAACTTTGTCTTCCAACTGGTCTTCATTCTTTACAGTGTTTCCTTTCTCACTCTCTCGATGTTGAAACATCTCATTCATGAGAACTTGGAATTTCTCGATGAGTTCCATAACCTTTGTCTTCGACATCTCCCAAATCCACTGCAAAATGGTTGCAGCCAGTTCCGGCTCTTTAATTTCCCTGGGTCGGCTTCCACTTTCAACTACAACAAAGTAGACATAAAAATTCTTCATATGAAAGAATCCGATACATGTAATACAAAATAATCATATCAGTTTTTGGAAAATGAAATAAAGAAGGCGGAGACAGAAACTAGACCTGAGCATAGAGGCTCTCTGAGCTTCTGAACCATTCCATTATTTATGATAGCATTCCACAAGGCTTTATCAGTTGCTAGTGAAACCACCAGTCTCTGCATTCAATTAGATTTCTTGAACATTCAGGGGAAAAAAAATAAGTGGGGGATAAGATCTAACCAAAGACAAATTTTTTATGGCACACAAGTTCTGTTAATTTTGTTGTGTCGATTACGAAGACAATTTTACTTCCTACAAAGATCTCATTGAATTTCTGTTTTGGTGGTTCTAAGGCAAATCCACAAAAAGGATATTGTGCAAGCTGCTCATTGGTGACAATTTATGTAATCAATGTGGTTTTGTTAAATAAATTGTTGCTGTGTTTTTTAACTACATGTTTGCTATTGAAGCGGAGAAGTGGGCTGTCATTAATGCCATTTCTCTTGCTTGGCAGTTCGGGAGGCATAAACCGTGGCCTGAGATTGTTTCTTCGTTTTTTGTTTACTAAATCAAGACTGGTTCTTACGATGTTCCTTGAAGTGTTCTTAAGGATTGGAAGGAGGGATGTTGGCTCTGTTAAAAACTTGACTACTAATTTTCCTCAAGTAGACCGATAAGTTAACAGTTGTGCAGATAAGATAGCTTTTGCACAAGGAATATGAACAGACAGGTTGTGTCGGAGTTCTACACCTATTTTTTTCAAAAATAAGAAAAAAAAAATCCCCTGTCCAAAGACGAACAATTGTGCATTTTGGTGACGGGTTGCTTTGAGGAATTTGCTAGTTTTTAGACCAGCCACTAGTACAGGATGTAATGCACCAAACCACTCCTTACCAGGCTAGTCTTTAAGGCAAAACAGCTGAAGGACGTATCAGAGCCAAAGTTCGAGTCTCAGCATTGTGAAAGTGAAGGCTGCCTAGAGTGAACTAAGCGACCCACTTATTAATGGCAATGAGACAGACAACCTGAGGATGGCTAACCCTTCCCCTTAAGGGTTAGCCCCGCATGTTCAAAGCTAGTTGCCTAGAGCGGGGACTGTGATTGATTCTTTGTGGGGCCTACCCATTGTGAGATCAACCTGATTAACCCTGTCGAGGTGACTAAGGGCCAAATTTAAGTATTTGGACTCTCCTCCCCTTAACAAGCTAGTTGAGATGGAATTATTAAAGGAGGCAACATACAAAATCAAGAAGTCACCTTAACAGATGGATCTATTTCCAACAATTGGAAAGCCTCATAGACTCTTCTAAGTCCACAGGACATCAACAACCTTGAGGTAGGACCGTCCAACATCTGAACGAGCCAATTTGACTCTGACCCATGCGAAGTTACAGCTTGTATAAAACTGTGGTCAACACTCAACATGGAAATTTAATCAGAAGCGTCAATTCCGAACTACAGCCAAAACATGCAGATATAACCGTAGATAAGAAATAAAAAAAAATTTAGCAAATATATATATATATATGCATGTAGTGTGTATGTATGTAGCTTTAAAAATATAAAGTTAGTTAGCAGAAAAATGCCAACTTCAAGAGCATCCTCGGATTTTGGGTTTAACAGCAGCTTATGGAAAGGTACCAGTAAATAAGAAATCAAACATACCCACGTCATATTTATATATATGTATTTACATGTATAGCGTAAGAAATACCAAGTTTGAAAGCAGAAAAATTCCAAACTTCAAGAGCATCATCAGATTCTGAGTTTGCCAGGAAATTTCAATTTTTGTTAAAATCATTTTCAATCTCCTTCCCAACTTAACAAAAACTCAGCTAATTGTATTGAGCCAAAAAAAAAAAAGGAAAAGAAAAGGGGAAAAAAAAACTCACATCCTCAAGACGGAGATTGCAAATTCGACTTCGGAGACGGAGGGAACAATCCCGAAAACAGAGGGACAAAAATGCCCACTTGCTACGACATCTTCATTCCGGTTTGTAGCTGAAGCTGGATGTTTGAATTTTGATGAAGAAGAAGAAGAATAGGGAGAGGGGATAACAGGAGAGCAAGTTTCGATCCCAGTGTTTTGCAGGTCAATGTGCTTCGTTCCTTTACTCATCCTCTCTCTCTCTCTCTCTCTCTCTCGCTGTAGCGTGGGTTATCTTCTACCGTGAACTATTATTAGTCGGAAAATAATTATATAGTGCTGCAAGTAAGACTTCTTGCGGAAGGGGATGTGTTGGGATTTTTTTTTTTTTTTAATAGTAGGATAAGGTTTTTTCTTATCAACAAGATAAAAAAAAATTTAGCCATCCGATCAATTTTTAATAGTTAAGATTAAAAAAAAATCAAACTTTTTGTGAGCCAATTACATGTGATTAATGAGATATTTAATTAATATATTGTATTTGTATTATGTTTGAACATAATACACTGAATATATTTTATATTTAGATGAAAAATATGTGTTTTGTATTTGAATATAATGTATGTTTGGATGAAAAATATTTAAATTGTATTTTACAATTAAAACATTGATGTAATTAGTAAAAATAGATAGAAAAAATAAGATAAAAAGAAAATATAATGTGAATAAATTTTAAAAAATTTATTTTTAAAATATTCTGAAATAATAAATGTATTTTAGGCATCATAAAAATATATTGTATTTAAATATAAAACTTTATCTTTAGATAAAAATTACATTATGTTTAAATGTATTGCTAACATAATTCGAAAAATAAACGTCTTATAAATTGAACAAAAAATAATGATTAAAGCCCCAAGACGCCACAAACCACGCAATGAACAACGATGGTGGTGGCTCTCAATGAGTGCAAAGGGCTCATAATAGAGAACTAATGATAGTCGATGATGGATCTCTTAGCTTGCGACGTGGCCACGATGGGGGTTCGGAAGCTGTTGACAGAACGCTTGAGACCCATCGTGACATTGGATAATGTATGTGTAGGCGCCTAGCTTTTTTCCTTTTTTTTTTTTTTTTGTTAATATAATGGGTTTTTTAATTGTAATATATATATATATGTATAAGTTAGTCTTTCACTCCTTTTAAATGAATACGTCTTTATATTTTATTGGACTATCAATTTAAATTTTGAAAAATAAAACAGTTTTATTAAGTCCATAAACATTAGTGGGCTTAATGACTTAACTCAAAATCTAAATATGAACCAAAATTTGAATAACCCGAGAGATTAATCCATAATATAATATAAACTAAACGTTTTCAAATAAAGCTAACTCTTCACTTTTTTATTCCACCGTTCTCAAACAAATTTCCAAAAACATAAAAAATGTGACTTTCTTGATTTACCTTTTAAACAAAAAAAAAAAAAAAAAAAACACATTCACCAAGAGCCCATACATAAGTTGGATAAGCTTCACAAGCAAGATATGTAATTAGGAGAAGTTTTTTACATTTTAGTTTTTATTTTTATTTTTATTTTTTTCCTTTGATTCTCCAAATATGCTGGTGATATTTTATTGTTCACAGGGCATTTACTTGAAATTTGAAAAGAATGTACGAGGAAAATAGATCAAAAGTTTGAGGGGATAAAAATTAATAAGCCAAATGCTTTACTTTAGTAATAAATAGCATATTGAAGTGTAAATTTAAATTTACACCTATTTGAAATCTTGAAAATACTCCTTCAAATTTACAGTGTAAATGCAAATTTATACTTAATTTACATTCAATTTACACTGTAAATTTATACTTAATTTACACCTATTTGAAATCTTGAAAATACTCCTTCAAATTTACAGTGTAAATGCAAAATTTATACTTAATTTACATTCAATTTACACTGTAAGTTTATACTTAATTTATACTCAATTTATAGTATAAAAAATGCAATATTTACACTTAGTGGACAACAATCACCCCTGCCATTGACGATTGTCGCCAATAGGCCACTACCGCCACATCAATGCTAATGTTGCTATCGTCTTTACTAGAGATTGTCATCATTGCCGCTTGTCGTCTCTCCAATGCGTTCAAGTTCATACCTAATCGCCGAGCTTCGATCATAGCTTCCTAAGCTCCAATCGTGTCATGATGTCAAGGAGATCAAGATCCAAGGTGGAAGAGGAAGATGATGTTGTTTCAAAGCCAAACAACAACAGATTGAACTGAGCGAAGATCGCTATCTCGTGATCATCGCAAGCCACGACGCGACAGTGCATTTTCTCCGATAGTAATCTACAAGCTCACAACCTTCTTCGGCCAACCTAGTGATTAGCGGATAGAGAGAAACACAAGGACAGATTGCATCAAACTATCACTGGCACAACATCTAATCCGATCAAAGATCGCTCAAACTCCATTGCTGGTTGTTGTTAGCCAACATTGTCACCAGAAAAAATAACACAACCATCCTTGCGATCATTGGAGGTAAAGAGAACAAAGAGTGCAAATATCTATTTCCATCATGAAACTTCGTTCTAGTTGGCAATCGACAATGGCTACTTCTAGTGAAAAAGAGAGAAAGAATAGGGCTATCAAGTGTAGGGAGAGGGAAAAAAGAGAAAGGGAAAAGCGAAAGTGTGGTAGGGGTAGGGGTGATGAGGAAAGAGAGAGGGAGGGAGGGAGGGAGAGAAAGGGAGTGTGTGTGTGTGTGTGTGTTTCAATATTTTTAAATTATGTAATTTACTTTTAATTGACAAAATTTGGTCTATTATGTGTAATTTCCTATTTGAAAAATTGTCTACTTAATATTTGTATCTTATTTGTTTCGAACAGGTAGATTGTGAATTTGTGATTAAAACTCACTTGAATACATACTGGTAACATCTTATTCTAGAAAGTTTCATTCGTTTCATTTAGGCTTTACCATTTTGAGTTTTTTATTTTATTTTTTATTGTTCTATAAATTTTTATTTTGTTTTTCTTATTCATTTTAATTTTGACAAATTTTGTTTGTTTGTCTTTATCTTCCTGATGTTGTTTTTGGCAAACAAACAAAAACTGTTATATATATGTGTGTGTTGTGTTAGTATAATCTAAGTTAAAAAAATTTTTTATCCCTCTATCAATAAATCTTGACTCCGTCATTGAGTCAAGAGTATGTGGACCTTTGTTTAGATGCAATAATCATCCTCATATCTTATTCATCTATGGGGTAAAAAAACCTTACCTTAATGTCATCTTCGTTTTTTTTTTGTTTAGATTTTTTTTTGTTCAGATATTTACATACTAATTCACCATTACGTGAGTATTAGTGATTTATTATCTTATTTTTAATATATATATATAATCAATTGATGTGATAATTCTTTAAACATTGATTTATAAATAATAATATAGGTTGATTTTTAAATATTAGAATTAAAAAATTAGTACTCCTAGCATTTTTTTGTAATGAGTGAGTATTGAGTGGGTTAGTAGGTATTTAGGATTTTTCAACCCATCCAAATAAGTTTGGGGGGTTTTTTTTTTTTGGTGGGTTGCAACATGTTTTAACTTACCCAATCAACTCAAAGTTTAAAATCAATCAACCTAATTAAAGTTAAATTTGATTGGCTAATTTGTTCCAGTTGAGTATATAATTAACAAAAACCTAATAATGTAATTTTAAATAAGAAATGTGTGAAAAAATAATAAATTCATAACATAATTTTTATATGATAAAATCGAATCCATTTCAATTTTTAAAAAATTATAACAAAGAAAATATAAAAATAAAAGATAAGTATAAAAAAATGTCACAAGTCATAATAAAATTTTAATTAATAGATAGTTAAAATACATTTTAATAATATAAACAAGCTTAATTGAATGGATAGGTTATTAAATTTGAATCCAATCTCACTTACTGAAAATTCGAGTCGGGTGGTTAAATTAAGTTTAAAATTGGTTAAATTAGATTGAGTTATTCAAGTTACATTCGGATGAGTTTGAAGTTAATCATATTATTTGTTTACCCCTATTATATACACTACTTGGATTTTTTTTTTTTCCCTTTCAGTATTTTGCTTCCGTTGATATGTATGATATGATCTAGACTGGATTAAGTAGAGGTCATGTTGGGTCTTGGGGGACCATTTTTGGGGATTTGACCAACCCCGTCCCCGAGTCTCGGAGCTGCGACGGCGAACATGTCAGATGTTCAGCCTGGGTTCTCGCTTTTTTGTGGTACTACACATCGTTTTCGTTTCTCCTTTCTTTTTTTTTTCTTTTTTTAATGTTTATGTTGAAAATAAGGATATGTTTTTGTCGTTAAATGTGTATTATTATCAAACGACATGCGCTTTGTCCATCTTCTAAGCCAAAAAGAGGAAATTAAAAAAAAAAAAAAAAGATGTCATTTCTGCCTTTAAGTTTGTTGTAATTCTTTGCAAAAAATCAGAAAGGAAGAAAAGCAAAGGGTATGGTATTCGTATGAAACGAATCCGACATGTATTTTGTATGGGATTTATGTCGTTTATTCACTGAATGACATGACATTTACATCTCGATGTCGTTGTGAGTTATAAACGACAGCTTCTTTGTAACTCATGTATGTTTGTTTCCTTAGTTTTTTTTTTTTTTTTTTTAAACAAGTAGTTGTTCCTTGTTGTTAAACGTTAAGACTTGCCAAATTATGCAAAATGAGTTTTGCTACAATGTCATAATAATTTTTGTAAAATATAATTTTATATTTGAATATAAAGGGTTTTTTTAAATGATATAAATAATTAATATTAAATTAGAAAAAAAGATTATACTATCAAATAAGACGATTTGGTTTTAAATTGCTGAGAAGGTGAATTGGGCACGCGATGAGATTGATGGAGGTTGTATTGATGACTGTGATAGGCACGTGTTTAAGATTTGGTGTCCCACCTAAGGACAATGATGCTGGTATTTCTCAGGGGAACATTTCTTCCCAGGAAAATTTGAATCAAATGGTTCAGTGTCCGTTTACTTTTCACTTTTCGGGCGGAGGATTCATCCCTGTCAGGAGAGGGAATAACGAAGAAAAATATTTAAAAGCTGGCCAGGGCCAAAGTTGCTGCTGCTAATGAGGGTGCTGGGGCGGGATCTTGGTGGATTCCTTTACCCTCATCATTCTCCCCAATCATGAGACCCTACACAGATCAAGAAGATTTGCGGGTGGTGGATTTGATTCGAGATTTTAAGGTGAAAATTCAAAAAGTTATGGTCGGCCCGAATTCCGAATAAGGTGAAAATTCACCGATGGCGAGCTTTCCATGGAGCCCTCCCAGCGGCTGATCATTTAGAGAGAAGAGGTATGAAGATTTCTCCGGGCTGCCATGTTGTCAAGATGGTTTGGAGGACGCCGCACATGCTCTTTGGGGCTGTGGAACAACAACTGAAGTCTGGAGTGCAAGCAGTTTATAGAGTCTGCTTCGAAAAGCAAAGACAGGTCTGTTCATTGAAAAGTGTAGGTTCGTTTCTGATAAAGGCACAGTGGAAGGTTTTGCAAGTTTTTGGTGGATCACTTTTGGGGTATATGGCTTGACCGAAACCAATTCCTTTTTGAAGGCCGAATTGCTGCAACCATTGAAGTCTTGGAGAGAGGTGGTAGGTTGATGGCAGATTATAATTCATGCTCTTTTAATAACCAAACTCAAATTTCCCCTCATTCTCTATCCAAGAATGGGTGGAAGGCACCGGTTAGGGAAGAAGTTGAATTTGTTCAACAGGATAAGGAGTTTGCAGGAATAGGAATTGTTGCCAGGAACTCATCTGATACAGTTCAAGGGAGTGCCTCACTCCATTTATTTGGAAGATCTTCAGCTCATCTGGCCGAATGTTTGGCGGTAAGGGAAGGGGGTGCAAATGGCAACCAAATGTCAATTTCAGAATTGGTCTATCGAATCGGATACTATCAACGTGGTACGATCCATTCATTTACCGATTTCGAGAGGCTTAGAAGCAGCTGTCGTTAATGACATTAAAAATGCTATGTGACATTGGAAGTCTCAAGATTTTGAAGATAAATAGGGATTAGTTTCTTCGAAGAGAAATTTTCTCATTCAAGAGTGAAGCTCAACCAAGAAAATTACAATATTTAAATCTACCTTTCACAAATGAAACCCAGCCTCTAATACTCTGCAATCCTAAGGCCAAAACGACACAAGTTTTTTGTCAAAATAAAACGAAATAGAAACCAAACACTACGGTGGCGTTTGGTATTGTTTTTGAAATGTTTTCTGTTTTCAAAAAAATTGAAAATGAGAATGTTTTGAAAACTGTGTTAAGATTATTTCTGAAACTGTGTTTAGTTATGTTTTCTGAGTGTATATTTTGAAAAACATAAAAATGAAACTTTGTTTGGTTATATTTTTTCAAAACCCATTTCATTTTCAAAAAACCTAAAAAACACAATATTTTTTGAAAATGAAAACAAAAAGTGAAAATAACTTTTTTTCGTTTTCAAAAAACAAAAAAAAACAACATAGTAGTTGAAAACGGTGTTTTCGAAACGGTTTTGAAAACGTTAAATAAACAAACACTATTTTGAAACCGTTTTCATTTTCTTTGTTTTTGAAAATGGAAAATCATTTTCAAGACCAAAAACAAACGCCCCCTACGTTTCTCGATTAGGGAATATTGTAGCTCACTATCTAAGCAGTTTTGCATTTATCAGTTGTAATGACTTTGTCTGGCTTGATACAGTCCTTAGATTTTTGGGACTACTGGTTAAGTCTAATTTAGTTTAATAAAATTTATAACATGATTTCCTTCAAAATAATAATAATAATAATAACAATAATAATAATAATCGTTTGCAACTTCAATTTTCATTCATTTTTTATGTGGCTAAAATTCCATTCATTCAGCCAAGATAGAAAACGGCATCCAGCTTTTTTTTTTTTTCGTTTTTCTTTTTGTATGTCCTGATTTTTATAGAGTGATATTTTATTCATTGATCGACGTATCAACTTCAAATTTAAAAATATATGTGAGTTTAATTGAAGTTGACACCCTTTCTAAATTTAAAAAAAAATCGAAATTAAAAAAGGACTGACAAACGAGGTAGATATATATAATGTTGCCTCACAGTGTCTACTCATAGAAGTGATCCAACAAATATTAGTAACATGCATACATAAATATAATCACGGCAAAAGATAAGGCATCCTTCCAAAGATGATTAAACAACTAAAACTAAACGAATTCAATAAATGTCAATGACAATATATCAATGTCACGGAACACGAGTATACAATAAGACCTCCTTAAATATAACATGGGATTCATTCATTAGGAAATTTGTCATTGAAAGATTGCTTCTTATGGAGACAATTAACTTTAAACTCGGCACATGACCTGTTTGTGATAAAGGTTCCTCTTTAAACTTCAGCTCTTTGGAAAGGAAGCTCATGATAAACCAAAAAAAAAAAAAAATTACTGAATTGATTTATTGTTCACATAACTCTATACAAAAATACTCGATAACATCAATCATAGATCATGTATGGCTTATAAATTATGTAGTTTTGAACTCATGATTACGTAAAAAAAAGTAGATGAATTTTTTAGTAAAATTGGATCAGAAAAATAAAATCTCTTATTTTTATTCAAATAAAATAATAATAATAATAACAATAATAATAATTATTATAATAGCAGTGTTTGTTAATTTTCTGTGCTAATGGGCATATCATTTTTATAAGTTCTAAATGTCCTGTGATGGTAGTTTTAATACGTAAAGAGACAACTTAATTTTTTTTCCCCCTTCTTTGGGTTGATTGTTGCTAAAGTTATTCATTCAAGCTCACTCCAATTTCCATCTCGTACTAATTATACAATATTATACTTGTTTTTAAGAGGGAGTGACGTTTCCTACATACCATATACTACAATATTTAACGATTTTTCCTAATAAAAAGATTTAGAAAATAGTTAGAGAAATTTGTATTGAAACTGTTTCGAATAACTTTCCAAAAAAACCAAAAAAAGAAAGGTTTCAAATAGCCACGTCCAAATAGTTCTTCAAACCTTCGGAGGTGGAAGCTCATTGAGATTAAAGTCGAAAACGATCATACAACCACCACCCTTTTGATTAAAAACATCATCTCTGCCACCATCATCACCGTCCGTGTCATGAGTTGTCACCTTTTCATCCGCAGGCTGCGACGAATCGATAAAACTCGTCAAGTTGTTATTGATGTTCATCTTGTTGTGGGTTGAGGTGTGACCTCCCAATGCTTGGTAAGTTGGGAAAGATATCTTGCAATCCCCGTAAACATATTTATCATCTTCTGATCTTTCTCTGGTACTAGTCATTCTAGTTGAATTCCTTTCTTCTTCTTCTCCTTCCTCTTTTGTATAGATTTGATCATGAAGGGTACTGGATGATAGTGATACGTGATGATTGTGATGAGCTAACAACATGAGTGTGATCGCGGCTTCTTCCATTTCCGTATCGATCCCATCATCCACCCCCGAGTCATCGACGAAATTTGAGGCGGCTGAGGAGGAGTAGCCGCCGCTTCTTAGGCCGTTACCTCCCTTGGTGGTAACATACGGCAGATTCCCATCTTGTTTGAGTGACTTTTCCAAGTCTAGTTGATCATTATCTTGATGATCAAAATCAATGCCTTTTCTTTTGTTATTCGTGCTATCGTCGCCATGGATTCTCCTGTGGCCGCCGAGAGCTTGTCCTGACTTGAATCGCTGGTTACAAATAGGGCACACAAAAGGCAAGAGTTTATCTTGATTTTGAACTTGAACTTGTTCATCAGCATGCTTTACATTCATCATGCATTGATCATCATGATCATCAATTTGATGTTGGTCATGGTCATCTGCAGTGATGGGCTTGAGTGCATTAATAGTCCTCTTATTTGCAGTTTCTTTTTCTATCCGGTCCATTGTATGCGAGCTTGGTTGATACGTGGTTCCTTGGGGGCTTTTTATATAGTAGTTGATGGCATAATTAGAAAAGGACTCGGGTATTGTGTTAATATATGAGTTTATCTTGTTGAGTTTGAGTAGGTTTTGATATACTTCATTAAAACATATAATAAAGTAGCTCGTTTTATTGATATTAACTTTGAATCACAAACGGATTATATAAAAATTTAAAAAGAAAGATTTTAAGAATCATTAATGAACGTGTATAATTATCTGCTTAGAAAATAGCGAATAAGGAACGACGATAGCAATATTAATTACTACTTGTGTTTTTGTATTATTATTTATTTATTTTGAAATGCTTGTGTTTTCGAATCACAAAAGTTAAGGTTATTGATCTAAGTTTCAATATTATTTTATTTGAATTTTTGTTTGTTATAAATAGATATCTTATATTAGAATTTGGAATTATGTGTGCTTATTTAATTTAATTTAATTTGGTATAGTTTCCTTGTTTTGTATAGATTAGATAAAGTTTGCTTTTCATTTAAATTGTATTGTCCATTTAAATTCCTAGGTACATGCATATATATATATATATATTCGTTCGAGCACAGCTTAATAAAGATCAATGCTATAGTTTCCAAACTCCTGACTTCTTCGTGGTATTAGACTCCTGATTCCTTCAGTTTCTTCTCATCATGTCCAATCTCACTATTCGATCTCATCGTTGCCCATCCCCTACTTTAATGTGACCATTTTTTTTTTCATTACCAAAAGTTAATATTACCAAGGTTTGATATTATCAAACGTTAAGGTTCTTAGGAAGGATAAATGGCGGGCATTATTTTTCATTTACGTTGGCATTTTCCTCTTTTTTTATTTTTTTTTATTTTTTGATTTTTCATCGTGTTAGTTTGCCTTAAAATGTCAGCCGCCAGAGCATGAACGTCTAAGATATGCATGGTATCTTAATTGTTTGCGTTTGCTGCGTCAAATATTCTTTTTGAATTAATGGCCAAATCCCACGACATAAAACATGATATAATACGACCCATCTGACAAACTGTGTTGACTTTGAATTTGATGTTTGCAAGTAGTCCGTGATTAGGTCGTTTGGTAAACGTATTACATTTTAATTACGTTTTAATATATTTTTTTTTTAGTGTTGTATTTAGTTGAAAAATATTTGTTTTATATTTAAATAAAATGTGTGTTTGGATAAAAAATATTTTAGAATTGAAAAGTTGATATAATTGGTAAAAGTAAAGATAAATAGTTAGGATTGAAAAGTTGATGTGATTATTTTAAAAAACTTTTAAATAGTAATTGTTTTCATAATACTGTTGAAAATGATTGTATTTGAATATAAAACTTTACGTTTTGTGTATAATTGGTGTTCATAGCACCAAAAAACATTTACCAAATGCGCTCTTAATTTTATCAAAATGTACAGGGTTATACCCATACTCACATTGCAACTTCTAGTCATGTTGTTGGGCGAGAAATCTATTCAACAGTTTCTTTCTCACACATGCCGCAAGTCCTAATTTTCAGTTTTCCTACATGAAGCCGTTCTTTTTGGAGCCTATTCTACCAATAATCATCGTAATTTTTCAAATTTCTACCAACTAACTTTTCTTATTGTGCAGGCTCTATATCCACAAATTCAAAGAACTTGTCTACTTGATCAATCCATTCCAAGAATTCTTCCGCAAAATTAAACACCCATCAAAAGTAGGAATCTGAAATTCAGAGAAATAATCTCTAAAACCTTGCCTAAACTCTTCTGTAAAGATCCAGTCAAAAAACCTATGATTGTCAAGGTTAATCGGGTCACTCAAATCTTCTCGACCCAAACGTTGACAATCTGATCGTGAAGCTCTCTCTGGTGGCCACACATCTTCCACTATGTTCCACAATTTCTTCACTCTAGGATCGCTGAATGGCGACGTCGGAGACAAACTCTATCCACCAGTCACTGGAGCTTGATTCCAAATCCTCCCATCACGAAATCGACGATCGCTCGACTTGTGCTTGAATCGTGCATGTTGTACGCATGGATCTCCCTCCCTCTCAGGTTGAATGCGATCTAAATCTCCCAATGATCCCATTGGAGAATTTGATCTGCCCAAAAGGCCTGCGCACCGCGATCTTGGTCGACAATACGGCGACTCTTTTAGCCAAAGTTGGCCATCACATCCATGGAAAGGATTCGTGTCTCTGATACCACTTGACGTAGGAAATCTCCAAAATTTGAAGATAAAAGTGATTGTGGTTTCTTTGAACCAAATCTCAGAGAGAAAGGGGGCGTTTGTTTTTGTTTTTGAGAATAATTTTTCATTTTTAAAAATACAAAAAATGAAAACGGTTCCCAAAATAGCGTTTGTTTATTCAATGTTTTCAAAACTATGTTGTTTTTTTGGGTTTTTTGAAAACAAAAAAAGTTGTTTTCACTTTTTGTTTTCGTTTTCTTCCTCCATCTCCTCTCTCTCTCTCTCTTTTTCTTTCTGTCTGTGCAGCGTCAGTGATGATCATGTCCAACGATAGCATCCATCTCCAATGAAGGTTGATGACCATAGGCTAGTGACAATGACGACGGCTCCCTCGCGATGATAACTATCAACTCATGACCTAAATTTAGCCATCACTACCACCTAAAGTTCAGACCACCAATCTCTTCCACCCCTATCGCAAAACCTACCACCAAAGTTTTTTTTTTAATTATGGCTAATAATTTATTTTTTATTATTTTTTTAAAATTAAAAATAAATATATTTTTATAAGATACTCACTTATAAAATAAGTTTTCAAAATATATAATCAAACAAAATTTCATTTTTATATTTTTCAGAATATACACTCAGAAAACATAATCAAACACATTTTCGGAAATGATCTAAATACAGTTTTCAAAACATTCTCATTTTTAATTTATTTGAAAACAAAAAACATTTCAAAACCAATACCAAATGCCATCAAAATTTCTCATCCAAGAGCAAAGCTCAATCAAGAAAATTACAATATTCAGTTCTATCTTTCACGAACTAAACCCAACCTCTAAAATTCTACAATCCTATGGCCCAAACGACACAAGTTTTCTTGTGGAAATAAAACGACATAGAAACCGAACACAAGAAAACTCACCAAACGAGAAAAAACTTAAACCACTAACTATTATATAGAAACGACATCGCCTTGGCCTTAATTCCTAAACTTGATATTCCCCTACATCACTATTTTATCTACTAATAGTGGCAAAGTTTGCTACGTTTCTTGATTAGAGAACATTGTAGCCCACTATCTAGCTAGTTATACTTTTATCAGTCGTAATGATTGTCTGACTTGATACAGCCCTTAGATTTTTGGGGGCATTGGTTAAGTCTAATTTAGTTTAATAAAATTTATCACATAATTTCCTTCAAAATAATAATAATAATAATAATGTTCTTTTACAACTTCAATTTTCATTCATTTTTTTATGTGGCTAAAATTCCATTCATTTCAAGCAAGATAAAGACATCCAGCTTCGTTTTTTTTTGTTTTGTTTTTCTTTTTGTATATCCTAGTTTTTAAAGAGTGATATTTTATTTATTAATTAGCGTATCAGCTTCAAATAGAAAAATATGAGTTTAATTGAAATTGACATCCTTTCAAAATTAAAAAAAAAAAAAAAGAAACAACGAAATTAAAAAAAGCCTGACAACCAACGTAGATCTATAATGTTGCCTCATTGTGTCTATTCATTGAAGTGATCCAACAAATATTAGTTGCATACATACATGATATATATAATCACGGCAAAAGACAAGACATCCTTTCAAAGATAATTAAACAACTAAAACTAAACAAATTCAATAAATGTCAATGAGAATATGTCAATGTCACAGAACGCGAGTGTATGATAAACCTCCTTTAATATAACAGGGGATTGATTCATTAGGAAATTTGTCACTGAAAGATTGCTTCTTATGAAAACAATTAACTTTAAACTCGGTACATGACTCATTTGTGATAAAGGTTCCTCTTTAAACTTCAGGTCTTTGGAAAGGAAGCTCATGATCAACCAAAAAAGAAAAAATTACTGAATTAATTTATTGTTCACGTAACTCCGTACAAAAATACTCGTTAACATCAATCATAGATCATGTATGGCCTATAAATTATATAGTTTTGAACTCATGATTACGTAAATAAAAGTAGATGAATTTTTTAGCAAAATTGGATCAGAAAAATAAAATCTCTTATTTTTATTCAAATAAAATAATAATGACAACAACAATAATAATAATAGCAGTGTTTGTTAATTTTCTGTGCTAATGGGCAAATCATTTTTATAAGTCCTATATGTCCTGTGATGGTAGTTTTAATACGTAAAGAGACAAAAAAAAATTTCCCCCCTTCTTTGGGTTGATTGTTGCTAAAGTTATTCATTCAAGCTCACTCTAATTGCCATCTCGTACTAATTATACAATATTATGCTTGTTTTTAAGAGGGAGTGACGTTTCTTACATACCATATACTACAATATTTGAATATTTTTCCTAATAAAAAGATTTAGAAAATAGTTAGAGAAATTTGTATCGAAACTGTTTCGAATAACTTTCCAAAAAAACCAAAAAGAAAAAAAAAAAGAAAGGTTTTAAATAGTCACGTCCAATTAGTTCTTCAAACCTACGGAGGTGGAAGCTCATTGAGATCAAAGTCAAAAACAATCTTACAACCACCACCCTTTCGATTAGAAACATCATCTCTGCCACCATCATCAGCGTCCGTGTCATGAGTTGTCACCTTTTCATCCGCAGGCTGCGACGAATCGATAAAACTCGTCAAGTTGTTATTGGTGTTCATCTTGTTGTGGGTTGAGGTGCGACCTCCCAATGTTTGGTAAGTTGGGAAAGATATATTGCAATCCCTGCAAACATATTTATCATCTTCTGATCTTTCTCTGGTACTAGTCATTCTAGTTAAATTCCTTTCTTCTTCTTCTCCTTCCTCTTTTGTATTGATTTGATCATGAAGGGTACTGGATGATAGCGATACGTGATGAGCTAACAACATGAGTGTGATCGCGGCTTCTTCCATTTCTGTATCGATCCCATCATCCACACCCGAGTCATCGACGAAATTTGAGGCGGCTGAGGAGGAGGAGCAGCCGCTTCTTAGGCCGCTACCTCTACTGGTGGTAACGTACGGCCGATTCCCATCTTGTTTGAGAGACTTTTCCAAATCTAGTTGATCATGATCTTGATGATCAAAATCAGTGCCTTTTCTTTTGTTATTCATGCTATCGTTGCCATGGATTCTCCTGTGGCCGCCGAGAGCTTGTCCTGACTTGAATCGCTGGTTACAAATAGGGCACACAAAAGGCAAGAGTTTATCTTGATTTTGAATTTGAACTTGTTCATCAGCATGCTTTGCATTCATCATGCGTTGATCATCATGATCATCAATTTGATGTTGATCATGGTCATCTGCAGTGATGGGCTTGAGTGCATTAATATTCCTCTTATGTGCAGTTTCTTTCTCCATCCGGTCCATTGTAAGCGAGCTTGGATGATACTTGGTTCCTTGGGGGGATTTTATATAGTAGTTGATGGTATAATCAGAAAAGGACTCGGATATTGTGTTAATATATGAGTTTATCTTGTTGAGTTTGAGTAGGATTTTGATATGCTTCACTAAAACATACAATAAAATAGCTCCTTTTATTGATATTAACTTTGAATCATAAAGGGACTATACAAAAATTTAAAAAGAAAGATTTTAAGGATTATTAATGAATGTGTATAATTATCTGCTTAAAGAATAGGGAATAAGGAACGACAATAATAATAATACTACTCGTGTTTTTGTATTATTTATTTATTTATTTTAAAGCCTTTTGTTTTTGAATCACAAAAGTTAATGTTATTGATCTAATTTTCAATATTATTTTATTTGAATTCTTGTTTATTATAAATAGATATCTTCTATTAGAATATGAAATTATGTGCGTTTATCCAATTTAATTTAATTTAATTTTGTGTAATTTCCTTGTTTTGTATAGATTAGATAAAGTTTGCTTTTCATTTAAATTGTATAGTCCATTTAAATTCCTAGGTACATGCATGTATATATATATATATATTCGTTCGAGCACAGCTTAATAAAGATCAATGCTATAGTTTCCAAACTCCTGACTTCTTCGTGGTATTAGACTCCTGATTTCTTCAGTTTCTTCTCATCATGTCCAATCTCACTATTCGATCTCATCGTTGCCCATCCCCTACTTTAATGTGACCATTTTTTTTCATTACCAAAAGTTAATATTACCAAGGTTTGATATTATCAAACGTTAAGGTTCTTAGTCAGCATATATGGCGGGCATTATTTTTCATTTACATTGGCATTTTCCTTTTTTATTTTTATTTTTTTTATTTTTCATCTTGTTAGTTTGCCTTAAAATATCACCCGTCAGAGCATGAACGTCCAAGATATGAATGGGATCTTAATTTGTTTGCGTTTGTTGTGTCAAATATTCTTTTTGCATTAATGGCCTAATCCCACGACCATGGAGAATTTGATCCGCCCAAAAGGCCTGCGCACCTTGATCTTGGTTGACAATACGGTGACTCTTTCCGCCATAGTTGGCCATCACACCCGCAGAAAGGATTCGTGTCTCTGATACCACATGACGTAGGAAATCCCCAAAATTTGAAGATAAAAGAGATTGTGGTTTCTTTGAACCAAATCTTAGAGAGAAAATTTCTCATCCAAGAGCAAAGCTCAACCAAGAAAATTATGATATTCAGATTAGGGTTGACAAATTGGGTCAGGACATGATCACACAATACGAAACTCGCACAAAGTTAGAGGGTTTGAGTTTTCTTTAAATGAGTTTGAGTCAAAAAGGGTCAAACTCGTTAAACAAGATTAAATAAAGGGTTGAACCCGTACGAACCCGCTAATTCGCAATTGACACGAAATAACTCATTTAACAAATTAATTATATATGGATTGACATGAATATGACTCATAAATTACCCATTTATAATCTTTAATATATTTATATTATTACATATATTATAATGTTTTACTATTTTTAATTTTGAGTTTTCAAAATTCAAAATTCAGATATAATATGTATCTTTTATTTTATATATATTTTAAAATTTTTTAACATAGAAAAGAAAATCTAGATTTTATTTTATTTTTTTTAGTTTTTCATTACTTTTGCAGCTCTGCTCATCTCACCTAATCGCCCGCCCCTTTCCTCACTCTATCGACGTTCACGATAACATGACCAATCGTTCCTGACCTTGTCATCATTATTTTATTTATATTTAATTTAAACAGGTTACTTTGGGTCGACACGATTAATAAATGAGTTGGGTTTGGGTTTGAGATTTTGACACCAATATTAAATGGGTTAGGTTTGGGTTTAGTTAATACTGTCAATTAAGAAGCAAAACACGATACGAACATGACACGATAACACGAATTGCCAGTCGTAATTCAAATCTATCTTTCACAAACTAAACCCAACCTCCAAAATTCTACAATCCTACTGCCCAAACGACACAAGTTTTCTTGTGGAAATAAAACGACATAGAAACCGAACACAAGAAAACTCACCAAACGACAAAAAACTTAAACCAGTAACTAGTATATAGAAACGACATCGCATTGGCCCTTAATTCCTAAACTTGATATTCCCCTACATCACTATGTTATCCACTAATAGTGGCAAAGTTTGCTGCGTTTCCTGAGTAGAGAATATTGTAGCCCACTATCTAGCTAGTTATACTTTTATCAGTCGTAACGACTATCTAATTTGATATAGTCCTTAGATTTTTTGGGGCATTAATTAAGTCTAATTTAGTTTAATAAAATTTATCACATGATTTCCTTTAAAATAATAATAATAATAATGTTCGTTTGCAACTTCAATTTTCATTCATTTTTTATGTGGCTAAAATTCCATTCATTTCAAGCAAGATAAAAAACGACATCCAGCTTCGTTTTTTTTTTTTGTTTTTCTTTTGTATATCTTAGTTTTTAAAAAGTGATATTTTATTTATTAATTAGCGTATCAGCTTCAAATAGAAAAATATGAGTTTAATTGAAATTGACATCCTTTCAAAATTAAAAAAAAAGAAACAACGAAATTAAAAAAAGCCTGACAAACAACGTAGATCTATAATGTTGCCTCATTGTGTCTATTCATTGAAGTGATCCAACAAATATTAGTTGCATACATACATGATATATATAATCACGGCAAAAGACAAGACATCCTTTCAAAGATAATTAAGCAACTAAAACTAAACAAATTCAATAAATGTCAATGAGAATATATCAATGTCACAGAACGCGAGTGTATAATAAACCTCCTTTAATATAACAGGGGATTGATTCATTAGGAAATTTGTCATTGAAAGATTGCTTCTTATGAAAACAATTAACATTAAACTCGGCACATGACTCATTTGTGATAAAGGTTCCTCTTTAAACTTCAGCTCTTTGGAAAGGAAGCTCATGATCAACCAAAGGAAAAAAAAAAAAAAAAAAAACCAATGACTGAATTGATTTATTGTTTACATAACCCCATACAAAAATACTCGATAACATCAATCATAGATCATGTATGACTCATAAATTATGTAGCGTCGGACTCATGATGACGTAAATAAAATTATCTAAATTTTTGAGTAAAATTAGATTAGAAAAATTAAATCTCTTAATTTTATTCAGATAATAATAATAATAATAATAATAATAAAAGCAGTGTTTGTTAATTTTCTGTGCGAATGGACATATCATTTTTTATCAATACTGTATGTCCTCTGATGATAGTTTTAGTACGTAAAGAGACACCTTAATTTTTCCCCCCCTTCTTTGGGTTGTTTGTTGCTAAAGTTATTCATTCAAGCTCACTCTAATTTCCATCTCGTACTAATTATACAATATTATACTTTTTCTTAAGAGGGAGTGATGTTTCCTACATATCATATACTACAATATTTAAATATTTTTCCTAATAAAAACATTTAGAAAATAGTTTGAGAAATTTGTATCGAAACCGTTTCAAATAACTTTCCAAAAAAACCAAAAAGAAAAAAAAGAAAGGTTTCAAAAAGCCACGTCCAATTAGTTCTTCAAGCCTCCGGAGGTGGAAGCTCATTGAGATCAAAGTCAAAAACAATCTTTCTACCACCACCCTTTTGATTAGAAACATCATCTCGGTCACCATCATCACCATCCGTGTCATGAGTAGTCACCTTTTCACCCCCAGACCGCGATGAATCGATAAAACTGGTCAAGTTGTTGTTGATGTTCTTCTCGTTGTGGGTTGAGGTGTGACCTCCCAATGCTTGGTAAGTTGGGAACGATATCTTGCCATCCCTGCATACATATTGATCATCTTCTGATCTTTCTCTAGTACTGGTCATTCTAGTTAAATTTTTTTCTTCTTCTTCTCCTTCCTCTTTTGTATTGATTTGATCATGAAGAGTACTGGATGATAACGATACGTGATGATTGTGATGAGCTAACAACATGAGTGTGATCGCGGCTTCTTCCATTTCCGTATCGATCCCATCATCCACCCCCGAGTCATCGACGAAATTTGAGGCAGCTAAGGAGGAGGAGCAGCCGCTTCCTTGGCCGCTACCTCTCTTGGTGGTAACGTACGGCCGATTCCCATCTTGTTTGGGAGACTTTTCCAAGTCTAGTTGATCATGATCTTGATGATCAAAATCAGTGCCTTTTCTTTTGTTATTCATGCTGTCGTTGCCATGGATTCTCCTGTGGCCGCCGAGAGCTTGTCCTGACTTGAATCGCTGGTTACAAATAGGGCACACAAAAGGCAAGAGTTTATCTTGATTTTGAATTTGAACTTGTTCATCAGCATGGTTTGCATTCATCATGCGTTGATCATCATGATCATCAATTTGATGTTGATCATGGTCATCTGCAGTGATGGGCTTGAGTGCATTAATATTCCTCTTATTTGCAGTTTCTTTCTCCATCCGGTCCATTGTCAGCGAGCTTGGTTGATACTTGGTTCCTTGGGGGGATTTTATATAGTAGTTGATGGTATAATTAGAAAAGGACTCGGATATGGCGTTAATATATGAGTTTATCTTGTTGAGTTTGAGTAGGATTTTGATATGCTTTATTAAAACGTACAATAAAATAGCTCCTTTTATTGATATTAACTTTGAATCATAAAGGGACTACACAAAAATTTAAAAAGAAAGATTTTAAGGATTATTAATGAATGTGTATAATTATCTGCTTAGAGAATAGGGAATAAGGAATGACGATAGCAATAGTAATACTTGTGTTTTTGTATTATTTATTATTATTATTTTTTGAAAGCCTTGTGTTTTTAAATCACAAAAGTTAAGGTTATTGATTTAACTTTCGATTTTGTTTTATTTGAATTCTAGTTTATTTTAGATAGATATCTTATATTAGAATTTGAATTTATGTGTGCTTATCCAATTTAATTTAATTTAATCTTGTGTAATTTCCTTGTTTTGTATAGGTTAGATAAAGTTTGTTTTTTATATAAATTGTATTGTCCATTTAAATTCCTAGGTGCATGCATAGATATAAAGATCAATGCTATATTTTCCAAACTCCTGACTTCTCAGAGTTCTTTTCACTCAAAATGCACACAGCAACCATGCCCTTGTGCCCCGTTCTCAACGCCCTTGCGCCATCTCTCCTCCACGCACGCCTCCGCGCCACAATTCATTCCCCGACTTCTTTAGTTTCTTCTCATCATGTCTAATCTCACTATTCGATCTCATCGTTGCTCATCCCCTACTTAATTAATGTGACCATTTTTTTTTTTTTTTTTCATTACCAAAAGTTAATATTACTAAGGGTTGATATTATCAAGCGTTAAGGTTCTTGGTAAGGATAAATGGCGGGCATTATTTTTCATTTACACTTGCATTTTCCTTTCTTATTTTTATTTTTTATTTTTTATTTTTTTCATCTTGTTAGTTTGCCTTAAAATATCACCCGTCAGAGCATGAACGTCTAAGACATGCATGGGATATTAATTTGTTTCCGTTTGTTGTATCAAATATTCTTTTTGAATTGATGATCTAATCCCACTGCATAAAACATGATATAATATGACCCATTTTATACATTATGTTAACTTTTAATTTGTTGTTTCCAAGTATAATTTATTAGTAATACTATATTTGACTTTTTAAAAATATATAAAGTTTAAATTCCCTTTAAAAAAATTTAAATTGAGAATTTAAAATGAATGAATCAATCCGAGCTAAAAAAAAGAAAGGGAACTCAGAAACTAATTAACCAAAAGAAAATTTCAAGATTAAAAATAATAAAAAAGTAAATCATGATCTAGTAGTGCTCTAAATAATAAAAAAACCTTTAGAATATGATTAATGGGGCCATAATTTCAACCCCCTTAATTTTAAAATTAAGGTATTTTGGTATATCATATTTGCTGTGTGTCGTATTAGCACTTCTTATTATATTTTTTCAATCAATATAATATTAGGAAATATTCATATATTGTATAATATAATGCTTAACCAAAAATAATAATATGAGCTGTCATCTAAAACGACAAAAAAAGGTCTTTGTGTCAAACCATAATGTATAATTTAACCTAAAATAATGTATTAACAAACATTTAAAATATGTCAAAGATCAATATTGGGGTTTGATTTTGGAATTAGGTTTTGGATTGGAACAAAGATCGTGATTTGAGTTCAGGAAATAGGGATAAGGGACCCTAGCCAAGATCCGAGATTAACGGCAAGGTTAAAATACAAGACAAGGATTAGAATTAGGAATCGAGTAGAGATTGGGATTTAGGAAGTGATAGAAACTAAGAACCAAGGTCAAGGGCCGTGTAAAAGGTCAAAATATGAGACCGATGTTGGGTTTAGGGATTGGGACTAAGTTTGAGTCTGGTACCTCTGTGAGATTGGGACCAAGGGAGGGGTCAAGACTTGAAACCGACACTATGGTCAAGATTCAAGGCCAAAGTCAAGTTCTTGGGCTGGAACATGATCAAATTCCAAGTCCAAGACCTGGATCGAATTTTAGATATGGGACTAAGGTCGTGCTCCATCCCAAGGTCGGGGTTAGGGTTTGGATCCTTTCATAATTTAATTTGTTAATTTGTAAATATACATTTAGTTTTGGACTTGGTTATGATTTCACAACAAATTTTGTGCTATGTAATTCTATATATAAATATGATGAGTACTTTTATAAAATTAAGGAGACGTTTGATAAACATTTTTTAGTGCTGTTATATTTAAACGTAATGTAATTTTACATTAAACGTAAAATTTTACATTCAAATACAATCCTTTTCAATAGTGCTACGAAAACAATTACTATTCAAAAATTTTTTAAAGTAATCATATCAATTTTTTAATTCTAACTTTTTATCTTTATTTTTACCAATCACATCAACTTTTCAACTCTAAAATACTTTTTTTCTAAACACACATTTCATTCAAATACAAAATGAATACTTTTCAACCAAATACAACACTCAAAAAATGAATTATATTTAAACGCAATTAAAACGTAAAGTATTTATCAAACGATCTATAAATATATAATTAATAATAAATTAAAAAATTAGATATAATACTAAATAAAATAAATATAACAGTTAATCCGTGAAATATAATATAATATATGAAAGTAAAATTGTAGATATAACCTTATATTTAAAATAATAATAATAATAATAAACAATATTCGTGCCATGTCTAATGAACACAGCAAGTCGTCGTCGTCCTTCGAGACGAGAGAATAAATCCTGAATCTTGATTGGCTAATTAACAACGTAAAATGGCCAATAATTCCACCTCTGAACTAGAATGGCCTTTCGCAATCTAATATAGTTGGGAGACGAATTAAAAAAAAAAAAAAAAAAAACCCAAAGAAACAGAAAATTCAATATATATAACCCAACAAATAATAAATTCTCCTGTTTTCTCATCTCAAACCCGTTCCTAAAGACTTTTCGTTCTCATTTCTTCTAAGGTCAATTTTGCTTATTTTCTGTGAATTTCTTCTCTGTTTGTTGTGAATTACTCTGAATTACATGAATAATTGCTGTCTAATGTGAGTCGTCGATTCGTCTGGATCAGATGGCAGAGGGAAATGCGCAATCGAGATACGTGAAACTGACGAAAGATCAAGCGCCATTGGAGGAAATCACCCCTGGAGAACTCAACCAGCCCATTCAAGTTCCTCAGGTCTGTATTTTCCATATTCCGTTTTCCGTTTCCGTTTCCTTTTTTTTTTGTTTCTACTTTCAGAAATTTGTGAATTTTGGTTTTGTTTAAAATTAGAACCGCCTGACTTGCCTTTTTGGATCGGATCAGATTGAAAAAAAAAAAAAAAAAAACGAAATTTGTACTGCCGGATGGACCTGTACGGTTTTGGTTCTTAGCTTTCTTTATAGTTTGATTTATTTGAATCATTCTTTGGTAGGGAATGAAAAATACTTTTACCGCTGTTGTGGTTTTTTTAGCATTTGTTCACGTAAGAATCATATTAGTAAAAAAAATTTGAATAAATTTAGCCTTGTAGATCAGGAACATATGAATTTTCCGTTTAAATCTATAGACAAAACGGACCATTAGTGTCGATGTTCAAAGCTGCACATTATCCTTACGAGAATTATCCTCTTGTCATACAGGAATATTTTCTATAATTTTGTTGTGAAAATATTAATTTATGTTTGAATCAATTAATTTGTTTATTTGTCTTTTTTGGTTTTGTGGTGCGGCTGGGCAGTTGGTGGTTCATAGATGTTCAGAATGTGGGCAGCCCTTACCTGAAAGCTACGAACCTCCGGCCGATGAAAATTGGACAACTGGGATTTTCGGCTGTGCTGAAGATACCCAGAGCTGTAAGTGTCTAATTTACTTTTATCATTTTCTCGTCATTGGCATCTTTGGTATTACTTGTTTATGTAGGATTATAAAGAGTATTATTCTGTGTTAACCAAGTGCTCTTCTATTTATGCCAGATTATAATGCTTTTACTGACCAAATAGGGATGAGCATATCAGAAATGTTACATTTAATCCAATAAAATTGTTTTCGCTTACCTTCATGAAGATCACACAATTGGCAATTGCTTTAATAGAGAGGTCATAAAAGTCTTTTGCATAACACGACGCAAGTAGTTCAGAGATGTACTTTACGCATATGCCAGTGTACTTTGAGAATTATTTTGAGAGGGTAGAAGCCTAGAGCTTTTGACTTCTATTTCTACTTCTGTTTTGCACAAGTAAAAGTATACTTTTTCCAAAAGCACAACAGTCCTTAATTGAGGATTTAGCCTGAAAAATCTTGTCTATCTCCTTGTTTTATTCATAGGACATTGGTTATCTGTGCAATGATATGCTTGTGTTGCAGGCTGGACAGGTCTCTTTTGCCCATGCGTTTTGTTTGGGCGCAATGTTGAAACACTGAGAGAAGACATTCCTTGGACAAATGCGTGTGTTTGTCATGCCCTTTGTGTTGAAGGCGGGATGGTGGTTGCAGCAGCAACAGCGATCTTACATGGCATTGATCCCAAGACGTCATTTCTCATCTGTGAGAGCCTGATATTCGCTTGGTGGATGTGTGGCATTTACACTGGTCTGTTTCGACAATCATTGCAGAAGAAATACCATCTTAAGGTGAAAATTGTTCCTGCATAACATGTTAGATTATGTGCTCGTTGCTAATTGATGCTAATACTCATTGTGTTAATACCTTGTAGAATTCGCCTTGTGACCCTTGCCTGGTGCATTGCTGTATGCACTGGTGTGCCTTGTGTCAAGAGCACAGGGAGATGAAGAACCATCTGTCTGATGGTGCTGAGTCTCAGATGACCATCGTTAACCCTCCACCGGTGCAAGACATGAACTCCGGCGACAAGAACTCTGTGTCATCTGCAACATCAAATCACGGTGAGCACACCAACATGGAGATGCAGCCTTTGTAGGATTCACATTTTGTCATATACAGCTCACATATTTCTTCTTGATTTTGGTTTGGAGGGGATCGGCCCCACCCTCAGTAGAGTTTTGATATAGCCGTTAACATAATCTTGACGTTAAATCTATTGACGAAGAAATCCTGTTTATGGAGCTTGCCATGGACAGCAACCTGAAACTTTTGTTTTCAACAGTGAGATAAGCCTCTTTCCGACGAATAGTTTTGAGCATGGCAGCTCTGATTGAGAATATGAATCTAATTCAAAGATATTTCTTGTTTACCATGATAGTCAACTCCTATAATTTATACATTATACAACATAAGCTAAGAACAATCAGCTCCTTGGTAAAATTATAATACATGTATTTTGTTTTTTTGGCTACAGAATTCTAATTCATGGTTTTACCTTGACGATCTAATTTATGGTCAGCTTAAACCTGATGCAACTAAAAGAACAATGTAAAATATTTTTGCTTCCTCTTGACGGGAAAGACATGCAAGGAAAGTATTATAAGACTCCAAACCTCATCTACAAAATTTAGCCAGAAAACCTCATATACATATAAACGATAGCATGCCAAAGAGACCATGGTGTCTCAAACGACATCATCATCAAATAACGACAGCAGAGCTAAGAATGCGAGACTATTCCTGGAAAATGACAACATCCCGACAACAACATGAAAAATGAAGTCATGTAAACGATTATGAATCAAAACGGCATTATTTTATCAAAACGACAACGACTGAGTTGAAAAAAAACATTCTCGAATTGAGAAAACAACGATGGACTATAAACGATAAACGACATCATTTTTTAAAGAACGACATCATTTTAAAAATGCTCCAACTTCTTTAAAAAACAAGAAGATTTTGAAAACGACGACAATTTGAGTAGAAGCAAGCAGGAACAGATCAATACAATGACAAAATCTATGAAACGACAATGTTTCAGGATACGACATTAACATTTGGTGCTTTTAATTCTCTGAACTTTTTCCTCTTTTCTTTTTTCTTCTTTTTAATTAGGAAGTTGTCCCTTAATTTTTAACTTCAGTACACATATATTCATTAATCTAAGTTTAAAGATAAAACAAAGTTAGTTTCCTTATTATTCGGTCCTTTCAAATTTGTTACTAGTTTTTATCATAATATCTTATTTTATTTTCAAACATTGATATTTTTATAAATTCACATTTCAATATTTTAATGGACCATTTCCATGTTCAAAGGGAAAAATAACCACAAATCAAAAATAAAAAAGGTACCAATAAAACTAGGGATTAATTCCTAATTTCATATATGTTTATGATTTCTGTTTCCTAGCTTGGCATGGCTCTTAAAACTTTTAAATATTTTTTTTTTTTTTGTCCCTTTGAAACTTAGGTGGAGGACATATGTGCAAGCATTCAGTTGGAGTCGGTTTTTTTCTAATAGTTAAAATCGTTTTCTTGTCCTTAGAATTAAACTAAAGTTCTGTTTGATTTATTAATTTAAACCTAAAATTTTATTTCTAATTTTATTTTTTTTATTTAACAAAGATTATAATTAAATTAACTAATTCCTACTTAAAATTTCATCCCGCAATTCAACTATTCAAGCCTAATAAATAATTAAAAATTAAACTAATATTTAAAATTTACCTCCAAAAAAAATCTTAAAAAAAAAAAAACTAAAAGGGCCACCCTGTTAATCTCTCACTGGGTCCCACCCAAAAACCCAACCAAAACCACCTCCTTCAACGATCACCCACACGCCACCATAGAACTCGCGCACAAGAAGAGCCTTGTGCTAGGGTTCTGGGTTTAACCTCAACCCCACCACCAAAAACCGAGCGCAAACCGCCATGGCGCGCTTCCGTCGCCCCTCGGCGCCACGCCTTCTCTACACTCTCTACAAGACGACGTCGTCGGCTTCCCCGTCTCCGTCGCCCGCCGCCGCCGTTCTCCTCGGGAACTTCCACCTCCGGAGCTTCTCCGCTGGCAATCTGGCCCGAGCGAAGGATGAGAAGGATCCGTGGTGGAAGGAATCCATGGAGAAGCTCCGCAACATCGGGATCTCGGCTCACATCGACTCCGGCAAGACCACGCTCACCGAGCGCGTCCTCTACTACACCGGGAGAATCCACGAGATCCACGAGGTCAGAGGGAGGGATGGAGTCGGGGCGAAAATGGATTCCATGGATTTGGAGAGGGAGAAGGGTATTACCATCCAGTCCGCCGCCACTTACTGCACTTGGAATGGATATCAGGTACTGAGAATGCTGTTTGGTTGCCGGGAAAGTTAAGGAGCTGAGAAGAGTGTTAAAGCACCTAGATTTATAGTCACAGGAGTGCAAAGTTATAAGCTTGGGAAATTGAACGTGTAAAAGATGAAATTTCATTTGAGAAATGAGATTATTGAAATCTGTGATCTTAATGGAAAGTCAGGTACTCAAAGTTCTGTTTGGTTGCCGAGAAAGTTAAGGAGTTGACAAAAGTGTTAAAGCACCTAACTTTATAGTCTTAGGAACGCGAAGTTAGAATTGAGCGCGTGGGAATTTGAATTTCATTTTCAGGAATTAAGATTAATGAAATCTATGATATTAATGCGAAGTCAGGTGCTGAAAATTCTGTTTGGTTGCCAAGAAAGCTACGAGTTGAGAAAAGGATTAAAGCACATACTTTAATAGTCTTCGGAAGTCAAAGTTAGAAACTTTTGGAATTGAAAGGGTGGAAATTGAGATTTCGTTTTGAAAATGAGATTATTGAAATCAATCACCTGGATCAAATTAAATTTGTCTTTGCAGATTAATATAATTGACACCCCCGGTCACGTCGACTTCACCATTGAAGTTGAGAGGGCTCTGCGTGTTCTTGATGGTGCCATTCTCGTACTTTGCAGTGTTGGTGGTGTTCAAAGTCAATCTATTACTGTTGATCGGCAAATGAGAAGATATGAGGTTCCGAGACTTGCATTTATTAATAAACTAGATAGAATGGGAGCAGATCCATGGAAAGTGCTTAATCAGGTACATTTTGAGCAATTGTTAAGCTCACGAGAAACAATTAGGATCTCAAGCTATTTGCCAAAATTTTTGTACCATATGATGTGATCAGTAAATTGTCATTTCCGATTGGTGAATGTATTTATAGGATGTAATGTTTTACTTATTAAAGATTAAAAAATCCTTTGCTACATCGTTAATTGTTAAGCAATGCTAGAGTCATCTCCGAGTGAAGAAAGCTTGAGTGTGTTGGTATTATAGTCTTATAATGCGTGGTTTTGAATGTAGGCACGGTCCAAGCTTCGGCATCACAGTGCAGCAGTGCAAGTACCTATTGGGTTGGAAGATGATTTTAGGGGTCTTGTGGACCTGGTGAAGCTAAAAGCCTACTATTTTCATGGTTCTAATGGGTATGTTTTATGAGATACGCTGTTGAATGGTTTCGCAGAATGTAATTTTTTTTTTTTTTTACATTTCCTAGCTTTTCTTACCTCCTTTTTTTTTTTTTTTTTGGGGTTTATACTATAGTGAAAAGGTTGTTGCTGAAGAAATTCCTGCCGACATGGAGGCCTTTGTCACAGAAAAAAGGCATGAACTAATTGAGGCTGTTTCTGAAGTTGATGATACACTTGCTGAACAATTTATTAATGAAGAGCCGATATCGTCGACTGATCTTGAGGTATTTTTGAAAATTGATGAGAAACTAAACAATAAATAGCGGAAAGTTCTCTCTGAAGACACAGATTATTGGATAAGGAGTATTCTTAACTCGATATAGCTGTTTGAGAATTATTTTACTGCTTTTATGATTTGAAATAATGTTGTTTACAGTGATATTTTTAGTTTATCCCATGTACGTTTACACTTGAAATTTAGGATTCTGTTTTCATTTTCACTAGGAAGCTATTCGCAGGGCTACTGTTGCAAGGAAATTCGTACCTGTATTCATGGGTAGTGCATTCAAAAACAAGGTGCTTTTAAATTACTCTTTTTATATCTATTTTACAAACTCTTCGTCTGTTTTTCTGGTTTTTTAGTGGTATTTTTGGTTTGATCAGTCCATTTTGAACTGCAGTTGGGTTTATTTTTACATTTTGTTATGTACGCTTAACTTCTGGTTATGATTGCAATGTCTTTTCAAGTGCAATCTCTGATTATGTCTTATTATCATCCTATCTGCTTAGAAAGTAAATGCCTTGTGAAAGACAGTCCGTAGGTATTCTAGGTTGGAGATTATTGTTTTCCCCCGCTTTTCTGTTTTATACTCAATTGGATGTCTAATTATGTTTTTCATATTCTGCCAATTCTGTACCACAGGGTGTACAACCACTTTTGGATGGAGTGCTGAGTTATTTGCCATGTCCTACTGAAGTCAGTAACTATGCCCTGGACCAGACAAAGAATGAAGAGAAGGTACTAATCTAGGGAAGTATTATCCTTATATATGTTTTTCGAATTCTGGTTCCTGTGAGTAATTGATGGTTTTGGTTCAGGTTACCTTGACCGGAACACCAGATGGGCCTCTTGTGGCATTGGCTTTTAAATTGGAGGAAGGTCGTTTTGGTCAGTTGACATATCTAAGGTATGCAAGGGAGTGTGTTCATTACGACTTATCTCAATTTTGTATTTGTGTTTTGTATTACACTAGTTAGACTAACAATTATCCTTTTAATGAAGGATCTATGAAGGTGTAATTCGGAAGGGTGATTTCATTATTAATGTAAACACAGGCAAGAAAGTTAAGGTGAGTTCAATGGATGACCTAAATTTTAGGTGTCACAGCTTAATTATTTTTTTCTATTAATTTTTCTATTATTTTTTGATTAGAAAACTTCCTTTATTGATAATGAAATCAAATACAAAGGAAACCCTTTAATTTGTTGTTGTGATATTCCGTTTTCATACTTTACATTTGTAATTTAACTTATGCCCACCACAAGGTCAAGTTTTAGAAAGCAAAACGCTATAGATCAAAAAGAATGCATTGGAAGGTCAATTGAGAATAGCATGACTTGGACACTTTACATCTGATATGAAACATATATATTTTTTGGGATGGCAATTCTGTTTTCCGTATCCTTGGTAATTCTCTCTTTCAACACTTTTAAATTACATCTGACTTCTGTTATTTCTTGGTACAGGTTCCACGCTTGGTTCGGATGCATTCTAGCGAGATGGAGGTTGGAAACTTTTTCATATTATATATCTGAGTAAAAGTTTTCAAAATAAAACATTTTAAAGATGTCTTCATTAACAAATAGCTCCTGTAGAAAATGTGTTGTGGTTTGGGGATGAACTTTTAATTAGACAATTATGTAAAACATTGGCTTCGATGGATGGATAGATGCAAGTTATGCTTAAGTATCAACTTCAGTCACTTCTACTAACGTTGTCTAATTGTCCTGGGGTTTTTATCTGCAGGATATTCAAGAAGCACATGCTGGTCAAATCGTTGCTGTTTTTGGTGTAGATTGTGCATCAGGTTTGATTACTACTCCAAATGCACAGAATAACACTTTCGCCCAAACACAACAAAAAAATATGAAGATTTGAATTTTCAATATTATTCTCCTTGGTCATCTCAGTAACGAGGGAGAATAGTTTTTACAGATACAATAGGAGTTTTTGCTTCCTGTTTGATAAAGTAAGAGTGTAATTTTCATGTGAAAGGATAATTTATATTTATGAACTTACACAATTTGGAGCAGTTTACGTGCAGTTAAATCAGGCTTCATAATATGATGATTATGGTGCTTTTTCCTGGTCTAATTCTTTTTGTTTCTTCCTAAGACACCTCGTATTGTGCCATCAGGAGATACATTTACTGATGGATCTGTTAGATACACTATGACTTCTATGAATGTCCCCGAGCCGGTGATGTCATTAGCTGTTCAACCAATCTCGAAAGATTCTGGTGGACAAGTGAGTGAATTCTGTGTTAAAAGTTTTCTTTTTTTTCTTTTTTATTTTTTTCATTTGTTGTATGTAATTCTAATCAATCCTTTTTCTTAATGCTAGTTTTCGAAGGCTTTGAATCGTTTTCAGAAAGAGGACCCCACTTTCCGTGTTGGCTTGGATCCTGAGAGTGGGCAGGTATGATTTAATTATGCCATTCTCTTTGGTCTTGCCTCTTGTTTTAAGTAACTATACATATAATGATTTTATCATGTGACCTCAAGCGATAATTTTTGCCTTGTCTTGCTAAAAACCTCTCTTGAGCAGACAATCATTTCTGGAATGGGGGAGCTACATTTGGACATATACGTTGAACGGATTCGGAGAGAGTATAAGGTGCCTGCCAATTTGTAATTCTTAATATGATAAATTCTCATTTTATTTCTAATTGTTACTTCACATTGTAGAAATGACTTAATGAGTTCATTCTTCCTTATATTTCCCCCTTCAAACAGGTTGATGCTACTGTTGGAAAACCTCGTGTAAACTTCAGAGAGACTATTACTCAACGGGCTGAATTTGATTATTTACATAAGAAGCAATCTGGAGGACAAGGTCAATATGGAAGAGTAGTCGGGTAAGCATGCATAACCTTTTATATAACACTGCTAGGTTGGTTGTGAAAGCATTCTAAAAAATAGACATTTTGTCAATAAGTTAGGTTGATTCATACTTACAAGTCATCATTGTCACCAACCTTATCTTAATTCAATTTTGAAGAAACGGTGTTTATCAGCAGTAACTTTTAGCATGTGCATCGTGGGGTGGTTGGCTATACGGGCAGTTATGTCAATAGCTTGCTTACTCATGGGGGCTTGCCTATTAATTTTGTACCAGTAATACTGGCTGGTTTAGTTCATCTCTTGGTTTCTTTGTTGCATGCTGAATTTTTTTTTTTTTTTTTAAATCAGGTATATTGAACCCCTTCCTCCAGGATCACCAACTAAGTTTGAATTTGAAAACTTGATCATCGGGCAAGTTATACCATCGGGTTTCATCCCAGCTATTGAGAAGGGTTTTAAAGAAGCAGCCAATTCGTGAGTTCTGTGCCCCTTGACGATTTCTACTCAATAGCATTTTCCACATTTTATACATTTATTGGTGTGTTGTAGGCTGTCAAAAATTTAACTGCTTATTTTTTACGTGACAGGGGCTCATTGATTGGACATCCTGTCGAAAACATTCGTATTTGTTTGACTGATGGAGCTGCTCATGCTGTGGATTCTAGTGAACTTGCGTTTAAGTTAGCTTCAATCTATGCATTTAGAAAGGTTCTTCTCATATCTTTCCTTTGTAAATTATTTCAGTTTTAGGCGTTATTTACCTTCGGATTTGAATTTAACCAGTGCTATGCGGCCGCAAGACCTGTGATATTGGAGCCTATCATGCTGGTGGAGTTGAAAGTACCCACAGAGTTCCAAGGCAGTGTTGCTGGTGATATTAACAAGTAAGTGGCGTATTAACAATTGTAGAAAATGGTATTGTTAGGGTTCGACTGTCGTTTTGTTGCTGAAAATACACGTTTACATCGCGTAGGAGAAAAGGTGTGATCGTTGGAAACGACCAGGAAGGAGATGATTCCGTTATTACTGCCCATGTAAGTCTCTTTCTATACGTATTTACAGTTTTACATTTGACTTGGCCGAAGTCTTTCTAATAACACGTTTTAGTATTTAACATCTGTCCGATAATATACAATCTAGGCTAAGCATCTTTAAATTGTTTACGCTGATTGAGTTGCAAGTTGCAACCGTTGTGAAGTCTATATATCAAGTATCTTTTGCATTACCCTTATTTTCTTGTTATTTACCATCACCATTTACATTTATCTAAAGTCAACATGCCTGTTAGGAAATTTTCGTTTCGGTCAGTAGTTATATTTTATTTTAACCTAGTGGCATTTGAATTGTGATAAGCTGCTTACAAATAATGATATTTTGCATCTTTAGGTCCCCCTAAACAATATGTTTGGATACTCGACGTCTCTTCGATCAATGACGCAGGTAACGAATATAATCGTCTCTTAGAGCTGCAGAACTCCCTTCTTGACTTGTAGAGTACTCTGTTCGTTAATAACATTTTTTTTCCCCTATATATCTGCAGGGTAAAGGTGAATTTACAATGGAGTACAAAGAGCATATGCCAGTTTCTAACGATGTGCAAATGCAATTGGTGAACAACTACAAGGGCACCAAGGATGCTGAATAGTTGGTTCCCAAAACTGACTAAGTTTTTGCTTATACTCGTATTCCATAATCAGGATTTTTTTGAAATTTTTAAGTTAAATCATATTTATGATTTTTTAGGATCAGAAAGTATTTGATCAAGAAATTTTGTCAAGCAGCAATAAGACTCAGCTGCCTATGTGTTGGGAGTGGGATAATGTATAAATAAACGACACCTTCTCATGTATAACAGACTATAGTATAGCTCAAGTCAGCTTTTGGATTATGAAAAGAAAGTTTATTTCTCTGCATTACCATATACTGTTTCTGCAATTTCTTGTGCGAGTGTGAAATGCATTCCAAGAATGCATAAAGAATACTTGAGAATGAATTTCCAAAAGCAAATCGATATCAATTCAAGCAGTTTCATCAGAAATACTTCGTTTGGAAGCAAATCAACCGAAAAAGCCATGTACAGAGCTTGGAATTATAACGAGGTAAATGCTTCTCTCAAATCAGTGGGTAGCTCCAAGTCAGGCTCAAATTCACTCAGAGGAGAAAAATAGCGGTCCACCATGTCTTGGGAAACTTGTTCTACGGTCGGAGGATCCCACTGCATATTTACAAACATGACCTTTTTTCAAATAAGGTGACAGTTTTTATAATTTAATCTTTAAAACAACACAACAAAAATGCTCATGAGGAACCAAGTGAGTCCCATATTAGTTTTCAAGGGAAAAAAATAGCCAAGGAAACGTAATACCGCCTTAGTTATGTTGCATCAAAATGCAAGAATTTCCAGTAAAAAGGACGATACCTTTAGGGCCGAATCCTTCTCCACTAATCGTGCCCGTACGCCCTAAACAGGACATGTAAAATAAGATTATGATTTGTGCTCGCAAAAGTCATGATTGATTAGCAAGATGATCGAGAGGCTTCATACCTCTATGAAGTCGCCCGAAACCTGCTTAGAAATGCCCTGCAATGACATTCGGTATTCCCGGCCCAGACATTGATCAAGGGTCTGGAATCGGCCATCTCTTATCTGCAACCATTATGATAAGTGGTAATAATGACCTATAAATTATCACCGTTCCATAACGGAGTATTTAAAGAAGTAAGAAAGAGAGAGAGAGAGAGAGAGAGAGAGGGACTCACAGATCTCAAGGAAACCTTCAAGCTCAAAGGTGAAACTTCTTTTAGTCTCTTCGCAGTGGCAGTGCACCATGCATCATTTGTTCTAGTTGCCTCACTTTCCTGAGAAGTCATTTTACACATTGTGTGGCCAAAATCAAAAAATTTCAGTGCGTCTCGTGAAACATCTTATAGAAACTGTGCTGCATAGGTTCTAAATGAACAACCACTAGAAAAAAATGAAAAAAACATGCTTACCACTGCATCAATGATTTCTTCGACAGTGTCATGGCTGAAACACTTATCAATAGTATCAATTCTAGACAAGTCCGAAACAACATAATATAAGCTAATGAGCGTCTTTTGGATGTAGTGCAGAGAGAAAAAAAAGTTGTCTATATTCTAGAATTGCAAAGAAGAATGACTCTTACTAACTTATACAGGAAAGATACCTGGACATAATACCCTTTTCTGGATAGACAGGTTCACTAAATTTCTCTAAGGAAGCTTCAACCACAGAAGGGTCATCTGTAACTAACTCCACAAGTTGTTCTTCAATCAATTCAAGCCTCTAGGATAAAAAACAAACCAAGTTAGGCAACGTCATAAAACCCCTAAAAAAATGTAGGAGAAGGATCCCCTAACTGAGCTATGTGAATAATGTGTAGCAAGCCCACAAGCGAACATTTCTTCTCCATTTAGCTTTTCTCCTGTTAGAGCCAAGTACTCCCCTGCAAAATAGTCATAAATTTAGTAACAAATTTTTGGAAAAATGAACAAGAGTTTTAGTTCCCATCCAAAAATATGAATGTTGACACATATTCGTTTCCAGACGGGACATTAAAGTCAACACATCAGAAATCTTAAAAATACATTTGTATAGGAACACCTTGCTAGTACCTTGCCTATTTAATTTAGTAACGTCTAATGGAAATGATGCACTGCATTAACAAAGTTTCAGCTCATGTTACTAGAAATTAAAGTCTGGCTCCATCTTTCATTGAGCTAAATATTCACTGAAAACCACAAAGACATACCTAAATGACCTCGCAAATGCGAGAGATAAAAGGATGCTCCAGCATCAGGGTGAAAACCAATTAGAGTTTCCGGGGTAGCAAAAACCTGTAGATTGAAATCATCAACAGAGAGGAATTTTTCAAAAATATATTTTCTCCTTTGAAGAAAATTCTAAAAGCCGAAGTACATAAAATCGTAATGAACTTCTTGGTCCTCCCCCAAGTCTAAGATGCTTGAATGTAGAGTAGACTTGTTAACCAAAACATGCCAAACATTATACAGAAAAAGAGCTTTTGCAATTCAAAATATATGCTCTTCCCCCAGTGAGAAGGGAAAATTTTGAACAATGGGTAAAATCCAATAGTTCCTGACAGTTGCAAAAGGAATAACTTTAACTCCTATCCAGATACATACGGTCTTTTCAGTTGCGAGGCGAAATGTCCCAGGGACTGAGACTCCAGCACCACCACCCATTGTAATGCCATGCAAAAGAGCCACCTGCATGGTGATTAAGATTGAAACTGGACTCAATGCCGATGCCAACCTCTAATTTGACATTGTAGAGATAACTTTTTCTTGTTAGAAAGGTGATTAAGGGAACATAATAAGCCATTTAGAAATTATTACTGTTGCCAATAATTTGAAAATATTTCTACTTGACCACATTCAAGCATGGTTACAGAAGGTAACATGAGACGGTACACAATGAAAATAAGAGTCCATTATAGATGTTCACCAAGTAAAAATCTATAAAGAAAAAAATTATTACTTACATGTGGTTTTAAGTAAGTACCAAGTATGTATATGAAAGCGTACAAGTTTCTAAAAAATTCCTTACAGTCTTCGATCTTCCCTGCATAGTGTAAACTCAGGCTTAAGACTGTTTGTAATAATCCATGAATTTTTAGTGAAATTTAAGACCGGGAAACTTTTGGAGACTAGTTTCTCACCTTTATTTACCAAATGATAGAGAGAAACAATATCTCCACCGGCACAAAACGCCCTGCCACTGCCCTTTAAAAATTGAGGGGGGGAAGGGGGAAAAAAATATATAAGCTCCTATTTGGTATATAACATCAACATCCTTTTTTTTTTTTTTTTTTTTTGGGGAAAAATATTACTGGGAATGAATCCTCTTTAACGTCAAAACAACCCGGAATGGGCAATGAAGAGTGAAAAAATAAATAATAATAATAATAATAAAAGGAACACACACACACACTCTACCTTCATTATAACAAATCCAACATCAGAGTTATTTTCCCAGGATGTGTACAGTTTCTGCAATCTAGCCCCCTAAAAACGACACGAAATTGAGGAAATAAGAACACTAAAAAGAAACTTAATAGAAGTTGAGCTTATTAGTATTTCAGCATCAGAACAACAACTTTAGGTACAACCCCGTAAACTAATCACGTAACTGGATAGCCAAAAGACATTCTAATTTGGACAAATTGTGCTCAGACAGAAGTTTAAGGAAATGGGTTGCGACCGAACAGCCAAAAAAGCAACGAAAATGAATTATTTTGAATAGACAAATGGGACAAAAAAAAAAAGTTACCATCGAAGCATTGAGAGCATTCAGAACTGAGGGTCGGTTGAGAATCGCCGTTCTTGACCAACCCATCTCTTCTACCAGTACCTGATTTATGTAAACATATTATATATATATATAGAGAGAGAGAGAGAGAGATATTAATGAGGAGATCGAGAGGGAGAGAGAAGAAAAGGGTAGTCTGGAAACTAACATGATTATCGAGATGATCAGAAACAGCGGAGTCTGGGATAGAAGAGAGGCATCGGTGATGGTTGAAGTTGATAAACTTGTGAGTCTCTAGTTTGAGCCTTACAAATAAAGCTGCTTCCTTTACTCTAAATCTCTTCGTCATCTTCTTCAGTCTGAACTTCCTCTTTTCCGTTTTCTTCTTTTTTATTTTATTTTATTTTTTATTTTTTATTTTTTTGTGATGAAATTCTATCTCAGTACTCTTCCACCGAAGGCTAGTACGTTTTGAGTGCCAATTCCCAGGCTTTAAGTGGGGGCAAAAAAATCCCTTTTTTCTTTTTTTTCTTCATTTTTATTTTTATTATTAGCGGTGTTTAGGGGGTGCAATTTAAACCCAAAAAAAAGTTCATGTTTTGTTTGTTTAACTCAAAATTTCTATGCCAATTTTTATCTTTTTAATATTATAATTAAGTTTTTAAAAAAATAATTAATTTTAATTTAAAATTTTCATTTTTAAGGGGTGTTTAGTAAATGCATTGCGTTTTAATTGTATTTGAATACAATTCTTTTTTGAGTGTTGTATTTAGTTGAAAAGTATTTATTTTGTATTTAAATAAAATATGTGTTTGGATGAAAAACATTTTAGAATTGAAAAGTTGATGTGATTGGTAAAAATAGAAATAAATAGTTAGAGTTGAAAAGTTGATGTGATTGTTTTAAAAAACTTTTGAATAATAATTGTTTTCATAGTACTGTTGAAAATGATTGTATTTGAGTGTTAAACTTTACGTTTAGTGTAAAATTGATATTCGTAATATCAAAAAACGTTTTCCAAACGGCCTCTTAGTCGACTAATCAAATAGAGACTCCGTTTATTTTTATTTATATATCAAAAAATCAATAAAATAATAATAATTTTTTAAAATATCAATCAATTTTGATCTTAAAAACTAAATTTCAACCTATGCACTTAAAACATGCTTAATTTCCCTAATAAAATATAATTTTAATATTAATTTTATCATATCTTTCTCTAAAAAAATAAATTCATTCCATCCAAAAAAATTTTATTCTTATTATTTTTACAAGCACAAAAATGTGTGAATCCATTTGCAACATTGTTGCTTCTAACAAGTAGAAAAGGAGATACATAAATTGTGACTTACCTTTTAATAGGTCTTCTAAAAGTGCTTCAAATTTTAAAGTTTTTTAAATAGTATAAAACGGTTAAAATTAAAGTTTTCAAATTAGTATCTAACTTAAACTAAGATATAAACTTTACAATAATGATGTTTTAATAAGAATAATGATAGGAACACTAATTTTAATCTTAATTTTTTAATTATAAATTCATATTTCATATTTTTGTTGATAAAAGCAATTAATTGATGTATCAATATTTTAAATATTCACAGATAAAAAAATATAACTTATATGTTATATAAATTGATACTTAAAAATTAAGTATAGATTTGATGTCCTAACATTTTTCTTTTAGAAATAGTTTTGAAATAATTTTTACATAGAAGAAGCATTAAAAAAACATAAATGAAAATAATTTTTTTATTTTTGTTTGGAAATTAGAAAGAAATAAAGTCAATTTTGCATTTTCATTTTAACTTTAGAAGGCCTATGCGTCTAATAAATTTTTTAAAAAATATACTCGAGCATAATTTTAATTTTTCATGTATTTAGACTAATTTATTTTGAAATACAGTTAAATACAATTTTTAAAAATATCTCAAAAATGTTATCAAAATAAAATCATTACCCCCTTCTCCACCCCTAACCACCACCTGAAATTTATCAAATGTTACCTCTTTTATTACAAAAATGGATAAAAAATAATCACATAATTACATTTAACTCCCTTTTTTTTTCTATTTGTTATTAATTGAAATTATAATTAAAACGGATTAAGTAGAGACTAATTCAAAGTCAAGTGAGTTGAGTAAGAGTTTTTAAAATTTATAAAATAAAATAAAAATGATCCTAAACAATAGATGAAAATAACCCTTTTTAATTTTTATTTATTATTAGTATTTGTTATTTTCACTTATAACCCTTGAATTATACACCAAATATCATGTTGGTCTTTGATTTTTAATTTTCCATCACCATCTCAAATTTTTTTGTATTGTAACACAAACAATCCTTATGTCGGTATTTGGTTAAAAATTGAACGGAAATTGAACATATATGGATCACGTAAGCTTTAATTAACATTAAAATTATAACTAAATGCTTTTTTTAAGGGAAATTGAATCTCAAAAATATATTAATGATGTTATATACCTTTAATAAAAGTATAGTTTACATCTAAATTATCCATGCTAGATGTATAATTTTTCTACAAAAATTGTTTAATTATAACTTTATTTATAAATAAAGCTTATTTAATCAGAATATATTTGATTTATGTACATATATTTTAAAGAATATTAATAGAGAGACTACTGGCATATCATTAGAACAGTTCAAGGAAGCGTAATATATGAAAACAAAAAAACCAAAAAAAAATAGAACAACTTGAGACATGATGTATAGTGGGATATTTATAAAACTTTTTTTTTTGTTAAATAATAGTTGGATTGAAAATAAAATTATTAAGGATATGTGATAACTTTACAAAAGAAAGTTATTTTGCCAATTTATACATTTAAATTTGCCATGTTGTTGGGATTTTAAATTAATTTTCCCCTCTAATTAATTGCTTTCATCAATTTTGTGGGTCAATTAAGTGAAATTCAACATCTTTTGGATTGTCATCATTTTCTTTAAACTTAAACGATGACAATGTAAGGAGTAGTTCATTTGAATGACTCACTGGGGTGAAGAAAGCAAAATTAAAGAAAAAGGGAAATGACGTCTTTCTACTATTGTCAAAATAATCATAGAAGAAAATCGACAATTTCGACAAATTTTACAACAAAATAACTTAGATTGACAACAAAAACTAGAGTTGAGAGCTTAAAATGAGGCAAAAAAAACTAGCCTTAAAGGAGTTGAAAGAAAATGACAAATACATATTTATAGATATGAATTTGATCATCAATCCAAGTGTACTATGTTATGCGCATACAAGCAAAGATATTGCAAAAAAGAGCTCAAGAAGAATAAATCCAACGATCTCAAAATACTTCTGACCCTGTTGGCTGTTATTTACAAGATATTGGAGGATCTATAATTGATTTACCAGATTACTAACTTATTTGTTATAGGAAAAATAATTCAGTAAAAACGTATCAGAGTGGCGCAGCGGAACAATAAAAATTTTTAGATCGTTAAATATCTCATGATGCCATATACAATAAACCAACAACAATTAAAACTCATACCTCAAGGATGTCAATCTGCAGGAGGAGAAAAACCGGAGGCTTCAACCAACTAGCCTTCTCTACTATTCTCCAATTCCCGAATGGCTGAGTGTGTGGGCACTCTGAACCTCGATCGGTATGCTAGTACTGCTAGTCTTCTTCCGACCACCCAGATCTCTAAAGAACTTTATTGTCACTGTGTGCTGTGCAACAATAAGCCTGCTCACCTGAGAGTCTGTGGTCTGAGAGAACTGGAGTGGCAGGACCTCTATTTATAGACCTGCATAAGGTGATTCTCTGAATTCGAATTGGATTAGGAAAAGATATTCTCCCTTATCCATAACCATAAAATCCGAATTTTTCCATGGGAAAATCCCAACAATAAAATTCGGTTTATTTAGGATAAATCCAATCCAAATCTAAACAAGATTTTAACTAGAATTTTATCTCTCTTTTTCAACCAAAAAATCCGAAATTCCTAGGAGAAAATCTCCTCAAAAAATTCGGCCACTTTTAAGATAAGGGAGAATCAAAATTCCACTAGGATTTTCAAGCTTGAATCTTATTTCAACCTTATCCAAAATAACCGAATTTTCCTAGGAGATTTCCTCCATAATTTCGGCCACTTTTCAGGGAATGAGAGAATCCAAATTCAACTGGAATTGAAACTTGAATTTTTCCCTTGAACCTTATCCACAAAAACCGAAATTCCATTGAGGATTATCCTCAAAATTTCGTCCATAATTTGTTAGGATTTGGATTCAAAATTCAAGTAGGATTCTAACAAGATTATCCTCTCCAAATCCAACTCAAATTCGAATTTCAAAACTTGTGGATTTTCCACAACAAATTCGAATCCCACTTGGATTGTGATTCAAAATTTGAATTTCAAATTTAAATTTCAAATTTCAAATTTGAAATTCGAATTTCAAATTCAAATTTCAAATTCGAATTTCGAATTTCAAATTTCAAATTCGAATTTCAAATTCGAATTTCAAATTCAAAATTCAAAACTCAAAATTCAAATTTCAAAATTCAAATTTCAAAATCCACAAAACGTTGTGTTTCAATTCTTGTTCTCATGGATAATTTTCTACAACTCCAATCCAATCTCAAATAAAATCATAGCAACTTTATTTGGAGTTCGAATAATTGTGTACTCTATTATCCAAAACAAAATCTGAATCCAACCGGAGAGAATCTTGTCTACCATCCTAATCCTGTGTCATCACCATCCATGCATAATAAACTAGCCAATAGCATACACAAATCAATTTGCCAAACGTTAAGGAATTATGTGGAGCTAGTAGAGGGACTGATTGGACATATATAATCGGGCTCCCGCAAATCCATATGATCATCATTCTTTATCGAACAACTCAATCATATGATCACTAGTTTCAGAGTCACACCACTATAAACCTGAAACTGAACTCCCAATTATATACCGTATTACGTAAGCCTGTGACGAGCTACTATCCAATGACCTTGTCATATATGCAAAACCCTCATATGATATCCATGATCAGCCTTAGGTCAAAGTCCGTTTAATCCTACTGATCAGGCTATTTTAAAGTTCCATTATACTACCGAATTAAGAAAATGATTATTCACCATATGTGAATAAGAAGTCATCCGCCCAGCAGACGACCCAAGACCTTGTCTATTTTCACATTCAGTATAATGCCTTTAAGAGGATCCCTTTAACTCCTTAGAGCTATGATTCCGATATCTGCAAACAAACCCTTCATCGTATACAAGTCATGCACCCAACGAACTGGTCTATAAGCTTATTACCTCTAAGATGCTTTAGCCATTGGAACATCAAAGTACACAAGTCATATACATGAAGTGGTTCATTTACTCAAGATTAAGGTTATTGCATAATGAACGTCAAAAGCAAATTGATCCACTCATAGCGGACTACGTAGATCAATCACGCTTTAGTCTCAGTCTAATATGTCATCACCAAGTAACATATCTATGTCTCTACTTGGGAGTCCAGCTCCAGACAGTCAAGACAAACCGTCCCTTCTAAGGTTTTAGATAACATAATAGTCTTAACATGAGTTAGATGCTCGGTCTAACCCCATAGACTACAGACCATAGTTTAGACCGCTAACTTTAGAACACTGTCTTCTCGCATATAAAAGTCTATTGCATGTAACGTTCTAACAGTTTTAACACAAGCAGTCAGTGAGCCATATTTGCTTACATTTATTTTAACATGTAAATAAGACGAGGACAGACAGCAATGTAATGAATAACCTCTACATATAATTTTATTATCCAGTTCAAAATAAATACATCAAAATGTCTCTAATACTTAGGGTATTTCCTAACATTTATTGTATTAATTTTAGTTGTAATTTTCATTAAGAGTACTATTATTTTCTTAATGTAAACTTATTAAAGATTATGTGTTTTCAAAATATAGATGCTTTATTTTATGGATTTGAATTTTAAATATATAAATTGTAATGGTTTATCTTAATGTTTTGTATGCTATTTATTTCAGTGCATTTTATTGAATTTAACACAAATCATATTAAAATTTATTATTTATTATAAATCATTAAAATCATCTCAAAATAAAAAAATTTCACATAAATAAAGGAAATTTGTTAAATAACATACATGTGGAGTAAAATTAGGATTTATAAAATTTTTAAAGTATTTTTCTTAATTTTAAAATCAAAAATTAAGGAAAAACCAAAAACCAACCAAAAAAAAAAAAAAAAAAACCGTTGAACGCTATTTGTTACAGAGCGCTACATTGTAGCATTGCATTAAAATAGTACAGGCTTTAGCGTTCTATTGGAGGGCAAATCCAACTCTATTTTGGAGTTTAATGTCAAAATAGAGTCGAATTGGAGTTGCTCTAAAAAATTACTAATCTTTTAAAAAGGATACAATTTGGTTCATTTTACTAAAAAAAAATTAAAAATTAGATGAAATATTTAATATATCTGATACATATAATTTAAATCATGTAAATTTTTTTCTTAATAGTCCTTAAATAATAAATAATGTGTAATTCACGTGATATTTTTTATTAAAATTCTTACTTTTTTTAGTAAAAAAAAAAAAAAAGACTAAATCATACCTTTTTTTTTTTTAAGAGTTTAGGGATTTTTTACTCATAAAAATAGATTAGAGACCAAGTGATCAAAATATATATTTTTTATTGAGTATAAAAATAAGGATCCTTACTCTTCATTTGGTACACGCATTACATTGGCATTACATTTAAATACAATATACTTTTCACTCAAATATAAAAACATTTTATTCAAATAACAATCACATCACATTTTTAAATTTAATATAATTACTATTTATTATTTCATTTTTTTATTATTCTTATTAATTACATCCCATACTCTCTTTTTCTTTACTTATTTTCCTTTTATTTTTACTCATCACATCACATATTTATTATTAAAATACATTTTAAATACTTTTTATTCAAACACACATTATATTTAAATATAATTCAAATATTTTTTCTTTAAATATAAATTATATTTAATATATTATATTTAATCATAATATAATATCTACTAAACAAAAACCTTAATAGCAATGAGAACGCAAAGAACGTGACAAAATAGGCGTCAGAGGCATTTTGGATGATTAAATTATGAAATTAAATTATGAATCAAATTAAAATGTTGTGTAGAGGCAGCAGTCCATTGCATTGCTTTAGCTTTGGCGTTTCCAGTTCGACAATCGGAAAAAACAATATCGTCTTCAGCCAACAGAAGTTAATAAAGCGCCTTCTCAGATTCACTCACTCCTCTACTCAGCTTCAAAAAATGGAGGCCAACACCATCAGAGCTGTTGGCTTGGATTTCCTCACAAACAAGCGGTTTTCGCCTCCTTCTTGGGCGACCCATCTCAGCCCATTGCCTTCTCATGTCCTCTCCCTCGGCCATGTAAGCTAATTCTTCTGCTTTTTTTTTTTTTTTTTCAATCTTCTGGGGCATCGTCTGGTTTTCTTGCAGAATTTCTAAAATGGTTATTTTTTTTTTTAATTTGGATTCTTGTTTATATGATTTTTTTGCCAGCTTCCAACTCCAATTCACAAGTGGAATCTCCCGAATTTACCTAACAATACCGAAGTCTGGTTGAAGGTAACCCCTTTTTGTTTCTTGTTTTGTTACTAGTCTTCTTAATTGAATTTGATAATCAGAGAGTCCTATTGTTGATTTACGGCCCTTTTGGAATAAAGTTTAGAATTGGAGTTTTAAAGTTGAAATTGAAATATGTGTTTAATATAAGTGTGAATTGGAAATATTTAGAAAATAATATAAAATTTTAAAATATATTTAGAAAAGAAATGATAATATAAATGTTATTTGGTTTTTTTATCATTTTGCATAATTTAAAAAATAAAAAAAATCTTTTTATTTCGATTTAAAAGAATAAAGTTTATGGTTTTTGAAGTTAAAGTTTTTTTTTAAGTGAAAGAGAGGGAAAGCGAGTTGTACATTTGAGGGTTTGGGAGTTGAGTTGCAAAATTCCCACCAGAATTGATATTTCAAATGGGCCCTTCAGGAGTGTTTTTTTGAATAATTTTAATTATATGTTTCAATAGTGTGTTCTATTTCTGGGATGAGATCAAGTTCTAAAGATGAAAGATAGAGCAGAATTTTTGTACATAAACATCAATATGTCTTCTATTTCTGTAATAGGATCAAGTTTTGGTTTCTTTATAGACCTTTAGAGATTAGTAATAACAGGAATATCAATTTTAATCTTTAACTTTTGAATACCAGCTTACATGACTATGCTGTTATTTTTTTTTTATTAAGTCTTTGAGAATCTATTACATCAATTAAAATTAAAAGATTGCATATTTATAATTGCCACGTTGGTTGGTACTCAAAACTCAAAAGTTAAGGTAGAGTTGGTGTCCCTAGCATTTGATAATTATCCCTAGTAATGTGTTTTTTGCTGAATTAGGGCACTTGCAAACAACCTGTACTCTCTGATTAGTCTTAATCTGCTTTCGTTTTATTGGTAAAATTACTGTTTTGTTCAGCCATCTTCTAATAAACCATGTATTACTGGAAGATTTTTCTCACTCATCGTCCAAGTATTATGGCTTTGATACTTTTGTTTTGTTGTTATAAATGCTTTACTAACTTACTTTTTTTTTTTTTTTTTCACTTTTCTAGTTTATACTAACAGAAATCTTTGCTGATTCTAGCGTGATGATCTTTCTGGAATGCAACTAAGTGGTAATAAAGTCAGGAAGTTGGAATTCTTGATGGCAGATGCCGTTGCACAAGGTGCTGACTGTATCATAACAATTGGAGGAATCCAAAGCAACCACTGCCGTGCAACTGCTGTGGCTGCGAGATATCTTAATCTCAACTGTTATCTTATATTACGCACCTCCAAGGTCGGTAATTTCTTTCATTTTTCTGAGTTCCTTGCTTACATTATTCAATTTTATGTGTATTTTTCTTTCACTTAAATTTATTTAGTGATTCCATAATCTTTTTGTTTTGTTTCTTTTGTTGTACTTAGGTACTTGTGGACCAAGATCCAGGATTGACGGGCAATCTCCTGGTTGAGCGGTTAGTTGGAGCTCATGTTGAACTAATTTCTAAAGAAGAATATGCGAAAATTGGGAGTGTGGTTTGTCAATTTTACCTTTACTACTTTTAGGCTGCATGAGCCAATGTTTTTACCCTTCCAATATAACACGCTGTTTATCTGAACTAATATGAGTGCAGTATTAGTCTCTTTAAACTCTGATCACAATAAACAAATCAAGTGCAGAATTGTGATTATTTATGCATGTCAAAGACATATTCCAATTCATATCTTGTCATCTAAATAACAATTCGTTTTTGTTATTTCATTAATTAGCACATTCATATGTACTGATTTCCTATTTCTAATCTAGGATTTAAATCTTGTTATTAAATTTCTATCAGGCACTAACTAATCACCTGAAAGAAAAGCTGCTAAATGAAGGGAGGAGGCCATATGTCATCCCTGTTGGAGGATCAAACTCCTTAGGAACCTGGTTAGATTGTAATTATCTTTTTGTTTAAGACTTGAAGAAAACTGTTCTTTGTTGGATTTTTTAAATCTTGAAACTGCAATGGAGACTTTGGAGAGTATGACTGCCTGCAAAGTAGGTTGCTTTATATTGTAGCAATATGAGGAAATCAATTGAATTCTTTCTAGGGGACCAATAGTTTTGTTGATAGATCTAAGTTCTAGGAATTTTACTTGTCAAACTCTATTTCATTCCTTTTTCTCACTTCTTTAATTAAGTCACCTAGCCTAGGAGAAGAACAGAAGATTTGTATCTACCTCAAAACCTTTTTCATGGTATAAACTAAATTGACGTATCATTTTCAAATTAACTTGTTATTGTGATATCTTAAGCCTTGTTCTGCAGGAAAAAAAAAAAAAAACATATTGGATAAAAGTTTTAGTAACCTCTTGGTTCTCTTTATAAACCTGATAGAACATTTTTTTTTTCAACTTATGAAACCGAAAAACAAGGAACTTAGGAAGAAACAAATATATGTTCTTTAAGAATTCTAAAGAAAAAAAACCCTATGAAATAAAGTATGAAAGGGACACTACTATTTCTTGCTCACTAATATTTTTAGGTATAAGATCTTGTTAGATGGTGGCATAATACAATGCCAGGGATTCTGGGTCTTAGTTTTTTAGTTGTTTTTCCATAATGTTTCAAGGACTTGTGTTCTTTGTATTCTATATATATGTGTGTGTGTGTGTGTGTGTGTGTGCGCGTGTGTTTGTGTATTTTCTCTATCTAATAGGAGGGCCTCAACCTGGAGAGACGCATATTTGCATGTGATTTGGTCTTGACTATCATCTGGAATGCTTAATGATTTGATAACACATGATAAAGTCTCCTCAGAAAGATTCTTGGCTCTTGGTGAATGAGTGAAATTTAGGCATTGGGTTTATGTATATGAACACTTCTGTTTCTAAACATGCACGCATGCATCCATATGCTTATTGCATTAGTTATCTTAATCTTACATGTTTATTATTCTTTTGATTCTTATCATGTGGAAATCACTCTATGCAGGGGCTATATTGAAGCAATTAGAGAGATCGAGCAGCAACTTCAGACTACTAAAGAAAAATTTGATGACATTGTTGTAGCATGTGGCAGGTTTTACTCTATATGATGAGCAAGACTTTTGTTAAACTAACTTTAACTGTATTGATTGGTACTCTCTCTACATGCCTCTAATGGGCTAACATATAAGAGAAAATCCCTCAAAAACAGGAACTTAACCTATTTAAAATTAAAACAACTCTAGAAAACAAATCCCTAGATTTTAGAAATTTATAATTCAAATGAATCCGTAAACTTCAAATAAATATTTAAACTTCTAACTAATCGGCTCCACAAATTTAGGATCTGAAACTTTCCACACTCCCCCTCAAGTTGGTGAATATATATCTTCCATTCCTAGCTTGTTAACCATCTCCTGGAAATTAGTGTTGCTGAGCCCTTCGTGAGAACATTTGCTGCCTGGCCATTTGTGGGAACATATGGAGTGCTAATCAAACTACTCTCTAGCTTTTCTTTGATGAAGTGCCTATCTATCTCAATGTGTTTGGTACGATCATGTTGAACTGGATTATGTACAATGCTGATTGTTGATTTGTTGTCATAGTAGAGTTTCATTGGCCCACTCCACTTAATCTTCAGATCATCCAGTATAATTTTCAACCATAACAATTCACAGATGCCATGTGTCTTTACTCTAAACTCTGCTTCTGCACTTGACCAGGCTACAACATTTTGTTTCTTGCTACGCCATATTATTAAATTTCCACCAAGGAAGGTACTATAGCCTGAAGTAGACCTCTTATCCACTAGAGATCCTGCATAATCTGCATCAGTGTAGGCTTTAAGAATGAGCTCTGAATTTCTCTTGAACAATATTCCTGTTACAGGATAAGCCTTCAAGTAACGAAGCACTTTATAGACTACCTGTACATGAATCTCTTTAGGATCATGCATAAACTGACTGATGACGCTAACAAAGTATGCAATGTCTGGGCGTGTATGAGCTAAGTAGATGAGTTTTCTAACTAATCGTTGATACATTTTCTTGTCTACTGCTTGATCTCCAACAGTCTCTCCCAATTTGTGACTCTGCTCAATAGGGGTTTCAAGTGGCTTGCTTGCTAACATACCTGTCTCTCTAAGAAGGTCAGTGACATACTTCTGCTGAGAAGATTCCCTGTTGGGAGTAAGCTACTTCAATTCCCCAAAAATACTTCAATCTACCCAAGTTTTTTTATCTCAAACTCCTTGATAAGAGACTACGTTAATGCTTGTTTCTCTTTCTTATCATTCCCGTCACGATTATATCATCTACATAAACTATCAAGACGGATACTCTTTCTGAGCTCGAGTGCTTGATGAAAAGAGTATGATCTCCCTGGCTCTGCTTGTATCCTACAACCAACATTACCTTAGTAAATCTTCCAAACCAGGCACATGGAGATTGTTTCAAGTCATACAAAGCTTTCCTTAACTGGCACATCATGTTTTCCTCAACTCCCCCAAATCCTGACGGGATATTCATGTAGATTTCTTCCTCTAATTCCCTATGGAGAAAGGCATTCTTCACATCATAGTATTGTAATTCCTAGTTAAAGGTAGCAGATAGTGACAAAAGAATCCTGACAGTGTTCATTTTTACCACTGGAGCAAAAGTTTCTTGATAATCCACCCCATACGTCTAGGTGTATCTTTTAGTAACAAGCCTTGCTTTGTAATGCTTCAACGATCCATCTGCCTTCTACTGCAAAGAGAACACCCACTTACATCCCACTGCTTCTTTCCCTTTGGTAGATCGACCAATTGCTAAGTTTCGTTTTTCTCTAATGCATCCATCTCAACCCTTCATGGCTTTCCTCAATTCCTTTTTAGATAATGCCTCAGATAAAGTGTTTGGGATAGGAATTTGATTTAAACTTGTGAGAAAGCTCTTATGGGCTGGTGAGAATTGTTTATACAATACAAAATGGGATAAAGGGTATAGTGGTTGTTTGGTACACTCTTGAGTTCCTTTCCTCACACCTATAAGCAGGTCTTGGTTTATTATCTTTGGTTACGGGAGATTATGATAAAGAAGGTGAATTAGGTTCAAATACTGTTATCTCATTTCCAGGAGTCAGATTTGTGGTTTGAACTTGCCTCGGATTTGGAGTTGGACCTTGCTTCCTTGCATATACCTGCTTGTACCGAAAATGATCAAAAAGTCTATTATCCCTTTCTGTAGACTCGACTGGGGAATGAGATCGAGGAATATGAGGCTTGGGAGAAGTTGACTCTAGTGACTTGGATAGAGTTGACTAAGGTGACTTGGATGAAGTTGATGGGACAGACTCAGGTGAGAAGACAGATGTAGGAGTAAAATGGGACGTTATGTCAAGTGATGGTAAATCGAGTGGAAAAGAGTCCTTATCTTCCATGGTAGAATTCTCCCCTTGAAGATAAGGTTTGGTAAAGTATAGTTTCCCTTCGACAAAGGTGGCATCGGCAGAGACATGCAATTTTTTGGTAGGTGGGTGGTAACATTTGTAGCCTTTTTGAGTAGAGGAGTATCATACAAATGCACACTTGATAGCTCTAGGATCCAACTTTCCCCGATTAATACTATGGACATGGACAAACGAAGTACACCCAAACACGTGAGGAGTAAGATTGCTTGTGATATTAAGGTCAGAATGAAATTTAGATAAGACTCCCATTGGACTTTTAAATCCTAAGACTCGAGGAGGAATTCTCTTTATGATGTAGGCAGATGTGAGTTTTGCTTCCCCAAATAGTGTTTTGGTGTATTATGGTGAAACAGAAGAGCTCGTGTACTGTCTAACAAATGACGATTTTTCCTTTTTACTACCCCATTTTGTTATGGAGTATTAATACAGGATGACTCGTGAATAATTCCCACTTTTTGAAAGTAAGGAGATAAGACTTGATTGAAATAATCTCGGGCATTATCAGACCTAAACCTCTTTATTTTTGTACCAAATTGGTTTGGAATCATTGTATAAAAATTAGGAAACACATGACTCACATCAGATTTATTTTTCAGCAAGAAAATCCAAGTGACCCTACTACAATCATCTATAAAGGACACAAACCAATGTGACCTAGAAATATTTTGAACTGTTGAAGGTCTCCATATATCATTGTAAATTAAATAGAAAGGAGAAGAACTTCTTTTGTTGCTAATAAGAAAAGATACATGAGTGTGTCTTGCATACTCACAAATATGATAATGAAAAGTTTTAATATCTAAACCCTTAAACAAAGAAGGAAACATGATTTTTAATGTAGCAAAAGATGGATGACCAAGATAAAAATGATGCAACCAGATGACATTTGTATTGGAGGAAGAAAAGAACGAAGTAGATGAACTTGGCTTGATCACATTTGGGTGGCAAGGTGTCTCGAGATAGTAAAGTCCATCCTTCTCCTTAACAAGTCTAATCCTCCTCCTTGAACCTTGGTCCTGAAATTCACGGTAAGATGGGTAAAACGTAACATGACAATCTAAGTCTCGTGTAAGTTTTTGTATTGACACAAAGATTAATGGATAGTTTTGGAACATGAAGAACATTTTTAATGATAAGGCTAGGGGTAGTGTGAACATCTTCTATACCTGCTACCGTGGTTGTAGTTCCATTGGCAACAGTGATTTTCTTGTTGCTTGGACATGGGGTATAGGTTTTGAACTGGTGGACGTATGTATCATATGGTTTGTGGCACCTGAGTCTAAAATCCACGAGTCCTCAGATAATTTATCAGAAACATGTAATCCAAGAGAAGATAAAAAATAACCTAAGAGAGCTTAGGAACAAGCATCATTGGACGAAGGTTTCTCAAGTGAACCCAACAGATTACGTAACTTCTCAATTTCTTCATCGTTGAATCCTTCATGTCGTTGTTGTCGATTCTACTATCCTCCTTTATTTCCCCACTCACGGTTGGTTGTTGAAGGTTTCCCATGCAATTTCCAACAGCGGTCTCTAGCATGTTTCGGTTTTTTACAGTAAGTACACTAGAGATCATCTCAGTTTGTCCCCTTTGACTGTGGAACCCCAGGGATAGATGATACGGTTTCTGACATGGTTTAAAAGGAGACAGCTAATGAAACGATGATGACGGTAGCAGATGAAAGCAGGTAGCAATGGACCTTGACTAGAATCAAAAGACGATCATACGGATGATCAAAAAAATTTGGATCCACAAACTGTACGGATGGATTCAGAAAAACTGTACGGACGGGGGGTACGAAACTTGTACGGATAGTGGGGATGTGTATGGACAGCGTACAAATGGGTATCGACAATTATACGGACGGTATTCCTGTGATTGTACAGATGGTGTACGGACAGCAGTGTGATGACGAGAGTTTTTACAATTATATGGACGTTGGGTGGATGATGTACGGATGGGTGTGTCGACAATATATGGACGTTATATTGGCAAGAAAAAAATCTGGTGATGAAGGCTAGTCAAAATTTAAAAAAGAGGCGATAAAGGCCAAAACTCGATAATTTTTCCTAGAAAACCCTAGGCCTTACAACTCTGATACCATGTTAAAAAAACTTTAATTATATTGATTGGTACTATCTCTACACAAGCATTTAATGGGCTAATATAGAAGAGGAAATCCCTCAAAAACAGGAACTCAACCTATTTAAAATTAAAACAACTCTAGAAAATAAATCCCTCGATTTTAAGAATTTATAATTCAAACGAATACTTAAACTTCAAATAAATATTTAAACTTCTAACTAATCGGCTCCACAAATTTAGGATCCGAAACTTTCCACAACTTTAATTTAAATTAATTTTCTATAAATTGGATTATTTGGACATGTTAGGTACCAACTCAAAAATGTTACTTTTAATAACTGTGGGGAACTCTGGAGAAAACATTTACTTTGATGCACGCTAATTGTTGGTAAAATGACTTAGAAGTTAGAATTTGTACCAAGGGTTTGAACAAAATTAGTTAACACATATTAATGTAGGACAAGTAAGAAGAAAAGAATAAATCAGGAACAAGAGATATTTCATTTTTTTTTTTTTTTTATAGTTTGACTACTATCTAAAAATGAAAATTGCCGGATTCGAACTGATGGACCTTCCTGGCCGATTTCTAGGATATCTTATCTTATCTATTTTTATTTTTATTTTTATTTTTTTGTGTCTCAACTCAAGTCCTCCAAATATAAGAAGATGCAGTGACCTGCATATTCATAAAGTCGAATCTGTCAGAATTTGGACATATTTTACATTTGTTTTTTGAGATTATTTTGCCCGTGTTTCGCACGTTATTTGTTCTCTCAGTGGAGGTACAATTGCCGGTCTCTCGTTGGGTTCATCACTTAGTTCTTTGAAGGCAAAAGTACGTGCCCTATGTATATTATTTGTCTCTTCTTCTGGTTCTTTCGCTGTCATAGAAGTGTAAACTGTAGTTCCTTGTGTCCTACAGGTTCATGCATTCTCTGTTTGCGATGACCCCGATTACTTCTATGACTTTGTCCAAGGCCTACTTGATGGTATTGGAGCCGGTATATCCGCACGTGATATAGTTAACATTCAAAATGTGAGTGATAATCTGCGGAATAGTTTAGAATTTTTCTGTAAACAAGTGTCGTTGGCACCGTGCTGTTTTACCTGCTTTTTCTGTGCTTTGGTTTTGGTAAATGGCTGTAGCTTCCCCGAGTTCAAAGGTTATAATTGGATCTTCGCTTTGAACAGGCAAAAGGTCAAGGCTACGCAATTAACACTTCCGAGGAGCTTAAATATATAAAGGACATTGCTGCAGCCACCGGGGTTATTCTTGACCCTGTTTACAGGTTTGTATCAGTCATATGTTTGGCTTTTCGTCTGGCAACACCGAATATTTCGGCTAATCATTCCTCTGATTGCGTATTCCTCTTAGTGGGAAAGCTGCTTATGGACTGTTGAAGGACATGAGTGAGAATCCAAAGAAGTGGGAAGGGAGGAGGATCCTCTTCATACACACTGGTGGGCTGCTAGGGTTGTATGACAAGGTTGAGCAGATGGCTTCATTAGTGGGAAATTGGAATCGAATGGACGTCCATGATTCTGTTCCCCGGAAGGACGGTACTGGAAAAATGTTCTAGATGAGCTCAAGAAAGACTGGAGAATGGTTGTACCACATTTTCCATTTGAATGCGTCCATCGAAGTCTTCGAAGTGGATGCTAGTGATGCCTTCAACAGAGACAATTTCCTTTCGTATTGATAATAGTGGACTTGTGCTCCTCCTTTTTCTTTTCTTTTTCTGTTGTTTATTGTGCTTTACAGGTGCGGTATAGACAGGAAAAACAGAAGTTAAAACAAAAAAAAAAAAAACCCCACGTTGCGGGCGTCAGACCAGCCATGTGGTGGCGAGAGAAGAGCGACGAAAGGTCACGCCTTTTCTATTGGGTGTATAACCTATAATAATATATTAATATGCTCCTTTTCTGCCTACACACGCGCACACACACACACACATATATATATATATAACGTATAATAATATGTTAATATGCTCCTTTTCTGCCTTCCGCGCGCGCGCGCACACACACACACATATATATATAACCAACCAAACAAGAACAAACAGAAAACTAGTGAGGCTAGCTGGGATGAATAAAAAACCTAGTCACCAAACAAACCTCCTAATTTATCCGACTTGATATTAATTAGATAGATTAATTTATTGTATTTGATTAATTTGATAGGTAAAAAAAATTTTCAACATACTCGATCTTTATTGGATGGTTTAAAAAAATTTTAAAAATTCACTCAACTCACTTAATATTCACTTATATATATATTTTTTTGTTAAATGATATTCACGTTTAATTATTATTTAAATTATTTGAATATATAGAATGTATTACTTGATATTTAATATGAATGTAATTTTTCATAATTTTATAAAAAATACTATTAATTAATGTAGTATCCTTATTTTTTTTAATAATTCTTATAACTTATATTCATTTTATATTTGACTATTAATGAGATTATATTAGAAATATTTTTTGTGCGGAGTCCATGATAGTGTCACGTCCTAAAATTCGAGATAGTGACGTGTAGGGGTGTTAAATAAATAAAAAAAAATTTCAATTTCTTAGATCTATCAGTTTTTATATTTTACCTTTTACTGTCTCTTTAAACTTGTTTACAAATTATACTTTTATATTTTAAATTAATTATTATTTGTATTCAAATTCTTATCACAATGTCAGATGGTGAGGTATTCATATCCCATAGATGCATACTTAGATAAAATAAAATAAGTGAGAATACGAAAGTAAAGTTTAGAATTTACAATTCCGAAATGTTTATTTACACACTTGATCTTAAAGTATAGAAATATTACGCCTGATCTTTAATTCTTGTCACTAACTTATAATTTCACGTCACCTATGTCATTTATTCACCTGTTTCTTTTGGGGGTTTACCATTTTTAAAACAATAAGTGAAAGACCCAGTACGATATTTTAAAAAAAAAACATTTTTTAACATTTTATTTTAATCATCATACTAAGTATATATCAATGTAGTACAAAAATATAAATGTGGAATCGTGATTATGCAAATTGTGTCTCTAGATACATTTAATTCGTGTACGGTCCGTATGAGCCCCTTCACCATGTCGAAGTATAATGAGTGATCCTTGATCAAGCTGTACACTTTTCAACGTGTGTGTTGACGTCCGATATACTTTAACATCAAATTTAATTTTCAAAATTTTATTTGAAAATAAGATTCACATAATAAAATATGCTGTATTATTTTTCAAAAATCTGTGATCCGGTGTTTTTCCTTTAATTTACAAAATCGTGAAATTTTCTAAAATTACAAAATTTTTAAAACTTTATAAGCTCATTTTCTTTAAATTATTTAAGTCAAATCACTAAAAACAAAACTGGCTACAAGGATAGGAAAAAGATATTCTATTTCATTGACAAATTATTCTACTGTCAACTTTTTACACGAATTTCAAGATAACCTTTCTTCGAATTCGTTTAACAAGTATCTAAAATAAGAATCACAGATAAAATTATCTATCTAAAAATTCTGTAATCATAATTATAGTAAACTTAATTAATTAGTATGTTATTGATTTTTAAAATTTAAAACAATATTTTATTTTAACATAGAAATTTTAAAACAACATTTTTAATACAAATCTTCAAGATATTTTTAAAAAATTTTGACATAACCTGCTTTTGAATATCGACTATCTAAAAACTTTGAAAGCTTAACATGTAGAAAATAATTCAATTTTCAGAACCGATTCAAAAACAAATTCAAATGTCAATCAAGATTAATTTTAAACGTTTTAAACATAATTCAAAACTATTATTATTTTTATTCTTTTCTTTTCTTTATATATACACAAACATATAATTATATATACACTTTTCGGGGAAAGGGCCGGTTTTTGGGTTGGTTGCTCACGGCGGCGTCAACCAACTGGGTGGCACGGAGGCACGAAGGCGAGTCAAGGGAAGAGAGCTTCGGTCGACTCGAGCTCGGCTACCGCGGCTTGGACACGGCTTGGTGTTCGATGGTGGCGCGACCGATTGGCGACGATGTAGCTTGCAAGACGGTTGGCAGCTCGAGGAGGCTAGGCGACGGCTGGGTTCGGCTTGGGCACGAGCTTCAGCTGAGCAAGGTAGCGGACGAGCGCCTGGCTCGACTGGGTGTGAGACGGTGGCTGGCGGAGGCTCGCGGAATTGGTTCGTCAGGCTTCGCGACAAATGGTGCAATGGGGGGCTGCAATTGGCGAAGGTAAGGGCAAGGTTGATGGCTCGATCAGTCGGCAATGGAGGAGAAAAATCCGACGAGTGGGTGAAGCAGCTTGGGTGGCTTGGTGGACGGCGTAGCTGGTCCTAGTTTGGTCCCACGGAAGAGAGAGGACCAGAGAGGGAGAGAATGAGGTTGGGCGACTTTGGGGAGGTCAGCTCGGGATGGGACGGCGTGGTTGGTTCGGCGGTTATGAGTGATTGGGCACGACGAAGACAGCTGGCGTGGTCGCGAGGAGGGCGAGGTGCGGTTGTGGCGTGGTTCGAGTTCAGCTGAGTCGCGCAGAGGTGGGCGAACGGTGAAGGTGGAGCTTGGCGATGGAGAGAGAGAGAGAGAGAGAGATCGGTGAGAGTGAAGGAGGGCGTAAGAGCTAGAGAGGGATGAGTGTGAGGTAGTGAGAAAGATGTGGAAAGGAAAGGGAAGAAAATAGAAAGAAGAAGAAGATACCGGAATGTAAGGAGAAAAAGAAAAAGAAAATAAAAAAAATTGAGCAGAAAAAAAAAATATTTGGTATAAATTTTAATGGGTAAGATTTGTAAAAATTTTAAATTTTTGTAAAAAAATTTAAAATATGTTCAAATTAATATTTAATATATCAAGAATTTAAAATTGAATTCTCATAATTAAAAATTAATCGACATACTAATAATTGAATTTTATATATTCATATATAAAATTTAAACTCAAATATTTCGTAATGTGACAATTCTCTCTTAATACAAAAGAATTTTATTCTTAAAATTCAAATGACCTCAAGTCTCAAACAAATGGAATATTTTTCTAACATTTTATTTTCTATTTTTTAAGTAGCGTCTAAACTTATGTAATATTACCATAAAACTTTAATTAACACTAAAAATAAATATTTCTAGAGCTGTGGCTTTGGTCAGGGAGAGTTGCAGTTTTAGTCAATATGGTTAGTAGGAACTATTGTGCCAGAAACCTAAGGGTGTAGCTCTAGAAAAGACAGATTATGGGAGGTTGCAGTGTTACAAACCCAAGGCTATAGTCCCAGCTCGTGAATTTTCAGTTTGGGAAAGTTTTGTGATTCAAAGTTTTCTTTTTTGGAGCAAGTCTATAAACAAGAGATATTAAGGTTAATCAGGGGGTGAAGGGGTTGTATTCTTTTGAGCCATGAGAATGAAAAAGAAAATATAAAAATAATTTTATTTTTGTGTTATAGTATTTTAGGATTTTTTTTTTTTGGTTTTAGGTTTTACTTTGAACAAAATTAAGGGGGAGTTTGGAAGAGGTTTTGGAGATGTGGTTTTGGGGTTTGGAAAAAAGTTGGTTTTGGAGAATGTGTTTGGGAGAAAAAACTGTTTGGGGTGAAAAAATTAAAAATTTTAAAAAATTTTTTAGAAAAAAATATCAATATGGATCTTGTTTTGTTCCTTTCGAAATTCTATGCAATTTAAAAAAAAATCATCTCATTTGGACTTGTATACATAAAGTTATGGATTTTTAAAATTTTAAATGTATTGTAGCGTTTTGAATATGTAAATAGTAAAAAGTGATAAAGTTTTGAAAAAAAGGTAAAATTTTTGGTCTAGAGACCCCTGTTCCAAACAGGGCCTAAGAGATTATAGTTTGAAGGATACCTGCGACACTATTTTGATAAAATAACATCTTGTACATCTCTTCTTCTTCTTGATAAAATAACTCAATTTTGGAGACTTATGACACTCTTAACAGGGTTTTTTTTTTCTATTTTCTTATATTTTTTATTTTTATAATTTAAAAATACTTGAATCTTTGTTTTGTAGAATTTTATTTTTATTTATTAATTAATTTTCTTTTTTGGGATTACAATTGGAACTCGCTATATAACATAAATTATTTATTTTTTCTCTTAATTTTTATTGTTCACTTTGAATTATTCATTCTATCTTGTATATAATGCTTCTAATTACTTGGTTACTAATTAGATTAATTTGATAAACCTTAACGAGCTTGGAAAATGGAGTTTTGCAGTTAGTCTTAGATAGAATAACATATGATCAATGTACGGAAGTCTTGAGTTTATATAGTATAAGAATATACTTATATGACATGCGTAACCAATGAGAGAGTGCTAACTTAATGAATCTTTTTTTAAGGTAACTATTTTAGGAATTTAGTGAGTTAGTTAAACAGAATATTTCTACTTGACTATCATAAAAGGCATTTAGATAATTTAATATTATTAGTTAACAGTGTGATTCGATTAATTTATCAAGGGGATGATAGAGACATTCAAATAAGTGTTAAGGGAAAATTGTAATTTTAGGTTTTATTTTATTTATTTTAACAATTTTTATTTTGCTAGATTTTATTTTCATTTAATTTTAATTTTAAATTCCTTATTGGTTTATTTAAATAAAATTAGAGTCAATAAAATTTTGATAATTGATAGATAACAGTTTTCGTGAGAATGATACTTTACTTATCACTTTATTACTTGTTTATGATACGTGTACTTGCATTGTAAAATTCACAACAATCTGATTTAGAAAAACATTCAAAGAGTACACATTTTGGATGAAAATATTTAAAATGAGAGTAGTCACCTAAACTATCTTTTAGATGTAAATGTTTAAATGAAATCATTTGAATATGTCCTTCTATAAGCTAGCCCAATTAGTGAGAAAAGAAGGGATCAAGGGTTAAGTCTTAGAAGTGTAAAGTTTAAGGCTTGACGAGCGTAAAAAATTAGGGCAGTGTTACAGTGTAATATGGATGCTTAACCATTAAAAAAAAAAAGTTCATATCAAAAAAATAAAAGACAAACTCAAATTGTACTTCTAATTTACGAGCTGGACAACTTATGCACAACAACTTTTTATGTCCATAAAGATCTTTAGAGAGAGAGAGGGAAAAAAAAAAATGTCCTTTGACAATAATAGTCATGGAAGTGGCTAGAGTTGGAGTCTTTGTGGTTGCTTGCGCAATTGGGGATTGCATGGTGACACCATTTTTTTTGGTTCTTCGTAACTGTGAAGATTGCAGTTTTTTCCCCATCATGATCACAGCTTTATCTCCAACCTCGATCATCGTCACGTTTTAGATAATGTGTCCCCATCCCCATCTTAACATCCTCTCAACATTATTTATTCCACTTCTCTATTAAAACAAACCGCTCCCATTTTGATCAACATTTCCTCATTTCTATTTTCCTCTCTCTCTCTCTCTCTCTCTCTTGATTCAAGTCCCCATTCTCTGTCCAGAACTAGTTCTTGCAGCAATGGCCAAAAACTCGCTTCGAGTTCTAGTCACCGGTGCTGCTGGTCCGTAATTTTTGTCTCCTAGATTTCATTATTTTCCAGTGCTTGCGGATTTAAGTTATAAAACAAAGTGACAAACTAGTTTAGAATTTTGTCTCTGAAAATGTCATCTCCGGAATTTTATTTTTCTTGTAGTATTATGTGGCTGCTGTTAACTTGAATGGTGAAAGAATAGAATTTTAAGTTTTTTGTATTTTATATATTTTTAGAATATAATGTATCTGTCTTTTTATATTAATTCTTAATGTTGTGCAAGCTTAAAAACTCGAGCGCTCGACATTCTTTCCTTACCATTGGACTTAATAGGCAAAACACACAGAAGGAGAAGTTCTTTTCTTGAGAGTGAGGATTTGTCTAAGATCATTGATTTGTGTTTCCACATTTCCTATAAAATTTGATTTGGAATCTGAATGCCTTGTCTTGTGAAGATGTTTTTTCGTAGATTCGTTTTTTCCTAAAGTACTATAACTTAGAACATGCACTGGAAGATTGGTTTTAATTGTAATCGAAATTGTTTGTGTTAAATTTTTTCTGTGGATTCTGTTTGTTTCCGGAGGGGGAAAAAAAAAGATGGACTATCTTCTATTGCTTCAACAAGTTTTGGTTGTTTCCTTCTCTGTTGTGTTCTTTTGGAAGCTCACCAGACTCATGTGGAGCTTCTTGAATGTTGAGAAGGAACCAGTTAGGATATTGGTCACCGGCGCTGCAGGCATGCATTTTATATACCCTTTATGTTTCTATAGCTTTCACTTGAATTGAATTTTTGTCTTGTTATATTGCGGTGAATTCGTTCCCAGGCGTTGTACACACCATCCGTCACACTTTGGGAGGCATCTTAATGATTGGAATGCCAGAAATTCTTATATCTTAATCCTGGCTTCAAAAGTATCCTGTCGCCTAAGCAAATGACACATATTTTTAATTTATTATTCTTATTGCTTCTTTTTTCCATATCTTCATTCCATATTAGATCAATGTTTATACTCACTGGAAAGTATAAATTAGATAGAAAGCATACATTACAAAACAGTTTTGACTTCACAAGACACGGTCATATGCATATCCACTAACCAATTTTGAACTTGATTTGTTCAACAGGGCAAATAGGTTATGCTATTGTTCCGATGATTGCAAGGGGGGCCATGTTAGGCCCTGATCAGCCTGTGATCCTGCACATGCTAGATATCAAACCTGCTGCTGAAGCTTTGATGGCAGTGAAAATGGAGCTCATCGACGCGGCCTTCCCTCTTCTCAAAGGTAATAAGCTCTATTTAAGTCTTGTTGTGAACACTAGTTAAATGCAGATTCAGTGATTAGTCCCTACTAATTTTTTGGCTGATTATTGTGGAAATTATTCGATAGGTGTTGTTGCCACAACCGATGTGGTAGAAGCATGCCAAAATGTCAATATTGCCATTATGATTGGTGGGTTCCCTCGAAAGGAAGGCATGGAAAGAAAGGATGTGATGTCCAAAAACGTGTCGATTTACAAAGCACAAGCTTCTGCACTAGAAAACCATGCTGCTCCTGATTGCAAGGTCAGAAATCCCTTTGAACCCCTTGCATAATATCTTGTGAGTATTCTGTTAAGAATTAGCAGCCCTAATTCTATATCACCTACAGCATAGTACTAGAGACAGTGACTTGTTCCATTTGATGTGATGAAATTTGATAGCTTAAACCGTGCAGGTTCTAGTGGTTGCGAATCCAGCAAACACCAATTCACTCATCTTGAAAGAATTTGCTCCTTCAATCCCAGAGAAAAACATCACATGTCTCACGAGGCTAGATCACAACCGAGCATTGGGACAAATCTCGGAAAGGCTAGCTGTTCATGTTGGCGATGTGAAGAATGTTATCATCTGGGGCAACCATTCTTCTACTCAGCATCCCGATGTCAATCACGCAACTGTCGTGACTAGTGGCAAGGAGAAATCTGTCCGAGAACTTGTAGCTGATGACCATTGGTAGCTCAATCTCTCCAACTATTTACTCTGCATAAAATACTTAGGGACTATATGAGATTGAAACTAATATGTTTGGTAAAAATGCACAACATTGCCTTGTTAAGTTAATGCACTTTTATAGTTATTTTGAGAAGCTTTTTAATCTTATGTAGTGTTGAACTATTTTTTTACCAATAGACTCAAGTTTACTTCACCATTTAATTAATATGCCCATATTTCTTTGCTTAGGTTGAAAACTGAGTTCATCACCACTGTTCAGCAGCGAGGTGCGGCCATTATAAAGGCTCGGAAGCAATCAAGTGCATTATCAGCTGCAAGTTCTGCTTGTGATCATATCCGCGATTGGGTAATTGGGACCCCTAAGGTTGGTTATACCACATTTAAATGTCGTTTTTGAAATTTTTTTTTTTTAATGTTCAAAAAGTTGCGCATTCCTAGTAATTTGGTCTTTGTTGTGTTTGTTTGACAAATTAGGGAACATGGGTTTCAATGGGGGTGTATTCTGATGGGTCTTATGGGGTCCCTCCCGGAATTGTTTACTCATTTCCCGTCACATGTGAGAAAGGAGAGTGGTCTATTGTCCAAGGTAAGCTGCTTGTTCAAATTCAAAGTACACATAAATATATAGTCATATTAATTGTAGGTATAACCTAACAGTAATTCTATATTTGACTCTAATATATGATATAGAGTTTGAGTCATCTAATCAAGAAGACGGAAAAAAATTATTGGTCAAGTGGATTTGGAGTAAGAGAGCTAAGAACAATAGTTGATTAATAAGATTTGTTTATTTGGATGGTAGGGTTGAAGATTGATGAATTCTCAAGGGCAAAGATGGATGCAACTGCACAAGAGCTCATTGAGGAGAAGTCATTAGCCTATTCATGTCTCAATTGAATTTATTATTTCCTTGGAGTGTAATAAAGGGCCTCAATAGATGCATGGAAAAATTTGCCCTGAATTCCATTTACTTTATCAAGCACTTGCATAAAAATAGTTTTTATTCTGTAGCTCTATAAAGTTGATTTTAAGTTCGACAGCTTCCTGTTGAGCAAACAATATGGTAAAAAGAATAGCTCGACAGCTCTCTGACATCTCATGCATGAGACACTTTCGAATTTAATAGGTATTTTAATCAAATTAACCATAATAATAAAAGGTGCAATTGTTTTTGTTTTCTAAAATGATTTTCTATTTTTAAAAATATAAAAAATGAAAACGATTTCAAAATAACATTTGTTTATTCAATGTTTTTAAAACCATTTCGAAAACGTTTGTTTTCAATTATGTTATTTTTTTGAATTTTTTGAAAACGAGAAAAAGTTGTTTTCACTTTTTTATTTTCATTTTCTCCCACTTTCTCCTCTCTCTCTCTTTCTGTGCATGTACAATGTCGGTGACGACGACCATGTCTGACGATGACTTTCATCTCCAGCAAAAAGCAACAACCACGGACTGACGACGATGACGATGGCCTCCCCACTACGACGATCATCGACTTATGACGTCAATCATTGACTCATGACCCAAATCTCGTTGTCACCGCTACCTAGGATTCAGACCACTAATAGCTTCAACCCCTATCCCTTATTGCAAAACCCACCGACAATGGGTTTTTTTTTTTTAATTATGATTAATAAATTATTTTTTATTATTTTTTTAAAAATTAAATACAAATATGTTTTTATAAAACACTCACTTATAAAATAGGTTTTCAAAATATAACCAAACAAAATTTTATTTTTATGTTTCCTAAAATATACACTCACAAAACATAACTAAACACATTTCAAAAATGGTCTCAATATAGTTTTTAAAACGTTTTCATTTTCAATATTTTTAAAAACAGAAAATATTTTAAAAACAATACCAAACGCCATCAAAATTTGTTTGGACTAAGTCTTATGTGCCCTTCCGGTCAGCAGTTCTATTTTAGAGAAACAATAATATTCGATATATTGGTGGTCTGATTGACAAAGGAAGTCATATTTGGAGCCTCGCTTTTATCAAGTGGCCAGATCCGTTGTTATACCATCAGTAATCCAGTTGTATACTTTTACATTCTTTAAACTATTGGTCTGTTAGCTGATGAATTTTTTATTAGATCTTATTTCTCAACCGGGGAAAAAAATGTTCAATTTACTAATAGCTATCGTATTCATACCTACTTGACAATAATGGCCAAGCCAAGTTTACGATTTAGAATTTGGCTTTTCAAGTTGAAGCGGCATGTCATCAATATTCAGCACACACTCCAAAGGGTACTATCCAAAAACGACATGTCGTCATGCAAAAGTTACTGTCATATTGTCAATCATGGACAAGACAAAGATGTCATTTATTGTCTACTTGAAAAAACTAAAAACGACTTGTGGCCCCCACCCCCCCAACAAACAAATGACATGTCGTTTGCATGTGACTAGCTTTTGTTTCTAAGATATCGTTTGTTAAAAAATTTACATTTTAATTTTACTTAAATACAGTAAAATTTTATACCAAATACAAATTTTACAACAATACTATGAAAATAATTACTATTTAAAATATTTTTAAAATAATTATATCAACTTTTCAACTTCACTATTTATCTTTACTTTTACCAATCACATCAACTTTTCAATTCTAAAATATTTTTCATTCAAACACACATTTCATTCAAATATAAAACAAATATTTTTCAATCAAATACCACATTTAAAAAATAAATTTCATTCAAATACAATCAAAATACAATACGTTTACCAACTGGTCAAAAATCTAATTTAAAATTTTGGTGTATTTTCTCTCAAACGACATCGTAATTATTTGCGACATCTGAAGTTGTTAATTGTATACACAGAGCGAGTCGTTCACCAACAAACGACATGCAAATGCAATTATTGTTTGAGAATTTGTTGTCGTTAATAGTACAAATTGTCTGTCAAGTTCTGGCATAAAATTTTGGTGTCGTTTGAAACAATGACTTATTTATTGAGAAATTATTTGCCAAAATTTCGCAGGTATTTCCCTCTCTCCCCTTCCTCCCTCCTTGAGTACTGAAATCAGCTAGGGCTCTTTTACTGCAAGGTAAGATTTTTCCAATATCACGGCCAAAAAAAAAATTTTTTTTTGTAAGTTTTTTCAATCAAACTAAATACTGATTAACTAAAAATGTGTTCTGCTGTTATTTCGTTTGTGGGTATTGAAACTTGAACTGCTCTGTGTTCATTAATGGAAGTGGAAGGGAAGGAACAAGAGAATTGAATCGAATCGAAAATGGATGAAACCATGAAGGAATTTCAGCAACAATTAGTCGAGCTCGAGACTGAAGCAGAGCGTCTTCTCCTTGCCCGTCACCAGGTAATCAATACGGAAATCTCGGAAAGCTCTACGAATAAGAATGATAAGGCCATTTTGATTTAATTTATTTTTTGTTTTTTGTTACAATTGTAGAAATGGGTTTTGGTTTGAGCGGTAAATAATCAAAGAGATTGCTACAAAGAATAGTATATGGGTTTGAATTGGAATTTGGAATAATGGAGGGGAATTGCTGATTCAAAGTTAGGCTTTTAGTTTTTAACAATTTTAGAAATGGGTTCTGGTTTTAGAAGTGAATGATTAAATGAAATGCCAAAAAGAGCGCATTTTATACCTTTGAAGTAAAATATTTGGACTAAAGAATGCAGTGAGGCTTTTAGTTTTAAACAATTTTAGCAATGGTTTCTGGTTTTAGAAGTAAAGAACATAATAGAATGCTTGCCGTTTAGTGCTTTTGAAGTACAAATTCGGAATAAAGAATGAGTGCCAATTTCTTATTCACAATGCAAACGCAAAAGGCTTTGAAAAGAAAAAATAAATATACTTGAACTTAGGAGCTTTGTATTTTGCTGGGTTGTGTGTAATTTCTTCTCTTAATGAGTAAGAATTAAGAAAATAGGAGTTTGTCATAACTTATATGATGGAATTGCAGCTGGTTGAAAATGATAAGGTGAGGAATGGGAATAGAGAGGCCCTCACGGCTCTGAGGAAAAGAGCTAGAACGACAAAAACTAGTGTTCCATCACCCTTTGAGTCAATAATGAGGGAGATTGGGGGACCGGAATCGAGACCGTTAGTTAAGGAAGTATGTTCAACTTGTGGCAACCATGACTCAAGGGAGCGCACATGGATGATGTTCCCAGGAACTGATGTCTTTGCTAGGATTCCCTTTCATGCTGCTCATACCATCTTGGAGACAGGTCGTTCCTGGGGCTCCTTAGTCTAATGCAGTTATATGAGTAAATTTTATGAACATGTCTATAAAGAACCAAAATACTAATATGAAAAATCTGGTGTTATTTAAAATAGTATTTGAAGAATCTCAGCAGGAACTGGTACAAAAATAAAATTGTAAAAATAACCCCCAAGAAAAAAAAAAAAAAGGAAAAGCAAAGAGCAGTGAATGAAGAGATTTGGAAACTCCGTACTAAAACTGGCTTTGCGTTTTTATGGTATCTTAGTGAAAACTTTGGTGGAGTTAATGATGTATTGAGCCTTAAATTGGTGGTAAAGGATAGTTTCTGTAGTTACCATTCAAATTCTACCAACTAGAATGATTTTGCCAACTCTTCTTTGCAACGTCTTATGTAGGTGTGTGCTATTAAATAGTTTTAGTAAAATCTCACCAGTATTGAAATTAGTAAACAATGTGAAGAATCTAATTAAGTAAAAAGATTTTGTCCTTCTCAATCCTCTTTTTATTTAACTAAAATCAACTGCCCCTTTGTTAGATGCACTTATCATTGACCAATTTAATCATATTGAATTGACAACCCAAACAATTATCATGCAAGGTAAAACAGCAGGAAATAGTTTCTCAAAGCTTATTCTGGTGTTATACCGACCGTAATTTCCATCTGAAGTTGATACAATGGGTCATAAAATTCCAGCAATGTAGCGCAAATCCTTGTCTTTATGACTCGAGTTATGTTGTTTATATCTTTCTTACAGGTTCTTTGATCTTATTATATGCTTTTGTTCTCTTTGTCCCAAATTTCTTTTGATCTAACTGGAATGCAGATCAAGAACAGCTCAACTTTGAAGCGAAGAAGCACCAAACATATGTGAAGGATAAGTCCCTTTCGATATCAGAAAGAGGAGCACTTGCCGACAAGATTAGTCCGGGAGTGCTCAAATCTATGGTTACCCTGACAGACAAGAAAAGGTAAGGTATGATCTCACTGTCATTTCCTACAAAGGAGAAAGGGATTAATAACTCCAACCGTTTTGTCCTTCTGGCTATCATTACTAACATTTGCATGTGCATAACTGTTTTTATTTGTTATTTTTTTCCTAGCATCATCTATTCCTTGGCACTAATTCTGTACCCCTTGCCTCTACTTCCGGGCCATGTTCGCTGTAATCAAATTTTACATCATACACCGTTATCTTACTCAGTTAAGATGATACCCCTCATAGCCATTAAATTCAAGACCCTTTGTTTTCAGTACCTCTTGCATTGATGCATCATATGTGTTCTGCAGGAAGCTTTTATACTTGAGTTAATACGTTAAAAAAATTTTCTATTGAGCTGGTTTTGGGACCACAATTAATATCATTTTCCCTTTTGCTTATCTCATGTCTTCCCTAGCTCTACCCACCCCCATATCCCCAACCCCACATCTAATTCACAGAAAAAAAAAAAAAAAAAAAAAAGGGTCGGTGTCAGTTCTTAGGACCATTTAGTTCTTTGTGTTATTCACTGGCGATGGGGAAGTTTCCTTAGCTCCCTTAGTACGCTCAAAGACAAAAGTTAAGCCGTTGTCTCCTTTCTTCTGTGGAATTACTCATCTTCTACCAATGATTTCCACAAGGTTTGGATATCTTCATTAAATAAGGTGCTATATGTATATATTTATTAAAAAAAAAATTTTTGAGGAATCTTTTTTACTAAGTTTCAACCCACCCGCCCTTACTTTGCTTGGTTACAGAAAGATTGATGGGCTTTGAGATGGCCACAATTCGCTTATGCGTACGTCTATGGAAGGACTGTTTTTTAATTTGTCGTATCCATAAAAAACAAATGACTATGTTAAAGCTCAGAGTTGTAGGTGTAACGTTAGAGATGGATTATTGTTTGTATAGGCAGAAATTGACCTTTTCTTTTGCTGGTACTTTTGCCCGCATATTCAAAAATATAATATCGGCTACAATCATTTTCCTGTTTTTGCAGTTAAAAGTTTTTTAAATCTGCCTTGGAGTCAAACTCATCTTTGTCAACCAGGAAGACGGGGGAACCAAGAAATATGTGGAAGAGCGAGAGACCTGTGCTATCCTTTGTGGATGAGCTTCATCCACTTTGTTTAACAATAGTACAAAGTGATTAATTTTCTCTTATGTTTTTGCAACTCTTATGGTGTTGGGCAATAGTTGTCGGAATTGAAATCCACTTAATGGTAGAAATCTTTACCATTTTGGCCAAAACCAAAACCAGTTTCTTAAGTTTTGCCCTGTTCAGCTTAAGCTTATTACACTTCTGTCTTTGTATCATGTACATATGCATCATAAAATGTTTGACTAGTGTTTACTGTTTACATAAAAACTTTGATCAGCAATGACCAAGGATGGGAAAGTCTTTCATCAAAAAGGAGAGCGAAGAAAAGATAAAAAAAAAGTGTACTTGATGCCCCAAAAGCCAACGACTTTTCTTTGCCTAGGCTAATACAACACACAAGAAGTTAAAAGATCAAACAAAACATGATTCATTGGACAAATTTTGTTGGGTGTCCATCTACTTGACTTGTCACACACGAAGTTCAATTTAATCGCAAGAATGTGGGGCTCCAAGATCTAATCATGCAATGTAGAGCAAAATCTTGGTAGTTGTACCAGAGTCATTAAAATCTTTTTTTTTTTTTTTCCTTTTCCTTTTTTCCTCTTCAAAGTCTTGGAATATTCTACACATGTTTCTTTTGAATCCAGTTAAAATCACATTAATTATAAAAATATATATAATGCTATATAATTTGATATTGTTGTGATGGTTTAAAACATAGGGAGTTTATATAGTAAGACTTTTTATTTTACACTATTGATGAATAGTGTTATTTTAGTAATTTGACTGATTTTTCAATAGTAATATGAACATTCAACAATTTAAATTTCTAGAAATAAAAAAAGTAATCAAACTAATAAAAATCCTTATGAATGTTGTAAAGAAAGAATTTTCTTTTCCTTACATTAACGTGGAATTCTCATTATTATTACCTTATTATTACATATAGATGCGTAATTATTATTTTTTTTTTTTGGGGCGGCCATATAACTTCAAGAAATATCATAAAATGTAGTAATCTTCATCAGGTTAAGCAAAGCACCCCACCCCCACAACACACGTTTTTTTCCCCCCCTCTCTCCATCCCCATCCATTCCACTCATTGCCCTGTATCCCAAAAAAGCCTGTTGCAGTCATTTTTTTGTAATTAGATTTTGGATATAACTACAATTTCACAATATTTTTTTTTTGTAAAATATAATTATATATATAAATTTTAAGAGATATTTTTATAAGATTAGGTAAATAATTAATATTAAATTAAAAAGATTATAATATTAAATAAAATATATACAATAATAAAACATATAAGGTATAATTATAGATTTGATTGTTAAATTTTAGCTTTCAAAAAATAATAATAATAATAATAATAAAATAAGTAAGAGAAATGATTAATGTGTCTGACAAAAATGTAGACATTCCGTACAAGAGAGTCAACGTCCATGTCAGCCTTTTCCCACCAAATATGCCACCAGAACCCTGTACTCCCTGGCACTCACTTTGATCAGACCCGGTCTCTTCCTTCATTCCTAATCCCCACCGCAGGTTCCACGACAAATCTGTCCTACCCCATCCGATCGCTTACGCGTGTCCACTAGGTATTTCCGTGGTTTTAACAACCTCGCAGGGCAATCACGGGATCTTGGCCGATCAACCGGAAGGGACAGGCGTCGGCTCCGGAGAGCGAGTTGGGGTGGGCTGGTGGTGGGAGACGCGAGTGGGGAATTCGGGGTGGGGTGATATGGACAAACTACTTGCAACACCGAATAATACATCGTACGATGCGGATACGATCATCTGTTCTCCTGTCTTTTCCATGTTTTTACCCTTTACATCCCTTCTTTCACTTTATTTTCACACATTGCCCCCATCAGTCCCACCCTTTTTTTTTTTTTTACTTTGGGAGGAAGGCAACCATTTTTTCAAAAACTCCAACATTTTTTTTTAGAAGATGGGTTTTTTTTATATATATTTAAAAATATATAATAAAACATGTTTTATCAAAATAATATTAGATGTCGTTTGACACACAAATTTTATTTTAATTTCATTCAAATGTAATATAATTTTACATCAAACACAAATTTTATAACCGTACTACGAAAATAATTACTATTCAAAACATTTTTAAAACAATTACATCAACTTTTCAACTCTATTATTTATCTCTACTTTTATCAATCACATCAACTTTTCAACTCTAAAATATTTTTCATCCAAACACACATTTCATTCAAATACAAAACAAATACTTTTCAACCAAATACAACATTCAAAAAACAAATTTCATTCAAATACAATTAAAATGCAATGTGTTTACCAAACGTCCCTGAATTTTTCTACAATTACATCTTGCATCTTGAGTCATGAACTTTGTGACCCAGAACTTATGTACAATTATATCTTACATCTTGCATATTAAATTTTTAATTTTAGTAAGTCTCTCTTAAATTTGAAAACCTATATGTTGATTGGAATTGATTTATGAATTAAACATGAATAATCAATTAATAGCAAAAATAATAAATTTTATCAATTTAACCCAAATTTTGTCATTTTTAGTATCTTTTATTAAGTTTTATCAAAATTGAAAATTTTTATTAATTTTGTTTTAACAATAAATTTGGATTAAATCAAACTCTTAACCAATGACGCATGTACAAGTCATGTATAAGTACTCATTACCATAAAAAATAAAAATAAAAGATAACATGGATATGAATCGAGGGTGTTTTCCAATACATTAGAAGGTGTAAATTGCAATTTTAAGAAAAGTTTACTAATATAAATATAAAATGCCAAAGAAAAAGCCTATACTCTATTTTTTAATTCATTAATGGTGTTCATTAAAGTAGTAAGTGAACAACTATGTAGCACGGTATTAGAAATTAGAGTTTGGTTATAATTTCACATTAATTTTTATAAAATACGATTTCACATATGAATATAAAGATATTTTTATAAAATTGAATAAATAATTAATATTAAATTAAAAAAATATTATAATATTAAATAAAATAGATGTAATGGTTAAATTATGAAAAGTTTGTGAAACTTATAGATTTAACTTAAAAACAATAGTTTAACTATACGGTTGTCAAATGTCAGATTTTTTATATATTTCTATTATTATTGTATGATTATAAAATGATTCAGAATTGATACATTTAGAAACGAAAACTACTAGTATCGAGGTCCTAATCATGTTGTTGAAAAAATCATTCTTTAACTATTTAGTCCATTGCTGAATTTCTTTTCTAATAAAAAAACACTTTATAATGCCATATCAAATCAAAATTTTAGTAAAACTTTACAAAATTAATTAAAATAGGGTAATTTGTATATTAGAAATAATTTATATTTTTGTCCCAACGGGTAAATCTCTCCTGATAAAGGGACTTAACTAAAATTATTCCTGTTGGGTGAACTTTGAAGTAGAATTATCCTTGGTCATAAGAAAATATCAAATTTGCAATTGAAGAATTTTTTTTTTCTTTACAAAATGAGTGATCCCAAATCATCATCTTAGATGCTCCTATCTCAATAATCAATATTAGCTTTTGAAGAAGCAAGGAATTAAAGAAAATTTCTTAATCCACCATATATAACCAAAAATTGGATTGAGGAAAAAAAAAAAAAAAGGAAGGTAACAATTGGCCAAAAAAAAAAAAACCCCCCATTTATCATCTTTTCACCGAGAGGAAACATCAAACAAGAAAATCCAAAAAAGTTCTCAAGGCATCGCTTTCTTCCTTCCCAAAGTGATCAAACACAACAAGAAGACATGATTATGCAAATTGGAAAACAATAATCGATGTATTTCTTTCGATTGAAGGACTACTTGGCTGAGTGATGGAACCACTCATTTATCTCTTTTTTTTTTTTTTTTAACCTTCCTCACATCATTATTTTTTTCACCAAAAAAAAAATCATTACAAAAAACTGTCTCAAACTACCCTAAATTATTCTCGTAGGCTGACTTGATATATTATACCATATTTTTACGAGACAGAAATAACAAATGTTCCAGTTGAGATTAGGCATCTATTCCGTGGTCTAAAGAAAGGAATAATTTAACGTCAATTTAGCTACAGTAACTCTTTGGGGGACATTATTATAAGCCACTGCTTAAAATCTGTTTACAAAATCGAGATAAGATGCAAATTAGGGGACAAACATACAGACATACACACACACGTATATGTTTGTATTTATATATTTATATATATATATATGCGTGTTGAAAGAGAGAGAGTATTTTTTTTTTAAATGCCATCTTTCCAAATAAAGAATAGGAGTAAAACTGTAATATGATATTTATAATTTAACGTAATATTGACGTTGAAAGAGTGTAACATCAAAAATCTTAATTATTTCAAATTATTGCTTCGTTTTTTAATTATCAGTGTCATATTAAATAAATAAATAAATATTTTTTTTTTACTTTTTCCATATATTATATTAGAGGACCGTCACAAAGTCTAATGTGTTTTTGCTAGCTTTTAAAAGAGAAAAGAAAGTGCGCCAATCCAAGTGTTTGCTTGTTTTTTTTTTTTTTTTTTCTTTTTGGGAAATTTTATTTTGATGGTTTGGAATATGCTAATATATATTGCAAACCGAATTGGAGATGAAGAAAGTATACGAGTTTCCCCACTAATTACTTGTGTTTTTTTTGTCACAGGCAAAAATATTTTTGCAATGTGAGTCATCTGTAATTATATGCACACACAAAATAAATTGAGCTTTGGGTGCCGCCTATAGCTTTTCGTGCCAACTTTTTCTTTCCCTTTATTTCATGAAAAAATATGGTCAATGAAACCCAGAGCCAGGAAGAGCACTTTGATGACAACGAGTTAGAAATTTATCCTTCAAGCGTCGTTGTCGAAGTGAAAAAAACAGCTAATTCTATCAGAGAAATTAATGGAACTGTAAAAACATGTGAAGTTGACTTTTAACAGCAAGAAAAAATGATAAGAAAATAAATATAAGAGTTTTTTTAATTGATGGTAAATATATTTTTATAAACATAAAATATCTCTTGAGTATATATGGGAGGATTTTCTTTAGAGGTTCTTATCATAGTTTATGATAGGATTTAATTTTTAACTATTAAAATATAATATAATAGTTTGAATTTACTTATTTTTATATCATGATTATTTTAGACTTCACTTTATATCATTAAAAAAAATAAATAAAAATAAAAATAAAAAAACCTAACCCCTTCGATGAGTAACCCTTCTCTCCGCCACCATCCAATAGCAGCAAGCACACCACCCCTAATGACCTTCCCTTATCGCCCCCCCTTGACAACCTAACCCTCCCCACCACCCCAACGATGACTCAAGCCCCCCACCCTTGATAAATCAGCTGCCCTAACCCCCCACCACCATGAGAAATCAGTCAATGACAACCTTCATCACAGGCAATCATCGAGATCTGTGAAACACCATTGTCGAGGAGGAGCAAATCGTGTTATCCTAGGTTTATCGGGTTTGGATTGCAAAAAAATGGATCGCATTGAGAGAAAAGACCTGTGCGTGATGCGGTGGCCGGAGGATGTTGCCAAACCCGTCGTAGAGTTGCCATTGCTGGAAAAGATGGTGAGGTCACTGAAGGAGGCTTTTTTTTTTTAAAATTTTTTCAAGGTTGGGTTTTTAATTCTTTTTTTTTTAGTACATTACTACATAAGGTAAAGTGTATTATAAGTATTATACACAGATAATATTTCAACCATTAAAACATCGATCTGATGGTTTAAATTAAGCCTTATTAGTAGCATTTTTAAATAAGACCCTCTCACAACTTCTCCCTTTTATATGTAAGTAAAAACGTTGTTCTAATTTGTTAATTAATTTTTTAACGATTTGATCTATTATGGGAATAGTTATATATTACACATTATAAATTTTTAAGATATACTCATAAATCTACTATTAAAAAATAAATTGGTATACTGTAGCCAACTTAAAATTTTTATATTAAATTTTATTTTATTTCTTAAAAGTCAACAAAAGTTACGGGGGTGAATAATTTGAATTTTCAAACCTAAAATTTTGATTTTATTTTTATTTTTTTTATGAAAAGTCAACAAAAATTATAATTAAGTCAATTAATTTAGACTCAAAATTTTATTTCATTCGAAACTCGACTCATACACCATTCAAACCGTACTATTAGTTTTTAACCAATTATAATTTAAAAAATTTCATCCCTAACTAACGAACTTAACAATTAAAAAACAGTTTATTAATAATGTAAAATAAAAGATCATACCATAAAAGACCCTATAAATATTGATCTGTTTTTTTTTTTTTAAACCAATTAGCATTCCATACGAGAACCTGATTAATCTTTCAGAGCATTTTCACCTTAAACTCATAAATTTCTGTGTACAAGTTGGACAGTTGGAGTAAGTTGCTAATGTTTATATTAAAGCCTCAACATAATTGGAACCATTCATCCGAAAGGGTGTAAATAAACTTTTATTTTCTAGACTTTCCAGTCACCTGAATTATAGATTTAATTAAAACCAAGTGAAAATAATAAAATACATAAAATCAACAGTGTTATATATAAATATAACCTAACGTTTTAAAACACAGTAAAGTCTTGGAAATAACTTTGCATAAAATTATTGTGGAATAAAAATAAAAAAAGAAGAAGACGAAGACGAAGACGAAGACGAAGAGGAAGGGGAAGAGGAAGAAGGACACTCAAAAGGCCATGATGATCTGGTAGCTGTGAACAAGGCTGATGAAACTAGACCAGGCAAAACAGCTAGTGGGGCCCAAGATTTTAAATACCCCCAACCGCGTGGGCAACAGAGATAGAGGAGAGAGAGAGAGTTGACGATCCCCACCCCACCCCACTCTCACGCCTCGTAGCCAGTCCTAAAGCCTCCTAACTAGTCGGACTGGGAAAACCCAAACTCCAAACCTTTTTTTTCCAGTGGCTTTCGCTCGTAAATATCTCACCTTCCCAGGGGCAAAATCGTCATCCGGAAAAAGAACTCCACTGTTGATACTAGCTACTGGTAGAAGACAACAAACACCCCTGGGCCTCTCTCTGCACTAGCCGCCTCAGAACTCAGTTCTCTCCCCCTCCCCCCCCCCCTCTCTCTCTCTCTCTCTCTTAAAAAAAAATAAAAATAAAAAAGATAGAGAGAGAAACGAGCTGAAGAGAGAGAAACTTCCTAAAAGAAACAGCTGGTAGAGAGAGAGAGAGGGAGAGAATGTACAAAGCATTGTCTCTATGAATGGAGAGATCATAGTCAGCCCAAAGTCATTTGCTTTTCTTATCCCTTGAAAATTTTCACACTTTCTCCCTCTAACTCCTTTTCTCTCTCTACCTCTCTAGCTCGGTCTCACTTAGCTTGTTCACTACTTCAACGCTAACAATACTCCATAGGTGAGTATGGGAAAAACAATTTTTTTTGCTTATGGATAAAATAAAATTAAAATAAAAATAAACTTTGACCGACACGTTTTTATCTATTTTTTTCTTCCGAATTTTTTTGATTAAATTTATTTTGTAATGTTGTTTGTAATTTCTTGGCATAGGTTTCAATTTGGAAACGACGTCGTGAATTTAGCGGGGAGAAATGCTAGACTACGAATGGGGGACCCCGTCGGCGATGATGCTGGCGGGGGAGGAGGCGGAGCAGCACCCGGGATCCGACCCGACCCGACAGAACATTCTCGAACACTTCGCCTCGGCTCAAACCGCCTTCAACGACCACAACGCCCACTTCCTCACTCCTCATCATCACCATCATCATAATCACAATCACCAGCATCATCATCATGGGCACACAACCAACACCAATAATCCTTCGGCCTTCGCTCATCACCATTTCAACGGTGCGCACCACCACACCCAATCCCAGCCCCAGCAGCAGCAGCAGCAGCACCAAGTCCACGTCCACTCCTCCCTCTACGACGTCCCACGCGCCTACGCCGGCGCCTCCTCCTACGCTCCGGTGTCTATTCTCTCCCTCGATCCCATCACCGGAGGAGGCGAAGGAGGAGGATCAGGCGGAGGCGGCGGCGTCGGCGGCGCGTTCATGCTGGTGCCGAAGAGCGAGGATCACCATCATCATCCGCGGCCGGCGGTGGATTTTTCGTCTAGAATCGGGCTGAATTTGGGAGGGAGGACTTATTTCTCGTCGGAGGACGATTTCATGAGCCGGCTCTACCGGCGCCCGAGGGGGCTGGAGGTCGGCTCGTCGGCGGCGGCAGCTAACTCGCCTCGCTGCCAAGCCGAGGGCTGCAATGCCGATCTCACACACGCCAAACACTACCACCGCCGCCACAAGGTCTGCGAGTTCCACTCCAAAGCCGCCACAGTCATCGCTGCCGGCTTGACCCAGCGCTTCTGCCAGCAGTGCAGCAGGTCCTTCTTCTTCTTCTTCTTCAACCAAAAAAAAAAAAAAATCTCACTCTAATTAATTGATCAATTAATTAATTTATGAATTAAGTATCCACATTTTCGTACTTAAATCACCAAATCGAATTTACCAAAATGTCCCTTTCAAAAACCCAATCATTGGTTAAAATCCCGATGAGCAGGACATTTTCACTTTAGTTTTAGTTCGATAAAAGAGCTTTATTATGCTTAATTTGCTACTTTTTGGGCTGTTGAAATGACGAAACAGCCCTCCGAGTGAGGTGGTATTTTCGGTTTTAGCCGCTCCACCAAAAGAGGGCTCAGAGTGGCTGTCGCTGTTGGTTTTCCGGAGATAGGTGTGCTGTCGGAATTACGAGAATGTCCCCGCAGTTGAATTATCGGCCCAATCATTGGCTTTCCCGTACATGTGGAAATCCCGAGGGCATTTGCGTCCGTAAATTTTTCCAAAAAAAAAAAAATTCTATTATTAACAGCACTTTCCGTTACGTACTGCTGTTTTCTTTTGCTTCATATGGTAATGTTAAAACAGTATTTCAATTTTGTCGATAATAAATTAACAAACGTATTATTCAAAACATTAATAAAATTCAATTTCTAAAAATGATAATAATAAATTGCTCCATTAAAAAAACCTTTTTTTTTTTTTGCAGATTCCACCTGCTCTCTGAGTTTGACAATGGAAAACGTAGTTGCCGGAAAAGGTTGGCAGATCACAACCGTCGCCGGCGAAAAACTCAGCAGCCAAACCAACAAGAAAACCCCAAGTCCTCACAACCTGAAAATGCCCGGATTCTACCTTCAGATAACGTTGCTAGTAAGTCAATATATATACATATAAGATATACATATTATAGATATAGAAATAACATTCTCAGTCTAGTACGGACCAAGTATTTGTTACGGAAAACAAGCTAAAGTTCTAATCTTTAGTATGTTGGAATATTGGAGTACAGCATCAAGTGTTACACCATAAATTCATGTGTTAGTCGGAGCATGTACTTATTATTTGTTATTAAAAAAAAAAGAGTTGGACACTGAATTATGAGATTTTTTATTTTTTTGATTTTTGGAATTTTGTAGGGTCGCCACCGGATTCTGGAGCTCAATCGTCGTCATCGGTGACGGTGGCGATTTCGCCGCCGCGAATATCGTTAGATTGTTTCAGGCAAAGATCTTATCAAACCACTACTGCTTCTTCAGGATCATCAAGCTCACTGTTTTTCTCAAGTGGGTAAAAAAAAAAAATGCACATCTACCGCGGGAGGTTTTAGGTTTATGGGGGAGGGTTTTAGCAAATAACATTGTCAAGTAATATTATCTAGTTCTTAATTGTCCTTGAAATTTTAGTTTGGGTTTTTAATTATGGTGAAGCTTAGCTTCTTCTTCTTTTTCCTTTTTTTTTTTTTTTTTTTGAGGTGGGATGAGAAATTCCAAATGTTGGTAGGATTTTTCTTTTTCCTTTCTGCAAGGGTTAATGTACGTTTGGGAAAAATGGATGGTGAAATTGAACTTGTTGGGAAAAATTTGGAACTTTTATAATGAAAGGGTCTGTTTGGTTTCAGAGAAAGTTATGAAAGGCACGGGTGGTTCAAGGTTTACTTTCATTTTCGGCATTGGCATTATTTTACTTTCTTGTCTGGTGCTGGAATTTTCCCGGAAAATGCAGCGAACATGTAGAAAAGCCGATTAAAATTTTTTTTTCCTGACCACTTTTTTCCAAAAAATTATATTTTATTTAAGGAATGATATTTATTTCAAAGCATGAATCTAGAGCCAAGATGAGGTTGTCTCCTCAATGGAGGCCCGTCTATAAGCCAAACTTATTATTTCGCACTCAAAATTTTAATCAATCACATAGACGAAATCTCTCTCTCTCTCTCTCCCTCTCTAAAACCCCACCCCCCCTTCCCAAATATATCATGATCATATGCAAGATTATTATGTGGCCATTGTTTCAATTGGGGTTGCAATTAGGACCCGTTTGGTGGCCGAGAAAGTAGGTCCTATCAACTTGCTGGCTGGATCTAAGGTGGAATTTTCTTTACTTTTTCTCCTTTTTGTGAGTCTTTTTTCTTTTTTTCCTTTTCCTTTTTTGGTATCCGGGGGGGGCTTCTTTCTGTTATACATGCGTTGAATTTGGAAATATGTCAATTATTTATAAGAGCAAGTCTTTTAAATCTGATGTTGAAACATTGATGGCAATTATTAATCCTCCAAAAAAGACACTTGGTAATTACATACACTAATAATTTTTTTTTAAAATCAATGTTCTAATTTGTTGTTTGTGGATATGCACAAAATAAAATGACAGAGTCTAAGGAAAATATTAAAATTCGTAAATATATATTTCAAATATATATAGTGTATTTCTTATGTACTTCTACTGCATATACATGTATATGTATAATTCCATATCACCACTATAAAAATAATTACATAGCTCTAGTATTTGTAACTCTACAACTAGATATATTTCAAGCATGTAAAAATGTCAATTAATCACGTACATGTTCAGCCTAAATAAACACATCACTACAAGAGGTTAATTAAGCATGGCTTGGATTTAGCTTCTATATCATGCTAGAGAATTAGGGTAAAAAAACGTAATTGCTTAGTTAAATTAGACTAATTATACATATTCAAAAATAGAAAGATATAGTAAAAAAAAAAAAAAAGGCAATTATATGTAAAACATGAAGTTGAAGCAAACACGGCAAGCGAAAATCTAGTGTCCATTCAAAAAAGAAATTGGTGGGGGGCCAAACCACAATCTGCCCTCAAAACTAGTCCCTACACAATATAAAGTCATAATAATAATATATAAATTTCTGTACTTGATAATTACATTAATTACAAGTGTAATGATGAGATCTTATATATAATATATACTTGTTTTCTTTGGTTTGTTATTGATCAAGCAGTGTCCATCCTATTCACTCGAGAAATATCGGAATTTGGAAGTAGTGAAGTGACTTTTCATAAATAGGGCATCCCTTTACAAAACATATGGAAACCTCCTTGCACTTTCGTGGAAGTTTAAGTGGGCCATTATTGTTTTGCTTTCCGTTTGTTGATTAAGAAAACAAAGTACGTACTATAATTTTGTTTATTTGTTGAGGAAAAAGGCTAAATTTGTTTGGTTCGAGTGATGAAAGGCAGGATACAAACAAACTAAATGGGATTTTAAAAAAGTGAACAATTAGGCACAAAGAATGATATTAATTATTGTTTAGGTACTAGTACAGTGCATGGATTTTGAAGAGTTTTGCTCCGAATTGTTCGAGGTTTGTAATTCACGTGATTTGAACCTTTTTTCTTTAGTTTAAATTAGAAATTTTATTTTTATTTTTATTGTAGTAAATGTGTTAGAATTGCTAAATTAAGAGGGGTGTGCAAATCATATTTTTAGGGTTTATACATGAACGAATTAGAATTTATATTTAATTATTAAAAAAGATTTAAATAATAAAAGTTGAAACTAAAAGTTTGAGGAAAAAAAACACTGTAATAATTCATGAAAAAAGGATTAGAATTCATCCTCAACAAACTTTTAAAATTTTAACTGGATTTTTCAATCTGAATACTGAATGAATTTTTTGCCAAACATGGACTTTGTCTATTAGCATTTCGTTGAACCCTTCATTGATCTGTCTCTGGTTACTTCGAACCCCTTGCAAAGGAATAAATTTACCATTCCTATTGAATGCAAAGACCCAGCACGTTAGTGCAACAGTTTTGAAGAATGTTCTGATATGGTCACGTGCCAATATTAATAGCCAAAAAAGTTAGGTTCATGGCAAAAAACCATGAGCACCTTTTTTCTTTCTTTCTTTCTTTCTTTAAAAAAAAAAAGGCAAATATTTTATTTATTTTTTTTCAACAATGTTTAATTTTACAAAGAGGGACAACATTGATTTCTTTTTCAGTTTTCAATGTTCTTTTATCTATTCTAAATAATTAACTATTTATTTATTAGTTTGGTGGATTTTTCCCTCCAAAAAAAAGAAAAAAAGAAAAAACCCTTTTCGGCTTAAAGGGATCACGACAGTCCACTTAAAAACTACCCAACTGATTATTATTCCAAAACAGTGATTAAATGTTCATCCATGGCCCACGTTTGTTGGTTGGAAGGTGGCATCACCTCAAATTTGGATAATCAATCCGATTAATTACTTTTGTCTTAGTCACTATCGTTTTATCTCTTATTTGTTTAATAATTGAAAGAAAAAGAAAGAAAAATTCATGCAAATGCACCTCATGTTTTTGGTTTCTCAAGGTTTATTTAGAATGTATGCTATTTAGTTTGAATTATTAGAAAATATATTATTTGAAGTACAAAATTGGATATGGAAATCAGGTTCTTTTACATGTCAAAATACAAAGAACATTATTTAAAAAGAAAGAATGAGAAGATATAGAAAGTGTAGTGGAATTGATGTGGGTAACAAGAAGACCCTTGCTACCTCCAATTATAATGTTTGCAAAGTCATCATATGGAGTATGAATTGGATGATTGCTCAAATCGGCAACAACATGGTGTGATGCTCTGCTGTCAAGAAGCCAACTGGAATCCTTGGAGATGTTGGTGGAGGCATAATAAGCATATGGCGAAGCCTCAGTGATTAGCAAACCTAATTGAAAATGAGAGACAATGTGTCTAAGAATTGGGAACTATGGATGTCTTAACATGTGATGCCACTCAAATGAAGTGGTCTTGACACTTATAGAAATGCAACTGATGGTGAAACTTGACTTGAGAGATCAATCACTTGTACACGCCATCTTTGGTTTACCCCTACAATAGAGATGCCTTTGTGCAAAAATTCTTCATATGAAAAGTAGTAGGTAAGAATTCACTAGTGAGAAGCACTACATATAAATATAAATCACAATGTACAAAATCAGATAAATTTCCTAATACTAACAAATCACTTAAAATCAAGAATATTATAAATTACAATAAATAAAAATTCCTTAACGAAGATAATTATATATAAAAGAGTAACTTTCCTAAATATACAATAGTATATTTTCTAAAATGCCTCCCCAAGATAGAGCTCCACAGGAGTTCTAATCTTGGTTTACAATTGAATAAACTTAAATAAGGATGATTTTTTCTTTTTTTTCTTTTTGAATTTATATAAAAATAAAATAATACTTGAATAGATTATTTCTATTTTTTTTCCTTTTTGTTTGATTTTTTTCTTTCCTTTTTTTTTTTCTCTTCTCTCTCTCTTTCTTTTATTTTTTTGAATCTGTATAAAAATAAAAGAAATATGGATGAAAATCTTCAAAAGGATGCCGAGGGCGCAAGAGCGTGGAGAAGGTAGAGGGTGCTTGGGTGTAGGGACAATGATCATCACAGGGAAAAGGCAAAGTGCTTGGGCATGTTAGAAGCGAAGGGAGAAGACAAACGACACTTGGGTGCTGGGATGATAAATGTCAAAAGTAGAGGGAGAATGAACAAGGCGCTTAGGTACTTGGACAACAATCGCCAAAACAAGACGCAACGACGTTAGGGATAGCAATCGTCCAACAAGGGTGCAATGGCATAGGGAATCAAAGGATCAGTAACTCATTAGAGTATAATTGCAATGATATAATATTAAATTAAATAATTAAATAAAATAAAAGACATGATGAGAGTTTTTTTTTTGGTTGAGGATAGACTTTTTTTTTTTAAGAACTGGTGTTGATGTGGGGGATGTTGGGCCTGGTTACGTGCGGTGGGATAGGGAGAATATGAGATTGTGTGGTAGATGAAGAGGAGGGTTTAGGTAGAGGACAGCAGAGTGATTTTTAGTCGGTGATAAACGCAGGTGAATTGAGGGGAAGGTGGGGAGGGTATTTTTGGTTCTGAGGTCTAGGATCATAATGTTCTAATACTACAGTTAAATTAAATAAGAAAATAATTAAAATGAAAGAGAGAAGAAAAGAATATGAAGATTTTTAATGCGGATGTGTATATATCTACAAATTAGGAATAAGAGAAGAATTCACTAATAAACAGTACTATGAATGGGCTCTCATATAAATATAAGTTACAATGTATAATAACAAATCATTTGAAATCAAGAATATTCTAAATTATAATAAACACAAAATTCTTAATAAAGATAATTATATAGATAATATTAATTTTCCTAAATATATAATAATATATTTTCTAATATGAATGTTATCAAATGTGTATAAGAATATTTATATGTGAATTGAATTTATTTTGTGTACTCTAAATCGATGAATGTTTAGTTTGAAGACACTTGATGAGTAAATATTTTGTAGTAACAACGTCTCATTTTCCCATGTAAAGAGAAGGAAAGGTTAAAGTTATAAATGGTTTAACCATCACAACTTTTATCAAATTCTTTTGGGGTTCTAAATTCATCATTTATTAGCGATTTCTCTCTTGTGTTTTGAAATGATCATCCATGGCCTTTAATGAATTAAAATTAACATAAATGTGGCAACTTCAGCTAAAATATTTAATGGGAAGCTTTTGTGAAGAGAGTTAATCAGTTAATAGAAGAGAGATTTAGAGATGTATGGAACAGATGTCCTAGCAATCAAACTAAGAACCCTTCATGATTGAAAGTGGTGTGGCGGTGGTCCAAAACCATGTTCATGAATCGCGTAAATATCTCTCGTTTCAATACAAGAAGTGAGTGGTAAAAGTGGTCCAAACTTGGAAGGAATCAACAGAGGAACCTCTTTGTTAGAGAAAAAGAATGTAAAGTGAGTACTTTGTTTCATTAGATAAGTGCAACATTTCATTCAGCTCCCCAATCTCAAGTGTTGTGGGTCCCTAATTCCTTTTCCCACTTAACTGGATTTTCCTTTATCCCTTTTTTTTTTTAATTTAAAAAAGAAAACTATCTTAATATAGACTATATATTTGCAATAATGTAATTATTGACCATAATATTGAATCTTTTCTGGTTGTTTTATTGTGCAATTCCAGTGCTACAGGTTTGTAAGTACATCGTTTCTCTCACATCGTCTATTTCATAGTTATGTTCGCAAGCTTCACATTTTATGCCTTCGTTTTTACAATTAGGATCATAAATTTTACGTTCTAAATTGACGTCTAGAGCCTTTCTCCCAATATAGTAGAAAATACCTTCTAAACGCTAAATGTTATGTCATAATCAAGAATATTAAGAAAAATATGCTTAATTGTTGAAACCTGATTAAAGTCTGTCAAAAAATATTTAATTTTAGTTTTTAACTTTTTTTAATCTTTTGGGTAGATGAAAGAAAATAGGTTAAAAACCTCTAGTAATAAAATAAATAGCATAATATTTTTTGAATGATGTTAAATAACATACTACGGTATATAAAGTATTTACTTAGCATTATTGGTGAAAAATTATCCTTAAAATATTCTTATAAATAATATTTTTACAGTAAATATCATCATGTACATGAATTCATTTACAAAACATATTTACAATAAAATTACTTTAAAAAATTCTCATAAATGAATAAATTACTTTAAATATGCTATTTATCTCAAAATTTTTTAAAAATATACTACCTACTTTTTAAGTAATTTTAAAAAATGGTCCTATTTACTGTAATTTCAGATGATAGTTTCTACGTATTGATAAGTCCAAAAACTTGGCAACTTGGGGTAGAATAAGTGGGCCCCAAGCTGTTTGAATGGCACCATCAGAAGGCCCACTGCCCACGCAGATCATGCGGGGACTGATGAGAGAGACACAGAGAGATAGAGAGAGAGGGAGAGTGAGCAGAGACTTTTCAAAGAGGGTGCACGTGGGGGAGCCTTTTTGGTAAAGGGCCCAAGTGAGCCGGCCTTTGTGGGGCCCAATCTGATTTTAGGGTTTGGCTCTGAATCATCTGGTCACGTGATCTGCACCTGATCGTGGTAGACTTCTGTCTTTAGGCTTTTGTGGGGGACACTTGTCGCCACCAACCGGAGAGCCCATCTTCTGATATGGTTTTTGACCCTTTATTTTGAGATGGTGAATCTTTTTCCTAAGAGATTTTCTCTCATCTTAACATCTGATAGGATTAGTATATTAAATCAGATGAGCAAATTTCTAAAGCTGTATCGTTTTAATAGCATCTCACAGTAGAGTTTTCTATTTTTATACGTAAAAAATAATAAATATAATTACAGTTATGATGTGATGATAATATTTCGTTTGACTGTTATAAACATAGAGTTTAAATTTATTTATCATTAAATTCAAAAATAAATAAATAAATGTATAGTGTAATATGATTTTTTTTAATCATAGGTACATAATACGATGGTGTCTGAATATCTTGATAGCACTCGTAAAGTGGCAATTAGTTTGTCTGAAAATCTTCACGTACGGATTTTTTGTGCTTTTTCCGTCAAAACTAGACAAACTATCTCCCACTAGCTTTTTTTTTTTTTTTTTTTTTCCTTTTTCAAAGAGAAACACATTTATAAAAATGAAAGAGAAAAAGAAAAAGAAAAAGAACAAGAAAGAAAAAAGAAAAAGAAGGGGAAACATACATTATAAATGATGTATTAGTTAAGCAAGCAGGTGATTACTTAAATAAGCTATTTGCATATATGATTGACAAAATTATCTATTTTTGTAAATTCGGTTATCGCTTAAAGTGGGAACCTTGTAGATAAGCTGTTTGTTAAAAACATTTCATGCATAAAACCAAACTTTTGCATATTTTTAAAGTGTTGCATATTTATTCTATTTCGATAAATGTATGCAAGTTTTAGCCTGTTTTGTTATAATATTACAAAACATAATCATGGGTTAAGAAAAGGTTTTTTTTTTTCCCCCCCTACTTAAACTAGTTTGTACTTGACAACTTGCACATAAAATTTTTTAAATTCTTACGACGAGCATCGGATTTGAAAATCCTTAACAATAGCAAAGACCCACCATGAGTGCTAGATTTGGGATCGCTCACGGACATCGGCAACGACGTAGATGATGCAAAGAAAATCCAACAAGCATTTCAGCATGAAAGTGGAGAAAGAAAGAAAGAAAGTGAACAAGAAGCGATCTTTTTAAATTCTTAGTTTCGTCACTCACTAAAGCCTATAGTGCACATGTTAAATTCCTATTCAAAAGTCACCATCATAATGAGATGGTATAATCTTGCCAATAATGCTGAACTTAGTAGTTTGATTGCTAAAAATAAAAGTATAAGGCGTAATTTTCCCGTCTACAATAACTTAAAGGGGCAATTGTGCAAAAAGAAAACTTTATAATATATAAGAAGAAGGCTTCTTCTCGACCTTATGAAATTGATGTGGGTCATCACAAGTGACGTACTTTATAATAGCAATTTTTATCGTCGTTTCTATTGTATATTCCAACTGTTTGACACTATATCCTTTTTCACGTTGTATAATAGTTATTCCACAAATCATGCACTTCAGTGGGAAAGAGAAATAACGCCTATTCAATGCTGGCTTCATGTCCTGTCCTTCTCCAATGGGTACGATCCAAAGAAATCAAATCAATATCTTTGTTGATTTATTGTTTCTTCTTGCTGAAAATGTAAATTAAATATGCTAGTCTGTAAAGTACAAAAGTAAAATAATAGGAAAAGCATCACGAATGTGAAAATAAATAAGGATTAATTTTATATTTTTTCTTTAGATTACATATCATTTTTATTTTACAACTTATATTTTTAAAACCATTTGATAAACTTTCTAAATTATATAAAATTATTTAAATTGACCTTTTTATTTAATTTTGTTTATGATTCTAATAAATTTAAAAGTATGACAAATCACTTGTGGGACGTTTGATGAACGTATTACATTCGTATTGTGTTTAAATACAATATATTGAATATATTTTATATTTGAATGAAAAGTATTTTAATTATATTTTAAAGTTAAAAGTTGATATAATTGGTAAATATAAATAGAAAAAATGAGATAGAAAGATAATATGACGTAAATAGATTTTAAAAAATTTATTATTAAAATATTTTAGAATAATAAATATATTTTACAACTTATATTTTTAAAACCATTTGATAAACTTTCTAAATTATATAAAATTATTTAAATTGACCTTTTTATTTAATTTTTTTTATGATTCTAATAAATTTAAAAGTATGACAAATCACTTATGGGACGTTTGATGAACGTATTACATTCGTATTGTGTTTAAATACAATATATTGAATATATTTTATATTTAAATGAAAAGTATTTTAATTATATTTTAAAGTTAAAAAGTTGATATAATTGGTAAATATAAATAGAAAAAATGAGATAGAAAGATAATATGACGTAAATAGATTTTAAAAAATTTATTATTAAAATATTTTAGAATAATAAATATATATGAGATACTAAAGAAAAACATTATATTTGAATATAAAACTTTTACATTATATTATAATAGTAAACTTTTATATCACGATTCAAATATAAAAGTTTTACATTTGGATGAAAATTACGTTGTGTTTAAACGCAATGCGAATATAATACAGAAAATAAACGCTCTATATTAAAAAAAATTTACATAAAGCCTAGTTATAAAAACAAATATTAATGGTGCATTTAGTACTAGTTTTGTATTCATATTGCGTTTAAACACAATACAATTTTTACTCAAACGTAAAAGTTTTACATTCAGATATAATACTTTTTAACAGTGTTACGAAAACAATTCATATTCGTTTATTTTTATTTATTAAGATTTCAAATTTTTCATACACATCATACTCTTTCTCTCCCTAACTTTTTTTTTTAATCTACTTTTATTAATTACATTAACTTTTTAATTCTGAAATATAATTCAAATATTTTTCATCTAAATATATATTTTATTCAAATACAAATCAAATACTTTTCATCCAAATATAAAATACATTCTTAAAATTATATTTAAATATAATGCAAATACAATAGGTTAACAAACTCCCCGTAAATTTTAATTAAAAATAAAATTGTTTTTTTTTCCCTCTCTCCTCTCGACAACCTAGCCTCAACCTCAACGACCTTTCCCGGCCACTCCCACCTGCAGACAGACCGTCCACGGCCTGCCCCCGCCATCCCCGACGATGACCCCAGCGCCCCCTCCCTCCCACTTCTTCCTCCCACCCTCATCTTCTTCTTTTTTTGTCAGATTTTTAAAAAAATGAATGGTTGTGAATGAAAACTCAGATCCCTCCCTTTCCACACACCCAAATCTGAAGAGAAGGAGAGAAGGAGGTGGTCATTACCGTCGGTGACATTCTCCCACATCGTGACGAAGCTCGGTTCGCCGGCGATATCTGAGATGGCGATGTCGCCATCGCCAGTGATTTCTGGGTTCGGGAAAGAGGAAGGAAAAATGGAGTTTGTGAGAATCCACCGAGTGAAAAATGGAAAACGACGAAGCATTTTAGAGTGGGTAATAGCTCGGTGGACATTAAGCCATTGCCGAATAGATACATATACAAATATATATATATACGTATATATGAATATGTGTGTGTATATATATAGACTGTAGAGAAAGATGGCTTACCAGAGAAATGACAAGGATTTTGGGGAGTGAAAGAAGGAAGGAGGTGACGAAATGTGATTGAGTGCATTGATAATGGACATTAAATCGGGTTGAGGGAGGGAGATGCACGTTTTTGTTTGATATACGGTGTAGAGAGAGCTATAGAGAGAAATAAATTTCTAATTTATTTTTTAATTAAAAGTTAATATTTATTTTTATCATTAAGATTTATATTTGAAAATATTTTTTTTAATGGTTAATGGCTTATTATGTTAGTAAATCCGTCAAAATCATAAACAGAATCAAATTAAATTGTCAATTTGAATGGTTTTATATAATTTAAAGAGATTTTAAAAGTTGAAATACAAAATGAGAAATGGTATATGGTTCAAAGAAAAAAGTATAAAATTAATTCAATAAATAATACATAATCTAAATGTGCTCTAGATCAACTTTTTCTTATTGTTAGTGGTTTCTACAATAATTTAAGAAACTTTTTAATTTAAACCTATAAAAATTTGAACTTTATACTTTTTAATAAAGTTAAATATAAAATTATTATTAACTTATACCAGCAATTACTCATTGATTCAAGAATTGAAAATGACGATTTTGTTTTTTTTATACAAAGACCAATCCTACAGTATAAAATTTTTAAACGGATATAAAATTACACTTTTATTCCTACATATAATATGTAAAACTAGTCATTCATCAAGGATTCAAGCCTTTGTAATAAAGTTAATTTTTACAAAACCCTTCAAAATGAATTAATAATCTAACTTTTTATCCCAGGAAAAAAAAAAAAAAGGGAACTCGAAAGAGAACAATGATGATTTGATAATCAAACTAAATTAAATATGACCTTAACTCTTAGTAAGAAGTGTCAAAGTTAAATTTATATTTCTACTAAGAGCGGGTGAGTACAGATTTAATGTCTTTGACAAACTCACTTCATGTGTGAAGACAAGACATGCCAGCTGTGATGTATAATATATAAATACTTAGTATTTAGTACTATGACAATCTAAAACAAGTTTGTTATATGTCTGTATCGGAATAAATTGCTTCACGACTACCCTGTCACTCTTGGAGCATTGGATCACGTCATACTTGATCAATTTTCCTTCCGCATAATTGTCCAAAAAAAAGACAATAGATTGTTATAATTATTACAAATATATATATTTGTTTGGTTTATTTGTCTGGGACAAAAAAGGATCTTATTGATGCTGACAGGAGTATTTAGTCATTTACTTTCACTACGACGTTGCAAATTTGCAATATTATTGGCCGCACTTGTTACTGCAACGTTAGCAGGAGATTAATATCGTTGAAAATTTTTAACGTGAAAATGTCCTACAGGTTTGTTAAATTTGAATGAGATGCTGTAAAATTACAAATGTTTTTAATCTTAAATGATTTTGTTGAAATTTATTATTTATAAATAATCAAATTATTGCTGTTGTTGTTGTTGCTGCTGCTGCTGCGTTAATTACAAAAGTCTCCTTTGGATTTTTGTCATTTTACACAAATACACTTGTTTATTAAAATTACAATTTTATAAGATATCATTTGAATATCTTCTCTTCCAACCCCTCCTCCGTCAATAATAATTTGGACAAAAAATGTTAAACCGTCAAATGTACCCTATCCAACTGTAGGAGTTATAACCAAACATCAGTATTGGCGCATTTATAGATTAAACCATATAATATTTTGATTATATTTAAGATCAACAGAAAAGAAATAAAAAGCTCCAAGTTTGGCATAAGGACCACTATTGTAATTTTGAGATACAAAAGTCTAATTGATAAAAATATGGAAATAAAATAGAAATTTTTACAATTATCATGATTAGTAATGATACAATCATCTTTTTCAAAAATTACAACAGAAAGAAGAGAAATGCAATTAAATTCTTATAATGAAAATACTTAAGACATTATTAATGCTAAATATTATTATTAATAAAATATAGACTCTATCTATAAATCTCATACCACAAAATCTATATTTTATTGATAAATGATAATTAACACTGTTAATATCTTATAACAATACTATCTTTTCAATTTCATTCAGAATTAGATTTTAAGAATTTACCGCGATTAGGATTACTTTTTTGAGCCCTTATTTTGAAAAATCCCTTACGAATTTATAAACGTACTCAATAAATAGATTTTGACATTTCTTCGAGCCCGTCCCAAATTCAAGTATATAGTCGTGCATTATATCCATATTTTTAATTTATTTCCTCTATGTATACAGCAAGTCATTATTGATAATTATCCCCAGTACTGTGCGACAAGGAAATCTTAAGAGTGACACATGAAAACATCTAGTCATGGTGTACGACAATCGTAGAGGTAGAAAAGGAGAAGATACATTGATTGTTTTAGTTAAGAGGACCTTTCTTATCCCTACGTTGAAATGTATCCATATGTACTTTTTGTCCCAAGAAACTTCACCACTAAGAAAGAACTTGCTAGCTTTGGGATAAGTACTACTTGCAATGACACTGCAAACTGTGCCTTCTGTCCTTGATAAATTTATGTTTTAAAAAAAAAAAAACTAGAAAGAAGCTTTAGGATATTTAAAAATTGAATGCCGGTCCACTTTCAGCACAACATCGACTTAAAGCTTTTGTAAGGAAATTCGCACGATATACATGTGAAATTCAACTGAAGATAGCAAAGAAAGTAAATTTTTTAAAATATAGCCTCTAGATGAGCACAAAATATACGAGCGTAGGGAACAAAAGGCCATCATAGATGTCGGTTTTGTTTTCTTTGGTTGAGCGTTTCCACCGATGAACATTTTCATAAAGACGTTATTAAAACGACATTAAATTCTGCCAAAACACATCGAAACAAAAAAGTCTACAAAACGAATAAAACTTAATACAAATCTAATATCTCAAAACATATCATATTGGCAAATTATTTTATACAGCCTTCTAAAGAATTTTCACCTTTTTCACTTTTCCGATACCGAGAATATCATAAAGGGATCAGTGATTGTGGTTCACCAAATTTACCATCTTTACAAACTAAAATTACAGTCACTTTAAAAAGGGTCTTCAACTTACACATTAAGCATCACAGGGAGACTTTTCATAAAGTACTTTTGAAGCCCCTTTACATTAAACATAAAATGTCAGCAAATGATGCTTCATCACCCAAGAAAAAAATTAAAAAAAAAACTTATAATAACAAAGAAAAAGGAACCGTGATATATAATGAAACCAAAACCTAACCAAGGGTTGACCAAAATTTGAAACAAGTGGCTAATACAGAGATTTTTTTTTTTTTAATAAAAACTAACATTGAGATATATAATAGTAACTCTCAAATGCATTTTCCAATTAACAATGAAATAGTAATTCTCTTCCTTCTAAAGCAATACTAAAAAGAATTGAGATCTAAATATTCGCCACTCTTTAGTAGCACAAACAAAAAGAGGTTAAAGAAAGAAAATACAAAAGTTTATTTCATAGTTATACCAGATTGGGCCCTTGAAACGAGTTCCACAAATCAGAGCACTCTTCTTCCTCAACCTTGGCTTTTCCCTTTGCAGGGACAAACCCGAAATCCGGGCTTGGAGCCTGCATGAGGTCCAACGTAACATGCGCGCCGCTTTCGTTGATCCTTTCCCAGCCGCCATGTGCCGGTGGCTCAGGAAACATGTGGTGATGGTAGGATTCGATAGTAGCGCCGAACGCTCGTTGTTGTGGCTCGGAGCTTAAGTCCTCGGCCTGTAGGTGGTGGTGGTGATTATGCAAGTGCCAAGTGTCCCTTTCCAAAAAGAGCTGCCGTGCCAGTATGGCTGCTCGGTTCTCGGCGATGAGCTCACGAAGCGCAGCGCTGGATCTTGAGGAGAGGTCGGATGGGGGCACCCAAGAATCAGTCTTAGATGACAGAAGAGAGAGAGCACGTCCCGTTGGGGACGTCAAGTATGGAAATCCTCCTCCGATTAGATGTTTGTTCTCTGTTCACAAAGAAATCAAAACAATCTTTATTAGCCTTTTCCCCCATGTTCATTTGATTTAATTTTCCTTACTCAACTTCTCTTGTCATGCATGGTAATGAATGCCACTAATTGAGTGAAGTATCTTCATAGGGCAGTAAATCCCAAGAGTTCATCTCCAATGTCTACGCAATTTTATATATTTTTTGTTTTATTTTTTTTTTTTCAATTTTATTTTAATTGACATCTCCAATGCCTATATATTTAGACATCCCCAATGATTATGCAATTTTATTTCACTTTTTTTTTTTTTTTCAGAGGAAGGGATAAGTGATTTGAATTTTATAATAAAGTTATATGTAAAATTATCACTAAATTATTACATGGACAACCATCCTTAAGCAAGAATTTGGGGGGGGAGGGGAGGGGGTCTAAGATGGAGCTTGCTTGCCCCTAACAAAGTTCTAAGCTTTACAAAGTCTAGGAAGTTTTGTTTGAGGAACACTAGGGCAACAAAATACAATCAACGCATTTGAGCAATGGGTGTAGTAGTATATTTATATATTAACGTATTAATGTAGTGCCTTTTCTAAGAACAAAAATCTTAAAAGTCAACATAAGCCAGCGTTTTAATGTTCAGCGTTACAGATTTTAAATGATTTTTAAGGGAATGAAATTATGAAGTAGAAATTACCAAAGAGAGTGCATACACCAACAACGCATGTCGAACTGTAAGTACTTTTCATTGATTTTTGAGTTAACAACTTTTTTTTTTTATTTTTATTTTGACCTTGAGTCAAAATAGTTTAAATTCACAGAGTTACAAGTATTAAATTATATTAAAGGACAATAAAACTATAAATGAGATGAAAAATAAAGTAGAAAGCACAGAGAAAGTGAATAACATAACCAACAACCTTTTTTTTTTCCAACTAAAAGTACTCTTCATTGATGTTTGTTAATTCGTCCTTTCTTTTAGAACTAGCTTTAGTTCACAACTTTCTTTCTTTCAAGTACTACAATCACAGATGACTCTTAGTTATAAATATTTCAAGGGAATATTGGAAGTATGTGCTAAAAAAAAAACCCTATAAAAAGGAAAAAAAAAATAAAGAAAAGGTACAACAATTGACAGATGATTAGGAAGAAAAATGAGGGACAGAATTAGGCGTACCATGATGAGAAGAGTTCCTGGCAATGGAATCATGAGAGCTCTTTCTTCTTCGCTCATTGTGCCCTGCTAATCTCCTCTTGCAACTCCTCTTCGACTCCTCAAACTCTGACACCACATGAAACCTAGCCATTTTACCATTCAGTCACACCTATCATTATTATTAACACTTCATATATATATATATTATATATGCGTGTGTGTGTGTATGATGCTCATCAACTAACTTAAAGCTCAAGGCTCATGACAATTTCAATACATGTTACAGCCACTATACATAAAATGCAACATATATATATGTATACATATACGAGTAATATACACACATAATTAATAGTTGTCCAGTTTAAATTCTCGTTCCAAATTAACAAAAAAAAAAAAGGTTAATTTCGTGCTTAGAAAAAGATAAACGATTTGTTATGGAGTCATTATAGTTTAATTAACACCTCACTTAATTATAATAATAATAATAAATAAATAAATAAATAAGGAAAATGATAAACTCACCGACTGCACTGCTGGCAAAAGCGCTGCTCCAAACCTAAGACGACAACCTTGGGAGCCTTGGAGTGCATCTCGCAAACCTTGTGCCTCCTGTGGTAATCCTTCGCATTCCCCAGCGCCACGTGGCACCCCTCCACCTGACACCTCGGCACAGTCGCCGCCGCCACCGCAGACGACGCCCCTCCACCACCCCCACCGCCGCCGCCGCCGCCGTAAAACCCTTTACCCTTCTTACTACTCCCCATCGGAAACCCCGCCACGTGTCGCTCCCCCAATGGCCCCTCCGCAGTCGCCGCTGCCGCCGCCACGTCCTCGAAGTATTGCCTCTTCCCCAGCTTCAGACAGGCGAGGTGCGGGTCCGGATGGAGATGGGATCCACCGTCTCCACCGTACAACGTCTGCTGCTGATGCTGCTGGTGGTTTTGCTCGTGCCGATGATCGTGATGATGAAGCTGTGCGTGAAGCACCGGGCGGTTTAGTGCCGGCGCGTGCCCCACAACGCCGGCCTCCCCGCGCGTGCCGTCACCGCAGACGGCATAGAACGAGCCGATACCGGCAGTGGTGGTGGTGGTGGTAGTAGTACTACTTGTATTTGTCCAGTCCATTCTCGAAGAGTTATTATTACCGTTTAGTTCCCAAACGTCCCAAGCCAGACTGGTACTAGTACTAGCACTATTACTATTACTGTTGCTTCCATTGACGCTTTCTCCTCTGCTTCGGCCGACTTCCATGACTAAAAACGACCTAATTTTGTGTTTGAGTACAAGAGAAAGGACTTTTTTTTTTTTAAGTTTTGGTAATATAATTATGTGTATATACTCTATATTAGCAGCACTAAGGAAAGGATGTTACAACAAGTTTGTTGCTTGGATGGGGTCTTGTTTTGGGTGTACATGTAAAAAAAAGAAAGATTGGTTTTTTAGGGACAAAAAGAGGGAGAGAGAGGGTAGTGGTCAGGTTTTCTGATCTGGGTTTTTCTTTGTTCTTCTCCAATGGGGGGTTAAAGTTTTTGCTTAAGAGAATAAAAAGGCTGCCAAAGTTGTTTGCCATGGGGAAAGTGATCAACAACAACAACAACAACAACAAACACGTGACACGTGAGGCTTGGGAGTGCACGTGGGAATAGTTCTGTAAAGAAAGTGGAGGCCCAAGCCAAGTGGCCCAAATCATAACCATCTATCGCTATGTTTTGGCCTTTAATTGGTGACATGACTTGATTAGAGAGAGAAACAAAAGAGAGAGAGAGAGAGAGAGAGATGATGAAGTGTTGTTGATACGACTGGAGAGGATCAGAGATAATGGTTCGGATTTGGAATACGAAAGTAAAAGAGAGCCTTCTCTTTTTCCTTTTCTTTTTCCTTTTCTTTTTCTTTTTATCCTTTTTTTTTTTTTTTGGCAATTACGCGGAAGTGAATTGAAAGGGGGTTTTTTTTTTTTTTTTTTTAAGCTCTTAACGAGGGGAAGAGAGGCGCTTTTTTGTACGACTTCGACACTCGCAGCTAAAAAGGCGTGTACTACACTGTCCTTGTTATCCCCGCTAATCTTGTTTCCATGCATTTTCTTACGTAAAAAATGTCCCACTCCACAAAAACCTAATATCCTCACTTGTATGCCTCGTTTTTGTTATTATATTCGTATAGGTTTAGCGTGCATTAACAAGCGTGTTCTTCACGCGCCTTGACCGGCCTATGGGATTTTGAAACACCACAGACATACATACATGTATGAATATGTGTGTGTATGCATATATATATATATATAGAAGAATAATATTCTATATATTCTTCGCAGAGAAATGTTCTTTTAATTATCGACGTGATACCTGTGAAAGCACTTGTCTGATTAAAGAATATTTTTGTTCCAATTTCTTAATTTAAACATATGCACGTGATTATTTACTATGTCTTTTTCTAATGTTTTATGCACCGCATTAGATAAGCTCGAGGATTATTTTTTGGTGCAACGTTGAAAAGCTCCAGGTTTTTTTCCTTTTTAAAGTTTAAAGAAGATTTATTTTACGATGTTGAAGTGTAAGTGGAAGTAATTTACTAAAAAAAGGGTGGAAGTGGAAGTACGAGATAAATATAAAATTTAACAATGTACCCTTTTTTCATTATATTTTAATTTAAAGATGTTACATGTAGTTTGACATCATTTAGTGACGAACACAACCTGGGGTTCTTTTTCACTTCTTTAAAATATTTATAATTTTTTATTTTAATTTAAAATAAAATAATTTTTTAAATTATATAAAATTTTTAAATAAACGAAAGGAAACCAACAATATAATTTTTTTAAAATATATTTTAAATTATTATATTTTTTTATTATAAATAATTTATTTTTATAAAATATAAACTTTCAAAACTCAATGTATCTTCTATCTTTAAAATAAAAGTTTCAATTACCCTACAAATAATCTATAAGCAAGCTTTTGCAACTCGTATTTATTAATTAATAAATTTGCGATGTAATAATCTGTCCTCCACGTATAAACATTGGTAACGATGTTCATCGGTAATCAACGGTGGGCTACTTTGACTTGGTAGCTAATTATAAATTACGGGCTAGAAGATGTGGAGTATTGTGACTTGTGAGAATGACTCAATGAAATGAATTAGGGGTATGTTATCGCGGTTGCCAGAAAAACCAATTTTAAAAAATTAATAAATTAAAATGGTTTATCTAACCCTACAACTACAAGTAAAGTAATTAAAGACTGATATGATTTTAGTAATAAACGAAACAAAATTATATTAATTCTAAATATAAGTGACTATAAATTCATGACGTGACTGCAAGAAAAATCGAGAGTTCGTCAATTTTTTGCTCTCATATGTGGGTTCTAGGCCAATGCAGATGTTCAACATTGACCTGATCAAAGGGAATGAGACGATAATTCGAATGTCTAATGCATTTATTGATTCTTATCGTTATCATATGGTGACGATTTAGGTGAATAATTAGAGATAGAATTTTAGAGATATTTTAATTTAAATTGAGTTAAATTTTAGGTATATGTGTTTTGTTTTTGTTTTTGTAAAAAAAAAATATATATATTTATAGTTAAAATGTATAAAAATATAAAATATTTTTTTACAAAAAAATTAATATGGATATTATTTTATTTTTCTTGAAATTTTATGTAATTTATATTAAAAAAAATCTCATTTTGAGATTAAAAAATAAAATTATAGATTTTTAAAATTTAACTTTATTGTAAATATCTGCAAAAGGCATTGGAAAACAAAAACATCCGTTTAGGGATGTTTAATAACTAAATGGTTGAAGATGTTGAATAAATGATTGCAAATAACTAGTATAATCTACTTAGCATCATTTTAGATCATACTAGTTGTAACGAGCAAAAGTACCCTCATTGATATTGTGGGGTTTTTAAATTTATTATATCATGTAGTTAAATATATATAATTTAAATTGTATTATATGTATTATATCATATTATATTATAATATAATTATATAATTAAAAAATGTTATATAGTTATAGATATTGTAAAATAGTTATATATCTTATTGAAAATCTATAAAATAGAAGTTATGAAATATATATTACACCAGATTATATTATAATATAATTATATTATTATAAAATATTTTATAATTAGAGATATTACAAATTATTTGTAATTATAAACATTATTATTATAAAATATTTATATAATTATAAGTGGTTATATCTTGTTACACTTTCTGTTTATTCTTTTTTTTTTTGCTTCTTGTTACTGCAGTGAAAATTATAATTATTTTAAATAATATTATAAAAGTGACATAAAAATATTTTTGTTAATTATAAATAAGCTAATTACCTAATAAATTTGTGTTATGTTGAAGACTGATGCCGTTACTTTCGTACTGAAATAATAAAATATTTTATTATTTTTGTTTATGTTTTTTTCAAATAATCAGTAAAATATATTTATATATGACTATTCGTGTTTCTATTTTTCTTCATTAATTAATGACATTAAAATAATTATATCTGCTTTTCTACTTCCATCGATGATTGATATAAAAACGTGAAAATTTGGACAAATAAAATATAAGCACGTAAGCTTTACAGTGATTGGAAGATGTTTATTTATTAAAAAAAAAAAGCACATCTCAATCAATATAATATCTAAACATCAGATTAATAACAATTAGGAAAAATTTATAGTAGAAATATTTTCATGATATTATTAGATAGTATTATTTAAACTATTAAATTAATATTTTGACAGAATAATATTATTAGGTAATACTATTTAAAAAAAATAAATAGAGAAGAAAAGAAAATAATCAAGATAAAGATGAAATAAAAAGAAAAGTACAGAGAAACATAGGTGACAAAGACAAAATAAAAAGGAGAAAAATGAGAAAGATAAAGAGTGAATACGGTTTTGATTCGTTAAAAAATAAAAAGTGACCTAAGCAAACAACAAGCAACTACGGAAACAAAAAGAACAAAAGAGGAAAGCTTCCTACCGAAATATTATCAATGATTAACCCACCAAAATGACCCCCTTAAAAAAGTTGACATCAACAGGAAGAAAAAAAAGCAAAATGATGATTTCACTGTACTTAAAATAGTGTATTTTAGCTTCACTTTAGTAATATATAATAAATATTCCAGCTTACAATTAAAAATTTTCGACTATTTTTTTCCTAATAAAAATTTAAAAATTTTGTTCAAACAAATAAATCAAATGGACTGTTAATTTCTTTATATTTATTCACCACTACAAATGTTAAATTATAAATGTTAATTTTAAAATAGTCATAGAAACCTAACAAAAATTTTATGCGAACATAAATTTTTGAAAACGATTGCAAATGTTGGAGATTCCACGACCGAACGGTTGTAGAATCTCCAGTTTGTTAAAAAAAATACACCCTGAAAGAAACAGCAGTTTCCAGCAAAGATAGCAACCACACACAGAGGTTTTGTTTTTAGTTCGTTATATTCAGTCGGGTACTACATCTGCAAATTTTTTTATGTCATGTCTTCATATCTGGACGCCTTGTTGTCCAATTTAATTGTCACATTTACGTTTACTTAAACCCCGTTTATTATATTTATATTATATTTATATAAAAAACATTTAAATTATATTTATAATACTTAAACGTATTATATTTATATTATATTTAAATATAATATATTAAATATAATTTATATTTAAAAAATATTTACATCATATTTAAATATAATATATATTTAAATAAAAAAACATTTAAATTATATTTAAATAAAAAACATATATGATATGATGAGTAAAAATACGGAGAAAAAAAGAAAGAGAAAGAGAATATATGATGTAATTAATAAAAAGTAAAAAAATAAAAAAATAAATAATGATTATATTAAATTTAATATGTGATGTGATTAACATTTAAGGGGGAGTTTGTGAGAGGTTTTAGAGATATTTTTTTTGTGTTGGAAAAAAAAAATTTTGGAAAATATATTTGGGAGAAAAAATTATTTAGGGTGAAAAAATAAAAAAAATTTAAAAAATATATATCAATATGAATATTATTTCATTCCTTTCGAAATTCTATGTAATTTAAAAAAATTATCTCATTTGGACTTGTATGCACAAAGTTATAAATTTTTAAAATTTGAAGTTTACTGTGATATTTTAAATATGTAAATAATGAAAAGTGATGAAGTTTTAAAAAAAAAGTGTTTTGAAAATTTTTTGTGTGTCCCAAATTACCCATAAATATAATATTTTTTATGTTTAGATAAAACTTATATTATATTTTAAACATAATTTAAATATAATATTAAAAATAAACGATACGTTATCACAGTAGTAACAGAATTGATCAACTTCGTACTCAAAATCTCTAAGGGTGCATTTGATAAACACAGTTGCGTTTTAATTATGTTTAAATATAATTCTTTTTTGAGTATTGTATTTGATTGAAAAGTATTTGTTTTGTATTTGAATAAAATGTGTGTTTGGATTAAAAGTATTTTAGAATTGAAAAGTTGATGTGATTGGTAAAAATAAAGATAAATAGTTAAGATTAAAAAGTTGATATGATTGTTTTAGAAAACTTTTAAATAATAATTATTTTTATAACACTGTTGAAAATAATTATATTTAAATATAAAATTTTATATTTGATATAAAATTAATATTTATAATATTCAAAAATGTTTTCCGAACGAACTCTAAACATCAATATATAATATACAAACACACCCCCTGTACATATATATATATTTTGTATACACACACGCCACATATGCAACATACACATAATTTGTGAGAAAGAAGGTGATTACTTGCACGGAGGCTTGAGTTGATCATGAGTTTGTTGAGTTAAATAAATAACAATTGGACCAAAGTCTAGTTAATCTCTCCTCCATTTAATGCGAGTATAGAAAGCACAGACTGTAAAGTGGTGGTGCAGTCTAAAATTAGGGCAGACCATACACTTGTCATCGGTGGGATCCACTCCACACAGATCTCCATTCAAACACAGCAAAGATTGACCCAGCCCATTGGCTGGACTGATAGTGACCACTCCTTGGCATTCTTTTTGAACAGTCAGAACTACCATTCAACTCCACAAAATCATTAAAATATAATTAAAGAAAACGTACACTTTCCAAGCAAAATATATGGTTTGCTTTGAAGAGCCCCTTTACCGTGTGTACATCTCAATATATATATATATATAAAGTGTGTATTTAAAAATTTTATATATTTTATTTTATAATAAATATGTTTAAATAATATATTAATATAAAATATTATTTTTTTATTTTATATATTTATCTATTTTTATGGATTGTATTATGTATATTTTCTTTTTATCAATATATATTAAAATATTTATTTAAATATAAACAATCTAAATACATATTTATTTAACTGTTATCTATAAAAAAAAATCTAAAATTATATTGTATATCGTATATTACATTTAAATTCATAAAAAACTATACACATCTTTAAAACGAATCAATATAATGAAAATTATATTTTTATTTTTATTTTTATTTTTATCTATATATTATTATTTTATTTATTAAATCAATTTTTCAATAATAATTTATAAATATTTATGATAAAAGCTTTCCCCGATATATAATTGCTATTAATCATATATTTTAAAAAGCTATTATAATATCTAAAATAATAATTCCTATCATAAATTATGTCGGTTTGCAGTGAAGGTAAATTTCTTCTATTGCACATTTTGCACTGACAATACATGATGACTCATTTTCGGAGGGAAAAAGTTAAGACAATCACAATTAGTAACACAGAACTGACTGGATTTGAATTTAAAATACAAAGAAAATGGAAAACAAAAAAAGGCACTGATCACTGCAATTTTAATGGTAAAAGAGTCCTTCCCTGATCATAACGCCCAATTTTTTTTCCCTCTTATTGTGAAAAATGGTAAAGTAGCTAATAATTTTGGGCAGCAAAAAAAGAAAAGTAGCCTGCCAATGCACTGCATTAATCCATTCATTTCAGGAACTCAAGAGAACAACTTTTAATCAGCATTCTGTGCTCCTTCACAAAAAGGCTCATCTTTGTTTCCTGACTGTATTGATGACACCTGTCAGTTTGTTAGTAGTTAAGTTGGCTGTATTTGTCACCTGTATTTAATTAGAATCATAATTAATCGTAGTTTAATTTTTATCCGAATATAAAAATATTATATTTAAATATTAATTATATCGTAATATAAATTTAATATAATTATTAATAATTATTTTACATTTTTATTATTATCAATTGCATCATATATTTTTTTTCTTTTTATTTTTAAAAAACACATCATATACAATATATTTAAAATACGTTTCATCTAAATAAATATTATATTTAAATAAAATACATATATTTTTTTATCTAAATATATATTACATTCAATATATTATATTTAAATGTAATGCGAACAGAATGTGTTATCCAAACTCCCACTAAATTTTGTATTATACAAAGTTTATCCACTAGACATAATAGTAAGGTAGTTTTATTTAAAGTCTTTTGCTTTTGCTCAAGATGCATTTAAATGAAGAATTTATTTTGAAATACGAGGGAAATTTTCAATTGAAATTAATTGATTTTTTAAAAATTAATTATAATTTTTATTAATTTTTTAGAAAAAGATAAAAAAACTATCGTAAAATATGATTAAATTCAATATGGACTCGAGCACCAAATGCTCCTTAACTCTTAGGTTTGATTCTTAATTTACGCATTTTGTATAGCCTTTGGCAAATAGACTATATGCTGCTACTCTTGTAACTCTTGTAACAAGAGAGTTGTTAGCTGTTAAATATCTAGAGTGAGGATCCGTGTCATTATATTTACAGTCTTAATAAACTTCAGTATGATACTAAGAGAGAACGTGAAGATACTATTGATCATCTTTTTTATTATAGAAAAAAGGTTTATCCATCATTGATGACATGCCAAACGCTCATTAGCAAGGCTTTTATTTTTTACACAATTTTAAGGTAAAAAATAAAAAGGGTTTGGGGGAACTATTTCAATCAATTTGGATAATTCTATTTCAATATGACATACAAATCTGTATATGTTGATATTTATTGAAATGGAGTATTTAGATGGTCTATTTATTAATATTGATATGGATTAAAAATTTAAGAATTAATCTCATTATCTTTATACCCTTCTCTCCCCTTGAGCAACCACCCAAACACATAAGCCACTAAGGTCTAGTTGGTGAGGGAACGAGAGGTTTAGGGTTAGATTTTAAAAGTCTAAAATTTAAGCTTTGACAAATATAAAAAAAAGTGAGATAATATATTTGGATGTTTATCAATAAAAAAAAATCAAAACTCACATTTAAATATTTGTGTTCTAAATATTAACAATTAAACATTAATTTAAATGACTTAAAAGGCGTTTGGTAAATGCATTGCATTTTGATTGTATTTGAATGAAATATGTTTTTTGAATGTTGTATTTGGTTGAAAAGTATTTGTTTTGTATTTGAATGAAATGTGTGTTTGGATGAAAAGTATTTTAGAGTTGAAAAGTTGATGTGATTGGTAAAAGTAGAGATAAATAGTGGAGTTAAAAAGTTGATGTGATTGTTTTAAAAATATTTTAAATAGTAATTATTTTCGTAACACTGCTATAAAATTTATGTTTGGTATAAAATTATATTATATTTGAGTAAAATTAAAATGAAATTTTTACCCAAATGCCTCTTGATTATTTCAATCCAGATTTTTTCATTTGAATAATTAATATTATAATTTGGTATAGGCACTCTCAAACGTACCTGTGATGCATCCTGAAGGCTACTATCTATAATTGATTGAGCATCCAAGGTAAAGGGACACCGCACACATATTGCCTCTGGGATTATGCCATTTGTACGGTTGTAATAGTTCCATCACCTTTACTTCCGGATAAGGGTATCCTAAACGTACAATATTGGCCCAATGCTTTCCTAAAAATAAAAAAAAGGGTCTTTTTTTTTTATTAATTATAAATGAGACACTGCAGGAAAATTTTTAGAAATATTCTTTCCAAACAAACGGGTAAGGAGAGGAAACTCCCACATTGTACTTGGTTAAATAGGCGTTTGACACGTGTCCATTAAAAAGCCTTGGTTTTGTCAAAAAAATATTTTGTACTCTCGATGAGCCAGAGGTGGCAACTGATCAGCTAGCTAGGCTTGAGAATGGGAAGCACGAAGCAACATTGTTTCTTTTAATGAAACACAAAAAAAAAAAAAAGGGAAAGAAAAAGAGAGATTTACAAAAGCTATAGACCACGATCATCAAAGAAAAGAGGGGGGATGATATATGTATCTATATATATATATATATCATCTGAGATGGGGGGACCAATGGACCATAAGTTTGTTTTGTTTTTCTTTTGGATCATATATATGTAAATTTATTATATAATTTTACTTTGGGAATTTTAGGGCCAATAATCACACATGAATCTGCAATAATGTTGCTTCTTTTAATGAAACAGATAAGGGAAAGCCTTTGTACCGAAGTCTTAGAGAAGAAGAGATGGCATTTCTTTTATGGGGGGACCATATATATATATGTATATAACATGTGTATGCATATACACATTTATTGCTTTTAAGGGTGAAATGGGAGAGGGACCATATGAAAGACTTTTTTTATTATTTTTAATTTGGGAAATTTTGGGCCTTTCTCATCGTACTAGCTAGAATTATTCTCTCCTCTCTCTAGTCTCTGCATTTGGAGGAGTTTTGGATCCCCAAAGCATTATTTATGAGACAGGTATATATACACACACATATTATTCTACAACTATATAGTTAATTAGGTATGTACTCATCAATGTTTTTTTTCTTGTTTTTATATGTAGTTGGTTGATGAATGAATATATTTATATTTATTCAATGGTCTCCCGTACGGCAATGCTTTTCTGATATGGGATTCTTCCAGGGCTTGCTTCGCAATTTATAGCCACATTTATTCTACGACTTTATATAAATACATTTTATTTCACAGCACTTACGTCAAAAGAGGAAAATTTGTTAAAGTGTACGTTTTATTGATTTTAAATATACACACATTTATATATAGGTTTATATATAGTCTTTCGTGAAAGATTATCTTTCTGTCATAATATATAATAATAAAAAAGTGCATTATATAACAATAATCTGAGGATAACTAGATATATATCTCAATATATAGTATACCTATTCAACATTATTGCCATGCATAATAATATCATGTAATATTTTGATCTAAGAAAGGACCGTAGAAAATTTATTTTATGTAACTTTATCCGTTTAAATGTCTTATTCCTTTTAGATTGGTCAGAATAAGTTAAAGTGGTAATAATTGATAAACCTAAACTCATTAGCATCTTGAATTGAATTGTATTCTTCTAGGTTGGCTCCTACTAAGTACTCCCTTCTATATTACCAAAAAATAAATATTACAAAAGTCTAATAAAAAAACGATAACACAGCCCAGATGGTAAAAAACACAAATAGAGCCGGACATCAGCAAATAAATTATATAAAAACCAAATGGCGATAACAAGAATATCCTCCTTCTCTTATTATAAGTACAATCTAAACCAGAAGGTTCATATGTTTGTGCCCATAAAAAGAGGAGCATATACTTTGAGCATTAAGAACTTCAAGTACCATCTGAACTCTTTGGAAGAAGCCTTTTGTTATAATTTATTTCTTAATCAATATACGATATATATATATATTTTTGGCAAATATATTATATAAATAGACTTGACAAGAATAAATACATATTTTTACCATTTTAAAGAAAGCTCAAACCCGGACCTTTGGTTTGAGGTAAGCTGCCCATTCCAACTAAATTAGGCCATCGCCTAAGACTCTCACAATAATGAGTGTACTGTATTTTTCATCTCTCTTTCTCTCTCTCTCTCTCTCTGTCGTTATTATCTAATATGCCCCATGTGCGCTGGCCATTGTCATGTGTTGAAGTTGATTTAAGTTACACGGCAACTCTTCATAGACGCTCGCTAGCTTCGGAGGCTTACAATTGTATCTATAGTTATATTTGACTTCTCAAAAGTATTAAAACTTAATAGAGTTCTTGTCCTTCTTGAAAAACAAAAGTTATAGCTTACAAATGAAGCTATAAACTGATAATTATGCAACTAGACCGTTCTAATTTTCATCATGTACTCACTCATAATAAAATTGTTGTATTCTCTTCTACTAAAAGTTTATTTTTGTCTTTAAATTTTTCTGTGTGTAGAATTTGTAGAATTTTCCATACTTTGAGAGGTAGCTTCCAATAAAAGAAATGAATTAAGATCTAACATTTCAAGAAAAGAAAGAGAAAGTAAGGGAGTGAAAACACTACTGGAAATTAGCGTAAAAAAAATGAGAGCAAAAGCGTTCCTATGTAAAGCACCAAAACAGCTCATCATCAACTAGGCTTAAAAGGAGGAACCTCAGAAAAAGTGAATGGTGACCAAGTGTGGACTTTAATCTCCACTGATATATATGTGTATTCAAATATATATATTTATATATTTTTTATTTATGCATTTTCATATATTTTATTGTATTCATGCTCAACTACAAAAACTTATTTAGCTTTTGTTTTGGTTAAGGTGTATTAAGGAAAAAGAAAGTTGGCTATAAGTTATTATAATAGTACATAGATGTGTATATATATATATAAATATATTAACTTCAGTCGATATATATATATGTATACACAACAGATCCAACATTTGTAATAGTGCTGGATTAAAAGACTAATAATATATATTATCAAAGGAGTAGGTTACATATTTACATATATGTATGTATATATATATTTGCACTGGATTTGACAATCAGAAAGGCAATATATTCTGGGGAAAAAAATGAGTAAAAAGTTATATTGTATATACAGCTAGGTGAATGATGATCATCTATGAACATCTGAAATGATTATGATCGGATCGAAAAAACAAAATAAGATTAATAAAAGTGAAAAAGACGTAACGAGGTGGGGATATTTGCAGGCAAAAAATGATACCAACATGCGCAGATGTCCCGTCAAGCTGAGTCGATATGGGGCCCCTCTAGTTCACTGCAAATTATACACATATACACTTATATGTATATATATATATCATGTATGCATATAGATAACGCACACACACACACACACACACACATGCTTGCTAGGCTAGCTGATCATAAAAGAACCTGCTTTGCTGATCAAATCTGCTCTTCTGGATCTCAGTAATGCATGCATAGACCCCACTCCCTCACCTCCCATCACTATCACTGATCCGATCTAGTGTTCTCCACACCCCACCCACAATGGATAAAAACATCCCTTTTTAACTACCTCTTTATATGATTTTACCATTTCATGACGCGAATCGGATAAATGTGTGTCAAAACTCCTTTTTTTATTTTTTATTTTACCCACCTGATCATTCATAATTTGCCGAGATTAGCTGATTGGACGGTCAAGATTGATTGAAGTGATTGGAGAGCATATATGCTTGTGCATGTGGTTGAGAATCTAACAATATTAATCATAATGATAACAATATGGCCAATGTATATATTTAGTGAAATTGTTTTTGAATTTATATCGAAGGAAAACTGTGCTCCCCATGTTGGTTTCTATGCTGTTCTTTGTCATTTTGAGTTGCTCTTTCGCCTTTAATGATTGTGCAGTTGTGGTTGCTGTTGCTGTTTTTGTTTTTTTATCTTTTATCTTTTAATTTTTTCCTCTTATTTTTGGCTGTTTGAAACAGTTCACTGGCCTTTGGTTTATGTGTTGCATCTTTTAATTGATTCATAATTTAATTTTCTTTTTTCTTCTGTAATTGTAGAAATTTAGGGATTTAATTATCGATGAAACAGTGACAAGCAAAAAAAAAAAAAAAGAATGGAACATAAAGGATTTGACCTACTTTTTTTTTGGAAGGATTATAGCTTCACTCCCACCACTAGAAGCACAATCCAATAAAATGGGACTATTGTATAATGCATTTGGTGATTGCATCAAATTATTAAGTGGTTTTTTCATCTTAAAGAGTGTTTTTAAACACTACATAAAAAATACCAAAATTTAAATTTATTATTCAAATATATATAGCTATATATATACTCTCATAGCAATACAATGTTAATGTGGCTTCAAATTTTCTTTGGACTCGCTATGGTAAGATCTCTTTAGATCACTGACGGCAACATGCATCTTTAGAGATGCATGTCTAAAGTTAATTTAATGAAACACCAACAAATTAACCCATTTTCTTCCAAGAAAGCCCATAACGAGAAACACCCAGCTAAAACAAACCCATTGTTTTAAAGACCTGGGCTCCTAGATGTAATAAATTGGACAACCAAAGTTTCATTTTTTTTTTGAGACAGAAACACGATGGATTATTCAAAGAAAGCAAAGTTCGAACAATGAGTAAGCAGTTATAGGTATTAGATCATACGTTTAACCAAAAGAAAATAGGAACAAAAAAACTAGAGGCATCAGAAATAACTGAGAATTAAATAAAATGCTCTTCTGTAAACTTAGTCTTTTTTTTTTTTTTGGCTTCTAGAATGAGGCAAAGGCTAAAGAGCGAGAAAGAAAATGAACTAAAAGAAAATAACCCACATGCATTTCTATTAATTCTAGTAAATAATGGCCCATGGTTGTAACAGAGGGCTTATAATTAAGTTTTTTCTCAACACTATTAATAAAAACTCTCAAGTGTTTTCTAAACAACGTCGTATCAATCTTTGGTATGATCTCTAGAATTAGCAAATATATATATTATGTTAATTGTTGCGCTTCCTCTGCATCAATGGTACTATATAATAATCAGCAGGTGTTAAGCTCTATTTACATGTAAATTTGTGATTGGCTGAAAATACATAGTGATGTTTAGCATTAGTTATTATTATTATTATTCTTTTTTTACAGAAATTATAGCATATTCCATATAAGCCATTTTTTAACACTTCGAAAGTAAGTAGCATGTTCTAAAATATTTGAAGTTAATAGCATCTATTTATTATTTTAAATTTAAACGTAAATGCTATTTAGCTTTTCCCCCCCTTATAATTTTAACATGCAACACGTATCAAAAATCCACTTATCTACATGTAATTGAATATTGGGATGTAAACGGGGCATGGTAGAAACCCGCCGGAACAATAGCGACCACCTCCCGACCCCATTTATTAGTTTTAAATTTTCAGGTGTTTTTAAGAACTTTTTTTTAGAGAAATTATAGTGAAAATATACCCTTTAGTGCATATGTTAAGGATTTTAGGTATTTAAAAAAAATTTTTAAGGCTGTTTGCCTTTTTTTTTTCCTTTATTTATTTTTAAAGAAATTTTTTAACTGTTTCTATTCAATGCTGAAAGGAATTTTGTTTTCTGTTTTGTGGACGTTATTTGAGGAAACACAATTTTTTTTTTCTCCTGACTAGATCCGTATTATAAAAATTACACAATAACTATTAGATCTCCTTTTCCTACATGTGCATAATATATATATATATATATATGACATTTAGAGGGCTTATTGGAGGAAAAGAGGTCAAATCCTTCCATCCTAACACACATCCGTCCACATATCCAAAATAGTATAATATAATGCAACTTTTCAGCAAAATATAATATGATAATAATAATACAAAACATATTTGCATAATTAGATGATGACTAAAAAATATATAATAATTTCAACACAGTCTTGTAGCTTATAACCGTGAAGCAATTATTGGACAATGATGTAATATTAGCTAGTCTGTTGCATTATTATTTTCTGTCAAATAAACTCATTTTTTCATCATTGATATATGCTGCACGACCTTAATTTTCATGTTAATTTGTTTCCTTAAAATGCAATTTGTGTTTCAACGTAAGTAGCTATATATTATCCCAATAAAACAACCAAAAAGAAATAAATTATGCAAATAATCCACATGTATAGTTTCCAAAATTCTAGTTAATAATAATGGTCCATGTTGGTGGTAACGAAAGGGCCCTTTTATTGGTAATGTGCATCGATTTCTCCTATCCGAAGGGAAATGATTGCAAAGGAACTTTGTCTTTGGACAAGAGGGAAATTATATAAAGGTTACAGTTTCCAAAGTTTGGTACAATGAACTTCCTTGACAAGGTAAATGTGAACAACCATACATAGGGACGACACATGCGCTCGCGCGCACACACACGCATATGTATAACATGATCAGTGTGTATGTATATATCTGAAATGAAGAAGCTCGGCAAGCAACGGTCTTGTGGGCCGCCAAAATAGCATGCCAGTTTATATGTGGCTTTCAATGAGTTTGAGCTTCGAACGTGGAGTCTTCTTCAAACGTCTTTTCTTTGGTCTGAGTTCGACTTATATTTGAGTCATTCACACGTAAACTAGAGAGAGAGAGAGAGGGCAAGAGAAATTATGATCATAAATCTTAACGACCAGAAACTTTGGTCGTTTCCAACAGTTGGCTACACTTTTTTTTTTTTAGGCAAAGGAAAAAAACAACAGAAACCTATGTAGTGTTAGTTAGACTGAAGTAGTGCTATACTATTAACTTGAGGCCTCATTTACTGAACTACTCATGCAGATGCAGTAGTACTCCAAACTTACCTTTTGCTTTTCTTGTTTTTGACATTTTTGGCTGCAGAAGAATCTGCAGCTTAGTAAACTTATCCTTTACACAATCATTTTTAATTCAACATATAGTACTTCTAGCTGGCTAGCGACAAAAAAAAAAAAAAAAGGGACTTTGAACATGTTCGTTTGGTACTAATAATTTGTTACACAAGAGTCTCCTTTTTATATCCCACTTTTTCTTTTTCATATAAAAAGTTTGCATTACTAAGGACATCGTACAGAATTAAGTATCACCGTATAGAGTTAAATATTATTATTTAATAGAAAATAGATTTTATTATGACCTACTTTTTATTATTAATAATGTTTAATATTAATAGTATCTCTTAGTATTTTTTTTAAAAAAGTATAAAAGTTTTTTCTTTCTCTTTTATATAGTATTGAAAGTTCCGTGAATTCTATTGTAATAATAGACATATATAAAAGACTCTCTCTTTTCAATTGCTTTAATTCTTTGTTAATAAAATATTCATGCACCTCTTAATAGTACTTCATATATGCTGACGACGTTACCAGGATTGCTAAAAGAAGAACAAACATAAAAAATATTTCTACATATAAGAAATTATTTTATGTACTTTGGTTCATTCACCAACCGTCAAGCACTTAAAATTGAAGCGAAGATCAGATATATATCATCGAAAAGGGCCGGCCACAATTATACGCAATTCTTCTTTATGATCATCTCCAAGATTTGCTAATTAACTAATATATTTCCTAGCAAAAAATTAAAAAGAGAGAGAGAGAGAGAGAGATATCATACTATTAACCGTGCTATATATATATAATTTTCTCATACAGAATTTACTTTATCATATTTTTTACCAAAAAAAAAATATAGCATCAAATTGAACACCACATTACATACATTTTCAAATTTCCAATTATATAATTTACTAAACTTTCGGTTTATGAATTTGACCCTTTATTTTAAAGTGAAGCACTTTCCCTCCAAACCGCTCCAAACTTCAACCACGAATAATTATCACCATGTTTCTCTCTGTTCTTTCAATCTTCCTCATCACTTCATGTCCAACAATTTGCCATTCTACCTCTAGATTCTTACCTCAAACAAACACATTGAACCACCCATCAACCAAATTGCAAAAAAACGTGGAAAACTTCCTCAATGCCCAGAGAGGAAGCCATGTGAATGGCATTTCTGATCTCAAATCCTACCTTCACCGCTTTGGCTACCTCTCATCGGATAATGTTAATTTCACCGATGCATTCGACGCCGGGTTCGAGTCGGCAATCCTTCGATTTCAATCAAACCTCGGACTTTCACTATCCGGTAAGCTTGATTTCGATACGGTGTCTCAACTTTCAGCTCCGAGATGTGGTGTTCCGGACATGATATTTAGTAGTAGTACTGCTAATTTCACGTTGCATGGGACAAGGCATTACGTGTATTTTCCCCGGAAGCCACGGTGGGCTCGGCGAATGCCCATGAAACTCACGTACGCTTTCTCGCCGGATTACACGATCCGATACTTGAGCTCATCTCAGATAAAAGTGGTGTTTAAGCGCGCTTTCGCCCGGTGGGCTTCGGTTATTCCTGTGAGCTTTTCCGAGACCGAAGACTACGCTTACGCGGACATCAAAATAGGGTTTTACATCGGCGAGCACGGCGATTCGGAGCCGTTCGATGGGGTTCTTGGGGTTTTAGCCCACTCGTTTTCGCCCGAGAACGGGAAGTTCCACCTTGACGCGGCGGAGAGGTGGACGGTGGACTTCCGGACGGAGAAATCGGCGGTGGCGATGGACTTGGAATCGGTGGCGACGCATGAGATAGGGCATTTGCTTGGGTTAGCACATAGTTCGGTTAAAGAGGCTGTTATGTACCCAACCTTGAAGCCAAGAGAGAAGAAGGTGGATTTGCGGATTGATGACATTCAAGGAGTTCAAGCTCTTTATGGATCAAACCCTAATTTCAACGGCGGCTCTTTATCGGAATCCGATATATCTACAAATCAGGCCATCAATCTGATCAGAAGTACTAGATCGTCAATTTCAGCCATAGCTTCATTCTGGTTTTTTCTTAATTTGATACATTTTTTCTCCAGCATGTAATTTTTTTTAGCTCTTATATATATACGTATACTAAGTAAGGGTTCTGGAGAACTCTGCCAAAATATATATACAAGATAATTTTTATTTTTGTAATTAAAATAATTTTAGCCAAGTGGGGTTTTACAGATTGACACTCCTCAACCAACGCTTCGCTTTCACCTTTTTTTCTTCGTGGAAAAGTTAATATTAAAAAGAACGAGAATTATGATATATCTAAAAGTATATGCTCTACTGATTAAGTTGTCTATTTTATTTTATGATCATTTAGTGTTCCGATCGGCCAATGTTGTCATATTATTATAATTCAGGCTTTCTTTATGGCTTTTAGCTTCTTTCAATTGCTATTTTCCTTATTAATTTAATATTGAAATTCTGGAGTCTATAAACTTATTCAATTTTATTAAAAAAAATGGTTTAGAATCATAGGAAACCACAAATATTAGGGCTTTTGTAACTGATTAAGACTTTAAAATATCGAACCATAAAATAAGAAGTAACGGCAGTCACTATAAGATTATCTCATAAATAGTTTATTGATCGGACAAAAGGATCAAGATGGGACTTAAATTGTCTGAAGTTCAAGATACCTACGAGGAAGTTCCAATAATTTATTTTGTTTTAGATCAGACATCAAAGTCATATCCCGTTGTTGGTCACTTAATCCATGTGATTTGATGATCAATTAATAATAAAATCATATAGTCAAGATTACAAAAGGTTTGCATGTCACTGTCGTTGGTAAAGCCAATCCTTAGGAGAGTCGGCACAATTCTTACAAATTAAACAAAAAAAAAATCATTAGGAAAGACAGTGTTAACGTAATGCTATTCATGAGGTTGAGAATGGATTATTTATTTAGTTAGATGAATATTAATACACTGGGACAAATATGAAAATCTTTTAACAGAAAATAAATATGGAAATTAATGTCGGAATAAGATTAACCCCTCAAAGCTTAATTTTAGAGGTCCAATTAGAAACAACTTTCGTGTCATAAATCATTATAATGACGATATGATAAGTTGTTTAATTAAAAAAAAAAACTCTATATCGTGCAAATTACTAAATAATAAATATGAAAATTACATTAATATATAAAATTAACAGAGTCTTATATAAATTTAATTATTGATCATCACACAGAATATGCTTGGTTATACTCTCCATTAAAGGATTCTCATAACTACTACATATTATTAATGTCATACTAATTTATAATATTAGTGCCCAATTAAATTAAAAATATATATAAGTGCTTCAATTAATAATATCTACGAGATCAACAAGGATACTATAAGTTCCCAAAAACATGAGCAAATCTTAATTAAAAAAATACATGAGCCAAAAAAAAGCACCCAACTAGACAGTGTGATTTTGAAAGTCGAAAGTCTGCATCGAGTGACATAACTGTCTCACCAACCAAATTTTGTTGGGTGGTGGGCACCCAATGCTTCAGGCTGTACACTTTTTATTATTATTATTATTATTATTATTATTAAATCTATAATTTCTCGTTCAAAACATTTTATAATCTAATTATTATATTTATTTTATTTTATATTATAATTTTTTTTAATTTAATATAAATTATTTATATAATTTTATAAAATTATATTTTATAAAAGTTGTTGTAAAATATTATTATTATTATTATTTTTATTATTATTGGCTGAAGACGCAATTTTACGTGTTCCCTATCGTTCGTGGCACTGTCGATTCGTGATTTTACGTTTGCAATTAAAATAATAATAATAATAATAATAATAAAAGATTTCCTTATAAAAATAATAACAAAAGATGGCCGGTACACGTAGTACTATTATTACACACAAGAAAAGTCAGACTTGAGTCTTTCATCGCCTCGTCGGTCGTTTTCCGATCAAAACATCAGATGATCAACATGTGCAGCCAATCGACCATTGTAAATAGAAACTGAAAAATGCTATATTATTCATTTGTTTGTTGTATTATGTTTTTATGTTTAAATATAATATAATTTTTATTAAAATATAAAAATATTTTATTTAAATACTAATTATATTATAATTTAAATCTGATACAATTATTATTTATCATTATATTTTTTTATTATTTTTATCAATCATATCGCATACTCTTTTTCTCTCTTTTTTTTTTAATTATACTTTTATCAATCACCTCACTTACAATATAATTTAAATACTTTTCATCCAAACATATATTATATTTAAATACAATACAAATATTTTTCATTCAAAAATATAATGTATTCAATGCATTATATGATGCGTTATCCAAATGCCTCCTAAGACTTTTTTTCTTAAATTGGTATGTAGGTGAACCACAATTTTTTTTAATAAAATTAAAAAAATAATTATTAAAAGCTAGACATAAAATTAAAAATTAAAATGGTTTAAAAAGACATGTGCTACTTTTTTAAATAAGGTTAACTTTTTAAAATAGAATCCCGGATTCCGTAAGTAGCATCAAAGCCAGATACCAAATATAGTCATTTATAAGTAAAATTCCATATAAAAATTATAACCCAAAAATCCTATATTAATTGCTTTTAAGACCTATTTTTGTTAAGTTGGTATGTATGTGAATAATACCTTTTTTTAATAAGAAAGATAATTATTAAAAGTGTAGGAATAAAATTCTCACAATGATGACATGAAATGGGAAATATTTTAATAGGAATTGGGATACTCTTCTTTATAGGATTAAACTTTTTATGTGGAATCCCAAGATCCAAGTCACCTAATAAGTAGTATCAAAGTCAGATTCTAGATGTAGTCTTCATGTGTACATGCAAGATAAATCTTGAGGAAAATTCGAATGAAGTTTAACTATCAAGGGATCACAAAAGATGGAAAATTCGTGGTTATGATGTTTCAAAATGAAAACTCCATCGTAAAGCATAGCTCTAAGGCGGTGGAGATCTCAATTAAGTTATGACCTTTTCAATTTCCTTATTTGAGAAAAATGGATCATCGTTTAAGGGGGAGTAAGGAGCGGACTGTGATGATTATGGTTTTATTTAAGGGAGAATTATTTTGAATGTGTGAATAGAAGCTTCACATTGGCTAGACGTGAAATTGAAAAATGAATGTAGAAAATATTGGACTACTTATCCTGATAGGGTTAACCTTTTAAGGTGTAATCCTAAGACCCGAGCAATAATAAGAAAAGGTGTTTTAATCAATCTAAATGGAGACAAAACAAGATTAAAAAAAAAAAAGTGCTCATATAACTAAATGCATATGGGAAGAAAGGGATACAAAGAAATAAATGTGAAAGAGGAGATAATTGTAAAAAAACCTTTAATGGTAAATCATTACCATATGTTTTTAAATGTTAGATCATCTAATTAAAATTAAATCAAAGTAAAGAATATGACATATATAAATCTTAAAACAGAATTCAAACGATGATAAGGTATTTTTTTTCATACTGTTGAATTTTCATAAAAAATATTGAAAAACAAAAATGTATAAGTGACTGTTGGGTGGTTGTTGGGAAGTAGATAGATCATATATTACACCATGGATGGTAACTTGGGCAAGTGATTTTTTTTTTTTTTTTGGGCCTGCAAAAGAAAGCCGAAATTGTTGTAATGAAAATATAACCTCAAGTTGTCGCTGAGACCTGACCAATTAGCATTGAATAAGGTGGTATGTACGTGTACCTCTTTAAAACCGAATAGTATTGTGTCTGATTGGCAATACTAGAAAATTAAACACCAAACCACTGTCGGCTCTCGACACAAATAGTAATGTTAAATAATGTTAAAAGAAAATTATCAAAAAAAAAAAAGAAAAAGAAAAAGAAAACTAAGCAAATCAAGGGTCACCGGATATCTCGAAAACAAAAGTTACAAAATCTTGATTTGGATCCATTTTATTAGGAACTCTATATGCGAATATAATCCTGTATATATGATTTTAGTACATGAAAATAACTATATATGCATTAATGTCAATAATCACTTTGCGTAGAAGAATTAATTGTGCATTTAATAGTTGGTCTGCCTACATTTAGAACTTTCGAGAGAAGATCAATATTTTAGTAATCTTAATTAGGTAAAAAGTATATAATAAAAACATTTTGAATTGAACTCTAACAAAAAATCAACTATTATTAATTTGACGAAAAAGTATTTAACATTGTAATTTTCCATACAAAATAAAGATTTTCCCATTTAGATCAAATCCTCTCTCTCTCTAGTTTATAATTTATGCTTAGCGCTTGGAGTATTAACAGAATGTTCATGATATCTTAAGTTGCTTTATTACTATTTTTTTTCTTAACAATTTTTTTTAATTTGATTTTTTATTTGTATTTTAGGATTTTTGTATGGTTTTAATTTTTGTATGACTTTTTTTCTTTTCTTTTTTCTAATAAATCTTTTTGCTTATTCAAAGAAAAGCCTAAATTAAGAAAACACGATATCATTAATGGCAGAATCATTTAAGGACAACGAGAAGTCGCCTCCATGACTTTTTTTTTTTTTTTTTATACTTTAAATAAACTCTAAAAGATTTATGAATTTTTTGTTTTACCCTACTGAAACACAATTTTTACAGACATGTTCTTACGGAATATTATGTATTTTTATTGGCTTCTTCATTAGATATCATTCCTATAATCATCATAAACTTTACCTAAGCCGTATATAATCTATAAATTTCATCCGGAGTAAAAAATATTGACTTAAATTTTTACATAAAATAATGTTTTCGTGATCATCTTTTAGATCATATATTATATGATAATGGTTGTGATATCATTCTCTTTCCCACAAATATCACTGACATCATGAGGTAAACACTTTAAAGATTTGGGGTGGCGAGAGTTGACATATCGATGATAATGGTATCCAAGTCATGTCAAATATACACACACACACACACACACACACATCCAGTCAATGTTGTTATCGCAAAGTAACAATACAAGAGTACCACAAAATCTTGAGACGCAAATTAAAGATTCCAACTAATTCAACATTAACCATAATTAATTAATTAATTAATTCAACAATATATATCTCGAGGGAAAAGAAAGCGCATAAACTAATAACATTTAAAGATTAATGATGATAATTTGTCAATACATGTCGAACGTCTTTTTGAAACATGATGCACTATTATTTGGAGTTGGAGCTGATTATAATATTACAATTATTCAAAGGCCGGTTTCTTTATCATTAATGGGATATAAGCGAGAAATTGACTGTTAGGGAAAAAGTAAAGCCTGTAGTCTAATGTTAATAAAAACGCATTTATATGATCATTAATGTATTAAATTATTTATAAAAAATTCGACAAATCAGTTCATTACAATAGTACTTTCATTTCCCAAATTTCGTCAATGATAGTGAATCCTAGCTATTCCTATTGTATCATACTAGCTATTTATAGTTACACAATAACACATGTGTACATATATATATTTATATAAATATGCAACCTTACTTAATAGTTAATAATTTTCTAAGCAAGATGTTCATAATCGTTATAAGTTTGTCTTTGCTTGATCCAAGTTGTATTAGACATACATATGTATATATATATATATATGTATATATAGTTTGAGGCTTTCTAGCAAAGAAACAAGCAAAATCATACACCCAATAAGGGAAAAAAATTATTAGGAACCAAATATAATCTTGGTATGATGACATGCATATATATATATATATATTCTAACAAAGGAACGTCTAAAGTAAACCCACATGCATTGTATATCCATTAAAAATATTGGAATATATTATATCCTTCCAAAGACAAATAGCAAGATCTATATATATATGTATCTTTGTGGAGAACATTTACTAATTAATAGTGCCTTTATTTAAGAATTATTATTCACTAATTTCTATAATGTGGTGCAAAGAATGAGAAAAGTATTAAAAACATAAAAACATAGAAGACATGCAATATTGAAACACGTGAAAATCGTATTATTGCATGTGTTTTGTGTTGGGATTTTTACATTTACAAGTTGCTTGTGAGTCAAAAAGACAATAAAAAATAGGCCGAGGGATATGAAGCCAAAGTATAACCATGTGACTCGTCTTGATGATAGTTTGTAAATAAAGGAAAGAGTGGACCATGAAATAAAACCTCATTGGAGTCATCATAATGTCTCATTTGTAGGTGAGTTTCCTTGAGCTTTAAATTCGGTTTCACATGAACAATGTGGACAGAAAACCACAAGGACAAGAGAGATTAACCATTATATAAAATGAATATATATATATAGAGAGAGAGAGAGAGAGTTAAGTTAGCTGTGTATAGAGAAATGAAATTTGATCCCTTGTGAAATAAAACGATTTAGATGTGTACAGTTATAGATTGAAAAGAAATGTTTATATATAAAAAAGAAAAATGCATGATTTAGGTATAGAGTTGATGTGGCTTGGATTGTACAACTTAATCAAGAGCTCCAATTAGAAAGGATTTTGTTGGTTTCCCATAAATGGCCAAAACAAATACAGTGGAGATTTGGAGACTATCCTATTCGGCTTTATGTACTTTGGAGATATTTCAAAGAATGGGTCGACACGGTGCCACCATGTAACAAAAATATCAACAATTCCCTCAATTAATTTATGAATGGCCTAGCTAGCTCCAAGCAACGTCAACCACTTAAAAACTCACATATATATATATACATAAAATATTTTATGCTTCTTTACAAATATATTTTTTGGCAGATATTTGAGTCCTTCTTTATATGTGTGCATATGTATTTACACATATGGTACGTTGATATATATATGTTTATGTATATGTATATAGAGCACTAGCTAGCTATCACATATTCCTCTAATTTCTTCTCAAGCTATTTAAAAGAAAATTCTTCTGAAATTATTTGATGGTGTGAAAACAATAATAATAATAATAATAATAATAATAATAAAATATAATGATGATGACGAATTTATTGAAAGAAAAGGAAATCTCCTTAACCCCAACCCTAAGTGGCAGTACTTAATATGTTGTTGTTTTTATTCTCATTTTTGATATCCAAACAAGGGACGAGGGGGACCTAGGCCATTAATAAAGGCCTTTCAATGAATCTGTAAAAAGTTATAGCAGGCTTTAGGTACTTTGAATTCTTTGGCCGATCGAAGACCAAATGCATTCAATTCTCCTTAAGAGTCTCAACAAAGCATTGAGAGAGAGAGAGAGTGAGAGAGAGCTACCGCAACTTGCAACTTCCCCAAACCAACTCCACACTACTACACAATATCCACTTAAATATATACACATGTACATATATACATATTTATGTATATAATGAACCCATATATATGACCCCCACAAGGCCCAAACCCAGAAGGGAAAAAGGTTTAAACAAAAACAAAAACAAAAAATCAATCAATCAAACAAGCAAACAAACAAACACCACCAACGTCGTGTAAAACTAAATAACCCACCAATAATGCGTTACTTTATATGTTATAGACATCTAATTAATACCGATAAAACAGTTTCCCTTCGTAATTTAATTTGATTTTTATCAAGATTTTGATCAGCTATAATTAACTGCTAATCGTTGTAGCCTAAATACATGGTTGCAATTAAGTAAATTGAGAGAAATAAGAGAGAAAGAGAAAGAGAGCTTGACAAACTCATGATAATGATATAAAATTTTGATTATATATTGATCTTGAACATAAAACAAAGTTACATTATTTTATTAACAAGTTACTTCAGCAAAAGTAAAAAAAAAAAAAAAAAACATAACATAACATAGACCAAACAAGAAAAAAGAAAAGACACATAAAACAAGCATACGATAGAAGCTAGAACTGATCATAATTAACATTAATTTGTTACTATGAACACAAGCCCACATGAAAGACTTAAAAGGGCTATTTACATAACTAAACTACTAGCATTTTTTTTTTCTTTTTATTATTTTTTTTAAAAGCACTAGTACTAGTACTACTACTCTTCAATTAACACATGACATCCTTGAGAAGCTTGTACCTGCGCGCGGTGGGCCTCGGCGACGGTGCTCCACTCTTTCCTTTCTGTTCGGCGGCGGCCGCGGCGGCGCTGCCGTCTTCGCGTTCCACGTGTTGCTTGATCTTGTCGCCGCTATACTCCGACCGGTTCGACACCCCCGACTCGCCTCCGGCGACCGATTTCTTTGACGAGCCGGCATGTCTCGAGCTCTTCCCTTCACTTTGGCACCAATCACACACTTGAATTGGCTCAGCGTATTCGCTGTAATAGTTGCTGCAATACCTACAAAAATTTACATTAAAAAAAAAAGTTAATTAATTAAGTGATAATAATAATAATAATAATTAAGATGTGTATGAATTGAGAGCATTTGAAAAGAATGAAAAAAGTTTTTAGGACTAAAATTCACATACACGAGTTGGGATTGCAAATGAAAACTATACATACATGTATATATATGATATGGAATGATGGACATATATATTCAATGATGATATACATATATATTTGTGTGTGTGTGTAACCTGGCTAGGATATATTCCAAGGGTAGTACTATTATAGTGGTATATAAACTTAGGTTGGTTGGGTGGGGTGTTTTTAGGAGATTGGCTTTTCATCTTATTCAGTTAACAGTACCTATCAATATATATACACATATAGATAATAATACAAAAATATAAAATATATCTTATATATGATGCACAAAAAATAGAAATAGAGGGTCATCTGGTGTTATGATCATGATCGTGTGTTTGTGTACATGTATAATTTTATGGTGGGTGGTCCTATATATGTGTGTGTGTGTGTGTGTGTGTGTATGCGCGCATCATACAACAACGGATCATGCTGATGATCAACATCATGATCATGATCATGATGATGGTGCTATGACGATGATGATGATGGTGATGCTGGGTGGTGATAAAGAGAATTCATACGAGTGCTGGAAGCGGTGACGGCATTTGTTGCAGCGGAAGAGCTTGTCGGGGAAACCCACGTCGCCACACATGCAACACACCGTCTGGAGATCCACCATTGATATATATATATAATTCCAAAGCTTCACCTTCACCTTCTAATTTTTTTGATCTCTTACCTCTTAATTTCTTTTCTCAAAATGATGTTTTCTATTATACCCAAAGCTCCAGAAGAAGAAGGAGGAGGAGGAGTAGGGGAAAAGAGAAAGAAAGAATTCTAGAGAGAGAGAGAGAGAGAGAGAGAGCTCACCAATTCAGAATAGGAGAGAGGAAGAGAGAAGAGACTTAAATATAAGGAGGAGTAATGGTTTTGAGTCGGTGTATAAATTCCTAATTTATAATTTAGTATTATTTTAATGTGCTAATTTTACAATCATATTTTATATAATTTATATATATATATATGTAGATCGGATATCTGTATACACAGGTAGACCACAGGTTGCTTGCAGTCGTTTTCAGTTAGGGCAGAGAGAGAGAGAGAACCTTAAAATTGAGGGCCACAAAATGACAATTGTGTCCTGGCTTTTGCTTTGTTTCATTTCTTACCTCTTTTTTCTTTTCTTTTTTTCCCTTTTTTCCCCCTCCTCTTTTGTCGTCCATTTCTTGGTTTGGCCTTTAGCCACATATAATTGGCTTTGCAGAAGTCTACGACCACTACGCTCTTTCCTTGGGTGTGTGCTGCACGCTCGGAATTATCTAGAAAGAAAAAATAATTGCACACCTAATTCACGATTCAACTTTTTTTACACTATTATTATTTAGTGTTATGCATACCATAACAAGATTGTTTTTTTATTTTTATTTTTAATAAGATCTTGAATTAAAACCAGTCTTATTACAATAAATAAGAACAAGAGGTATAAAAAATCCTTAACATGAGTTATAAGGTCTAGAGTAAAAGGCAAGTTAAATTACTTGGTACAAACAAATATCATTCCAATCTAACCAGTTTTTAGTTTGATATAGGTTAAAAACGGTCAAACACCAACCATATGTTTTATATGTAAAATAACTAAAACAATCTTAAAAAGAAACTATAAACCTACATCTAATTCTTCTGTTACATAAGATCACTTAGGGTCAATCTATGACTATGTTGACCCATTTGATTCAATCAATATTTACAGCTTTAATAAGAACACATAAAATATGATTTCACATTTATATATATAGTTCATATAACATACAAAGATACCTTATTTCCTCACAATAATATGAGTATGCCACTCTTTTTTAGTTAAAAAAATAGTATTAATTACTAGTCAATAAAATATTTCACTTTTGTTTTTTATTTTATTTTCAAAGATGCTTATAATGAACTATGAATCATATTATAAAAAATTTTTTATTATCTTTCTTAATTAAACCTGTAACCGAACATTAATTGCTTTTTTTCAACTTATTTGAAATACACTTTCACGAGTTCTTCAACCAAAATAAAATTAAGATTTTTCATTTTTTTAAACTTAAAACTCTTTTTAACTTAATTTTTCAATTTTTTTAAAGTCAAAACCCTTTTTTAACTTAGAAAGGTAAAGATTTAAACTCTACACTTTTACATTTAATGATAAAGTTAAATGTGAAATTACCCACACTAGTTGAAAAAAAAAAGGATACCATAACTGTTTTTAATAGTCGTGGAAAAGCTACCACGATCATTTCCAAATGGTCCTGTAATCCTCGGTCGTGGAAACTAGAAACTAAGAAAATTCTATGACCATTTTCAAAACAGTCGTAGTATCTCTTTTTCCGCAACCATTTAGTATTCACACGTGGTCGTGGAATCTTAAACATGCTACAATCGTTTTCAAAAAACAGTCGTGATATATTGACCTACCATGACTGTTTTTTAAAAAAAGGTCATGGAATGTTTGGTTTAAAAAAAAAAAAAAAGCAATCTTTCTTAAAGTTAAATTACATGCATTCAAATGATGAATTAGAGAAGAGAGAGTTCACAAGGACACTAAATGTATAACACAAATTTCTTCCCACCATTTACAGATCCTCAGTCTTAAGAAGAATAAAATGTCCTCCTAAATAAGCACAACAACAACAAAAACAAAAAGGAAAAATAAAGCATTTAGTTCTCTTGCCTGATCTGATCTATAAACAATTTGGGAATTTCTTCATCTAATGACAACTTCTGTAAGCAACAAAATTTCTTTTCAACACCTTTAAGTGCTCTTCACCTTTGGCTTAATGCATTTCACCCTTAAGTAGAGAAAAACTCTAGCAAGCGCAACCAAAGCTAGTAAGGAACTTACAACTTAACGAAGAAAATTGTCCTCAGAGCTAAGGAACCATCTAGAGATCTAAACCAAAATCAAAAGGAGATACATATTAATGCTTGAAAAATAATGTTTTAACTGCTATTAGAGTGAGTTGACTGAAAATAGAACTAAAAAAATCTATCATTCTTAAGCATTAGTGAAGTATGAAACTGCCAAATTCAGGAATTAAACAATAAAAAGCATTCAAATGCATTATTAACAAAATATAAATGGGAACAAAGAAGATTACAATATTTAGTATTGATAGTAGCCAAATAAAATAAGTTCTAATACCTCTAATTTAGCCAATCGTGCTAGGACTTCCATTCTTGTGTTATTATGTTTTTGCTTCTCTAATCCAATAACTTCCATTGTCTCCGTCATAGTTATTTGTAGCTTAGAAGCCTAAACACAAAAGATAAATTGATATATATAGTTAATCCAAGAGTTTAAACAGTTTTGAACAAACTTAGAAAAGTAACAATTAAGGTAACGTTTGGTATTGTTTTTGAAATGTTTTCTATATTCAAAAAAACTGAAAATGAAAATATTTTGAAAACTAAGTTGAGATTATTTCTGAAACTGTATTTAGCTATATTTTCTAAATATATATTTTAAGAAACATAAAAATAAAACTTTATTTAGTTATATTTTTGAAAACCCATTTCATAAGTAAGTATTTTATGAAAAACATATTTATGTTTAATTTAATAACAAAAATAATTTATTAGTCATATTAAAAAAAAAATCCTTTGGTGGTGGATTTTGCATTTTAGGACAAGAGTGGGAGATATTAGTGGTCTGAACCTCAGGTGGTGGTGACAGTGAGATTTGGATCGCAAATCAATAGTCGTCACTGCCAGTTGGTAGTTGTCGCTATAAGTTGGTAGTCGTCATCATGAGGGGGCTTTCACCGTTTTGCCAGTCCATGGTTGTCGCCTTTCACAAAAAATGGAGATCATCATCGGACATGATCATCGTCACCGACACTACACAAGCATAGAGAGAGGACAAAGAGGGTGAAAATGAAAAAAAAAAAAAAAGAGAGAGAGAAAACAACTTTTTTTTCATTTTCAAAAAAATCCAAAAAAACAACATAGTTGAAAATAATGTTTTTGAAATATATTTTTAACGTTGAATAAATAAACACTATTTTGAGATCATTTTTATTTTCTATGTTTTTGAAAATGAAAAATCATGCTTAAAAACAAAATCAAACGCCCCCAAGAATGACTATAGTCTTGGCAAAAACAACCCTGTGACAATAAAAGATAAAAATTTTCACATGTAGATTCCACACTGAAACCAATGTGCACCCATTCTACTTTGTTATTTGAGAAAAACTGACTTTCATACTATCAAAATGCGGCAATAAGATTTCAATCTACAAGCTTTTTTGAAAGTTACATGATGGTTTTAAAGTGTTTTTGAAAAAAAGAAAGTGAAAAATGTAATAACAATGATAAAAATATATCTCATCTGGATATGAAAAGGCTTTATAAGACATATCTTATATCCTAAGAGGAATTTGTCAAGTTCCCAAAGATAAAAACACTACAATTTAATTCAATTTTTATTTCTTACTTGACTCAAAGGTAGACCTTTCCACCTTATTACTATCCTTATAGCTCCCTTTAGTAAATGCATTACGTTTGTATTGTGTTTGAATGTAATACATTGAATACAATTTGTATTTAGAAAAAGAGTATTTGTATTACATTGAATGCAATGTGTGTTTGAATGAAAAATATTTGAATTATATTTAAATGATGAATATGTGATGTGATAGGTAAAAATATAGAGAAAAAAATGAGAGAGAAAGAGAATATGTTATGTGATTAATAAAAATAATAGAAAAAGTAAAATAATGAATAATGATTATATTGGATTTAAAATGTGACGTAATTGGCATTTGAATACAATACTTTTGCGTTTGGATGAAAGTTACATTGTATTTGAACATAATACGAATACAATGGTAGAAATAAATGGAGACTAAATGTTTTTATTAATGGTACCAATAAAATTTTACTACCCAAAGATCAAGATAAGTTATGATTTAAGCATTTTATTTCCTATACTTTTGCTATTCTAAAAATCAAACCCACTAATAAACTTTGGTTAATGGAAATAGCTAAATTGGCTTTAAGGAATTGATTCCATTACCAAAAAGAATTGGCTTGAAAATGTAGTGCCTTCGTTGAAAGAATACTAAAAATTTTTGTTCATCAAAAACTCAAGAAACCTTTGAGATAGATGAGAATTTAAAACTCATCAATCTCATAAGGCCTACTAAAAATTTGAGTTAATACATTCACAAATCATCATCATCATCATAATCAGAATTTCTAGGAAAATATTTTCTCAATCATATTGCAGATCCGATGTTATTGTACCAAACAAATTCAATTAAGTGTTTCTTCCAATAAGAAATGTTAAAATTTAGAAGTCTCACTCGTTTTTTTAGTGTTTTCTCGGGTAACAAACACGATAAGAAAAGTGAAATTAAAGAATAAGTAAACGAAACAAATTAGGGGAAAAAAAAAAGAAGAGAGAAATTGCCTGCTAAAGAATGCTTTTTGCATATCTGAGTTTGGAAGAGATCCAATTCATCATGAGAAGCTTATTTTTCTTCTTCTAAGCTCGTTTCTCTGTAAATTTTTTTCCCAAAATTAGTGGAAGATTGAGATTTTTTTTTTAATTTTAACCAATACATTCAAAAATCATTTGAAATTCTAAATTAGAAAATAAAACCACTTTTCACATTCTAAATTAAAATTTCCATACCCAATAATCTAGACAGTAGGGTGCGAGAGAAGGCGAGGGAAGGGGAGGTGGTAGCTGCATAAGGGAAGAAGAGAAAAGGATAGTGGCATAGAGATGGAGGTTTAAATTTTTAAATTTTTTTATTTTTACAAATTACACGAATTTTTTAGAAAATAGTTGTAGAATCCGGAATTTGGAGTTTCCACGGCCATTTTTAATCTTAAGATTCAACCCCCATTTTTTTAATAGTCGTGAAAACTTGACTTCCATAATCATTTTTGGATTCTTATTTCTCTGTCGTGTTTTTGTCAAAGTTTTCACGACCATTTTAAAAAATGATCATGAAATTACTATCATGAAATCTAATATTTGTAGTACTGTTACTAGATTATAGTTGTAAGACTCCAGCTACAAACTCATATTAATGTTTGGTTATATGTTTATCTTCATAAATTAAACTCTTCGATTCAAAAAGAGAAAACTATTGTATATAATGTTAACGTACAGAAAGTTATTATTGAACCAATTGTTTTTGAGTCAAATTTCTTTATAAAAAGCTAGATTTCATTTGATAAATACCCATCTTTATATGATAATCCCATTCAATCCAGTAGAATAAATAAGACATCTAGGAAACTCATCAGACTCTAACCACTAGTGATGTTTGCATATAATGGTTACGGATGTCTTTTTTATGTCTTTTTAAATCTCAACACCAAAATTTAATATTCACATTCTCGTTTTAAGATCCAGTTTTAAAATTTTACATTTCTAATAAGAACCATGAGTTTACGGTGGATCGTATAACTCGAAACTGAGTTCTATTTATGATACATCACCCATCCCTATTATACAAGGAATAAATTACATTAATAAACTACTCATCAAAGTCTAATAACAAAGTCTTAGGATGCGGAAGTAGTTACACTCGCTTTTAGAGAGAGTAGGCAGGGAAACGTATAATCTAACTCCGAGAGTTGAGCCAAAAAAAAAGGAGGGTGCTGGAAAAGAGTGGTAAAACGTTGAAGGGTAAAAAGTACCGCAAGGAGGGGTGAAAAAAAAAAATGAAGAAATAAAAAGGTCAACTTCGTACCCGTTCTTGTCGTTATGAAGGTGGGATATAGCTGTCATTAAACTGTTTCCGGTGGGCAATTTAGGAATGTAAGGAACATGAAGTACACTACTATCCTGCTTTTTCACACACTCAAAAACCAAATCCACTGTCTTGAGAAGCTCTTTGATTTTCCCACGTGGGTTCACACTCCAAATCATCAAAACCCGCTGCTGAATCACTGCCGTTGAATTGATGATAAGAGATCAAAGTGGACCCCCAGATCAACCAGATCGATGGTTAATGTTTCCAATCAAAATCCAGGTGAAGTGGCGATCGGACGGTGGGTTTAGCTTTCATATGATATGCGTGGTACCAGATCTAATTTGGCAGATAAACATCGAGTGGGGCCCAGCCAGACTAGCCCTTTGGTCTGACTTTTTTGTTTTAGAATTCGCATTGGAGAAAGGAAAGGAAAAAGAATCAGCTTGAGCCTCAAACTTACGAATGTATACATTCTCTCTCTCTCTTTTTGGCCAAAGTACACATGTGCATTCTTTATTCTCTTGTTATTTAACATTTTAATTTCAGGGATAACCGTTAAATTTTTATAAATTTTCATTTGATTATCATGTTATTTTAAAAAATAACATTAGGAAAAATCTTTTAAAAAAAATACATCCAATACATATTAGTAATATATATATAAATTTTTGTTGAGTTTGGTATAAGTATGTTGCGATATAAAATCATTCATTACAATTTTTTATTGGTAAAAATAATTTTGTATATCCATCTAAACTGATCCTTACTAGACAGGTTATGAAAAAAAATAGCTTACCATTAAAGCTTTTATTTTTATTTTTTCAACTATCACACGTGCATTAGCTTCTATCAATTTTGGATACTTCTTTTAACTTTTTTGACATGATTTTGATCAATGTAACACTAAAAAAATACACACTCTAGATAAAGACATATTATCTTAAAAAGCCTCTTTTTCTTATTTATCAGTATTAGGAGAACTAGTTATATACATATGTGTGTGTGTATATGCAAGAATATTTGGAGTAGAATGGTGGGAATAGATTAGATTGGTTTTAATTAATAATTAGTTAACCGAATGGCCGCCTTAAAAGTAATTTGATGCCTTAAATAAATGTTGGAGGTACAATTAGTGCAAGTGAAGTCATTAAAATTAATAGACATGTTCCTAATCCTAACTCTCTCCACGTGAAGATAACAAATGCCTTTCTATCTTGTGCAAAGAAGAATACCGAAAGCTCTCTCTCTCTCTCTCTCTCTTCTTTAAAGATGGAACAATAATAATAATAGTAAGATATTTTGAAAGATGTTACATCGCCTTAATTCTTTGCTTTTTAAGAAAATAAAGTATAGCATTGGCATGAAAAAATGATTTAGGTTAAGTTTAGAATGGAATAGAATTTTTATATTAAAATTAGTTAATCTATTTATATATTTTTTTTACTTAAAAAAAAGGATAAAATTAAAATAAAAATTTAAGTTTAGACTCAAGTATCAAATACCCTCAAATTAGCTACGAAAGTTGCAGCAGTTAAGATATTTTTTAATAATATTATTTATATGGTGGTACGTACTGGATTAACATATTAACTACATTACATGTCACAACGTTGACATTGTTATTATTGTTATTATTATTGTTGAAAGGTTACGCTTATTAGACTCCTTTATCATTATTTTCATATAACTCAGATTACAAAAAGGGAAGAAAAAAAAAAGGAAAATTGTACGCTAATGGTTCAATACAGAACATAAATAAGTAGGGGTGTTCGTCGGGTGGGTTGGGTGGATTTTTGGTTGGGTGGGTTGAAAAATTTTTTCACCCACCCAATTAACCCAATATACAAAATCGACCCACCCAATTAAAGTTTGGGTGGGTTTTGCGGGTTTTTCGGGTTCGTCGGGTTCGGCAATTTATAAAAATAAAATAATAAAACATGACTTAAAAATTTAATCATAAATTAAAATACAAGCTCAAATATTCAAATAAAGAAGTCGTATAAAGACAATAAAAACTAATTAAAACATGCTTTTAATGAATACTAAAAAACATCAACCACAAACAATCAAATCTGTTTCACAAGAATAATCTCTAACTCCAATGTGTGTAGTAACAAGAACTAAAGTCAGGCAAATTGAAATAAACTTGAAATCTTGTTCCTAAATCCTAACAGAAGGGAGGATCAGGGGAGGCTAGTGACAAGTGGCGCTTGGGTTGGGCAAGGGCAAGGCACGAGACGAACACGGGCTTGGGGAGACAAAAATGAATACGTCGAGGGGTGAGGGCCGATGGTCGAAGAAAGGGACGATTGGAGGAGGCTGGTGGGACATCGGGTTTAGTAAGGGCAAGACACGAACTTTGGCTTGAGGGAGGCATAAATGGGAAATGACAATCAGATCAACAAAATTGACTTAGGTTAATCATTATATTTTTTCTAAATATAAAAAAAAAAAAAAACATATTCATTGGGTAGGTTGGGTTTTGATCGGGTTTTAAAATTCCAACCCGAACCCACCCAATTTGACATTGGGTTGGGTGGGTCAACCCAACTTTTTTTTGGGTCTGACGTGGACCCAACCCATCGGGTTTTCCTTGGGTGGGTTGGGTGGGTTATTTGGGTTTTCGGATTTTTTGTTCACCCCTATAAATAAGTACATTTCCATTTTAATTGAACCTTTTCAAAAAGTCGTGAAGGGCATAAACACTAACACGCGCTTAAAAGAATAATTTTAGTCACAATATCGTCCAGAAAAAAAAAAAAAAAGACGTGTAAAACCAAAATCATTTTTTAGTGAGTAAAAATCTTTTTTTAACTAAGACAATTTTATCGCAGAAAAAAAAAAAAGATAATTACAACATAGTACTGATTTGTGTTTATATACATAAGAGGTATCAAATCTAATACCATATTTGAAATGGTAGTGATGTATAAGTAGGTTGTATTAGTGGTCATTGGCAAGGGTGAACATGTGTTGAAGAGAAAATAAATAACTCTAAACTCTAAAAAAAAGATTTCATCAGGAGTTAAATTTGTATTACATTCAAGAAATTAAATATAAATAAATTCAATTGCATTAGGGGAAAAAAAAAGAATATTGACAATATAAAAATATTAAAACGTAATGTTGGAAATATTGACATGGTGATATTGTGATGTTGGAACGTGAATATAGCTATATGCGGAGTATGTAACATAATTGTCAAATTGGTAACAATGAGTAAACCTCTCATTTTTTTTGGTACTGTATTTGCATTGTATTTAAATATAAAAACATTTTATTTAAATACCAATTATATCACATTTTAAATTTAATTCAATCATTATTCATTATTTCATATTTTTTATTACTTTTATTAATCACATTATCTTTTTTTTCTCTAAACTTTTACCTATTATATCACATATTTATTATTAAAATATAATTTAAATATTTTTCACCTAAAATATATATTATATTTAAATATAATATAAATATTTTTTTAAATATAAATTTATATTGTATTCAAACACATTATATTTACCAAAATCAATTCAAAGATCGACGACAGTGATATACGCTTATAAAAATGAAAAAAAATCAGAGGGCGCAAATAAACACAAAATCTTCAGAAAATGAGCTGCTTCCTTCAAAGTTTTCTCCTCTGCTTCATTTAGTTTCACGAATAAAAGTTAGGTTTGTATTAAGTGACTTGAATCTACAGACTTGGGGATTTGAATGCTATCGTCAAGCCCTTTAAACATAATCAACACGTAGATTTGCAGGAAAAAGAAAAAAAAAATCTGATTCCTCTTTCATAGCATTCGGCAATGTCAATGGAACACCAAGTTCTAAGATAACCATGAACAAAATTTTCACAAGTTATTTCCAGTAAATCAACCGATGTGATGTAGCATAACATGAGAGAGAAAATGAAGAAATTGTAGAGAGAGAATGATAACTGTTGTGACAAAGCTGTGAGAGAGAGATGAGAAGACGTGAGAGAAAATGAAAGGGAGGATGAGAGAAAGAGAAAGGGGAAGAGAGACAATCGTTAATATGTGAGAATATATTTTTATTTTTATTTTTATTTTTTATTTTTTCCTTCTTTCTCTTTTAAAATTTTTTTTTTACTTTACTGTACGTGACAATAAATTTTGTTATTCCTTTGCAGCCTACACGCTAAATCAACTGACTGTGTCAGTTTGTGAAATAGGTTGCCCCTCATTTTTGCTTGTCAAGATCACGCCATTCATTTCTTGTAAGATGGCCAATGTAAAAATACTGGATATGTCTAGTAAAATGATTGTGCACCGTTCCTATATATTTATATATAATATATATAGCATTTTTTTAATAGAAAACGCTCAAACATCGAAGCAAAAAGTTTTTTTTTTTTGGCTGAAAAAGCAAAAGGAGATCCGGACTATAGTAGTGCAGGAAAGAAGATAATGTACTGCCATTTGTTTTTTTGTTTTTTGTTTTTATTATGAGAGCATATACATTAGCGAAAAGATTTCGATATTTTCAGCAAAAAAAAAATATGATGCAGTTATATATATACTTGACTAGTATACTAGTATATATGTATATATATATGCATGCATGTACGTTTAGCATGCATAACACAGCTATTGAACCATATTTAAAGATAATCCTACGGTTTTGGAAATAATTAACCAGAAATTATTAAATCCAGTCTAGAAAATAACTAAATTGGAAGATAAAATAAATAAATATATGTTTATGTATATCTATATATATATATATAGAGAGAGAGAGAGAGAAGGCTGAACTAATTCGTAGAGAAAACTATATATAGCCTATTATTAGCCTCTAACATCCCATTAGTCAATAACATGCATGAATATAAAGTCAATTCTATTGTTTCGTAATTTTCTTAAGTTTGGGATAAGCAAAAAGCAAAAACAAAAGATAAAGATAAGAACCAATCCATCAAAATCAAAAGGTACAGTCTACAGATCCATTAAGATATTAGTAGATATTAGTACACATATATACATATTCAATTCTTTTATAGTGCGTTTTCGATCTTTGCTTTCCAATCCTCGCTATATATAGTCTATAGACATAGTAAGGAAACTAGCGTCTGTATATGGTATGCTTTATACTTAGCCGATTATGTGCATGCACTTAATAGTTATTTCTTGATCAGTTTTGTCATGTAGGTTACAAGAATATGGCACTTAATCAGTAATTTAATTTTATTCACCCTAGTCCTCTCAACACAAAAATTAGAGGAAAAATACTGGTACTGTTCGTTGAATTTAGATGAGCGACCATGCAAGTAGCTCGGTCGCTAACCCCATTTTACTCCTCGGTATACTGTTTACTTTTAAAGTAAAAAATATATAAAATATAAATATATATATATAAATCTCTATTGTCGCCACAAATCATTAATTCCAGACGTCAATAAGAAAAAGATCAACGGAAAGAATAGATTGATAAACCAAAATTTTCCTACTAATTAGATTTCAGTTGGATCCCCACAAGTGTGTGTGTTACTAGTTGATCCTTTTTGTCAACTATAAATAGCAATTTCTTGAGGGTTGAAAAAATGTTTAACTTGAGTCAAGGTAACTCCATCTCTTATTAATATATATGTTGGGGAAAAGACGCCTATACACAATGTGTAATAGAAAAAGAAACTTAAACAAAAATTTATAATAAAAAAAAAAGACAAAGATTTATATAGTTTGATAAAATTACTTACGTCTACAGGAAAAGAAGAATAAATTATTCATTAATAATTTTAAAATTACACACTTAACAAACTTTTTCAACTCCACTTTACCCAAAACCCCTTATATTCTTCGCATATCTCTCTCTTCACTCACCCTCAATCGGAGATACGTACTCTTTCTCTATTTTTCTGTCCACACACCTAACTTTAAATACAATAAACCTATTTATAATCTCTCAAAAAAGATACAAAATTCACATTTTTCTAAACTCATACTTTCCAAATTCACAAATAAAAAATTACCTAAAACTAATTTGAATTATATACCTAATAATATATACGCTCTAAAACAAAAAAGGAAAAAAATCATCTTTTGTTAATATTCAATTCGAAGGGCGAATTACATGACAAATAAGTAAACTGCTGAATTAAGAAAGGGATATTATTGGAATGAAAAAAATAATAATTTTTCAGTTTTCTAATCTGCCTCTAGCTAATGGCGAAAATTTCAAAATTAATGTCATGCCTACCTAATTGCCTGCGCAGGAATATTATGGAAAATATTAAACTCACTTTACGAAAATGAGTTTGTGGGGCCGATAGTGATGGTGATGATACGCGATGATTGCGATGGAGGAGAAATTAGATCAGAGGGAAAGATTGATAGTGTAATTGGTAGGTACATATACATGTGAAGCTACCCATATTTCATGATTGTGGGGTTTGGGTAGATTTGGTGACTAGTGACTTGTAAATATAGACATCAAGGTTTATAATATATGTTTCCGTTTTACATTCCATTTTACACTCATTTTTCGAACTGTATTTTTTCACAAAAATTTGAACTTATTATTATTTGAGTTATATATTTAAACCTGTAATTCAAATTGAGCCTATATCTTCAAACTAACTTACTATCTGTTTGGTAAACGCATTACATTTACATTGCATTCAAATGTAATGTATTGAATGTAATTTGTGTTTGGAAGAAAAGTATTAGCATTGCATTTGAATGCAATGTGTGTTTAGGTGAAAAATATTTGAATTGTATTTTAATAATAAATATGTGATGTGATGGGTAAAAGTAGAGAGGAAAAAAGGAGAGAGAAAGAGAGTATATGATGTAATTAATAAAAGTAATAGAAAAAGTGAAATAATGAATAGTAATTGTATTGGATTTAAAATGTGATGTGATTGGTATTTTAATGAAATGCTTTTGTATTTGGAGGAAAATTACATTACATTTAAATGAAATGCAAGTTGAAAGTGTGTGCTAAATGAGGCATTAATCTTGAATTTGAAAGGCCGTCACTAACTTTTATGTCAATGCTAACACTGTACTTGTTAAAAATAATTATGAAAATTGCATAATTTGAGATCTCGTGCTCCCTTACATAATGTATTTGTAATTTAATTTATGTCTACATTTTATCATCACTATTAAGTTTTGAAATTTATAAAAGTAAATTTTTAATATTTAAATAATTTAGAAATCACACTATGTAGTATGATTAAATAAATAAATAAAAAACCGCCAGCAATTAATAATTAAATTTGAATTTTTCACAGACAAATAGTAAATTTAGCATTGAAAATCACTAAGGAGTTATTTTTCTATACCAGATGCTAAATTTATTTTGAGCATATGAATTTAATATTGCATAAAAACTGCTCTAAGATATTTTAATTTCATCATATAAGTTAACCTATTGAATAGAGCAATTAATAACCGTAAATGTTTCATATTGGTTTTATATTTTCATAATATACATATATATATATATATATGTGGCTTGGGTTTTATTTTATCATTAACGCTTAGTCATTGTTACATTTGCTAACCAACTCATCAACTATTATTATTATTATTACCGTCCGCATACATTCTCACTTCAACACGCGCAACCTAATTTGTTCATGATATAACTACCATAAAGTCAAAGAAAAATATGTGATATTTATCATTTAATGATTATTTCGTTAAAATATGGATAATATTATTATGAGATTATGATATGACCGTAAGCTTAACTTAAATGATCATATGATACACAACATTAATAATAATAAAGTCATGAAAAGTGAGATCAAGACAAAATAAGAGTGGTACGAGGTAAATATCAATTTCTTAAAAATAATAGATGTGTTAATGGCTTGGTCGGTTAGGTTGGATGGACGGTTGATATACCAAACAAAAGTTTTAGCATCAAAATGTAAATAAATGGTTTGAAAATATTAATATTAAAGGACAAGGGTACTTTGGAGTTTGGAGTAATGCTAGTGATTATTATAATAAAACAAAACAAAAGTAAATTCTGTGGCTTCAGATGGATCTATTGGGTGAAGTAGATCAATATCGTTATATGTATATTATGTTTATTATAATTTTCATTGTTTCATGTTTTTGTGACGTGGGATATGAGGTTTTTTTTTTTCTTTTCTTTTCTTTAACACCCCAGAAGATGGTATTTTCTAATTTGGAATCACCAATTTTGTATTAAATGGATCGTACTTTTAAACTCTAATATTATGTCAAATTATTAAAACTAAAACAATAAATTTCCATCTTAAAAGTTTTTTTTTTCCTGCAAAAAACCTTCCATTTAAAAGGTTAATATATTAGGAGAGTGAGCCAATACTATTATATATGTATATGTCTATAAATTATTGGTTTTATGTTTTTATAATATGGAATTTTGGTTTCTTTTTATTTTTAATATTACAATCATGATATTATATCATTTACATATGTATGTGTAATGCATATATACAGGCAATAATACACATGAAAATTTTTATCATCTTTATTATAGTTATGAATACACGTATAAAATTTTTTTAAAATTGAAATGTATATGTTATTTTAATTTTGTTATTCTATTTTTTCATGAATACAAATTATATGTAGTTGTTGAGACAAAAAAAAAAAAGGGTCAGTGACTCCAGCACACCAAATCGATGAACAGATCCCTCCAAACTGGGAGAATACGACATGATTTGATCTGCTTGAAGTCAATCACTTCATGAGTATCATTCATGGTGACAATCGATCAATCATATCATATAAATATATATATATATAAGCTACCAGCTTTTTCCTTGAGCGCAAATACACCTTTATTATTATTAGTATTGTTTCTTAAGGGAAGCACAAAACACACTTTTCCTCCTGTTCTAATGTGCAAATCATGAAATAGTGCAATTATCGGTCTTTTTTGATGAGTTAATAAAAATGTGTCAAACAACGTATTAAAATGAGAAAAAGGCAATTTTAAGCATTAAATAGGGCCCAAAATCGACACGTCCACGTCTGAAATTTGTTCCAAAGAATGGAAGGAAAAAAAAAATAGCTTCAATTAGTCATAATCATATCAACTGCTATAGATCTCTAAATCCACCTTGCTGTTAAAAGCCACAATAATAATCCATGTTTTGAATTGTTTTGAGGTTTCTTTGAAAGTATTCTCTCTCTTAAGACCTTTCTCCTTTGCTGAGATTCCTCCATTGAGGCCTAACTAGCCAGGACGACGTATGGTTCATAAAAGCCAAAGGAATTGATTTTATATATATATATATATATCCTTTGCAAAAGCAGTATATATACATACATGCAATGTTTGGTCTTGACATGACACATGATTAACAAGCACATATAGGTATATTTTATTAAAAGCTTTTTTTTTTTTTTTATTTGTTGCATGATAAGTCATGTAATTACCATTTTATAGTTACGCATTTTTCTAGTTTTTAATGGTTAAATTGCTAGTATGGTTTTTTAAACTATTAAGTAAGTAATGGATTGATCATCAAATCTTCTTCCTTTTTTTTTTTTTTTAAATAAGTCTTTAAACTCTTAAAAATGATAAAAAAAGAGTAAAACCCTAACAGTTGTTAAAAAAATATATTTCCCATCTGTGAGCTGCACATGTCATTGGTCAAAGGGCATTTTCGTGAAAAAAAAAACTATTAGATTGAAGTTTGGAGAAAATTAATTAGATTTGGGATAAATTTGAGATTTTCATTTTGAATAAACAATAATTTAAATTTAAAGGGGGAAAAAAAAAAAAAAAAAAAACATAAAACTTTCCCTCCCCAGGCCGATCATCTTTACCGGCCCCATCGAGCTCTCCAGCCATGTCACTATCAGCGGCTCCAAAAAACTCTTTTTGCCTATCCTCGCTGCCGACCTCTACTGCTCCGGCATCTCCAAGATCGCCAAACGTCCTTTCCCTGTCCAACACCGGTGCCAAGGCCTTCGTTTTGGCTTCTCTCGATGCTCTAGTCCAAGTCGGGAAATCTTGGTCAATGCCGACACGGTCTAATCGGTGGAGCCGAGTCTGACAGAGATTTGGAAAATCTAAGGTGGGTTCTTCGTCATCTTTTCCACCGTGGGGCTCTCGAAGACAGATCTGGGTTTGTCGGGCTGGGGTCACGGTTGTGCTTGAAGGTGAATCCGTGATCCAGATTCGTGATCTCAAGTCTCTGCTGTGGTTGAGATCTCAGAATCCAGAACCGTGTCCTCTCACATTTGGTTTGACACCGAAATCCTCTCCACCTCCTCGCTCGTTGTACTCGAATAAGCCACCGTTGCCGCCGCACTCACAGATGAAGATAGTGAGGGTGAGCTTGAGACCGGAGGCCTTCCACGGCGACAGTTGAAGAAGACACTTTTTTTTTTGTTTTTATTATTATTTTTTAAGAGTCTGTTCGGACTTGGATGTGTTTTTTTTTTTTTTAAATAATTTTAGAAAATATGTTTGAAAAAAAAGTTTTCGTGAAGTAAAAAAATATAAAATCTTAAAAATTTATTTAAAAATTTATTTATATAAATCTTATTTTATTTTTTTTGTAATTTTTATAAATCATCTCATTTGAATTTATATATAAAAAATATGTATTTTTAAAATTTAAAGTTTAAAATAATGTTTTAAAAATATAAATAGTAAAAAATGATAATAAAATAAAAAAATACTAAAAAGTATTTTTTAAAGGCAAAAGATCTTCAATACTCTTGGTTTATGTGGTGGCATTTTGGATTTTTAAAATAAATTAAGGAATATGCGATGAAGATCTATTCATTTTCTAATGATTATTGGGGTTTTACTTTCTTTTAATTTTTTTAAGAGTTTGAGAACCTTTAAAAAAAGATTAACAGGGTATTTATTTAAAATTTTAAAGATCACAGGTATTATTAATTTTTTTATATTTTTATTTTTATTTTCTTTGTCTCTTTATATATATATCACATGTTTGTCAATTAATGTCTATACTTAAATATATATATATATATATCACATTTGTGAATTTTTGCCATCGTTTTTGCTAAGTCTATGTGTACCCTAATAAGCAAGGCACATGCACTCTTTTGAATCACAAGTTGAAGCCCAATAAAACGCATAGATAATTAAGGTTAAGAAAAGGTACAAGCTTTTTTGTGTAAGTTAATTAGGCCCTAAACCGAAGTTCTATTATGCAAAAGTACCTTTAGCATTTTTTTTAACATTAAATATGTGTTCGGATTCTTAGGGGGTGTTTGGTAAACGCATTGTGTTTTAATTGTATTTGAATGAAATTTATTTTTTGAATGTTGTATTTGGTTGAAAAGTATTTATTTTGTATTTGAATGAAAAGTATTTTAGAGTTAAAAAGTTGATGTGATTGGTAAAAGTAAAGATAAATAGTAGAGTTGAAAAGTTGATGTGATTGTTTTAAAAATATTTTAAATAGTAATTATTTTCGTAACACTGTTATAAAATTTGTATTTGGTGTAAAATTGTATTGTATTTGAGTAAAATTAAAGTGAAATTTTTTCTCCAAACACCCCTTTAAATTTAGACACGACCTGAAAATATGTAATATTGCAAGAACAACCTGTCAGTAGTGGATCTATGTCGCCGTCTGAAATTTTTTATTTTTTTATTTTTATCTTAAATTTTTTTTAATTTTTACATTTTGTTCTTATTAAAAATAAAAATTCTCATACAATCCTTATTAAAATTAATTCTATAAAAAAAGTTTATCATTTTTGTGTTTTGCTTCATTAAAATTAAAAATTCTTACATAACTCTCATCAAATTTTATTTTTCTTCAAAAAAATATATTTTAGTGTATGTCCCACTAAAATAGGCTTCTAGCTCCACTCCTACAATCAATTGAATAGAGAATTTCTCGAAACCGTATAACATGTGTTCGAAAATTAGACCTAGTGCAAGTAGGCATGCAAATTAAACCATGTTTTTGTTCTTAACTTCTTATCACATGGACATTGCCTCACTCCTCATGTCAGTTTAAGAACTTAGAAAGAATTAAAATGATTCTCATAAGTGAAAATCCTTTAGCTTCATTGCATGTCAAGAACTAAACTAAATAGTGATTATAACCTAACAATAATATCCTATTTGACTTTATTTAAAAGTGTAAAATTCGAATATCTCACTCTTAAATTAAAAAAAAAAACTAAACTAAACTAAATGCATGTGTGTGTTTTTTCAGCAAAATATAAGCATAAAAATAAAAATACATGTGTGTTTTAGCCGTGCATTCATGTAAATAAAAGGGTTTGTACGCACTTAAAAATACATATGTTTAACTTGCATGCTTATAAATCAGATATTTAAAAGTAATTAGTGCAACAGGTAATGTTCTTATTAATAGTATTTGAAAAGGATAATTGCTATTGTAAAAAGCTTCATTATAGTATATTTAAAAAAAAAAAAAAAAGGGATTGATGTTTTGGGAGGTTCTACACTAGGTGCGATCTTATTGTAGAATCTGATGGGGTTACTGATTATATAATCATGATAAGATATAAATTATCAAACAATCTACATTAAATGAGTGTGAATCTTGTGAGAAAATTTCTTATCGTTTGTAATTACTTTATAAACTTCGCTTAATCTGAATTTGAAGTTAAAATCAATGGCCCTTACCTCTCACTATAGAACTGTCTTGTCTTTTCTTTATTCAGCGGCAAACAAACAAACAGACATATATATATATATATATAGGAGAGAAGATGACGAAAATAGCTAATTAATTATCCCAATACTCCACTAATTACACTTATGGGGCCGCCCACACTTCTTTTTTTTTTTTTTTTTTTTGGGCTTTTTTCAAATAGAAGTATTTAAAAGCGACTCCCTCTGACCTCCCAAAATCTCCCTCCTTCACAAAAGGACGTAATCTTTCCAGTATACTCATGTCATATTTGCTTAATCACTTTAAATTTGAAGAATAAAAAGATTTTCATTTAAAAAAAATGAATCTTTTTTAATTTTTGTATTTGATTATTCAAAATTTTTTATTTTTAAAAAATAAAAAAAAACTTTTTAGAAAAAAAAAATTTCACCCACCTAAATAACTTTTCACTTTTAAAAAAAATTTTAAACAACTTTTTATTTTTCAAAATAAAAAAGCCCTCTCATACAAACAGAGCATTATACTTACATCTGAAGGTCCAAAAAACAAAGAATCATTTTTCCATATGAAGTAAATACACGTTATGTAAGAAGGCAAATATAAACAAATAAATTACCATGAGTTTCAGCTTTCGGCCTTCTGATATCAGGTCTATGGATAAGATTTGGAAAAAGGTAGGATTTAAATATGAAAGTTCATCGTCAGCCTCTTTTTGCTGCGTTCTCAAGTAGTTATCATCCATAAGTTTAATCATTTAACTCTAGGAGCAATGGGCATGAAACAAATATATATATATATACATACATACATGATATTATAATATAATATAATTGATAACAATGATCCATATGATTCTTCATTTTAAGGGAATATTATGTTTCTTTATTGGGAATTTCTTTTTATCATGTATTTTAAGATTATTAAAAAATCATATCTTATATTTTTCAAATGTATTATATTTGTATTTTCGATTTTTAAATTAATATAAAATCTTTCATTTTGTTTGGAGTTGATTTTTGACTATGAAAAAGATCTAATTCTTCTTTATACTTTGAAATTTTTAAATCTTTTTGCAATTCTTTTTCTTAATTTTCTAAGGAAGGTTTTTTGCATAGTCAAAAGTAAGTGTTGACTGAAAAAAATGTAAAACTTGAATATGCGTTTTGTGAAGGTATAAAGGCTGTACATAAAGTATAATTTTTTAATAACTTCAAAATGTGCGGTATAAATGTGGTACGTAAAAATGAAAATACCTTCTTTATTTCTTGCTCCTACGACCTATCAAACTCTCCACGAAAATATTATATATTCTCCCTTAAAGGTAGTGAACTAATTCAGTTCTAAAGTCGGTTGTTTTATCGTTTGTTTATTATACGAACGAATTATATAGATGTATATATTTTATATGTATATAGATACATGCATCAAGATTGATATCGTTCCACTAACTAGCTAATTAAAATATTCGTTGTTTTTGGTGTCATGTCCACTTACAATCCTAATTAATTTCTAAAACAAGAAAAGTCTAGGCATATATATATATATAAATGTGTGTGTATGTGTGCGTGAAACATATAGTAGACAAAACCAAAACATATAGCTTAGACAAAGCCCTCCTCGATGCGCATCCCCAACACGTGTAAATAATTAATCTTAAATATAACTAACAAGAACATGCATTTTATCATGAATTTTTTTTAGAAAATTTTTTTTAATTCCAATCTCTTGACACTAAATAATAATCTACAACGGCATTGAAGCGTGAAATTGACCGACCCACCAACCAATAAGGTCCCATATTGTAACTTATCAGAAAAAAAAAAAAAAAAAGCGGTCCCATGTTGTAACACTAAAAATCAGATATTTATACATTTAGAATAACTTACTCGTCGGTAAAAAGATCTTTATCTGAAAAATACTATTTCTTAGTCTGTTCAATTTTTGTACTTTCAATAGTATCCAACCTATCAAATTATACATTACATCATCATTTAAAAAAATAGATTTTAAATCAAATTAATTTCATTATATAACATGATATATCCCTATCGTTTTATGTACTTTTTTTTTTCTTTTTCTTCTTGTAATTTAGATGTGACATATTGTCATTCATATACAGCGGATCTTTATTCCGATTTCTAAGCAAGCCCGGGATGTATAATATTGAACACGATCGGGAGACAGAGAGATTTTTTTTTTTCCCTCTTTTTTCCAAAGGAGTAGAGTGTAAGCGACTAATTGGGAGTTAATTAGTAGGCACGAAAATGGAAGATACGTGTTGGAAGCAGGAGGAAGAGAGTGAGACACGTAGCCTCCACCTAAGCAACCATGAAAACAAGCACAATCCTTAGCCACAAACTGAAAGCTAAAGCCTAAAGCAAGAGAGTGACCTAGAGAGTGATGGTACGAATTTTATTATGTTCTCATATAATTTTTTTTAAACATTGTCACGTGAGATATGGATCTCTCTCTTATAATATAAATTGCTCGTATATCTAGATTATTATAACGATCATAACTCCAATTCATAGTTTTTAATATGCGCAATGAATAGATTTATCATCACGCAAAGTGCTTGATGATAAAAAAATTATTATGAATTGATCCTTTCATATAAAAAAAAATGAATTGTTTATATTTTCGTATAATGATCGTAACTTGAACTCATGACTTTTTATATAGAAGGAATTGAAGACTGAAAAAGAAGGACGTGAGATTGGACCATAGGGTAAAGGCATTTTATATGTGTACGTCGAAGACACGCAAGTGTTTCCCAAAAGAACAACACTTTGCCACCACCACTTTTAATTCTTTTGCCCAGCCATAGTACTGGACACTCAACAGTGAACATTAACAGGGGACCACCATATGACATATATACGTATACACACAAACACATATATGCACATATATAGAACCCCGCCGTACGACGTGCAGTCTAAATTCTTATCTTTCTTCAACTTCCTATATTTGGGAATTTCAACTCGCTCCTCTTATATACGTCTAAAACCTTATATATATTCAAACACACTTTATATTTATTTATTTATTTGCAACCTTTGATCAACCGTACACGTGGGGGACCTTTTTAATGTTCTTAATATTATATGTCAACAGATAATGAAAAATTATTTAGTGTTCATAATATTATATCATTCTATAATGCTTGTATGACACATTTGTAAAATAACTAATTTGTATTTAGATGATTTATTTTTAATGTCATATCTATCATAAATTCCTAATTACCATTCTTTTTCTTAATAAATTTTGCATTACTTAAATGATTAACTTAAAGTCATGTTTATTAGACGTATATGTCAATTAAGCACAATAAAATATTACCGATATCCCCTCATTATGTTAGCTCAACTTTTGGTTGAAGTACAAAATCTATTCTCACGTTCGTATAAATTTATGTATGTATAAATTTTAGATTTAGATAGAAAAATAAAGTATTTTTTACTAATAGAAAAATGTAGTTGCTTGTCTGATAGATGAACTTTTATTGTTGTAATTTTTTATAAGTCATTGCCACACACAAATATTTTATTTTGCAATTGTTTACAGCATAAGTGAATACCAACCTATATATCATGTGAGTTATCATTATTTAATTAGTAGATTTTTAAGGATTGTCACACTAATTGATTGTTTTTATAATAAAAAGATTTCATCTCACTACCACTTGAATTGATATTCAAAAATTGGGATGGTGTTAGCGTCTGTAGCATTATTCTTATAGCTAACTTATTACACTTGATAGCACCAATAATGCTAAAATGACTGAAGAAACTCCCTATATGTATTATACACACATTGTGGAGCCTATTATGCTTTGTACATTTTATCACTTCAATGGATTTTTTTTGGATGAACTTTTAAAAATATAACAATAATAATACAAATATAAGGCTATTGGATTACTTTATTTAACAAATTGACATTTTAAAAATGGAAATTCAATCTCTTATAAGTCTCAAATTTCACTTAGTATCAGAGTCCAAATAGCTAAAATGGGCTACCCACTTCCTCAAATATAAGATTGGTGACTCTAAAATGATCACTATGTTGTGGGGGCATGTAAAGGATAGAAAGAGACTTAAGTCTCACATCTTAAAAATTATAACAATTAACAGCTATAATAGACTTATGTGGATATTAAGTCACTTCACTTAACACTTATTAACTTGACATTCTAAGATGGACTCTTAATCACTTATAAGTCTCAGATTTAGCAAAGCTCTGCTTATCAATCATTAAAATAACGACTTTTTTGGGAAAAATCTCCAGTAGAAAACATCTGTAATTACAGGTGCCTTTTACTTTCTTAATCCCACGACAATATAGATTTAGTGTTAGGCGCACATACCTACCCGCAGCTTGCTACCATCCACAATGATAATACAACTATAAGAAAAATTTATCATTCAAAACAGGAAAAAAAAAAAAAAAAAGGGGTTTATTAGAGTTTTAGGTGTAACCTAAAAGTTAATTTGCGGTGATTCCACCATTAAGTGAAGAGTTCTAATCTCTTTACTTAAAAAAAAAAGTAGTTTACTACTTGGAGACTATATATGTTATTTTTTGTCGATGATCAAAAGCAAGCTAGAAGACAGCCAACTTATATATTAGTGCCATAATACGGATGTATTTTCCTTCTATTCTCCCAAAATCACTAAGGATGAGACGCATCACAGTTATTTTCTTTCTACTGATGAGTTCTAAGATTTTTAAAGTAATGAAGGGAATTAAAAGTAACATGACACCAATAATCTCTTTTTTTTGTTATATATATATGTATGTATATATGTATTAATCATGGACAAATAAATTGACTTTGTTTTTTTAAAGCCCGAACTGTCCATCAAGCATGACGAATCAATTTAAAGCCAAGCTATTTTTTATCCCTAAAGAAAAATATTTCCTTTCAAAAATGAAATGATTGTCAACTAATATAACTTTTCATCTCAAAAGGCACCATTCCACTAAAGAGAGAGAATGATGTGATACAAACAAGTTTTGCTTTACATTTTTATAAATTTATGTATTTGTTACTTTGTGCGTCAATTTAAGTGGGGAAAAAAGATTTCGAATTGTTTAGAAGGACAGCTACAATTTGCCTCCCAAAACAAATTTTTATAATATATGTCGCTTTACAAGAATCGTAAAGATTGCATAAATAAGAAATGTGAGTGTCACATACGGAATTTTTTAGGTCAAGTATGTATAATCAAATGCATTAACTGACGCACTGAACTAGCCACTTTTTCATTTCTTTGGTAATCTATGGAGACGAGGTCTTCGTGCTTTTGCTTTATTCTTCCATTCGCGGACAACCCATTAAAGATCCACAAATTCCATGCCATTTTCATTTTGTGGTCTAATGTATTGCAACATCAAGTGAAAGATACTCCACAAGCAAACTCATGAAAGTGAAGTGGAGCCACTCAAAACTAGTTTACAATTCTCTTACGCAGAAAACTTCGCTTCCTTTTTCTTAAGTTTCATTTACTTTTTCTTAATTCGTATATTTTTATTTTTATTTACTTTTGTTTCTTAGATGGAAAAGCAAACCCATCACTTAAGACGGGGCTTGAATTATCATATATTACTAATCACTTTCTTTATACTCTAAAGAAGAGAAAAGAGAGATGTAGCCGCCAAAAAGATAACCTTTAAAGAAAAACACGCATGTGTCATTTTCAAAGAAGATGATCAACTTCAAAGTACTAATAAAACAATTAGACAAATTCTACATAATGAGATGGTATAAAATATAACTTATCTATAAAAAAAAAAATATCAAATCATTACAAAATCAGATCAAAATAATCACTATTATCAAATTTAATTTGACACTTTGTTTGGAAAATATATTTAGACACTATTTAAAAGTTTTTGTTTATTATGTTTTCGTAACAAAAATTTAAATTTACTTTTCAAACTCCCTCCCAATCCAAACAGAAATTAAGTTGCAATTTTAAGTTTTCTACTAACCGAAATTAAGGAAAAAATAGAAACACAACCAAATCTTGTAGCATCGAAATGCCTCTCACCACCTCGAATTTAGGTCCCCCAAAACCATGTAGTGTACACGGCCAGCAATTTGGAGCAAACGTAGCTCCACGGCAAAAATGATTAACTCTTCCGTGGATCTGCATCAATGTCCGCTTCAAATTGAAAGTTATCAAACAAATGGGCCCAACTTTGAAAGGCCTAGAGACTAAATAGCCCCACACAAAATCCCTGGACTACCCATATGACTCAGTAAAGGGCCCACATCCACCCACCGAGATTTCGGCCTCATCTGAAAATTTCTCTTCCTCCCTTTCTTCTTTATCCTCAGTCATGTGCCCACAAGCCCAACAAATAGCCAGCCTTTTTTCACTTAGGCATATATATATATATATTTTTTTTTTTCAGGGAATTATTCCGTACAGACAGCACTACACTTACTTTTAGGGGCAAAATGATGGGAGCCACAGGTTGCGCAAGATGTGATCAAAAAGTCTTTGGTTGGTGGGCCTAGAGATAGCCACCATTGGGAATTGACCTAATTCGTATTTCCATGCAATTTCGTAATCTCGTGGACCCATAACCCGCATTGCATGTGATTCGCTCCCAATGGTGGACCCTAGATGAATTTTCCAACCGGATATGAATATCTGATCTGCCTTTATTTGTGGAAGTCTGATCTGCGTTTTACGTACCATCCAATGCAAAAGCTCCTCAAATTCTAAATCATGACGAAAAAAATAGCACTACTAACAGGGACTTGTTTTTAGGAGCTAAGGACTCTGATTGAGGTATCAAATTAAAAAAATTAATTTTATATTTGATTTGTTATTTCATTTCATGATTTATATAATATTTTAAATTTAAAAATATTATTTATAAATCTTCTATCATACAAAAAAAAATATCAACTATTTGAAAAAATATAGAAAAGTATAATTTTTAATACAAATTCAAACTCAATTTTTATTATCCAAATACTTTTAACTCAAGATAAAATTTTTTAACTTAAACTTAAATAACAAATACAAAGTTTATTTCATTATTTAACTCATTTTAAATTTAATCTAAAATTTCTAATTTGAAACCTCAATTCACACAAATCCTAAGATTTACTAGAAGTATCAATCACAACTAACTTTCGGAATCACGTGTGATAGAAAGCTCCTTAAAAAGAGAAAACAACGGTTCCAATTCACAGTCACAACAACCCAAAGTTCAACTATGTCTTATAAAATCAAGAGTTTGATCAACTTAAAAGATGGAGTAGAAAAAGGAGTTTTAAAGACTTGGAAAACTGGAAAAGTCCAGAACCAATACCAATTTAAATCTTTGGACATAATTTATTTTCCCTCTCTAAACTTTAATACTACTTTACTTCCTTAACTTTAAAAATAAATAAAAACCCTTTAATTATAAAATATTATTATATTTACTTTTTTTATCACTTAAATTGATAAAATATTTATTTTTATTTTTGAACTTTAATATTCTTATAACTTTACCTACTCATATTTTAAAAACTGATTTTAATACCACACAAACTTTAAATTATTAACAAGACTGCTCCTCAAATTTTAAATTATTATAAAAATATATATATATTTTTTAATATTTTATCTATATAAAACTTGAAAAAACTTTATTTTTTACCTTCTAAAATTTAGTATATTAAAAAATTAACTCTCAAAAACTAAAAATGATAATGTATTCATAGGATTTACTTCTAAAATTAAAATCATTACAAGAAAAACAATGAAAGATTGTGTTTTGCTAATGTTTTAAAGTTTAACAGATATTTTTACTATCAGTTCAAAGTTTTAAGGATATAAACACCTATTTTGCAAAGTTTAAGAAGCAAAATTACAAAAATATTAAAATTCAAAAAAATATTCCATTCATTTAACTGATGAAAGAACCAAAAATGATGCAGTATTTCATAGTTCACAAAACACTTCTGTCAATTTTCAAAATTTAAGGAGTAAAATTATAATAACACCAAAGTTCAAGACGCAAAAAATAAAATTTATCCTTTTTTTTTTTTTCCTAAAAAAAGGTTGCAACAACTAAGGTGTTTTTTCAACATACCATCTTAACACCTCCAAGAGCTGTTTTTGAGCCTTTGACGCAAAAAACTCACTTCTAAAAGCGCCATCGTTCAGACCCCATACATTCGTATAAGCCACTCTATGGAATATGACATTCGTTTAAGCTGATCGTTGTCAAAAACAACAGTGGGACATGAAAGAATATACAACTATCAATGTAGGCTGCGTAATCCTTATAATTAAAGTTCCACGTTCTCCGGGAAAGAGTAGTGAGAAAATTGCAAAAACCAACATGAAGTCAAAAAGGTTTAACATGATCACCTGAAGAGCAAAAAGGAATCCAGAGCAAACACAAAGATGAGAGCTCGCTCGAAGACAAAATTGGTAAGATTGAACCGAAAAACAAGCAGGAATAAGCACAAGAAAGAGAGCTTAAAGTTGATATGATCAGAACTAACATTCAAGAAGACAACTAAAACTACTAAAAGATGATAGATAAATGAAAATTTCTTCCCACAAGTGATGGTCCCAAGGCATTAGAATCCATTTCTGCACGCCTGCTCATTGATTTATTGGATAATTTTTTCATTTAGTTCATTAACAACTGCCTTCCAAATTCTCGCCCAAATCTTCTGGCTTTTTCACTTACTTAGTAGTAGCGTCATCTCTTTCTTTTTATTGATGTTGCGGTGTGTGGGAGAGATGTTAACTCGTTTTATCCTAACACGATTCAATGCCCAATTAAGGTCTATATTCAATGGCAAATAGTATAAGAAAGATTACTCAGGCAGCAAATTTGCTTCTCATAGTTTTAAATCCAGTTGACATAATAGCTTTTTAGGCACACAATTTTAGGGCAGGAAAGCTAATGTTTGATGTTTTGTCCAATCATATTTTTTGCAGATGAATTTAATAAATGCCAGCAACATTACTGGTCGAATAAGCCAAATATGTACTCTAAGAATGAAGGAAGAATATGGTAAAAACTGTAAAATAAAGCCTTTTCTACGTGTAAAGTGGAGCTATTATTCTTGCAAGAAAATAATACGAAATTAAGAGAATCATATATGTATTACAGCTCTAAGGCACATAATCAAATTTACACTCACAAGTGGATGCATAAACATGGATGGAGGGAGAGGCCAGTCAATTGGGATCGGGAGAACGCAACAATTGCATCAGACCCTACAGCAAAAGTAGCCTTACTGCAAGATAAATACAACGGGACAACAAACATATATATTTAGTCTAGGCATTGTATGAGAACAAAGGGCTAAAATGCAAGAATCTCATTAGTCGAAAATGAATATATTAAAGCTGTGCAGTGATGAATAAAGAGACATGATTCCAAAAAGAAAAACATTTGCACGTTTGAGCTCCAGGAGCAACAAGATACGCTCAGAAATAGGCTATAAATATAAAGAAAAATAAGAGAGCATTTAGAGGGGGAAAAGGATGTGAGGAAGACTCTGCAGAAGTTCAAAAATTACGAAGTTTTGCACCTTACTGTTTCCAGTTACAAAGAAGCTGTACAGCAACATAGTCATCTTCACAGACATTGCTTGCAACTGCAAGCATTGAGAGGCAAACAAAGCCAAAATCTGCAATCATAGGAAATAAATCAAAACTACACGTTCATAGGGTTGGGCTTTCATCAGAAAATTAAGAAAACTTCGAATATCTATGCAAAGAGTCAAAGACTACCTAACATTCTAAATTATAACAGGCAAAAATAATGCTACTGTTGGAAGGAATTGGTAAGAAATTATGAGTTTAAAGTAGCTATATGAGATCAACTCTTTGATCGACATTTAGATATATCCTTTTATTTCGAGAGGTCCAATTCGCTCATGACACTAAGTTTAACCAGTTTCCACTTTAGATCATTTGCACCAACCATCAACAGGGTCATCTTCTCCCCCTCAAAAGAAAGGCGCAAAAAAAATTTATTTAGCTAACCTCCAGTAGGTGTGGTTTAAAAGTCTAGAGATTAAGAGTGGTATGCAACAAATGTAATAATGAATATAGGGACGTTAGGAAGGCTTCAACTTCTCTCTTTAGCCTCTTGAAATATTAGTATCCTGAAATGTTATAGAACTTATTTCTCCAATTTTCTCTACTTTTGCAAACCAAAAAACACAAAATTTGCAATTCTGCTAGGATAACAGTCAACTATCTAACAAAATATAAATAGAAAGGTTACACCACCAAAAAGGCTTGGGAATTGCTGAATGGGTAAAGGCCTATACTAGAAGCATTTGATTGAGGGAAACTGTGGATCAATACAACCAGAATGCAATTAATCATCAACAGAAGGCTCAACATTTTCAAACCTCTTATGAACATGAACAAAAGCAAAAATCTAGACTAGTAAGATATTGACTACAAACATGAATACGTTTTTGAACAAGCGAACTCACAGCACATTCCAAAATGCAACAAGAATATCAGAAGTTTCATTTTTCATTCTTTCCAAGCATATGGAGCACGCTCTACAACTAAGTAGTCTCCCCTGATATCTTTCACAACGCGAATATCATCATCAAGGTATACAGTATCAAACCTGTAGAAAATAAGATGCTTCGTCAAGAAACAAAAATTCAACAAGAGCAACATTGACAGATAGCAAAACTCCTGCCATGTTAATACACATCATTCACACAATCAAGTTCATTGGCCACATAAAATGGTCGAGACAACTGAACAAGGAACTTCAGTGCTCATAAACAAACTAGAATTAGGATAAAAATCCGAACCCAAAACCAAACCAAACCAAGCTCATTGTACCTGTCTTCCTTTTAAAGATTCCTCTGTCTTTCCTTTGTCACTACTTAGCACATGTTTGGTTCATCCACTCAACTCCATTTGACTCCAATTGTTTTTTTGTCTTTTCTAAAAAGTCAACTCAATTTCATTAATTACAATTCTAACTACAACTTAAACACTCAAACTTCAAAAGTCCATAACTTTGTCATTCTAAATCCAAATGAGAGGATTTTATTTCTAAATTGCATAAAATTTCCAGTCCAACAAAACAAGATCCAAATTGATATTTTTATCCCAAACACAGATCAAGATTTTACACATTTAACTCCAACCAACCAAACGCACAATTCCAAAACTCAACTCAACTGCAATCAAAATAACTCCACTTCTCCAACTCAAGCGGAGAAACCAGGCGCATGCTTATTTTAATCCCTGCCTAACTGTACTCTAATCTAAATTTCGACATTAAACTTTTTCCTATTAGCGGTCAAAAGTAATCCTAATAAAGAACATTTCATTTACATTGCACCAGAAAAAATTCAATCAAAACTCAAAACAAATTTCTCACCAGCCCTGTCCGAATGGTGGCAACGGAATCTCCCAATTCTTCCCGCGCAAAACCGCACTTGTGAATCTAACACAACAAAAGAGATCACAGCAAAAAAAATTAACACTTTTGCCTCACTAGATTCACGTCCAGAATAGCAATTGTAGGTAAAATCACGAAATTATACCGATTAAATCCATATTTACGGCATCAAATGCTTCAAATTGTTGACAATTACTTTCTTGAATTTAAAAAAAAAAAAAAGGAAAATACACACTTGAAATTGACTCTCTGTTTGGAAGCGATTTCGATGTTGGAGCGGACAAAGAAGACGCCGTCGGGAGGGAAAGTGATGACATTGTTGAGGAGCTTGTTCTCGACGTCGATGACCTGAAGGACGTCGCCGGCGCGGGTGCCGAAGAGGAAGGCCTTCTCGATGATGAAGAGCTGCTCCTTCTCGGTGGTCCAGAGGAGCCGCCACGTGGCGGAGAGAGAGCTCCCGGTGGTGACGGCGTCGCCGCCGGCGAGATCGGTGAGGGCGTCGACGGCCTTGACGATGGCGGCGAGCTTCGTGGGGTTGCGCTGCGTCTTGAGGCCCCTGTCCTCGTCGGCGATGAGGCGGAGGAGCTCTTGCTTGGCGAACTGCGGTTGGGCTGTGAGTGACGAGCAGGTGATTTTAGCGGTGGAGGATTGTTTGGGTTCTCGGAATTTGGAGGGAATCGCGGGAAGAACGAGACACGATGAAGCCATGGGAATTAGGAGAGAGATGGTGGGTAGAGGGGGAGGGGCGTGGTCTTTTTTAAGTTTTCATTTGGATTTTGGCGGAGCCGGGAGATTTTTGTGAACTGAAAGAAGAAGAAAAAATAAAAAACTGGCGGTTGAGATTATTGTGAAGGTAATTGGATAATCGTGTAAGTGATATGACGACAAGTCGTTTTTTATCACGTGTCTAACAAACGGCATAATCATAAATCTCTTTTATTTTTCGACATGTCGTTTATGTTATGGGTCAAGGGATTATATGTTTTGTTTTTCCCTTTTTTTTTTTTTGCCATTTTTTTAGTGTGCCCCTGAACTTTTTGGTTTTGGCAACTTAGTTCTTAAAATTTATTTTCTTGGCAATCAACCCTTGAGCTTGTAATTTTTTACACCATCATTCCTTTTGCTCAAATTTATTAGAATTTGGATGTTTTTTGTCATATAATTTTATTATAACCCAAAAGATAAATATTTGTTATAGTGGCTTGGGCAATTTGATGGATTCGAAACAAAGGCTTTTTTTGAAGATAAATGGATTGGCTGGTACGAGATCTTGGAGGTGGCTTGAAGCCTATTGTGTGATTTTCAAGAGTGTGAGGTCATTGAAGGGCAACCTCTAGCATCTCGAGCTTCTATGTGTAGGTGTTGGAGGCCACCTTCCGCTGGCCGATTGAAACTTAGGGCTTATTTGGAGGATGGATTTCATTTTTATAAGTTATAATTTTTTTTTAGTTTTTTTTCTTAATTTTTATTTTTAATTTTTTTTATATTTTATTATTTTAATCATTTTCAATCTGTAAAATAAAGATCCTAATCTTCCCTCCTTACGAATCTTCAATGTTGGTGCATCAATTGGAGGGGTAGATGTTTCATTGGTGTTTAGATTGTTATTAGGGACCAAGTTGGTACGGTGTTAGCCTGTCTGGCTAAGAGAGGCTACCTGGATATTTCTCACCTCCTGTGGCAAAGTGACTGGCACTTAATGAAGGCCTTGAATTTGTTGCAGCAGGTGGTTTTTTTGAGTCTCTGGCAAATACAAACTCTAGTAACATGGTTCATGTTGTTCAATCTGCATAGTCTTCTGATGAGATCTCACTTATTATTTCAGATATTAAAACTTGTTTAAATTTAGTTGTAAGTAGTTGTTTTTGTTACCATGTTTCTCATGTTGAAAATGTGATACCTCACCTATTAGTCAATTTTAGATTGTTTTATATAGATGATATTCATAATTTTGACATAGCTCCTTGTATTATTGGGAATGCTATTGTGACAGATTTGACTAACTAAATAAAATTACCTATACTTTTCCTTTAAAAAAAAAAAGGAGTATTGATTATTTTTATTTAATCTTGATACAAATTCATCCAGAAAACTTCAATATAATTGAATTATACTAAAACTTGAATTTAAACTTCCAAAGAAAATTAATATATATATATTTAAAGAGGTCTGATTAGCATTCAGTTGGTAAAATGTTTTAATTTTGATTTAACTTTAAGTAATTTAAATTAAAGCCAAAATAGGATATCGTTTGTTTTGCAGTATTACATTTACAAATATAATATAATTTTCACCTAAACATAATCACATTTTAAATTCAATACAATTATTATTTATTATTTTACTTTTTTTATTATTTTTATTAATTACATCACATACTCTTTTTCTCTTTCCCTTTTTTCTCTCTATTTTTACTTATTACATCACATATTCATCATTTAAATATACTTCAAATATTTTTCATCTAAACACACATTACATATTTAAATGTAATGCAAATATTTTTTCTCAAAATACAAATTACATTCAATATATTATATTTAAACGTAATACAAAACGCAATATGTTTACCAAATGAAGCCTATTTAGTATGTAAAAATTCAGTTTAAACTTGCATTAAAATTATGCTAATATAGTAAAAATAAAGACAAAAAATTATTAAAATAAAACCTATCAAACAAATTTTAAGTTACAATCAAATGTTTATTTTAATTTGATTTAAGCTAAATCAAAATTATAATACTTTACACCAAATGCTTAGGTTGCGCTTGGTATTGGTTTTGAAATATTTTCTGTTTTTTAAAAAAAATTAAAAAAGAGAATATTTTGAAAACTGTGTTGAGATCATTTATAAAATTGTGTTTGGTTATATTTTCTAAGTGTATATTCTAAAAAATATAAAAATGAAATTTTGTTTGGTTATATATTTTAAAAACTCATTTTATAAGTGGGTATTTTATAAAAATATATTTATGTTAATTTTAAAAAAATAATAAAAAAATAAATTATTAGTCATAACTAAAACAAAAAAAACCTTTGGTTGTAGATTTTGCAATAAGCGATAGGGTGAAAGAAATTGGTGATCTAAGCTCTAGGTGGCGGTGATAGATAGATTTAGGTTATAAGTAGATAGTCATCGTCGTGAGAGAGCCGTCGTCATCGTTACTAGCCCATAGTTATTAGCCTTCTTCAAAGATGGATGCCATCATTGGATATGATCATCACTGACGCTATACAAATAAAAAGAGAAAAGAGAGAGATAAAGAAAGGAGATGGAGAGAAAAAATAAAAATAAAAAATGAAAATAACTTTTTTTTATTTTTAAAAAATAAAATAAATATAATTAAAAATAATATTTTTAAAATAATTTTAAAAATATTAAATAAATAAATATTATTTTGAAGCTGTTTTTATTTTGTATACTTTTAAAAATAAAAAATCTTTATCAAAAAAAAAAAAAAAAAAAAAAACGCTGTAAGGTTTGAGTGAGAGGGGGAAAAAACGAGATAGAAAACAATGGTCCTCCTTGAAAAAGAAATAAAAATGAAAAAAAGAAGACTTAAACGACGTCGTGCAATCTAAAACCCTTATTGCGTTTCGGCGGACACTTGGAAGAAAGTGGTCCCCAAAACTCGGTAGTGGGTTTGTATATTCTGAACTTTCCAGAGGCGGTTCACTTCTCTCCTCACCCACCGCCGTCTCCGTTTTCTTTCTCTCCTCCTCCTCCTCCGCCTCATTCTCTCTCCACAGATCTGATCTAGGGTTAGGGTTTTCTCTCCCTCCCTCTCTCTCTCGCTCTCCCCTCCCCCCCACAAAAATGGCTATCTCCGCTCAAACCCTCGATATTCTCGGCGACCGCCAGTCCGGTCAGGACGTTCGCACCCAAAACGGTTCTCTCTCTCTCTCTCTCTCTCTCTACACACACACACACTTCTTTTTTCTTCTCTCTATGTATGTATATATACATATGTATTGATGTTGTGTTAATATAGTGATGGCATGTCAGTCTGTGGCCAACATTGTAAAATCCTCGCTTGGTCCCGTTGGTCTCGACAAGGTACTAGTTTCGATTACATCTCTCTCTAAACGACTATGTGAAAAGTTTCAATCTTTTGTCGTTTACTTTCATTTAGAAGCGGATTTAGGCCTTTTTTTTTTTAATATACATTTTGCTTTGTTTGGTTACTTCAGATGTTGGTTGATGATATTGGTGATGTGACTATTACCAATGACGGAGCAACCATTCTCAAGATGTTGGAAGTTGAGCACCCAGCTGCTAAGGTATGTGAAAAGTTTGCCCCATTTCTCCAGATTTTCATGTTTGTTGAGAATTTAAGTCGGGTTGATGTGTTTGATGTGTGTTTGAATTCCTTTTGTTGTGTATAGGTGCTCGTAGAATTGGCCGAGCTTCAAGACCGGGAAGTTGGAGATGGCACTACTTCAGTTGTCATTGTAGCTGCAGAGTTGCTTAAGGTAAGCTAGAGTGTTTATGCTTTTGTAGGGGCTTATCTGATTTCTTGAAGGATGATGAATTAGTAATGCGTCGTTTTTTTTTTTTCTTTTGATTTCCGCAGAGAGCGAATGATCTAGTGAGGAATAAGATTCACCCCACGTCTATAATCAGTGGTTACAGGGTTAGTCTGATTCTATTCGCATGCATCCTTTTTTATGTTATTTTGTAATGTTTCTTGCTGTGTCTTAACTGTGTGTAGTTTGAATTTAAATGTGTTTTGCTGGCCATTATTGGTGGTGTTTCTTATAGATTCACCTTTCATTTATTTGTGTGCCTCAATGTGGACAGCTTGCTATGAGGGAAGCATGTAAATACGTTGAGGAGAAATTGGCTGTGAAGGTAATGCTTCCTTGCTGATTTTTGTCTCTGAGAATCTGTTGATGGTGGAAAGTACCTTTGTGACGCTTAAATGTGACGTTTGTGCAAGACCTTTAGTCTTAGTTTATTTAATACTTTCTTAAATCCACAGTTGACATGCAAGGTTGTAGGAAACATATATTTATACCCCAAAATCCCATTTTATGTGGTCGCGTGTTTCTTGTGATGTTATCAAGATTCCTTATTGTTTGAGATAGAGGATTTATGTAATTCATTCACTGAATCGTCTCTTGCCCACAGATATACATTTCATGGTTTTCTGTTCCCACGTTGGAATATATAAGGTTAATATGTCGTTAATTTATCGTTTATACATTATGTTCCTTATTCTTCTTCTTCTTCCTTTTCAATTTTCTAGGTCGAGAAGCTTGGAAAAGATTCTTTAATAAATTGTGCGAAGACAAGCATGTCCTCGAAGTTGATAGCCGGTGACAGTGACTTCTTTGCAAATTTGGTAAGCCATTTCTCAGTGACAGGGTGGTTGGAGTAATACTTTCTTAAACATTTGGATTTGAATTGAACATTAGCATCTGAGTGACAAGGTTAAAAGTATGTGTTGCTTTCACAAGTGTGAGTTAAATTTGTCCTTGATTTAAATCCTTTTATTTCTTTATGTACTTAGTTTTTTGAGCTGTTTTCTTCTTTTTTTTTTATTTTTTTTATTTTTAGTATGTTTATGTTGTGGTCTATGGGACAAGAGTAACCTTAATCAGTGCCGTTGTTCTTTCTTGTTATGATATTATTATTGCGTTTTCTGTTTGGATGCCTTCTGTTGTTTTAATGTATGCTGTTCTTTTAGGTCGTGGATGCAGTACAAGCTGTAAAGATGACAAATGCAAGGGGGGAAATTAGATACCCAATCAAGGTTCGTAACTGTTGATTCAGTATACATATTTACAATGATGGCTATGTGGTCTGTGTATGAGTTAAAGAATGGGGGCGATTCTGATACTATCATCTTAAAAATTGTATTCCAGCCAAATTTCTGTGGTTTCTATGGAAGGCTCTAATTTCATTTCCTAAAATTTATTTATTTATTTTTTGCTTTTCCAGGGGATTAATGTTTTAAAAGCTCATGGAAAAAGTGCAAAAGAAAGTTATCTCTTGAGTGGGTATGCCCTGAATATGGGTCGTGCTGCACAAGGAATGCCTATCAGAGTTGCCCCTGCTAGAATTGCCTGTATCGACTTTAATCTTCAGAAAACGAAAATGCAATTGGGTGTTCAAGTCTTAGTAACTGATCCCAGGGAGCTTGAAAAAATTCGTCAGAGGTGGGTAGCGAAGGGGCTTAATAGTTTCTTTTTAGATTGATGTGTTGTTGTTCAACTGGTGACACACATGTCCTAACAGGGAAGCTGATATGACAAAAGAACGTATTGAGAAACTTCTTAAAGCAGGAGCTAATGTTATTCTGACTACAAAAGGGATTGATGACATGGCCCTTAAGGCAAGCTTCCTTTTTTTCATTTTTCTAATGCTCTAGTTGCATTCAACATCCATTATCTTACTAGTTGTTTGTATACAATGCTCAATTTTCTCTTCCAATTTCTAACATGAATGCATGCATCTTTCGTTGTATAGTTACATATTTTACTCAATTGCTTCAGTTTTGGTTTGGTTCTGTGCTTATTGCTTCATTGCAAGTGCGTGCTAAATATTTGTAGGTGTAGCCTAACATATGGTTTTTTTTCATATGTGACCAGTGGTTCTGAAGAAGTTGCATGCATGTTAAAAGCCTAATTTGGGTTTTTTATTTTTACTTTTGGCCAAAGTTAATCTTCTATTTATTTATCTGTTTCCAGCTTTTAAGGGAGAGTGCACTATAGTCGTTGTTCAAAAGAATTACCATTCAATTGCTTTTGTTGGAAAACTAAACCAATTATTTTGTTAAAAGTCTCGCCATTCAAAGTTCTTATCCAAAAGATTCACCATACTAATGATAGAAATGGGCTAAACACATACCTATTTATTCGTTGAAATTCATGTTACATTATGCTTCTTACACATTGTGTATATAATCACGTTGTCTGGTTCACGAAATGATTTATTTTCATTTCCATTTTTACAGTATTTTGTTGAGGCTGGGGCTATAGCAGTGCGACGTGTTCGGAAAGAGGATATGCGGCATGTTGCCAAGGCTACTGGTGCAACTTTGGTAATTTGCTAATTGTTCCTTTAGTTAGCATTTCTAATTGCGTTTCTGTACCTTTTATTCTACAAGGTCCACCTTCAAATTATGACTAGTTCTATAAGAATCTTGATGCCTAGCCCTTTTGAGGTTTGACATTTTTATTGTGTTTATGTTCTTTCAGGTCTCTACTTTTGCTGATATGGAAGGAGAGGAAACATTCGAGCCGTCATTTCTTGGATCTGCAGATGAAGTTGTGGAGGAACGCATTGCAGATGATGACGTGATTTTGATAAAAGGGACCAAAAATACAAGCGCAGTGAGTCATTTGAATTAAAAATTGACATATGATACACTGACAAAATATTGGAATTAATTGCCTTGAATTAACTCAAACTTGTTCCTTCACAAGAAGCTAAGCAACACCTCAACAAACTACGGTTTTTTTTCAAGCGCCATCCTTGTCAAAATAAATAAATGAAAGAAAAAAGTAGTAGTATTTTACCATGACATATCAGCATTGGGAAGAGTTAATTTATTGAGAATTATTGAATGCAGGATTATCTTGCATTTTGAATGTCATGCATGGTAATTATAATGGTTTCTTATTAGTTATTGCAAGTTAAATGGATTGATTTACTGCGATACATTGTTTTCTAGGTTTCATTTATCCTTAGAGGTGCTAACGACTATATGCTTGATGAGATGGAGAGAGCTTTGCACGATTCTTTATCAATTGTGAAGAGGGCCTTGGAATCAAACATGGTAAATTTGGCACTGCCTGACTACGTTTTCATTGGTGTGCTTTGCTTTATCTGGAAGAGCGAATGTTTAGAATGTTTTCAATGGTTATTTTAAGTTGTTGGCTCTTGTTAGCTTGCTTAATTAAGTAGTTTAGTGAATCTTCCCCACTTCCTTTTCCCTGGCGGAAGCTGATAAAATAGGATTGAATTTTTTTATTTGCACCTCAAGCTAAACTTTTATTACATTGTCCTCCCAGAATTTAAACAATTAGATTCATCTCGGGTTAATTTTTTGTTTCTACAGTTAGTCATCTTGGTTGTCTAACCAGATATCATAAATGGTGTCTTTTGCGGAAAGGGGGAGGGTGTTCTAAAGTTCTAATCTGATGTTATCTATTTTGTGCCTGATATTTAGTCATATAATATTTTATCAGCGATATGGAAATGTTTGATTGTTTTTTGTATTCATCTTGATATTGACTGGTAATACAGGTGGTAGCGGGTGGTGGTGCAGTTGAGGCTGCATTATCTGTATATTTGGAGTACCTTGCTACAACTTTGGGATCACGTGAGCAGTTGGCAATTGCAGAATTTGCTGAGTCTTTACTAATAATACCAAAGGTTCCATTTTGTACAAAGTCATGGGTGAATGATCAGTCCCTCCAACTGTGATCTGAGAAATATAATGTAGATGCCATTGACCTTTTCCTGTGCAGGTGCTATCTGTTAATGCTGCCAAGGATGCAACTGAGTTGGTGGCAAAATTGCGGGCATACCATCACACTGCACAAACTAAAGCTGATAAGAAGCATTTATCTAGGTATTCGTCCTGCTGCCCAAGTAGAGTATATAAATTTTCTTCCTTATTTTTTTTTTTTTCCCGTCGCTTTTGGAGAGGGCCACGGATGGTTTGGTATTCCATATTGGACTATAGTCCGCTTTTTCATTGTCTCATTTTCCCTCGTGTTATTTCAATTTCTACATATATTTTAGCCAAAAGTGTCAAAATAGTTTGTTATATGGTAGTTTAAGTTATAAACTACAAAGTACTAACACAACAGAGTTTGAGAACTAGTCAACTTTTTGTAACAATGTGAATATACCTTGGGTTATGTTTGAGCGTCAGCAAATGCATTTTCTTAAATTGAAATCTTCACTTGTTCTATCACTAAATTTGTGGCTTCATCTGAAACATTTGCAGCATGGGATTGGACCTCATAAAGGGAACCGTTCGCAACAACTTGGAAGCTGGAGTCATTGAGCCTGCAATGAGCAAAGTAAAGATAATTCAGGTAGAAGCCGTGCACAATTAATATTGGTCGCAATCAAATCTCATTCACTCAATCTAATGTTTTTTTCCTTCATTGTTCTGTTCTTCAGTTTGCAACTGAAGCTGCCATAACAATTCTTCGAATTGATGACATGATCAAGCTTGTCAAAGATGAAAGTCAGAACGAGGAGGATTAGAGTTTCTGTGCTTGCATTCTTACCCTTTTATTTTTATTTTACAACTAGAGGGGAACTATTGGTGGGTGAGCACTGAAGAGAACTTAGTGGTTTGATGAGGGTTTTGTGTAGCGCTCCAAAATGAGAATGTTTATCTAGATAGTGAAGCTATTTTTGCATTGATTTCAGCTTAGGGCGGACTGGGAAGAGCACAGAAATCTTATATGATTTTTGGTGGTTCGCACAGTACCATTGAAATTACATGTTTGGTTTTTGTTTTCGAAATTGAAGTTTAGTGTTCATGTTGACGTGCAATTTTGTTGTGTCCTGACAGCTCATGAGCTGTCCCGTCCCCTTGGCATTTTCGATTTCCACTAGACTGGTTTTCCCTGTCCTGCCCTGAAAGCATGCTGGGCGGGGAAAAACCGCCCCATTCGCATATCGTGACATTCCTACTTGAGGTTTTGAAACAATAGAATCTGTAAGTTTGAAAACATGAGTAGTGTTTTGTATTAGTTTTGAAATGTTTTTTGTTTTTAAAAGAATTGAAAATGAGAATGTTTTGAAAATTATGTTGATATCATTTCTGAAATTGTATTTGGTTATGTTTCTTGAGTGTATATTCTGAAAAATATAAAAATGAAATTTTGTTTGGTTATATATTTTGAAAACTCATTTTATGAGTGAGAATCTTATAAAAATATATTTATTTTTAATTTTAAAAAATAATAAAAAATAAATTATTAGTTATAATTAAAAATAAAAAAACTTTGGTGGTAGGTTTCATAATAAGTGATAGAAGTGAAAGAGATTGGTAGACTGAGTTATATAAGAAGCGATTTAGATCATGAGTTGACAGTTATCGTCATGAGGGGGTCGTCGTCATCATCACTAACCTATAGTTATCAATGTTTGTCGAAAATGGATATTATCGTTGGATATGATTATCACTAACGATGCACAGTTAGAAAGAGAGAGAGAGAGGAGACTGTGGGAGAAAACAAAAATAAAAAGTAAAATAATTTTTTTTTTTTCAAAAAACTTAAAAAAATAATATAATTAAAAACGATGTTTTCAAAATAATTTTAAAAATATTGAATAAATAAATATTATTTTAAGACTATTTTTATTTTTTATATTTTTGAAAATAAAAAATCATTTTCAAAAATAAAAACAAACGCCCGTGGATATTGATTCAAGAAGTCATGTTTATCGTTTAGGATATTGATTCTCATCTTTCTAAACCCATGTGACTTTGACACAAGTGCACGTGTGAAGCCTCCCATTATTGTACGAACTCACGTGGAATTTTGTCCTCCCCACTTGATGATAAAGTTGTAAACTTCCATTTACATATTAACTAAGTTTCAGTGGAAAATAAATAAAACAAAAGAAGGTAAAAAAAAGAAAAAAAGGATAGAAAAGGGAAGAAATGCTCTCTCTAGTGCTAGATTCCCGGAAAACGCACGAGGTGTTTCCGCGAGAGAAGGAACAGAAATGTGACAGGAAAATGTAAATTTCTATTGCCTCTTTAATAAATCATAGGTTTTTGGTGAAATGCATGAACATTAAACTGAAAAAAAACAAGAGAGGAAAGAGAGAAGATTTTATGCGTTATTCATGTCATCAATCAACCATAACAAAATATGGAATCTGATGACTGAAATTTCCAACAAGTGTTTATATAATCTTCTTCGGTCGAGATTGCTTAAAAATGTATTCCAACAAACAATCATAACAATATCCATGGAAATTCGACCAAGTAACAAGATTGCTTTAAAAAATGTTCTATTTAGCCATGGAAACGAGCATGTCTTTCGTTAAATGATTCCATAAACAAGACACAAGATTTTCAAATGTTTGAATGAATTTAAGATACAAAATTAGGGTAAATTTTAATACGAGGGGCAATATGGGAGCCAATGGGGATGGGACACGTCACAAAATGTAAGTCCATTTAAGTGCATGGTGCCTCTTTGGTGATTGAGTTGTCTCCCATCTTCAATGCAGCCCCATGTGCCCCAAGGCACCAACTCACTCATTGTCTCCTCCTGCAAGTTGGGCACACGGCCCATCCCCACCGACGTTTTAGCCAATTTAATACAAAGAGTCTCCTAAGCTTTTTCACGTAAAAGAATTTCCAACTGTAGACTCAGTGCAAAAATGGATTCATACCTTTTCCCTCCTATTTCTTCTAGCCTCTAGGCACCCTTTTGGGTAAGTGCACAAATTGGGCCTGAAATGTGAAATTTGGTTTGGCACAAATTTTTGTAATGCACTTTTAATTCTTGAACATTTTTTGTGATGAATTCTACAGCCTTAAAATGGCGTTTTGTGTGAGCCTCTCTCTTTTTCATCAGCGTGAAAAATTCAAGATATTTTGAAAAGAAAATGAATGAGTGGATAAAATAAACAATGTGGGGATTGCAAATCCCATCCAATACCAATCACCAAAATTTTTAATTGTTGAAATCTTAAAATGCACATGATCAATGCACGTGCTGTGCTCTTGCTTTGGGAATGGGATCACCAGATTTCCCTGCCATGTCACGTGATTCGAGGTCCCTCCTACCAATGATAAGAAAACTTTGTTTTTTGTTTTTTTTTGTTTTCCACATAGGTATAGAGTTCTCCATGGACTGCAAAATGCTAAAATTGAATCGAGGAAGTTTTAGCAATAATTAATCAAGTTGTTAAAACTTCAATTCACTGTCCCTTGCATTTATAATCAATTTAGGGTGCGTTTGGTAAACGCATTGCATTTTAATTGTATTTGAATGAAATTTGTTTTTTGAATGTTGTATTTGGTTGAAAAGTATTTGTTTTATATTTGAATGAAATGTGTGTTTGGATAAAAAATATTTTAGAATTGAAAAGTTGATATGATTGATAAAAGTAGAGATAAATAGTGGAATTAAAAAGTTGATGTGATTGTTTTAAAAATGTTTTGAATAGTAATTATTTTCATAGCACTGTTGCAAAATTTGTGTTTGATGTAAAATTATATTGTATTTGAGTAAAATTAAAATGAAATTTTTCTCCAAATGCCCCCTTACATGTTTGAGAGTAAATTCTAACAAAACCACTTTAAAAAGGAAAAAAAAAATCATATCATATTAACAAAATGTGATATATATATATAAACAATGAGCAGGAATAAATTTTGTTGATAGAAAATTTTTTCATATCCTGTCATAAAGTTTTTCTTTAGTGCTTATTTTAAGATATGTTTGATTTATGTGTCCAGTCCAAAATCTTGTATCCAGTTTTTTTCTTTTTCAAAAAAATCAACAAAAAATATAATTAGGTCAACTAATTTTAATAATAAAACATCAATTTAACATTTGTTTGGTATAGTGAAAAGAGGAGAGGAAGGAAATTAAAGGGATTTTGAAGAGGAAAATAGAATTTTAGTTGTTTAGTAGAGAGAAAATTTAAAAGTAAGGGAAATTGAAAATCCATGGTCCTTGTTACTTTTTAATTCTTCCAACTTTGGGAAGAAAAATGAATGGAAAATTTTAACAAAACAAATATGAGTAAAACACTAATTTTGACATTTATCTATCATTATCACTTAATTTATATGAGATTATAATTATAAAATATATGTGATTAGATAATCTCTTTTTTTTTTTTTACTATTTTCTTTCTTTTTTACCAAACTAATGAGTCGTTTGGTAAACACATTGCGTTTTAATTACATTTGAATATAATTTGTTTTTTGAATGTTGTATATGGTTGAAAAGTATTTGTTTTGTATTTAAATAAAATGTGTGTTTGAATGAAAAATATTTAAATTGTATTTTAGAATTGAAAAGTTGATGTGATTTATAAAAGTAGAGATTAAAAAATTAGAATTGAAAAATTGATATGATTATTTTAAAAAATAAATGAATAGTAATTGTTTTCATAATACTGTTGAAAAGAATTATACTTAAATATAAAATTTTTACATTTGAATAAAAATTACATTATATTTAAATATAATATGTTTTCGTAACGATGTCAAACGCGTTATAACTCGATGAAAATCTCTCTTTTGTGTTTTCATTCCTTCTCATCAAACATAGCATATTAAAGAAAAGAAGAAGGAAAAAAAAAAAAGAGATCGGAGGGTAGGTTTAACACAAATGAATAGAGTTTCGCTGAGCTTGCCTCCATAAATCAACAAAATATAGGGGGCGTTTGTTTTTGTTTTTGAAAATGATTTTTCATTTTCAAAAACGTAGAAAATGAAAACGGTTTCAAAATAGCGTTTGTTTATTTAACGTTTTCAAAACCGTTTTGAAAACACCGTTTTCAACTATGTTATTTTTTGAGTTTTTTGAAAACGAAAAAAAGTTGTTTTCACTTTTTGTTTTCATTTCCAAAAAATATTGTGTTTTTTGGGTTTTTTTAAAAATGAAATGGGTTTTGAAAAAATAGAACCAAACAAAATTTCATTTTTATGTTTTTCAAAATATACACTCAGAAAACATAACCAAACACAGTTTCAGAAATGATCTTAACACAGTTTTCAAAACATTCTCATTTTCAATTTTTTTAAAAACAGAAAACATTTCAAAAATAATACCAAACGCCACCATAAAGTTACACACCTGTCAAAAGAAATAAAAAATCAAATATGAAAATGGAATCTAAATGGAAATTGTACCTTTTCATTATATTAAAAATGGAGCAACGTACGGTCTGGTACTCTCCTTAATCTCTTGTCCAATCACCACCTTGACTTTTTTGCTTGACACGTGGCTCATTGATTTTGGCAGCCCAAATCAAAAGTTGAAAAGCTTTGATAGCTTGTAATTATCCCATCATATCGCATTGAGCCAGGTGTGAATTGAAGAGAGGCCTTTTTGTAATTCAAGTGTCATTTGTTACATATTTTTTTCTACGTTATATTTAGGTAGAATGTAATTTTTTTTTCAACTATAAAAATATTTTATTCAAATATCAATCATATCATATTTTAAATTTAATAAAATTATTATTCATTATTTTATTTTTTCTATTATTTTTATTAATTACATCATATATTCTCTCTCTTTTTTTCTCTCTATTTTTACCCATCACATCACTTATTTATTATTAAAATATAATTCAAATACTTTTCACCCAAACATACATTACATTCAAATGTAATTTTAATACTTTTCTTCCAAATACAAATTGTATTCAATATATTATATTCAAACGTAATACAAATATAATGTGTTCATCAAACGGGACATTACGGAAAAAAGGGAATTTGTATATAGGATGAGTCTTGTATCCTACACTAGAATTTTACTGGATAGAATGACAACCGAATGATGTATATTGGATCATAAATAGTCAGTTTTTTTGAGGGTGGTTATAAAGGGTGGGTAAAAGAAAAAACTGATAGCTTAGTCTGAATAAGCTATAGAAAAATCAATAATAAAAAATAAATATCGCGTTTGATATTATTTTTAAAATATTTTTTTATTTTTAAAAAAATTAAAAATAAAAATATTTTAAAAATTATGTTGTGATTATTTTTAAAATTATATTTGATTATTTTTTAAAGTGTATATTTTGATAAATATAAAAATAAAATTTTGTTTGGTTATATTTTATAAAAATTTATTTTATAAGTGAGTATTTTATGAAAACATATTTATTTTTAATTTAAAAATATAAAAAAATAAATTATTAATTATAATTAAAAAAAATCATGTGGTGGTGAGTTTTATAATAAGGGACATGAATTGAAGACATTGGTGGTCTAAATTTTAAGTAGCAGTGACGACGAAATTTAGATCATGAGTCGATGATCGTCACCATGAGTCAATGAACATCGTCGCGAGGGGGCCGTCGTTATCATCACCAGTCTGTAGTTGTCAACCTTCGCCAGAGATAGAGGTCATTGTCGGACATGGTTGTCGTTATTAACATTGCACAGGCAAAGAGCGAGAGGAGATGGAAGGAGAAAATGAAAACAAAAAAGTGAGAACAACTTTTTTTCGTTTTCAAAAAACCTAAAAAAAAAAACATTGTTGAAAACAGTGTTTTCGAAATAGTTTTGAAAATGTTGAATAAACAAATGTTATTTTGAGATCATTTTCATTTTCTGTGTTTTTAAAAATGGAAAATCATTTTCAAAAATGAAAACAAACACCCCCCAAGGGGGCATTTGGTAAACACATTGTATTTTGATTGTATTTGAATAAAATTTATTTTTTGAATGTTGTATTTGATTGAAAAGTATTTGTTTTATATTTGAATGAAATGTGTGTTTGGATGAAAAGTATTTTAGAGTTGAAAAGTTGATGTGATTGGTAAAAATAGAGATAAATAATGGAGATGAAAGTTGATGTGATTGTTTTAAAAAAATTTTAAATAGTAATTATTTTCGTAATACTGTTAAAAAATTTATATTTGATATAAAATTATATTATATTTGTATAAAATTAAAATGTAATTTTTTGATCGACACTCAAGTAACTTGATAAGCAGGAAACCCAAGTGGATGTGGCAAAGTGGAAGTAGAAGTGGAGGTCTGATGGTGTGGGTTCATGAACATTTCAAAAGCAAATAAGGACATCGTCCATCAAATTTTTCCTATTATAAATCCGTCAATTACATGATATCAAGTCAATCAAAAATATCAGCAACTTTTTAAAGACTTTTCCATCTACACTTGTTAAACCAACTTCTGATTGCTCCCTCCTTTCTCTAACTTTTCCAACAAACATACTCTTGTTTCTCTGTCCTTCCACCAACTTCTAAGTTAAGTCTTCATCTTCTTTGTCAAGCTTTCCTCTTTTTTTTTTTTTTTTTTTTCTTCTTTCCACCCCCCTTTAAAAACAGACTTTAGAAAAACCAACCAAAAAAAAAAAAAACTTAGTTTCACTCACCTAGACCATCTTTCTCTCTCATATCCCTTTCTTTTCTTTTTTTCTTTTTTCCCCCCCTTAAAAACAGACTTAAGAATAACCAACCAAAAAAAAAAAAAAAAAACTTAGGTTCACTCAGTTAGACCATCTTTCTCTCTCATATCCCTTTCTTATATATTTCTTTCTCTCACCTGTTAATATTCACCCAAATCCAAGCAAAAAATTTGAAAAGATAAACAATGGTACAAGTTAATTTGAAAAATCTTACGATTCAACATCCATAGGAGCAAATATAACAATACCCAAGACAAATCGTATTGATAGGATAGACGCTTGACAACAAGGATTTGATATGCACATATCAAAGCAAATAAAATAATTACCAGGTTAAGAAAGGATTCATAGATACACATTTACACAATAATTGGATTGAAGATTGAGAAAGGTTTATTTTAAAAAAAGAAAAGGAAACAGATACTCTGAAATTTGAAAATAAAATAGAAAATAAACAATTATAAGTACTACCTACACAAACAATAACGAAAAAATATACAATGAAAATAAAGGGTCATGGTAGGAAAGGTGTATTCAAATGTTGCCATCCTTGAGTATGGATCCGCCATAGCAAGATGTATGAGCTAGAATATTGTTGACTATAGAGAGAGCAATTGTGGGAAAAGCTGATGAAGATCTCACCAGAGACACTATCAGAAAAGAGATGGGCAACATCCGGAGTGGAGGAGACGTGATGTAATGAGGAGGTCTAAAGTTCTTGAGGAAACCGTGTTATAAATTGTTCAGTTTCACTTAATGCCCATTGTACGATGTGCTTATTTTTTATTAGTTGGACAGAAGTTTAGACAACATTTCTTGACAACGGATTTGAGTCTAGTGAATGAACCCAAATTAAAACAAAACTTGTTTTTATAAGAAAAAAAATTATAGTTCATCAAAATGAATCATCTAGCTACTTCATATTCTTTTGTTGGTTGATTGAAGTTACACAGAAAAAAAAGAGAAGGAGAGAAGGAAAAAAGATTAAATGGAAAATTTCAGTACAAAAGATTATGGAAAAGAGGACTTTTTTTTTTTTTAATGAAAACGCCACATTAAAAACATCCAAATGGTTGGTTATAGATTATGAGAACAAAATACCATTTTTTAAAATTATAAAAAAAAAAAAAAAAAGACCACGGTTTTTAGAACAAGGAAGAACGAGAAGCTCCCCCAAGCTGTGCCACTAGAACATGGTTTTTTTGGTGTTTGAGATTTTGAAGAAGTAAAGAAGTATGCTTTAACCATATCCATCCATTGCTTTTCTCTATGTACACCGTCATTTACATTCAATTTCTCATGGGTTCACATCTCCATCACGAGCACAGCACATTTATGTGCATATCATGCACATGAAAATTTAACTCCTTTTTAATAGATTGAATTTTACTAAAATACCCTCGTTTTCATTTGTAAAATGCTTTTTTTATCTGTCTACTCGCCTATCATCGCCCAGCCTTTTTTTTTTTTTTTTTTTTCTGTTTCTATTAGAGTCACTTAAGCTGCTTTCAGGATGCGTCCACTGCTTAGGTAATATTTGGTAAACGTTTTTTAGTATTATGAAAATCAATTTTACACTAAACGTAAAGTTTTATATTTAAATACAATCATTTTCAACAGTACTACAAAAACAATTACTATTTAAAAGTTTTTTATAATAATTACATTAATTTTTCAACTCTAACTATTTATTTCTACTTTTACCAATTACATCAATTTTTTAACTCTAAAATACTTTTCATCTAAACACATATTTTATTCAAATACAAAATAAATACCTTTTAACCAAATACAACACTAAAAAAAATTATATTTAAACGTAATTAAAATACAAGATGTTTATCAAACGGTCCTTTCTCTTTTTTTTTTTTGCTATGTTGAATACTAAATAGTATCGGATTTTAGACCTCATATATATATTTTTTAAAATTAATTTATATTTATTTTCATAAGCTCTTACTCTTATGCTGGATGTACGAATCACTTTGCATAAAGAGTACTTGCATTGTACAGATGCTACGTCCATATCTGAATTTATGTTTGAGGAAACGATAATCTAATAAAGTTACACTTTTAATTACAAAAAAAAATGATATGTGGGGACCAAGGTTTTGGTCGGTGAACTTAACAAAGAAGAGAGACTTTGGAAATCAAGAGTTTTTTTTTTTTTTTTTTTTCTCTCAATGCAAAGTCGGTTCAAGTGTAACATAAGTCGAAATAATCATAAAACAAGCGTAATATAATATATGAAAGATATGTTTATGCATAATGCATTTGATTTTTACCATGTGTTATGTTACTTTCTTTTTTAAGTTATTAGTGCGTTTTCTTCATTTTATTTTGTATTTAAGACACAAAAATTAAAGAGACCGTAAAATAATCCCCCATATATATATATATATACATACAAATCTAGAAAGGGAAAAAAATGAAATTATAGTTTATTAGTCAACATCTACTGGTGGAATTAGGAGTTTGAGAATTAATTGCTTTTGTACTTATATACGTAGCTAAAAACTGATGTTATTAATTTAATATCGGATTTACTAATTTGATGCGCAATTCCTCTGAAAGTTTCATGAATGTGCTATTGTTTTAGCAAAATCCCGTAAATGCAATTCACTGCCAAAAAAATGAAAATTAAAAAAGAAAATCCCACCGACAATCGAACTGGGGCAAAAACTCAAGAGAAATTAAAAAAACAAAATGGGGGAATTTGTATTGTTTTATTATCTATCTATATGAGAATTCATCCCTATTAATATGTATTAAGACCCTGATTGCTTCAAGGTCTCGGACCTAAATTTTTGACTTCAGTTTTACTTTTTTTTGAAAAGTTAATAAAAATTATAACTAAATCAATCAATTTGAACTCAAAATTTTATTCCATTTTAAACTTGACTTATGTATCATTTAGGTCCTAAAATGAAATATAATGTTCAACTTTGAAAAGTATTTCTGTTAATTGTAAATCATACTTGAAATTCTTACTTCTAATGTAAGGCTCGTTTCCAAGTGAAAATGTAGGCATACGAGAGTAGTCTTAAAATAACGAGATTAAGTATAATTGTGCACAAATAATTATTAGTTAGTAAGAGAAAAGCTTAAACTTTACGGTCTTTAGGAGATCATCGATTCAATGAAAAGGTGTCAAACATTCGTAGGCAGAGCCACGTAAATGTTAATGGAATCACGTACCTACCTCACTCACATTTTACAAATTGCAATTTTATCTTTAATTTTTAGGTAAATTTTCAGTTGCATCCCTATTCATCTTAGTTGCACTCCTATTTTATAAGAAAATTTATAACAACGTCGGCACTTAAAATTTGGAATATGTAAATATTTCTCCAATTTAATAAAAATTATTTCTATGAAAAAATTTAATGGCTTAGCCATTGTCGTCAACCAATACCATTTAAAGGAATACTTATATCATTCATGAAAAGACAAGGTTAAATGTTGCAATTTACTTAAACACAATGGAGAGCTTTTAATCAACACATAAAAATATATTGGAGATAATTTTAATCTATATAGAGAAAACTAGTTGAATTTGAACGGAAAGACTAATTTTGGAACATAATTCCATTTATGCTATTTAATTATGAGGTTTTTTTTTAGTTTGCTAATCAAATTTCTTGGTTCTTAACATTATCTCTATGCGTTATGTTCCATTTAAGATTAGAAACAGGCATAACCAGACAAGCTTTTTGTTTCTTTAGGACATTTCATTTTTATGTTGTTTAACTTAAAAGTTCGTCTTAATTCTAACCTTGTATAAGTTTTAAAACACATTTTTATCAATATTTTACACATCACTAATCACTAGATGGAACTCATCACTTTCCTTTGGTATTTGGCAGTATGTATTTAATTTGAAATATTGTTTTTTTGAAGGAAAAGCTAACTCAGCATGAAATACAAAACTGAGGCAAATTTGTAAATTGAACTCATGATTTAGGGATATAAATAAATAAATAAAAAACCAAAAGTTTTGTTTTTTACGTATTATTGTTTAAATAGACCCACTAAGTTAGAAGGAAGGGAATAAAATGACAAAAAGAGGACAAATTTGATGTGGGGCACTGTAGCATACATGTGTAGCCATCTGTCTATAATTTTGCATGAATCATTAACCATCCATGCACTTGCCTTGGCTTATATATTTTTTGGTGTGCACTCATCACAACGCACACATGCAAAACCAATTGCACTTTTTGTTGTTTTAGTGAAACCTTTTGAACTCGTATGGAGAGGACCAAAACATTTATTTAAGAAGTTGAAAGAGAATTAAAATAATAAAAATTGAGAAAAGAGATAAAAAAAACTATTTTAATTTATGAGAGTGATTTTTAATTCAATTTATATAAGTTTTTTATTTTTTTATTTTTTTCTGAAAAACCCATGTTATTGTTACATGTCCGAATTATATAATATATATACACATATGTACTTAGAGAGAAAGAGGGGAGTGAAAGTGGAAGGGATTATCCTGTTTGGAACAAAGATCTAAACAAAAAATTTTTGATTGGATTTTTTGTCTTTCTCTAAGCCTGTTTGGGTATTTTATTTTTGAAAAATAGAAAAAAAAAAGTCCATTTTTGAAAAGTTGATTTTTAAAATTTTTGAGCATAAAAAAATTTTACTTTTAGATTAAAGAAAAACTTTTCTCTCTAAAAAATGAATTTTTTTTACCTTCTCATATAACTTTTTACTTTTAAATAGAAAAATTTTTCATTTCAAAAGTGAAAATTTTTTATTTTTCAAAAAGTGAACATTCAATTTAAACGAAAGGTAAGTCAACAAAAGTTATAATGTTTTTAAAAAGCTAATCAACTCAAATCTTATGTTGCATTTAGTGCTCTGTTTTTTTTTTTTTTTTGTTTCGTTTTAGCATGAATCAAGCTAGAATGACCGTTTAAACACAATTCTAACTTGATAAACCAAGCTATTGTTTAACTTTTTTCACTATTTTAGCATAATTTCTAATACAAATTATTTCTACTTTTTCTATTTTAATATAATTTTTAATACAAGTTTAAACTAAATTTTTGAGTTAAATTAAAGTATCAAATGTCTAACTTTAACTCAGATCTATCTTAACTTAAGTTAAAACAAAACTAAAATGGAGTACTAAACATATGCTTAAGGGCCAATTTAGAGAAGTTTTGAAAATGTGTTTTGGAAGTTGGAGAAACTGAGGTAGCTTTTGGTATTGATTTTGAAATATTTTCTGTTTTTAAAAAAATTGAAAATAAAATGTTTTGAAAACTGTGTTGAGATCATTTCTGAAATTGTATTTGGTTATGTTTTCTGAGTGTATATTCTGAAAAACATAAAAATGAAATTTTGTTTAGTTATATATTTTGAAAACTCATTTTATAAGTGAGCATCTTATAAAAACATATATTTTTAATTTTAACAAAATAATAAAAAATAAATTATTAGTCATAATTAAAAAAAAAACTTTGGTGGTAGGTTTTGCAATGAGCGATAAGGGTGGAAGAGATTGGTGGTTTGAGCTCTAGGTGACAGTGATAGCTAAATTAAGGTCATGAGTCGATAGTTATCGTCGCGAGGAGGCTGTCGTCATTGTCATTAGCCCATGGTCATCAGTCTTCATCGGAGATGGATGCTATCATTGGATATGATCATCACTGACGCTACACAGACAGAGAGAGAGAGGAGATGGAGGGAGAAAACGAAAACAAAAAGTGAAAACAACTTTTTTTCGTTTTCAAAAAACCTAAAAAAAAAAAAACATAGTTGAAAACGATGTTTTTGAAATGGTTTTGAAAACGTTAAATAAACAAATACTATTTTGAGATCGTTTTCATTTTTTGTGTTTTTGAAAATAAAAAATCATTTTTGAAAACAAAAATAAACACCCCCTAAGTTTTGAAAAATGCATTTGAAAAAAAAAACTATTTGTAATAAAAGAGTATAAAAACATAAAAATTTGTTAAAAAAATATTAATATAATTCTTATTTCATTTATTTTAAAATTTTATATAACTTAAAAAAATCATCTTATTTAAATTTATAAACATAAAATTATTATGAGTGTGTAGAATTTTAAAAATATATATAATAAAAAATAGTTATAAAATAAAAAAAATCCAAAATATATATTTAAAATACCTCCAAACACTTCAATTTCAAATTTTTGCTTCAAACGCAAGATTGAAAAAATAAAAATAAAAAATAAAGACCTTAACGCTCACATTTTACAGTCTCTCTCTCTCTCCCCCCTAGTGCGTGGATTGGTCACTCTCTGCACGTTCCTCTGCCCCCTTCCCCCCGCTAAAGCAATTATTTCAGTCACCCTCCTACTCCACTTCCCTCCCTCTCCTCTCCTCTCTCTCTCTCTCTCTCTCTCTCTCTCTCTCCCTCTCTTCTTCTTTCTCTCTCTTCAACCAGCTTAGATAGAGTGAGAGAGCTGAGAGCAGAGAGACCAGTACTCTTTGCTTCACCCCACACACACACATATAATATATATATATATATATAAGTGAAGACAGAACTTCTTCTTCTTCTACCACCAATACTACGAGTTTCGATTTCTCTCTCTAGGTAATGGACATTTACGGACTGTCAGCCCAAGAGTGCTTCCGCATCGACGACCTCCTCGACTTCTCCAACGACGATCTCTTCTCTTCCTCCGCCGACGCTGCTGATCCTCATCACCACCACCTCCCTCCACTACCTCCGACGACCTCCTCCTCCACTCCCACCGACTTCACCAACGATCTCTGCGTCCCCGTACGATCCGTAAAACCTCAACCTAATTCCGCTCATTGTTCAAATTTAAATTTGAAATTTTCTTTTTGTTTATTTCAACTTTGTTTTTTTTTTTTCTGGATTTTTCTCCGCGCAGAGCGACGACGCGGCGGAGCTGGAGTGGCTGTCGCGGTTCGTGGACGACTCGTTCAGCGACTTTCAGACGTCAGAGAACGGCGCCGAAGCGGCGGCGATGTTCTCGAACGAAGCGTCGTTTTCCGGCAGGGCACGGAGCAAGAGATCGCAAGCGCCGGTCTTGGCCGGTTCCGTCGGTGGAATCTGGACGGAGATGAAATCGAAGTCGAAGAGAGAGATATCGTCGGCGTCGGAAGGAGGAGGTGTGCGCAGGTGTGCACACTGCGCATCGGAGAAGACGCCTCAGTGGAGGACGGGCCCAATGGGCCCGAAGACGCTGTGCAACGCGTGCGGCGTGAGGTACAAGTCGGGCCGGCTCGTCCCGGAGTACAGGCCAGCCGCGAGCCCAACATTCGTGCTGACTCAGCACTCCAACTCCCACCGGAAGGTTCTGGAACTCCGCCGCCAGAAGGAGCTCCAACGACAGCAACAACAACATGAACACCACCCATCACCACCACCACCACCGCCGCCACCACCGCCAGAAGAGAAGAAACATGAGCAATTCTATCCTCACCATCACGGCTTCCGAGTCTGCTGACGTAGTTCCGCGTGTCGGCGTGTTGTTGGCTGTCATAAATATCAATGGGCGGGTGATATAGGAGTAACGGGGAAACTATAACCAAAAAAAAAAAAAACTACTATTACTTTATCCAACAAAGTTTTTTGAATTTTCCAAGCAATTTTTTTTTCCCCTCTCTCTTTCTTTCAATCTTTTGGTACAAGTATTAATTGCGTCAACAACCAATTGCTTTATTTATTTATCTTTTTCTGGCGTTTTTTTGAAGAAGAAACGGAGAAAGCTATGGACAGAAAAAGAGGAGAGATAGGCAGAGGGGATTGGGAATTCCACGTGATGCACTGGCAGATGAGATGAGGCTGAGCGAATATTCTTTCTTTTTTTTCTTTCCCTTCTTTTTGTGATTTTTTGTTTCTCTCTGCGTCTTTCAGTAAAATTTTCTCTCTTTGGAGGAAAAGATCAAATAAGGAAAGTGTGTTTGATCGAACGGTGTGGGGTCGTCGTGGGGACAAGGGCCTGGTTCGTTCACATTATTGTCACTTTTTTTTCCTTCTGTTTGGTGTACGGACTCTGGAATGTGGGGCCCATTGTATGAGTTAATCTGTGTGGTTTGGGATGGAACTCGATTGGTTGCGTCAACACCACACAAGTAACTCGGGCATAGCACGGGGTGTGCGTGAGTGATGAATGTTGCTCATGATAATCGACCCGTAAAAATTGACCGAGTCGGCGTCACATTAGAACCGACTCTATCGATTGGTTAACCGAACCACTTATGTTGTAGGGATTCGACCATTCGTTCTAAGATTTAAGTGATCTCTTTGATTCTAACTGATCACTTTCAATCGAGACTACGTTGTGCGTATTTAGTTTTGTTTCCAAAACTGATTTCACGATTTTCTAATAAATCGATTTTAAAATCGGTGTGAAATTGTGTTTGGTTTGTATTGTTTTTGAAAACAGATTTCAAAACGAATCCAAAATCTCCTTTACTCCCAACATAAAATTGAAAACGACTAAAACTCATTTTCTCTGATTTTATTTTTCCCATTTCTTCCATTTCTCTGATTTAATTATTATGGTTAATTAAGATTTAATTGATATAGTAATTACTTAAATATTATGGTTATTAATTTTTAATTCATTTTTCAATTAAAAATTTTATTAATTTTTAATTTTTGGTATTCATAATAAATTGTTTTTTAAATCAAACATAAATATGTTTTTATAGAATACTTATAAAATGACTAGTTTTCAAAAATATAACCAAACACAGTTTCACTTTTTTGTTTCTCAAAACATACACTCAGAAAATAAAACCAAATACAATTTCAGAAACGTTCTCAGAATTGTTTTCAAAACGATCTCAAATTCAGAGAATTTGAAAACATAACAGATTTCAAAAACAATACTAAACGCTACCGTTATTTTTCAGTTTTTAATAGTATTTTGCAACGTTTGTTTATGAGCTTTTCAGTAAAGGTAAGTTACATGTAAATTTATAACTTTAAAAATTACTTTCCAACGTTACTAAAGTGTTATATTGTTAAACAATACACATGAACTCGCTTCATGGTAAAGATTAAAATTTAGAATTGGATTCATTTGAAGGAGTGAGTAGTGACCCTCTAGTGAGCATGCAGATTTATGTCCTTTTTTTTAAAATATTTTTTTAGTGGTTGCAAGGTTCTTGTTCTCATTTTCTTACTTAATATCTTAATTTAAGAAGGTCAAGGTTCGTAATAGGCAGGGATGAAAAAAATAACGAACTCTATTAATTGGTTAACTAAACCGCCTATGTTATATTGATTTGATTATCTATTCAAATGTTTAAATGGTCGGTTTGATTCTAACTTCTAACCGACCATATTCAAGAGATGTTGTAATTTTTTCGGATTTTAAAGTACTTGGCACATTTAGTTATGAACATTTCACAAAAGGTAAGTTATATAAATATTTAACTTTGAAACATTACTTTGTAACGTTAATTACCTATTGTAGAGTGCCTTAATTGATGATAATAGTTAAATCTTGGATGAAAGCGCCTTAAGATGAGTCGTATGAACTTTTTTAATAGTAAAGATCAAAATTTAGAAATGGATATTTTTTAATGAGAGCATAAAAATTTATGTCATTTTAAAATTAAACATCGAAAGATTCATGCTCTTTTGTTTCTTATTTTATATGTTTGGCTAGCTAATGGGTTAGTTTTTGAAAAATGAAAAAAGGGAATTGAAAGGCACTCTTTTCTTGGAAAGGAAAATTTTCCAAACCTGAGCTTTTTTTTTTTTTTTTCTTGGTTAGAAACGTGGATTTACAATGTCTTGCTCAGACATGGGCAAAACTTTTTTCCTCCTTATTACTCACCCTAACAGCCATATTTGGGTGTTAGTAAACCTCGAATTTTATTTTCACCTCCTCAACACTGAGCCATTTTCCTATCAAACCCAAACCTTAATTTCTTCTGCAACTGAACAAACCCATAAATTTTTTTCATTAAGCCTTTTTTGATGAGTTATTTTTTTTATGAGAACTGGAAGGGATTTGAACAAATCCCTACATAAAAGGCTAAAAGTTTGTCATTACTTTTGTAGGTACTATTGGTAAAATTTTTCTAAACTCAGCAGCCACTTCCACTGTTGACTCTTCCTAGCTTCTGTCTATGTCGGTTCAGAGTATTATTCCGATTAATTCTCCTTACGACTTTATAGGGTCATCCTCTCCGATAACCCCTTTTTATATAATTTCTTTCCTTTATTTTTTGTTGCCCTCAAATCCATGTCAATGGCCTGTGTAATGTTCTTGTTTCATTTTTATTTTGATTTTGAGTATGCATTTACAAATATTTTTATTTTTTTAATTAGAATCTCAATTTGCTTTAGTATAGTTTAAGATCAAGTTTTTTTTTTTTGGGAAAAGAAAAATGCTTTGGAGCTTAATTCCACCTAATTATAAAATGAAGGCAATATTTGTGTGTCAAATTTGAAAGTTTAAAGCTTAAGCACAATTTTGACAAGGAAATATTACATGAATTTTGGCATTTGATACAAGAAAAATTACAAGGAAAAAAAGATGTCAAAATTTCTTAAGATCGCTAATGCTGTGAAGTGCACAAATTAACAAGGTATTTCATTATAAATGAATCTGGCACTTTATACAGGGATTTAAAAAACAAAAAACATTTCTCATTCTTTTGCTTCTTTGTTTTGTAAATATGATTGTAGATAAGTAGTCTTGCGCTTACAAAGGGAAAAGATGATTACCCTTCCCTGCCTGCTTGCATTCATTTTTCTCCTTTTTCTACTAGATAATGATTTGTTGGATTATTGTGTTAAAAAAAAAGTTGTACAGTGTTTTAATTTCTCTATTTTCTTTATCCATTTTTTATTCTCCAAACAAATGTCTAATGATAAGTTATAGGATGAGGATGTAACCCTTATGTTAATTTGCTTACCCAATAAGTATGCATTAGAACACGGACGAAGAAAGCCCAATCCAAGTGATTGAAAAAATTGGTCGACACATTTAAAATCTGTGACTAGCAAAGAATTTACTGCGGCACAAGTGAGCGAAAAAAAGAGGACCATTTAACAAGCATATACAATTCCTTTTAAAAATTAAAAAGCAATACTAGTATGAGTTGGAACTTGACACTCAAAACGGTAACTTACTCGAACTAGTTCAAGAAGGAGTATGTTAAAGTGGTACTAATTAAGGCCTTAGTTCTTTTTTTATTATCATTATTTTTATAGTTTATACACTCTTTTTTGATTTGGAACTGTTTTATAAAATTCAATTGCAGAAAAACCCCAAGGCTTATTCATTGCGATATGGTGGCATTTTAGTTGAAGAGATATTGGATATGATGTTTGGAAAGGCATCGGTAATATGGTTCAGGTCATGTGGTCAAACCATCAATTGATGTCTCAAATGAGGAAGACAACGGAGACAAAAGTCTTGTTGGTGATAATAATAACCATAACCCATGGCTGAGACCCTCATTTGCCTACAAATCGAGGGTCATTAGAAAGATAAAGAAAGAACCAGTTGAAAACAACCAAGTAAGGTGTTTGAATGCTATGGAGTTGATTGTTGTTAGCATCTCAGATGGTCAATCCAATGATTTAGAAGGAGGGTCAACTAATTCCCCTATTCTCAGGCAACATTGCTAGGATATTGCCGAGCAAATGGGTGTGGAGGACAACATTTGTTGTAAGCAGGCTCTAGATGAATTTAGTACAAACCCTCACTAGTATGAGTATTTTGTAAACATGGCTGAATCGAGACATTAAGATTGGCTCATGACCAAACTGGTTGAGTACCAATGACCTCCAAGTATTCCATACTATCTCTATATCATAGCCCATGAGCATTATGATTTGTTTTTTACATATTTTTTTTATTTCTTTGTCATGGTAGAAATTTTTTTGTTTTCCACTAATTTATTATGAGAGTTGTTATGCTACATTCAGTTTTCCATGAAGCATGTGAAGTCCATGTTAAAAATTTCAACAATTAACCATTTAAATTGTATGTTGATTGTGTTGCATTCATTTATGTTTGTGTGTTTATGTTTCATAATTATAAATTTCTACAAGTATTAATTATGCACGCACAACAAGCTTATATCTACTTTGAAATAGAAATTGTGCATGATATTAAAATGTTAGAATGCAATGGTTTTTTGTATACGAGAAGACAACGTTCTAAAATAAGTAGTTTAAATATATAGTTTGGGGTCTATGGGGTTAGAATGCAATTTCTAAATAATTATGAATTTCTACAAGTTAATTATACATGCGCAACAAGCTTATATCTGCTTTGAAATAGAAATTGTGCATGATATTTAACTGTTAAAATGTTAGAATGCAATGGTTTTTTGTATGCAAGATGACAACATTCTAAAGTAAATAGTCTAAATATATAGTTTAGAGTCTATGGGGTTAGAATAAGTATCTAACTCATATTAATACTATTATATTATTTAAAATCAATTAGGGAGATGGTTTGTCTTGACGAGCAAGTTGACTCATGAGTAGAGACATAGATATGTTGTCTAGTGGTGGTGACATATTAGACTTGGATCAAAGTGTAATTAATTTATGAAGTCCACTTAAGTAGATTAATTCACTTTTGATATTCATTATGTAGCAACCTTAATCCTGAATAAGTAAATGACTTCATGTGTATGACTTATGTACTTTGATATTTCAAAGGCCTATGTATATCGGAATAGTAAGCTACTAAACCAATTTGTTGGGTATATGATTTATATTCGATGAAAGGTCTGCCTATAGATATAGAACCATAATAAGGAGTAAAAGTTATTCTCTTAACAGTATTATACAGGATGTGAAAATGGACAAGTTCTTGGATTGTTTGCTTGGCAAATGATTTATTATTCACATATAGTAAATAATCATTTTCCTATTAGATGAATAATAGATCTTTAAGAGAACGTGATTAAAATGTTAAATAGATGTATGACGGTGTTGCATATATGACAAGATCATTAGACTGCGGTTATACACTAGCTTACTTAATTCAGAATATAATTGGAAGTGTAATTTTAGGTTTATAGTGGTGTGGCTCTAAAATTAATAACTGTGTAATTGATTTATTTGATATCTAATAATTAATTATATAGATTAATAGAGCTCACATTACATATGTTTGATCGGTCCCTTTACTAGATTCACATAATTTTTTAACGGATAGTAATTAATTGATATATTTTTTATGGCTTGTTATTCTTGGACTTAATGAAGAGAAAAATCTGGATTACTTTCCTGTAAGTGTAGTTATTTTTCATTGAGGGTAAAATGAGAATTTTGTTTTATTTAATTAATTATATAAATATTTAATTTGTATAACTATTTATTTGAAAGATAAGATATGAAATTTAAATTGATTGTACTTTAGTAATATTAAAAAAGTTTGAGAGCTGTTAAAAGGCCATGGCAAAATTATTAGTAACAAAATTTGCATGAACAAAGATGTCTTTTGCATTTTATTTCAATATCTTAGAGATGATAACGTGTTGACAGGCATGTCTGAAATGTCTGTGTAGGAGTAACTTTTAATATTTTAGAAATTGTTTGTCAATGATGTACTAACTGAGAATCCCAGGATCGATGGCAATATGTGGGTGAGATAATAGGCTGTTAGTTTGATCATGTGCTTAGAGCAATTTACAGTTTTAAAGACATGTTTATTACATCGCCTAACTATGATAGATTGCAAGATTTTATTGTTGAGAATAGACACAAATATCGACCATAATTCAATGTGTGTGTTCATTTTTATCGTACTATTTGTGCCCATATATTATATAAATATCCATATACGTTTTTATGTCACTAAACATATTGGTGGCATGCTCGTTTAATATAAGATTCAGTTATATACTATATGGATGAAAAGGATCTGCTAAAGATTTTAGAGTACTTGAAATCACCTTATCAGATCCTATCAACTCATTCCCATGCCCCCGCACGATATTACTTTTAAACTTATTGTTCAAATTTACTTTTTCAAAAACTATGTTGGAAAATATGTGTCAAATATTTATATGTTGTAGGAAATTTTTTTTTTTTAGTGGATTCGGGGGTAGGCAAACAAGGATTGTTTCCTTCCACCTTATTGTGAGAGCATATACAATATTTAGGAGTATGGGACGCGTCATCGTAGATTAAATTAAGCAAAATAATTGTTTAATTACACACTCCTTACTTAGAAATTATAGAGAGCGTATATTTAGAGTGTAGAAGAAAATGTTTAAAATATTACAATGTATACATCATTACGATATAGATAAACATATTATGATACCTGTGACTTGTGCTTTACTTTATAATTTTATTATTATAGCTAATTGGTAAGAGGACAACATTTTAAATGCTTATTATGCGAACAAGTCTTCGGCAAAATCTGAATCTGATAATAAAAACGACGATAATGATGTCGACAATACGGTCCCTAGTGGGTTGGAGGTAGAACATGATAGTAGAGCGATAATAGGAGAGTTCAAAGATGGATTGGCATGGTACATATATATATATATAGCATTTCAATAGAATTCTTGGTATAAGCAATAGAAGGAGTTGTATGCAATAGATTTAATTCTATTATAATTTCTTGTATCATCATATTTTTACAATGACATTGGAAAAAAAACAACCGTTCAAAATTGATATTAAATGACCCATGTGATTTTGTTTTACATTTCAAATTATTATTATTTTTGTATAATTTTATAATTATAAGTCTAATTTTACGTTTTTTTCTCAATAAAAAAAGCATTCCCTTACAATAATTTCCCTCTCATATATTTCCCTCTCATATGTACAATTTAGTTAAAAAAAAAATACATACACACGGATGTGTATAGAACGGAACCGAAAAACAATAAAATAAAAAAAATATAAATAAACAATATTAGTCACCAAAAAAATAAACAAACAAAAATAAATAAATAAAATAAACATTAAATTAGTCAACAATTTCATTTTTAGACATTTTTTTTATCAAACAAGTTTCTTTTTAAAAATGAAAAATTTTACCAAACAACTTTTTTTTTTTCAAAAATGGAAATTTTTTTATCTATCCAAAAAATTTTCACTATTTCTTTTTCTAAAAAACATTTCACTTTTGAACATTAAATTTTTTAATCCAAAAGTGAAAATTTTTCATTTTTAAAAAATAAACATCCTATACAAACGAAAATTATATCTGGTCTTAATTTAAAAGGGTTAAGATTTTTAATCGAAAGGCACAATATAAATATATATATTTATATATATATATATAAATATACATGCGCGCGCGAGTTAAGAGAGGCACAATCCCTAATTTTCTCTTTAAAAGCAATTTCAAGGTTCTGATCAGACTAGTTCAACCGATGCAAACTAATACAATGCCACACCTCCATGGTCCATGTTAGTTGTAACTTGTAAGTGGTGCTGAGTAAGGTCAACCCATGGGCTTAAGACGGACTAACACATTGTTGAGATTGGAGTTTGTCCTCCAATTTTAATCCTATACATGCCAGACAACGTATATGAAAACTAAGCATGTTCTTAGTTTATTGATCTAGTTTAAAAATTAATCCTGATCGAACATTTTGTTCTAACTTTAACTTGATTTATATTGGATATTATAAAAATAAAGATAATTTATGCTGGAAATTATACTAAAATAATGAAATTAGAGAAAAAAAATAGTAACAATGAACTTTAATACGCTAAATTAAATTAAATCTAATTTGATCAACTTAACTTAACTTTCAAACTAAATTAAGTTAGATCGACGAACCAAGCCTATGTTGTTGTAAACTTAGGGTGACTCCCTTGTATTTAGGAAAGGGGAGGTCACAAACTACACTTATGAGCTTAGCACTATAGGCATCACTTCGTTCCTGTTTTCTAATTGATCATAGATTCATACATCTACACAAATATTGGCCAAAAGGCAAGCCATTTTTAGAAAAAAGAGATAAATAGCATATTTGCGGAAACTAAAAAGATATATGGCATATTTACCTAACTATTTAAGTAAATAGAATTTACCAGCAAATACATTTTTTTTATTAGAGTAAGTAAATTGTTTACTTATTAAATAAACTTATTAATTTATCTATTTCAATATTTTTATAAATACTGATTACGGGGGCATTTCCTTGAGCATCTGGCTCAAAAGGAACTTACGCCTTTCTTTCCTCGCGGCCTTGCAGGGGACATGAATTGCTGATAAAGCCATGAATTACGTCATGAGAGATTAAAAAAATCCGCCTGAAAGATTGCTACACATGACAATTGAACCAGGCACCCTCCGGTAGCTGAATGTCGATCTTGATCGTCTCAAACTGAACGTTGACGCTGCAATAAGGAGGAGGGATGTTTATTGGCATTGAGATGGAGTGATCCGCAACCACGAAGTTATTGATATTGGGAGCAATTGCCATTGCCTACAGGAAGGACTATCTTTGGCACCATCTCAACAGTTAATGCTCAAAGTCATCTAGTTTCTCTTTTCTCATTACCTTGGCAAGTTTTCTCAGATAAAGAATGTCACAGCCCATGTTCTTGCAGAGGTTCCATCCTCAAGTATGGATTCACCCACCAAAAGTTAGAAAACAATCAATAATAAGATAGTATACATGGCTAATACCCTAGAGAGTTTTAATAATGCTTGAAACTCGGCAACGACAGGGATTGCAACGGAATTCACAAATCTTGCAGTATGACAATTCGCATGTATATCCTCACAAAAGTTGAGAGGAAAAGTTTCTCTTCTTAATCAAAAATGCCTTTCCTTCTGAAAACTATGAAGACAAATTGTTTCATGACAATTATTTCTGAAGTAAAACATCAAAATGAAACCATTTTAATCACAAGGTTCCGATGCTCAAAGACTTGGGTTATGGTAATGGATTTCTCAGACTGAGATACCATAATTACTAATCTTTGTGACCTCCTTTGTTAATGTGCTCCTTTCTCGCTTCACATCAGAAGCAAGGCTCGAAACCTAGCAACCAGGTAGATTCCAGAGTGAGCACTTTTTAAGAAAAAATAAAAAATAAATAAAATTACAGGGTAATAATCACCAGACAACAAACACAAAGGCTATAATGCAGATAACACGTTATCTCACTAGATGAAACTCAAGACGATGGTATTTCTACGAGTTATTCTCTAGTTTTACTGGGTCTATAAATATATAATTTTTTTTTTCTAGACTGTAAATAGTGAAAAACAAGAATTTAAGTAAAGCATACTTGTGAGCGGAATTGAGATGCTTCTCTTCTGGGAAGTTCACCAAGGATATCTTTCAAGCCTGTTACAAAGAATAAAAAGAAATGGAATGAAGGTGAGAGATATCTTTTCACGCTGTTTGAGTTTCCTGACAACAAAATGGCTTCGGTTTATCATGTTGCATACCTCCTGCTTGCCTTTCAATCTTATAAGCTGAGCGAATCACACCTTGGATCTGCTTCCCAGCTTGTCTGCAATAGAAACAAAAAGCTTAAATGGGAATCAATGGAACAGAAATTAAGGCAATGTGTAAGCTGCCATAAAATGCAAACCTGAGCTTTGTCCGTCCCCGTATCAATTCTTGTTCTGCTTGTGTTGCCGTCTTCTGCAAGCATTTTTTGTAACATTAGTTGTATTCTTAGAATGCTCAGAGCAAATATACCAATCAAACAGTAAAATATTCCTCTGTTACAAAAGGGTCTTGGAAATTTTATAAGACCAATGCATCGAATTTTGTAAGACAAATGCATCTCCGAGATTAAGAAGTTAGGACATGAGATAACACTTTTTTTTTTTTTATATTACAATTAGAAAGCTGCTTCAACCAACAAAGATATAGAAGCATGTGAAAACAGTGAAGTTCAATCAATTCCTTATCATCAAGAAACATTGACTTGAACAGTGAAACTAAAATGGTTACCTCCAGCTTCTCACTTTCGGCCTTAATAGCATCAAGTGATTGTCTCAGCTGCTTCACTTTTGCATCTGCCCTGGAAAGTAATGACTGCAAAAGAAAACCAAAAATAAATACCACAATAACACAAAATCATGCATCATAGGTGTTGAGGCTCCACAATAATAACAAAATCCTTCCACAATGCCAAAATAACGAATATTAGCAATGTAGTAATAAAAACAAGAATATTTATGCTTGCCTCCTCGCTTAGGATCAAGCGCAAGGTCTTGTAGTACAAAAAGTGCCTCGGCCCTGCAGGCAAAATAATAATAATAATAATAGTAATAATAGTAATAAAAATAAAGACAACGGCTTTAACTGATTTCATAGAGGACTTTGGAAAACAAAATGAAACTATAACATTGCTTAGTGAAGTTCTCTATATGATGATAATGCTATACAACAGTATAACACTAGTAATTGTTGGCAATGGCTTCAACTTATGTTTACCAAAACACACACAAAATCTTTAATTTGTTATCCAATACGAAATGACAATTTTACAGCTTAGTGTTGAGATAACTGCTTTTGAACTTAAATAATCATACTTTTTAATACAAGAACCCCCAATCCAGCAGCAACTCCTCCTGTGAGCAATGGTTGTGAAGCCGCCACAAGAACACCCTCTGCACCAGAAACAAAGAGAATATATATAAATAGATATAAATATATACACTTATATAACGTATTATATATTGCCTCAAATTTCATTTTGAACTTAAAATTGATAAAAAAAAAAAAAAGAGAGAAAACCTTTAATCTTTCCAAAGAAAAGATCTTCATAAGCACCAATCTCGGACTTCACATCTTGTAAATGGTCCTACATTCAGATTTCCAATTCAATTAATCATAAAAGTTCAAAATAATAATAATGATGATGATGATAAAACAACAACAACAAATTCACACGACGTCTTGGTTCCCCACACAACACAAACCCCTCCAAACCCCCCCACACCAAACAAAACCAAATTTTCTCAGCAACCAATCAGTCCAATTTCACCGATAAAAAAAAAAAAAAAACGATTTCGCATGGTAACTGGTACCGACCAGAGTCTGTTGGAGATGAGCAGAAGAAGTGGAGAGAATCTGGGAAAGGCGGGATCTTGAGGCTTCAATGGCTGAATCGAGGGTCTCCTGAGCGGTCTTCTGATAGAGCTGAGCCTGGTAGATCGCGTAGTCCACCCATGGCGTATCGGTTTGCCGTAGAATTTGGGAATTGTTGTGTGAAATCGTCGGCTTCTCTGGTTCCGACATCGATTCTGATACCGTCGCGCTCCCCATCGCCGTTGCCAAGTGATTCCTTTGCTTTACTTTCCCGCAGAAATGAGCCCACCGATTCTTTGCCCTTTGGACCTCTCTTGGGCCCAATTCAGATTATAGCCCGGCCCGAATAACACTGCATGGGCTGATTTATGATGGGGGCCCATTCTTACATTTTTTTTTTTTAAAGGATTGCCTCTGAAAAGGCAATCTTTATTATTATTATTTTACCGAAATCAATAAATGCCCTGGAACATCTTAAAAGTTTGACATTTTGTAACATCTTCGTCATTTAGTTATTTTCAATATTTTACTAAAAATAAAAATAAAGGGAGCATTTGATAAACACATTGTATTTTAATTATATTTGAATGAAATTTGTTTTTTGAATATTGTATTTGGTTGAAAAGTATTTGTTTTGTATTTGAATGAAATGTGTGTTTGGATGAAAAGTATTTTAGAGTTGAAAAGTTGATGTGATTAGTAAAAGTAGAAATAAATAGTAAAGTTGAAAAGTTGATGTGATTGTTTTAAAAATGTTTTAAATAGTAATTATTTTTGTAATACTGTTGCAAAATTTGTGTTTGATGTAAAATTGTATTGTATTTAAGTAAAATTAAAATGTAATTTTTTTACTAAACGACACAAAAAACAAAAATTACAATTCAGACATAATACAAAATAGCACAAAAGACAAAATAACTAAAGAGTAAATGATTCATTTTTTTTTTCTAATCCTGATTAGTTAAGTAAGGAGGGTCAAAAATCAAAATAAAGTTAGACAAAAAATATAACCATGTCTATTTGAAACGTTTATTTGGCAATTTCACTCTTTTTTTTTTTTTTTTGACAATTGGCCCTTTAGAGATTTTGTGCTTAGTTTGCGTTCGTATTATATTTAAAAATAATGTAATTTCGATTCAAATATAAAAATATTACATTCAAATATCAATAACATCATATTTTAATTCTAATATAATCATTACTCATTATTTCACTTTTTATATTTCTTTTATTAATTACATCACTTATTCTTTTTGTCTTTTCTTTTTTTCTCTTTACTTTTATCCATCACATTATATATTCATTATTTAAATTCAATTTAAATACTTTTTATCTAAATACATATTACTTTTAAATACAATATAAATATTTTTTATTTAAAAACAAATTATATTCAATACATTGAATTCGAACGTAACACAATACAATGCGTTTATCAAATATTTCCTTAATTTTGATGGGAAATTATTTTTACTAATTTAGTCGACATTACCAATTAAAGTCTCTAACAATTTTATAACAGTTTAAGTATTAATTATTAAAATTAAAAATTTAGAAAAATATTTATTATATCACATGTAATTCATCACAAACTCAAGAAAATAGCTCTATTTTAACTTTGTTTGATGGCTCAACTTCAAAAAGTCAGACTTTCGAGCATGTTTAAAGAAAATAGTTTTGAAACTGAAAAAAAAAAAAAATATTCTTTTTTTCAAGTGTATTTTTCCTTTCTCTACCACTGCAATGTCATGGTTTGTACTTCCACCACAAAGGTCCTTGTGACTTCCCTTGCCATTTTTGTTACCGTGGTTGAGTGAGACATCCTCCATGGTCGCAGGGAAGTACTCGTAGCAATGGGGACGTGTGAGTAAGGATAAACAATGAACATGAACTCATCTGGTGAAATTTGGACCAAAAATCTAATTCGGACAAGGGAAAACTGTTAAGGCTTATGTGGAAATGAAATTAAATCTATATTTGATGGTTATAAAATATTAAAATTGTTAAAAATAAGAATAAAAATTACATAAAAAGACAAAAAACACTGTAACAACTTATGAGGTGTGGATTGGAATCCACTCATAAATAAGTTTTTAATATATGTTTAAATTGATCCATTATTTTTTTGAGAATCATAAAAATAAACAATTTATGTTTAACAACTTATGAGGTGTGGATTGGAATCTACTTATAACTAACCCTCCGTCTGTTTGACACGTTCAAATTTGGAAAATGAAAAATTTTTCATTTTAAGAAAAATGAACATTCCTAAATTTCCGTATCTGAACATCTAACATTTTTCATTTTTGAAAAAATGAACATAAAAAAACTCTCTAGAAATAAAAAGTTTTCACTCACCTAAACAACTTTTCACTTTTAAAAAAAATTCCAAACAACTTTTTATTTTTCATATCTAAAAATTTTTCATTTTCCAAAAACAAACACCTTATCTAAACGGATCCTAAGTTTTTAATACCTGTTTAAATTGATCCATTATTTTTTTGAGAATCATGAAAATAAATAATTTATGTTTGAAACCAAATCAAATGTATTACTGTACTTGGTTGGTCACAATTTAGGACTTTTGCTTTTCGGTTAAAACTCAATTGAACCACTTGGGGGGTTTTTCAAGCAAAAACACCGTCGATGATCAAATGATGATGGCTTGTTGAATAGACGAAATAGGACACATGCTTTGTAAACTAAATTTTGTTATCAAATCTGGATAAGATGAAATCATTGATGAGAAAAATATGACACTACCACTAAATTGTTAACAATAATGATAGACACAACATGATTAAATATATATATATATATAGAGGAGAGATTTAAACTATTTGTCATATAGTTAAATGCAAAATTACCACACTATATTTTGGAATATAAGGAGATCAACAGGATGAATTTTAGATTTTTTTTCTCATATTTCAAATTTTAGATATAAAATTTGGTCCTTTATGTTTTATAAAATAATGATTAAATTCTAATGATTCAACAAATTTAACACAGTAAAAGATTATTATTATAATTAAGTTTAAAAATTAAAATGTTATGGAACTCGTTTATTAAAAAAAAAAGATTGCTAGTCAACAATCTTTTAAAAAATTCGGAAAATAAAGTAAGTCACAGCTTTTAAAAAACAATTAAAAAAATAGTAATCTTTAAAATATTTATAATAAATAACATATTTCCCATGTATATATATAATTATTATCAGATAAATAATATATTTATAAATTATATAAATGGTTTATTTATATTTATATCATATAAATATATAATTTACTTAAATAAAATTTTTATTTATTTGGTAGATCTAATATTTATTATCGGTATTTAAAAACTTTGATATTTACTTTATTTATTTTTTAAAAGTTATTATTTATTATAATTTCTCTTAAAATGGATTTTTTTAAATTTATGATTGAGGATTTAAATTTTATATATCCAGACGAGTCTATATATAAAATTATCATTAAATTATAATTATAATTAATTTAAAAGATATTAAAATTTTATTTGAACAAGTAATTTAAATTTAAACTTTTAGATTTAATTTTATATTTTTTTAAAAAATTAATAAAAATTATAATTAAAATAATTAATTTAAATTTAAAAATTTTATTTCCCCGTTATAATCTAAACGACTTCTAGAGATTAGATACTAGTTTTATTTCAAAAATCCTTAAACAAAATTGGCTAATAAAAATAACAGAAAGAAAGAGTGAAGGGACCAACAAATAATCTTAAAAAAAAAAAAAGCGAAAAAAACAAAGTCAGAGAGAGAGAGAGAGAGAGAGAGAGAGAGTATATTAACACTCCTAATTTCGACGAAGCATCTCTCTCTCCCTCCTCGCTCCCTCTAAGCTTAATCGTCTCTCTCCTAATTTCGTCGATTCTCTCTCTCTCTCTCTCTCTCTCTCGCTCTCTGCCCAATCTCTTGTTCTCTCCTCTCAGAAACTCCCCCAATTCTCTTACCATCTACTGTAACCCCCACTCTCTCTCTTCTCTCACTTTGTCTTTCCTCTGCGCAAAAACCCTAGAGCTAGCCGTGGCCGTTCGCCGACATGCTGAAATTCTCGACCACCACCGCGAATCAGATTCGCTTCCTCCTTCAGAGCCTCACCGACGCAAATGCCGACGCCGTTCTTCACGACCTCTCTCAGGTTTGTTTTTGTTATTTTTTTTTCCATTTTTTTGCTTTGATTTTTTTTTTCCCGGTATTTCGATGCTTCATTTTGCGACAGAAATCTGTGTGTGTGTTTGTGTATAATATATACACACGCATATTAAAATTTTCAGCATAAGCGAGTAAAGTATTCATTTCAAATTGTTAGTTTTTTAAAAAATTAATTTTCTTTTTTGTTTTTGGGTATTATAATGCCGCGATTGAAATCTTTTGAGTGTGCGTGTGTGTGTGAAACAAACATTTTTTGGTATATATAACCTAGCTTTACTCCTTTTTTTTCACTCTTTGGAAATTTTTGAGTGAAATCTTTGGTGAAGATGAGTTTTATATGTGACGAATCTGTCTGTGGCAGTTTATTGAATTTGGGACCGAGGGAAGCATTTTGCTGCTGAAAGCGTGCGTGGATCACCTGCATCGGGAGAAGACGGACGCGTTGGAGAAGGTGGTCACTTCGATTTTCAGATATCTTCTGGAAAGGCCAAATTTCAGTACTGTGATTTGCGAGTCTCTGAGAAATTTGGAGATCAGCAAAAAAGTGCTAAATAATCTCTCTCAACTGTCTGTGCCTGAGAAAATTTGCGTTGGTCTCGCATTGTCTGATTCTGAAAACTCCGACATAAGGACATGTGGTAAGCATCGCTCGTGAAGTCTGAGTTTTTTGTGGGATCGATTTTTTTTTTCCTAATTGTCTAAGCATTGAATTTAGCTGTTTTTCTGTCTTTGTAGGCAAGGAGTTTTGTGTGGCTCGTATTGAGGAGCTGTGTACCAATACTGTTAATCTAAATTCTTCTGAGCAAATACTAAGTATTGTAACATTCCTCCAGCAATCCGAGGACCTGTCAAAGCTTGTAGATTCATTTATGCAGATGCTATCTTTGGTGCAGCCGAAAGATGTCTCAACGTTTGTTTTAACTCCGTTTCTTTCAGATGAACAACGTGAGGACCATTTTTTAAGGTATTGGTTTTGTAATATATTGGTTTTCAATCTAATTGAGTTATTGCTTGTTGGGTTTATCAATATTTGCCATATGTCTTCATTTGTTTATCATCCTAAATTTTTTATATACTGTCCATTGATACATTTGAATTATTTTCTATAGGAATATGGATTTGTTACATGGAAGTGAAGAAAATGATTTTGATGCTATTTTGGCTGAAATGGAGAAGGAAATGAGCATGGGAGATATTATGAAGGAACTTGGTTACGGATGTACAGTTGATTCATCCCAGTGCAAGGAGATTTTGTCTCTCTTTTTACCGCTCACTGAGGTTACCATTTCCAAGATACTGGGCACAATTACCTGCACTCATGCTGGTCTTGATGACAACCAGAACACATTTTCATCATTCAGCTTGGCTCTTGGTTGCAACACTTCATCTGACATGCCTTCTTTGAATAGTTGGAATATTGATGTCCTTATGGATACAATCCAGCAACTCGTAAGTATATCTAATCTCTTAACGGGGAGACTATGACTTTGATAAGTGAGTGGCATGCTTGTTTCCTAAGCTTGCTTCTGAATGCAGGCACCAAGTACTAACTGGGTACTGGTTATTGAAAATTTGGATCATGAGGGATTCTACATTCCTAATCAGGAGGCATTCTTGTTCTTTATGTCTGCATACAAGCGAATGTGCCAGGTATGGTTTTGTAATAGGATTAGTTTCATTTACACTGACTTTTGGTCAATACGAGAATTGAAAATTTGATATGTGGTGTTTATGAGTCCAATGGTTTGAGTTGTGTAGGAGCCATTCCCGCTCCATGCTATTTGTGGGTCTGTTTGGAAAAATACTGAGGGTCAACTGTCATTTCTTAAATATGCTGTAGCAGCACCACCTGAGATATTTAGCTTTGCCCACTCTGTAAGACAGCTGGTAAGATTCTACATTTATCCCATTTCTTCCATTTAATCTTTGTTTGAGGATTAGAAAGTAAAAAATAAAATTGCAAATAACCGGTGTGCTTTCAGGAATATAATGATTCTATTCATGGGCATAAGCTTCAAGTTGGACATGCAAATCATGCATGGTTATGCCTTGACCTCTTGGATGTATTGTGTCAACTAGCTGAGAGGGGTCATGCTTCTACTGTTCGATCAATGCTCCAATATCCCCTTCAACACTGTGCTGAAGTGCTGCTCCTTGGGATGGCACATATAAATGTAATTATACCTTTATTTCTCTATCTCTACCATATTTTGGACACCTTTCCTTTTGATATTTCAAAAGCCAAATATTCTGATTTGATTGATAATTTGGATTATCCATTGCAGACTGCATATAACCTGCTACAACATGAAGTGTCTGTAACTGTTTTCCCCATGATACTAAAAAATGGAACGGGTAGTAGTGGTATTATTAATCATCTCTGGCGTGTAAATACCAATTTAGTATTGCGAGGAATTGTCGAGGCTCAAAAGAGTGATTTGGATATAATTACGAAGACACTGGATATCTGCCTAGAGACGAAGGTAATTTCAGAAGAATCTAGCCTTTCATATCGATTTCTGAGTACCAATTGCTGTTCTTTTCCTTTATAATATTGAAAACAAAGACCATGGCAGTTATAAGATCCCGTTCTTTCTTAGTTTTGGCTTTAGTTTTCTATTTCTTCCTTCTTATCTGTTGTTGTAATTCTTTGTACAGATTCTGTCATCTATACTAGATATGCTTCCGTCTGCCTTTAGTATCAAGTTGGCAGCCCTTGCTTATAGAAAGGAGCTTGGGGAACTTGAGAAATGGTTGAACAGTAATTTGAGTACATACAAAGATGTTTTCTTTGAGGTAATATTCAATTGGTCCTCTCCATGCTGTACTATTTATATTGCACATACTGCATGCTAGATTTTAACATGAAAGTTTATGAACAACATTGGCTCACAAGCTACTTCAACTTCTTAGGAGTGCCTCAAGTTCTTAAGGGAGATTCAGTATGGTGGATCACATGATTTTTCTGCCAGACCTTTCGAACATTCTGGTGCCATCTCTAACCTGTATGCGGATGCTACTTCTACCTTCTTGAAGGTTATTTTTCTGCAGCTTGGATATGAATTTTCATTTTTTTCCCCTCCTTTTCAAGTATACTTGCAGCAGAATTTCATCTTGTGTGTTTTCATTGTAGGTCCTTAAAGCTCATGTTGGGCTGATTACTTCTAGCCAACTTTCTGAGGATCTAGAAAGGTTGCGTCTAACAATAGCAGATTCTAATCCAAGGTTACAAAACGGTGGAACTGCAGAGTCATCAACCGATGGATATGCAGAGGATATTGAAGCTGAAGCCAACTCTTATTTCCACCAAATGTTTTCTGGTCAGTTGGCTATTGAGCAAATGGTGCAAATGTTAGCTCAATTCAAGGAATCTTCTGTACAGAGGTATGGCATCTGTTAAAGGTTTAAGCAACTTGTTCAGAGTTTTTACCTGAATTTATTTATTCCACCGGGTGACAACATTCTGCTTGAGAATTAACAGTCGTATTATTGCACATACTTGCAGGGAGAACAAAATTTTTGAGTGCATGATTGCTAATCTGTTTGAGGAGTACAGGTTCTTCCCAAAGTATCCTGAAAGGCAATTGAAAATTGCTGCCATTCTTTTTGGTAAGTTTATTTTATGGTAAATGGCTCCTTCCTGCCATTCTTCTCTGATTTTTATATGTTTCAAGAATTAGTTTCATGGTTGGTCAAAAAGACGGTTATACACTGAACCAAAACAGATATTGTTATTTAGCAGGTGAGGCAATAAATGAGGGGTGGCTATACATTGAACTAAAGCCAAAATGCTATCTATTACGTGATGAGTATGAAAAGATGATACTTTGGTCATCTCATAGTTTATTGTTAACAAATCCACTGTTTTGAGTTACTTTGTATGAAAACCTTTTTGATACCTTGTCTTTCATTTGATCACCAAATTGGCTGTGAAAGCTTAAAGTTCGCCTAGCTTTATAAATACATAAACGTTAACAACTGTGTTTTGTTTCCTCTTCATACAGTTTTCAATGTTAGATTTTTATTCCACTTAGATTGTGCCCTCAAAGAAATGTAATTTCTATGTGTTTAAAGTGCCATTGTGTTATTTTTGGCAATGATAGTATAATTCTGCTATGTCTTATCATGGTATCTTTAATATTTTAGGCTCTGTTATCAATAACCAGCTCGTCACTCATCTTACACTTGGGATAGCTCTTCGTGCTGTTCTGGATGCATTGCGCAAACCAGCAGATTCAAAAGTTTGTACTATCTCTTATCAACTTTCATGTATTCGATTTTTGTAGTTATAATATTGCTTATGTTCTCTCTCACTTTTTTTGTGCAGATGTTTGTGTTTGGGACTAAGGCCTTGGAGCAGTTTGTGGATCGTATGATTGAGTGGCCACAGTACTGCAATCATATCTTACAGATTTCTCATCTGCGCAATACTCATTCGGATCTAGTTGCTTTCATTGAACGGGCTCTTGCTAGGATTTCATCGAGTCATTCTGAATCTGAAGGAGTCAACCAGGCTTCTGCTTCTTATCACCATGGCCCAAACCCAAATCAAATTATCTCGGGGAATGTGGACGTAAGTTGCGAAGCCTGTTCCTTGTCTTGTATCATGCATACAAGTTTATGGCTAATTAGGCAAAAGTGGGGTATTATGTTGATTTTCATTAGTTTTTCATACTTGTGTTTTATTTTTGCTTTTGAAGTTTTAAGATTTAATCTTTTATTTTTGCTGACGTGAACAATTTGAAACTTTAGCTCTCTAATCCAAATGTTCCTCCGTTCCTTGAAGGCCACAGCTTAATGTTTCTTTGATGTGGATGTGGTTTTTGTTTGAGCAAAAATGTGATTTATGCACTGATTTGACTTTAGCATACTTTGCTTTTGATTAATCAGATGTTTTTAAAATTATTCCATTTTCTTCTTTTTCTCCTTTCACACCTCTTCTATTCTCAGTGTGTTCTCGCTACACCTTTTATGTAAATGTGTCATTGCATCATATATCTTTTTCTTCTTCCAGTTGTTTTTTATATTTTCCTTTCGCAGCCCTGCCTTCCCTTCTTATGTTAAGGTGTTTGTGTCATATATCTGTTTTGTTATCCATTGTTTATTTTTCAGTATTTAACTTTTCATAACTAATATTGCAACTAAACCAATAGATTTGTATTATCATATGCTATTATGTGTTCTGTTCTTCATTATTTATTTTAATCTTTTATTGTTGACATTTGATGCTTACACTTTGTCTCAGTGGTGCAAAAAAAACTCAATTACCCAATTTACCTTTTTAAAGTACATGAAGAGCACCTTTGTAACCGTTACCATTTTTTGTTAATAAAGGAAAAATATTTTGTCATATATATGTTTAATATATTCAGCAGCCTATCTGATCCTTCCAATAGTGAACAATCAAAGTGAAAGGAAAATATTCGAAGGCTATATCCGCCAATGCCCATAAAGAAGTTGTGAAACTTAAATCTTGTTCTCTTAATTCCTTTTGCCCTTTTTTTTCATGCTTATTGAGGATATTATCTTCTTTCCTTTTCTTCGTGCTTGATTTTATTATCAATAAAGGAAGTTCTCTTATCAAATACACCTACACACGCACACACATTATTTACACATCATTCACATGATCCCAAGCTATGTGGTACCATAACCAAATTTATTTGCCAAATCTCTTGTCTGTCCATGCCTCCCAATGTATCAATGTTGTTTTTTCTTTGTGAAGCCACAGATCGATTTTCCTGCCCAAGGATATTTTATTTCATCCTAGGATAGCTTTAAATCTTAGAATTTGAAGCTTAGGGTTAACACTTTTGTCCAAGCTTCTTAAATGTCAAAATACTGGTCAAACATAAGTAGCAGGGGGTGAAAAGGGGAGCATATTTCACATTTAACAAAACATGAGAGTTCAATAAGATGCACATTTTTTACGCTTGGTTATTCTTGCAGTTAAATGGCTCTGGTGCCATACATTCTGGGCAGCAACTCTCTTCTCCACTGCAGCTTCAACAGAGACATGAAAGCTCTTTTGATGATCGTCATAAAACCTCTGCGACTCCAACAAATGATACCAAACTGCCTTTATCTTCTGTTGGGCAAGCTTCGGGTGTTTCTGTTGGTGAAGCTTCTGGAACCCAGAAAGTAAGCCATTGATGTGTGTATATATATGTATTTTTGCTTCATTTTTATTTTGTACTAGGTGCTCTCGCATTCATTTGGAAACATTCAGTGTCTAACCTTGCCTTTTTTTTTTTTTGAAAAAATTATAGCTACACAGTGCCATCACTGCTCCAGCATTGCTTTCGTCTTCTCCCGGTTTTGTTCGTTCTTCACGAACAATTTCTAACTCAAGTAAATTTCCTTTTCTTTCCAAGGCATGCCTATAGTCAATTTTTGCCTGGGTAGATCACTTACATTCCATCTCTTACAGAATTTGGGGCTCCTCTGAATATTGAAACATTAACTAATGCTGCTGAAAAGAGAGAAACTCCTATTGAGGTATGAACTTTTAGTACTTTGAAATTGAGTCATACTAATTGTGGTTGATAATTTTTCAGTTAGATGGTCTTTTGCTAGCTAGTGTAATAGTGAATCACTTTTGTATGATTGTGCGAATTTGTTTGTCCGAGCTTTTTAGTCTCCTTAATTTTTTCTTTTCATGAACGTACAAAACATCACGATTGTATATGACATGTCATGTTATGGCGCGTATTTGAGATTCAACATTACAATTTGTTGAGAAATACTTGATATTCTTACACAGATGACTCCTTGAAGATATTAAAGTACCCCGATTAAACAATTGACCACTCTGCAATTTGTCACATACTTTGGGAGCACACTAGGTGCTCACCCATTGACACTTCTTGGGAAGCCAAACATGGCGTAAAAAAAAAATAATAATAATAATCACCTTTAATATCTGCTACTGCCTTCTTTCTCAATGTTTAGGTTAATCTCTATTATGTCTTCTGTTTTCAGACCCCAGCATCAGAGGTTCAGGACAAGATATATTTCCTAATCAACAACATTTCAGCTGCTAATCTTGAAGCTAAGGCAAAGGAATTTACTGAAATACTAAAAGAGCAATACCATCCGTGGTTTGCTGAATATATGGTTCAGAAAAGGTTAGAGTTTCCTATAAAAGAAGTTATTCTCTGTTAAAATTTTAAACGGAATCTTTGTTTCATACGTTAAGGTTTTGCTTTCCCGAACATCAATGCATATGTTGAAAATACATCTATTTAGAGTTAAAGCATGTCTAAATTCTGGTTGTCATTGTATATGCTATTTGGAGATTAATTATACTCAGCTTAGCTAGTCACAGACATAAAAATCGTATTAAAACTCCAAAAATATTAGTTAAATATGATAGGAAGAATTTCAATCTTCAAAATTGATTAGATAATTAAGAAAATAGAATAAAGAACCCCTTTTTTCATTTAGAGAGAGGGTAAATTGTTTAAGCAAGTAGAGACATAGAATGCAATACATAATTGCTTGCCAAATAGAGTTTTAGTTTTTCATTATCTTTATCAATTCTAGCAACTACACTTTGATTTATAAAAATCTTCAAACCATTTGACAGAGCAAGTATCGAGCCGAATTTTCATGATTTGTACTTGAAGTTCCTGGACAAAATTAATTCAAGGGCTCTGAATAAGGAGATCGTCCAATCCACTTACGAGAACTGCAAGGTTGTATGTTAGAAGTATATTAATTTGCATTTGATTTGTTAGCAAAATTGACGAATCTAACATCTCTGTATGCTTTCAGGTTCTCCTAGGATCCGAGCTTATAAAATCAAGTTCTGAAGAGCGTTCATTGTTGAAGAATTTAGGTAGCTGGCTGGGGAAGTTAACAATTGGTAGGAATCAAGTGTTACGGGCTCGTGAAATAGATCCCAAATCTTTGATTATGGAGGTATAAATTTTTTTAGTTTTATATTGCTTTCGAGGAAAGAAAATTTATCCTCAGTTTTTCTTCTTGTATCTGGTCGTGCTTTGTTTTTTGTTGTGGATTAAACTAGCATGTTTGTTCTTTCTCCACAGGCATATGAGAAAGGGTTGATGATTGCTGTAATACCATTTACGTCAAAGGTATTGTTGTTTTGGTATTGCTTATGCAAGCTTTGGTTCTGAATATAGTTTCTGTAGGATTTATTCTCAATTACTTGCAGATCTTAGAGCCATGTCAAAGCAGTCTGGCATATCAACCACCAAACCCCTGGACTATGGGCATTCTTGGATTGCTTGCAGAGATTTATTCGATGCCAAACTTGAAAATGAACCTGAAATTTGACATTGAGGTACATTTCTTTTATTTAGTTTGACGTATCATTTATTGTCCACTATATGTTTGTGTGTGCTTCTTGGCATATCTATCATTTTCAAACACAAACGCATGTTTATTTGTATGTCATATTATGTGTATATGCTAGTGCATATATTTATTTTCTCAAGTTGACCAGTACAATTTTACTTCATTGTTTTGCCCTTTCAGGTTCTTTTCAAGAACCTTGGTGTGGATTTGAAGGAGATAACGCCAACATCCCTTCTCAAGGATCGTAGGAGAGAAATTGAAGGAAATCCTGATTTTTCTAATAAAGATATGGGAGCTACCCAACCCCAGATGGTTGCTGAAGTCAAATCAGGGATAATGTCTCCACTAAATCAAGTTGAGCTACCACTTGAGGTCGCTCCATCCAACTCTGGTGGACATACACATCTATTATCACAGGTTGGCTTGGCTTGGTAGTTACACTATTTTTCTTCACCAAGATCTTTTAAAAGTGCCCAGAGTATACCTTGGGTTCTCCTCAGGCGAGATGCTAGAAAATAGCCTCAAAGCTCATGCTTTGAGCGCAGGGGAATGGGCTTTTGCCTACCTTTGAGGCATACACCTCAGTTTACATACATGCCTCTTACATTTACTATCATTTTATGTTTTTTAAACCCAACTAAAAAAGCCCGAATCACTTGGCTGCCCAAAAACAGTTCCAAAAAAAAAAAAAAAAAAAGCCAAACCCATCAATTGCAGCATGTTCCTTATCCCTCACGTCTCTCTTGCTTAGCAAGCAAAAGAATGTGGTTCTACTCTGCTTCCCCAAAGAAAGAACAACAAGGCGAGGTAAATATACAAATACATCTCTTACAAAATATGAATTATAGTTTTCTTCTCTAAGAATTTATTTGAATTATCGAATTAAAGATATTGACTCGAATATCATTTTGATTTTAGGTGTTAGAGACGGACGCCTATGAATCTGAGGACGATGAGGGATTTAGATATGCTGATGATTCTTCTGAAGATCCACTTAGTGATGATTTTTAGAAGTGAATTAGGGCCATTTGGATAGTAGGATATGACTATTAGCGAACTAGACTCTTTCGTTGATTGATTGGTTAAATTTCTTGTTTTCTACGATGAGTATGCGTATGATTTTAATTTTCAATCACTATTAATAGTTTTGAAATTTTTTTATTGGCATTGTTTGGGGCATACACGTCATAGCTCCTCAAGGCTTACACCTTACTACACAAAGGAAAAGCACCTTGAGGCCCGATTCCACCTTTTTAATACCTTGGTCTTCACCATTTGTTTGTATCCTAATATCTTCATTTTTTCTGGACTAGTACGCTGCTCCTCTTCATCTGTCATCTGGCACATTGATGGAGGATGAGAAACTGGCAGCTTTAGGCTTGGCTGATCAGCTACCTTCTGCACAAGGACTGCTACAAGCTACTCCATCCCAGTCACCATTTTCTGTTAGTCAAGTGCGATATTACCCTTGCTGCTTTTTCCCATCTTTTTTTTTTGGTGGAAATAACTAGATTAAAAATTAAATGTTAATCATGTCTTTTGTTTTGATTTTTCTTTTCTGCAGCTTCCTGCAGCAATACCAAACATTGGAACTCATGTAATTATTAATCAGAAGCTTAGTGCATTGGGCTTACACCTGCATTTTCAGAGGTGCTGTGATGATCCTTCTTAAGTTTTTTTAGGATATTGGTTAATTAGTTTGGCGTTAACACTTATTTTGGTTGTACTTTCTAGAGTTGTTCCAATTGCAATGGATAGAGCCATCAAAGAAATTGTTTCTGGAATTGTTCAGCGTAGCGTTTCTATTGCCACTCAAACGACCAAGGAGCTTGTTTTGAAGGTTTGTGAATCCTTTAACTTTTCGTCGTTGTTGGCTTCTCCTTGTTTTGTTACCTTGTGACATTGTCATATGTTTTCAGTTTCCCATTGTTTACATTACCTTTCTCATGCCTGTATTGTTTGGAGATTGTCATGTCCGTGTATGCTTCTTTAAATCAGTGGACTCTAATTCAATCTGTGACACATTCATACTATATTTTGATATGTGACACAATCTGTGACACATTGTCATATGTTTTCAGTTTCCCATTGTTTACGTTACCTTTCTCATGCCTGTATTGTTTGGAGATTGTCATGTCTGTGTATGCTTCTGTAAATCAGTGGACTCTAATTCAATCTGTGACACATTCATACTATATTTTAATATATTATGGCACCACTCCAATCAATCGTATTTGTAGGATTATGCCATGGAATTGGACGAGACACGCATATTTAATGCAGCGCATTTGATGGTTGCAAGTCTGGCAGGAAGTCTAGCTCACGTAACCTGCAAGGTTTCTTTTCTTACACTCTAGGATATACTTGATCCCTTGTATTTTATCTTATGGTTAATCGGATTTTTTTATCATTACTTTCTCCCATTCATCCACTAAGTTGCTTCTGTTCTCTGGTGTTTAACAATATGGTTTTTCACAGGAACCTTTACGAACTTCAATATTAAGTCAACTGAGAAATTCCCTTCAGGGTTTGAATCTTTCAAGTGACCTTCTGGAACAAGCTGTTCAAATTGTTACCAACGATAATCTGGATCTTGGCTGTGCTGTCATTGAACAGGCTGCTACCGATAAGGTTCACTTTGCTTAATAAGTATCTCTTGTTTGTTCATGGACTCATGTTTATATGGAAAGGTTTCATGTGCTTGGAATTGGGAATTGAGAATTGCAATTTTATTTCTTATTCCATTCAAGGTGTTTTAATGATGTATTTTGTAGCAAGAGAGGAAATGGATTTCTTTTACATCGGGAAGTATACAAATCGTAAAGCAATATTTCTACCAAACTTTTTATAAAGGAAGGTGATATCTATCAAAGAAGTGGTGTTAAAAGAGAAGTTTTTGTTGAAACCATTTCACCAACTTTTCAACGTATGCAAAACAATAAAAATATCAAGCATGAAGCCAGTAATTTTTACAAGTATTATGTCTATGGGAGTATCTTTAGCGACATAGTTATTGTCATCTTGAATCTTCTCCATTTAAAATTTCTGATTTCAATGTTACTGTTGCCCTGAGATGTTCTGTAAATTATAATTAAATCTGAGCTTTTGAGCTGCTAGTTTATTGAAGTCTCCTCTCCCCTGTCGATCTTCCAAATTTTTAAGTTCTATATGTGGCCGAGTCATTCCACGACTCTGTAAGTTACGATAGAGTGAATTTCACCAGTTCATGTCTTCTCATTGTCCTGTGGTGATTGCTGATGTATGTGTAGGCAATACAAACGATTGATGGAGAAATAACTCAACAACTTTCATTAAGAAGGAAACATAGAGATGGGGTTGGCCCCACCTTTTTTGATGCTAGCATGTATACACAGGGATCTATGGGTGTTGTGCCAGAGGCCCTCCGCCCTAAACCAGGTCACCTGTCCCATGATCAACAGCGAGTATATGAGGTTGACCTTTGCTGACTTTTGTACTTCGTTCCCTTTTTTTTCTTAAAGGAAGTACTTATTTTTGTGTTACTTTTTTTATTTTTGGTTATAGGACTTTGTCCGGCTTCCTTTGCAAAATCAATCTAGTCAGAGTTCACTTGCTGTGCCCGTTGGTGCTTCAGTTTCATCTGCCAATACTGGTTTGGCTGGTGCTTATGCTTCAGCTTCTACACAACTTAGCCCAGCCTACGCACCTGCACCTGGGAACTCTGGATTTGAAGTCGTCTCTCGTCCCGTAGACGAGGCAATCGATTCTAATTCGGCCCTGCATCTTAGGTTTGTAATCTCCATTCTCTCCTCTTTTGCTTTCTTTAAAACATTCTCCTTTAATGCACAACTTGGGCTTTGTGTGTCTAAAACAAGATTGAGCTGTATGGACTGTTTAAAATTTGTTATATTCTTGATCCATCACACCAAACTTTTTTTCTCTTGTCTGCTCTGTTTTTGTTTTGTTTTTTTTTTCCCCCTTTTTTTTTAAACCATATTAATGGTTTAATCTTTTAAATTCTCAATGCTTCCTCAATGCATGCCAGTGTGGCTGATGGTGTTACTCAACATAATTCTGAAAACGAACCTGTTGTTGGTTCATTTGCTGCTGCTGCACCTGAGTTGCATCCAGTGGATTCTGCTGATGCTGTTAAGGTTATACGGGTTCAAACTTAAATTTCTCTTCTAGTTCTTTGCTTCAATTCTTTACGGATATGTTTTGCAATTCTCTAGGAATCTGGTGCTTCTTCGCCTGTGCCTTCACCTTTGCCTGCTGCTGCTGCTACCGCTATGGCTGAGCGACTTGGAAGTAGCATCTCAGAACCTTCACTTAGTACAAGGGAAGCGTTGGATAAATACCAAATTGTTTCTCAAAAGGTCGTTCTGGATTTTGTTTTAGTTTGTTCTTTTATTTTTTATTTGTTTTACCAGATCGTTCTTTTATTAAATTGTCTATTCCTCCTCTGTGTTTGAGGTGCTTGTTCTTTAAAATAGATTTATGTGACTAGCTGCTCACTCACCTTCTGATGGTTTCAGCTTGAAGCCTTGGTGGTTAATGATGGGAGAGAAGCCGAAATCCAGGTATATTTTTCTTTCTTTCTATTGTTAGTTACTGCATAAGATTGTAACTTTAGAAGCCATGTTCATTTTATTTATTTGTTTCAGTCTTCTGGTTTAGTCTGTATGTTTACCTTGGTATTTGTTTTTGGCCTATGTCTATTTTTAAGTGTGTTGCATATCTTGTATGAAGTTTTATTCTCATTAACCAATCAATTTCTTGGACTATTTTTTTTAAAGGGAGTTGTAGCTGAAGTTCCTGAGATCATACTCAGATGTGTAAGTCGAGATGAGGCTGCCTTAGCCGTAGCTCAAAAGGTCGGTTGAACTTTTCATAAGGAATATACATATTTTTATTTTGATTTATGCAATGGTACTCCGCACGCTTGCTTTATTGCTCTTGGAATTGTTCTGCTGATTAGTGGGTGTCTGTTTTGTATATCCCTTATGGCATTCTTGATCATTTGTTTGATCTCATCATTTAAATGCATTAAGGTTTTTTCAAATCTTGGTACAGGTTTTCAAGGGATTATACGAAAATGCATCAAACCCTGTGCACGTTGGTGCTCATCTTTCAATTCTGACTGCCATTCGTGATGTTTGTAAGCTAGCTGTTAAGGAGCTCACTAGCTGGGTATGCTTATTTGTACTTCAACTGCGTTTTACAAGCTATATGTCCTGGTTATATCTTTGTTCTTCTGTTTGTCCATCTCATACTATTTCTATTAAGCCTTCAGTTTTGGTCTGATAAAGTCTCTAGATTTTGTTATTTTTCCTAATTTGATGAGATTGTTGATAATTCCTTTGCTTTCGTGTCTTGCATCATTATCGGATGCGACTAGATTTGTTGAAATATGTCCAATACCTTCGTATTCATATTTTGTCATTATAACTATGACTTTACGGTTTCTTACAGGTGATTTATTCAGATGAAGAGCGGAAGTTTAACAAAGATATTACTGTGGGCCTTATTCAAAGTGAATTGCTAAATCTTGCTGAGTATAATGTGCATATGGCAAAACTCATCGATGGAGGCAGGAATAGTATGTTAAAGGATTCTTTTCTGATGTTTATTGAGTTTTATGCATTTAAACGAACTACTAACCTCATCAATTCTGCAGAGGCTGCAACTGAGTTTTCCATTTCTCTACTTCAAACCTTGGCAGTAGAAGAATCTAAAGTAATTTCAGAGCTTCATAATCTTGTAGATGCATTAGCAAAGGTTTGTGCTTGTTTAGCTTCCACGGAAAAACACTTTAGTTGATGTTTGATGTATAGACGAGTTCCTTACTCATTCTGATTGCAGCTTGCATCAAAGCCTGGGTCTCCTGAGTCATTGCAACAGTTGGTTGAGATGATCAAGAATCCTGCTGCCAATGTTGCTGCTGCTTCTGGTGTTAATGTTGGAAAGGAAGAAAAGGCCAGGCAATCTAGAGACAAAAAAGTCAGTAGAAGTCTTGTGGTCTATTATATTTTCGCACCCTATTCAAATATTCTTCTGATTCAATATCATATTGTTCTTGAAACAGGCTCCTGGTGCCTCTGTGGTCAGCAGGGAAGACTTCGGTAATGTAGAGTCAGCTGAACCAGATCCTGCTGGTTTCCGTGAGCAGGTATCATCATCCTAAATTACCAATGATTGTCTCAAATAGTCTTTCTAAATGGGAGAATAATTATGTAATCTCTGATTAAGACTGAACTTTGGACCTTAAGATGGATAGGTCACAAGTAATAGGATAAACGTTGTCCTTGTAAATTGGGCTGGTTACGATCTCTGCCTTAAAATGTTTAAAAAGTTATTTTAGCGTTGGGATCATTGGATTTTAATAAAAATCATAAACTGATACTCTGAAATCAACAAGATATTTTAGTAATGGCAAATCCAAGTATGATTATGCTGAAGTTCAACGTATTAATAAAAATTAGAAACTGGGACTGACACCAACGTCTGGACTAAGATATTTTCAGCAAAGGTGAATCCAATTATGATTATGTGGAAGATAAATTTTTGCACTATCTTCAGGCTCTGAAAATATTGACAATGGCAATCCTCAAGGTTAAGAGAGCCCATTATTTGTTGGGGGGCTGTGTGTGTTTATATATATATATATATATTTTTTTTAAGCTAAACACTGTGCTATTAGAAGTTTGTGAATGATTGGTTGCCATGATTTGAGCAAGTAGGTGGGATATAGCATTAAGACACTATAGTTTGGAAAGATGTATTTGTATGGGTATCAGTACTGAAATAGTTTAATGCTTTAATATGCTATTTCTGCATGTTGAGCTTGTCTCTGATGTTTTCTTTTTATATGTTTTTAGGTTTCTATGCTGTTTGCAGATTGGTATCGGATTTGTGAACTTCCTGGTCCAAATGATGCTGCTTGTGCAAATTACATTTTGCAGTTGCATCAAAATGGACTTTTAAAGGGGGATGAGATGACGGAGAGATTTTTCCGCCTCCTTACCGTGAGTCTTCTATCTTTTGAAATACTGGTTATGATTGGATTAAGTCATAAAATTATCCTTTTTTGTGTGTAGGAACTTTCTGTTGCGCATTGCCTATCTTCTGAGGTGATTAATTCGGGCACATTGCAAGCACCTCTTCAAGTGCAGAGTTTATCCTTTCTTGCCATTGATATTTATGCAAAACTTGTCTTTTCAATTCTGAAGGTAATCAGGCATTCGCCTTATATGTATCTGGTGTTATATTTATTGTTTTTATTGATGGTTACGTGCTTTCATCCTAACATTGGTTTTTCTCGTGGCAGGGATCCACCAATAGACCATTCCTTCTGTCTAAGGTAAGTATGAAATTGGTTGTTTAATCGTACACTGCTTTCTCAAAATGGCATCAGTTGATATATGTACTCTTCGGCAGATTCTAGCAGTCACTGTAAGATTCATTCAGAAAGATGCAGAGGAGAAAAAATCATCTTTTAATCCGAGACCATATTTTAGATTGTTTATCAATTGGCTCATGGATCTTGGCTCCCTAGAACCGCACGTAGACGGATCAAACTTTCAGGTTATTACATGGATTTGCTAATTAAAAAACACTCATACTTATCTTTTTTTTTTTTTTTTTTTTGTTAATTAATTGGTGTCTTTTGTCCATGCTGCAGATTTTGACAATTTTTGCAAACGCATTTCATGCTTTGCAGCCCCTGAAAGTTCCAGCATTCAGGTTGCTAGAATGTTCATTGATCTATTTATTTTTCCCAATAATGACCAATGAGGCAATAAATTGTTGTGGCTTTTTCTCCTTTTTTTTTTTTGTTTTTTTGTTTTTTTGTTTTTGCATAATCGATTCATGGTTTATTGTAGATATGATGAATTGACTTATCTAAAAGCAGATATTCTACTTACTCTCTGCGTTAATCTGATTGGTATGCTTTATCAGCTTTGCCTGGCTCGAGTTGGTGAGCAACAGGAGTTTCATGCCAAAAATGCTCACAGGAAACAATCAGAAGGGTTGGCCCCATATCCAACGGTTGCTGGTAGATTTGTTCCAATTCATGGAGCCATTTTTGAGGAATGCTGAACTTGGAGTTCCGGTATTTTTATACTACTGTTCTCATTTTATGCAACCACGTGTTTTCTCATATATATATACATATTTATTTATTTATTTATTAATTTTTCCGCATGTAGGTTCATTTTCTGTATAAAGGCACACTAAGGGTGTTGCTAGTGCTTCTCCATGATTTCCCAGAGTTCTTGTGCGATTATCATTTTACCTTCTGTGATGTCATTCCTCCAAGCTGCATTCAAATGCGGAATATTATTCTCAGTGCATTTCCCCGTAACATGAGACTGCCAGATCCATCTACTCCTAATTTAAAGGTGGCTGAAAGTCTGATATTTTCACCTGGATTTATCTTTTATATATGAAGACTTTTTCTATGGACTCGAGTTGTTTTCTGTGCAGATCGATTTGCTGGCCGAAATCAGCCAATCGCCTCGCATTCTTTCTGAGGTTGATGCAGCGCTAAAGGCAAAACAAATTAAGAATGACGTAGATGAATGTCTCAAGGTATTTTATTATTATGCAATGACATTGCTTTCCATCTTCATCCTCTCCTCCCAACAACGTTACTCTAGTAGTCATTCTTGTACTGTAATTCCTCCTCTTTTTAATGTTGGTTATTTATCCTCCCTCTCTGTACTGCTATGCTTGTTATTTGAATTTTTGATAACATTATCTTGGATATACTTTTTGCAGACAAGGCAGCAGGGTTCCTCGTTTTCAAGTGATCTGAAACAGAAGTTGTTTCTTGCACCTAGTGAAGTCGCCACTTCCGGTACCCGCTACAATGTACCCTTGATCAACTCCCTTGTTCTCTATGTTGGTATGCAGGTAATATTTCTTATACCTTTTGGGGACCTTGGTCCTCATTACTCTTATGGGATACCGCTAACAATATTCAATCATTGTACTCATTTATCTTATTTTGTTTTATCGTACATGGGTATAGTTGAAGTTTTTTGTGTCTTCTGAAATTTGTCCCTCCCTCCTTTTGTTGTTAAAAGTATGTGGTATATAGTTTGTTTCTGGGAGATTATATCATCTTCGAATTCTGGATTTCGTCAAGTTAATTCATTGGAGATTGGAAACTGTATCTCCGATTTTTCCAAATGAGCAAATATTTGATGCTTATGCTCGGGGCTTCCTTGTTTTACAGGCCATCCAGCAGCTTCAAGCTAGAAGTGCTCATGCACAGTCCACCCCGGGTGCTCCACTGGCTGTATTTTTGGTTGGTGCTGCGTTGGATATTTTCCAGAGTTTAATAGTGGACTTAGACACTGAAGGCCGCTACCTTTTCCTAAATGCTGTTGCAAACCAACTCCGCTATCCAAACACACATACTCATTACTTTTCATTCATTCTTCTGTACTTGTTTGCCGAGTCAAACCAGGTGAGCAATTTTAGCGTTCTTGGATAATCCTTTGTCTTTTCCTTGTTGGAGATAACTCAGCCTTTTCTTCAATTGCTAACCAAGCATTGCCATGACCAGGAAATTATCCAGGAGCAAATTACAAGAGTGTTGTTGGAACGTCTGATTGTTAATCGACCGCATCCATGGGGTCTTCTCATTACTTTTATTGAACTTATAAAGGTAATCTTATCCACTATAAAAAAGGTTCTATTGTAACACTTTTTTTGGGTTCTAATTTCTAATTTGGTTCAACTTAAAGCAGAATCCTAGGTACAATTTTTGGAACCGAGGTTTCATAAGATGCGCACCAGAAATCGAAAAGCTCTTTGAATCAGTCTCAAGATCATGTGGTGGCCCAAAACCCGTGGACGAGAGTATGGTCTCCGGTTGGGTACCCGACAACGCACACTAACTCATCAAGGCAAGCTCATATTGTCACATGTTTAAACATTTCTTTTTCTCTTAGTTTCCTTTTTAAGAAATGTAGTGTAAATTCAGTAAATTGTAGTTGTACTATTTATACCGTTCTATACTTAAATTGTTCTAGTAGATTGATGTAATTGACTGTGTCAAACAAACTTGAGACAATTTTATTTCCCATTAATTTTTTTTTTGTATGGATAGTTGACTTTCTAATGGTATATGTTAAAATTTTCTTTTTGCAACATTAGTGACTAGTAGGGGAAAATCATTACTGTTTGTATCAAATCACGTAAGTGCGAGTGATTCACAAAACAGATCAAACTAAAAGTTTCGAAAAAACCTATTCAGTAATCACCGTTGTTAGTGTCACCTCGTGTACTAAGGGAGTCGTGTTAGCTTGATCCATAGAGAATTTTTGGTGGCGAGTGCCTTGGCAGAAACTTGTGATATTGCTGCTATTTTCTCGACAGTTTCTCGCCTTGCTTTCGCAGATTTCCTATGTGCCTCTGCATTGGTCTTGCTTATTCTCTTTTGTAGCTTCTCTATAGCTTTAGCACGCTTCTTCTCAAGTTTGCTCTGTCAAGGTATACAAGAAATTATACGTAAAAGAGTACGACATAAAGAAAAAAAGAAGAGTTGCTTAAATTGGTGTGGATTAAAAAAAAAAAAAATTCAGAAACCTAGTACGAAGTAGCAAATAAGTCTCAATTACTTTTCCTACCTGTTTTTTTTTTTTTTAATTTTTTTTTAATCTAGATTTTCTTTATTTTAAGGTGAAAATTTATACTCGAATATAGAAAAAAGTCTTGCTCTTATTTTACAATGTCATATACACTAAGCTTATGACATAACTACCAAATAACCTCGTACCTCAAATTTCTTCATATCCGCCATAGCCTTGCTGGTGTGCTTGAGTTCCCATTTACTTATTTCAGCTTCTTTTCTTTTCAACCTGCTAGGCTATGCTAAATAAGAAATTACTTCCAAGAAAAAATGATAACTGTCCACTAGTACTAGAGTTACTCACCTGTCCATGATCACCATTTGTTTAGCTTTTCTCCAAGATTCTATCTCAGCCTCAAGCTGCTGCTTCCTGACTTCATCCAAGAACGTACTGTAAGGTTTTGGCCTTGTCTTCAATCTACGTCGTAAAGCGTTTAGACTTCCTTCGTCGGAATCTTCGTACAAACAGTGACTGGAAGCTTGGCCACTATACTCTTCAAGAACCGAAATTTCTTCCTTTCCTGAAGACAACACATTGTTAAGAAATTCAGTCAGATAATTGATGATGAACTCGTGTGGCGTTTTCAATCTCTAAATTGCTAGTCTTACTATTATCTGATTTGACTAGGATTGAAAATTTGAGAGAGAAACCTTTGTGATGGTTGTTTTGCATGTTTGGGTGATCGAAACGGCCAAAATGTTTGGTATGCTTCATGTAGTCATCCACTTCTATTCTGGAGTTTCTGACACCAGTTGAAGCATTGCAGAAGCTCTACGAACAGTAAAAAAAAAAAAAAAAAAACTTTTCAGGCCAAATATTACAAGACAATTGAAGCAAAAGCAATCAACACGAAATGAACTTAAGAAAAGGGTATCAATTCCTGATCCTACTTCTTGAAACTCCCAAATATTTCGACAGAAAACAATATCCAGATGAACAAAGAACCAAGTTCTTGAAAGAAAATGGGGGAAAAACAAGAAAAGAAAACCTGGTTCTTGGAAGTTGATAATGGCTTGATGAGAAGTTGGGTGGAGAGTATATCCGACTTGGGGGAAGATGTTGAAGAGCTCGACGGGCTTGCTGAGGTAACGCTGCAAATGGGCGATGGGGATTCTGGCAAAACTTCTGTCAGAGACTTCATGTTCCAAGATGAGCAACCGCTCGAAGATTTACGCAGATTTGGTGTCATCTGTCGTCTCGAGTCTGTGGAAGATCCTGCCAACGAAGAACAGGAGCCATTGTTGCAATCAATGGCAGGTTCGGTGCCCAGGATCGTCTTTTCACTCTGTGTGAAACTTGTTCTTCTTCTGGTGATCATTTTCCTACCGTGTTCTCTCAACGTGGGCTGGTGTTTCTTTTCCAGTTTTTGCTTGAACCATGAATGAGAGAGAGAGAGAGAGAGAGAGAGAGAACTGATATGATTTCATTTTGGCCGTGATCAGGGTCTTTTATATGGCTTGTTGATGCTTAATTAGTCTGAGCGTGGAGACTCTTTTAAAGGATATTACACGCATGCACTTTTTTTTTTGCGAATTTCTATATCCTCATCACTAACAAAGATAGCCTTGTTGTTCTTTTCTTGAAGTTTAATATCTGATTTTTCTTCCCAAGTAAATGGTTTCTTCCCCTAATTAATTTTAATATATCAAATGATTAAACCATGATTATAAATATAATTTAACGGTAATTTTACATTTGATTTAATTAATATGTAGAGTTCAAATTCCTTCCCCCTTAATTTTTAAAAAAATTATAGCAAACCAACAATATTATTACACGTTAAGCAAACTCATGCATTAAGTGTTAAAAAGTTGATTAAAATGCATTTCAGAGTAAAAATGTGCTTGATCAGAAATTTTTGGCATGTTTAGCTCCATTTTTCTTTTCTTTCATGTTTTAAAGTTTGTAATGCTTATTTGTGCTGTGCCTTAATCAACGAAATTATAAAGTTGTCTATTGTCTCGCAATTTTTTAAAATTATTTTAGACAAATTTTATTTCTTCTTCCTAAACTTTGATACTCTAGTAATTTTGTCTTTTTGAACTTTGAAAACTGATAAAAATACTCATTGAATTATGAAATGTTATCATATTTACTCCTTTCATTAGTTAAATGGATGGAATATTTTATTTTTGCCCTCTAAATTTTAATATTCTTGTAACTTTACAATCCGAACTTTAAAAACTGGTTTTTATACTCATCAAACTTTAAACTGATAACAAAAATATTTGTCAAACTTTAAACATTTAGCAGAAACACACATTCTTTAATATTTTGATCATATAAAACTCGAAAAAGAACTTTATTTTTATCCCTATAAACTTTAATATATTCAAAAATTAACTCTCGAAACCTATAAAAAAATTAATATATTCATTATATTTGCTTTTAAAATTAAAGTCATTACAAGTAAAACAAAAAAAAAGGGATCTTGTATACTTTAGATCACTCAAACATCAAATTGTTCAAAAAAAATATCCTTGGTTTTATATTTTGACCCTACAAAACTTGGAAAAACTTTATTTTTATCCCAAAAATTTAGTACATTTGTAATTTTATCATCAAATATTGAAATATTAGTACTTATATATCTTGACTTTTAAACTATTAACAAAATTAATTATTTTTTGTCAATTTTAAAACTGATGTGGCACAAATGTAATAAAAATTTAATTTATAAAATTTTATAAGTACAAAAAAAATCTTTGAGAGTTAAATTTTAAATGTACACTTCAATTTAAAGAGCAAAAATAAAGTTTTTCTAAGTTTTATATGGTCCAAAAAAATGAAAGAATGTATTTTTTTTTTGTTAATAGTTTGAAGTTTGAAAGGCATTTTTGATATCATTTTAAAGTTTGAGAGATATAAACACCATTTTTCAAAGTTTAAGACGCAAAATTACAAGAATATTAAAGTCCTGGAAAATATTTTATCTATTAAATTGACAAAATGAGCAAAGATGAAAACATTTCATAGTTCAGAGAGTATCTCTACCAACTTATAAAGTTCATGGAGCAAAATTACAAGAGCATTAAAATTTTATGAATAAAAATGAAATTTGTTTCAGTTTAAAAGATATTTTTGCTATCAGTTTAAAATTCAAAAAGTATAAATACCAGTTTTCAAAGTTTATAGAACAAAATTATAAGAATATTAAAATTAAGAAGAATATTTCATCTATGTAACAAATGAAAAGAGTTCATGGAGCATTTTTATCAATTTTTAAAGTTTATAGGACAAAATTTAAAGAATATTAACGTTTACATATATATATTTAATCTATTTAATTGATGAAATAAATAAAAATTATAATGTTTTATAATTTAAGGAGTGTTTCTATCTATTTTTAAAATTCAAAAAACAAAATTTAAGGAGAGAAAATAAAATTTATCCTATTATTTTTTATTTTTTATTTTTTGAGAGAAGAGCTAAAGAAGTTGGGAGTAGGAAAAAGAGCCCACGAAGGCACAACTGAATTCCCAAATTTACAGCAACACCTGCTCTGTTATGGAACACCACTTTAATTGAATGATAGAGGCCCATCCAAGGGGGCGTTTGGGGACCAAAAACTACCTCCAAAATAACTTTTTTCCACCTCACATCACTTCTTACTATTCATATTGATATATATTTTTTTTAAAATATTTAAAATGTAATTTATGCTTCAAACAGTTTTTTTTTTTTTTTTTTTTTCACAACATATTTCTCAAAACAACTTTTTTCTAACCAAAAGACAAAAAAAAAAAAAAAACCAAAAGAGCATACAAATGTGCCCTGAATCATCTGCTTCAGCAGAAAAAATTTATCTCGCATTCTTGCTAGTAAGTAAATACCAAAAATTCATTCGAAGATTATACTCTCGTGTAGAAGGAAAAACACATACTCATTTTTGTGCTTCTCAAGTGTTGGAACTAACAAACGGTTCCATAGAAGTTGAATTTCATAAAACTGAAGCAAAACCAACCAACGTTTCAACCTTTCACACGCTATATAAAGGGGAAAAACGAACAAATGACTTTAAACCAGAGCAAAATATCTATTGTTACTGTGTCTTTCTTACTCCAACCAAAATGAGAAACAATAAACGGAAGCCCTGTTGTTAGTACAACACCATTCTCTCTAAGCTTCTCTGCGGACGAAGTACAGCTTGCCCATGACGTGAAGAATGGCAACAAAGGCAATGAAACCAATGCTCATGATGAGAACAACATTGGGCGAAATCTTGAGTCCAGGGGCATCATCAGTGTAAAACTGGAGCATAGTCCCGGCAGCTCCACCCGAAGCCCCACTGCTCGTCGTCCTCCTCCTACGCATGCTTGCAGTAGCTGCGGCACTTCCTCTCGGGGGAGCTGCTCCACCTAACACCATTTTCTGTAGCACCCAGCCAAGAATTTAGAACTTCCAATCAGCATTATAGTAATCAGACCATCGAGAAACAAACATCCAAATGACCCCAAAAAAACTTTAGCAAGACTTAAAAATCAATATTCGGAGCTATATTGCATATTTTGAGACTGTACAAACTATATTCCTAACAAAGGCACATATTTCAAATACACTCTCTTTCAAAGTATATAGTATAACAGGCATAAAACAAATATGAGACCCTTGAAATTCAAATTGAGTCTAATGAATCTGATGACTGTTATAAGAAAAACATAAACTTTATCAATGAAACTTGAAATTGAAATTGAGTCTGATGAATCTTATGACCGTTATAAAAAAAACATAAAGCTTTCTCAATTAAACTTGAAATTGAAATTGAGTCTTGAAAAAATGAATGACCCATTTGAGTTTTAGACCAAAAAAGAGGTTATAATGCAATCCAAAGCCAAAGAACATAACATGAAAAGACATATAGGAAATGAAAACAAACATTACAGATCTAGCAGATTCTAAGACCGATTTATAGGACCCATCAAAGTCTGGGTCTTTCGGATGAAAATTTTGTCTGTGAGCCCCATCAACTTTCCATTTATTTTCACTAAATTTGTAAATTGGAAACGAAATTCTCAACAATTTAATGCGAAATATTCCTAAAACATAAGCCCCCAAATGCAGGTAAAGGACTTGGGAAAGATCATGACTTTGTTTAGCATAATTCATTAATACAAAGAAATGAAACCCAAAAAAATAAAAAATAAATCAAATCAAAGATTTTCCAAATTGCACAAAAAAAAAAAAACAGATCCAAAACCCAACAGTCGGAAGATTTTATTTTATTTTATTTTTAAGAAACGATTCTCAAATTCGATATTACAGAATTAAGGATCGGTAAACGAAAAATAAGAAAAATAAAAATAATTCAAAAAAAAAATCACAGAAAGTTTGCAGAGAAGAACTCGCCTGAGTCGACTCTTTGACAGGAAAAGAAATCGCTAGCGTTCGATGATGAACCCAATCGGTGAATTCTGACTTCGCGGAAAATAGACCCCTTTTTCCAACCCTCGTATTTTGTTATATACTATTTTTATTATTTTTATTATTTTATTTTTCTAAATTTTTTTTCCCTGTCTACTGCTACACGTTTTCCATGACTTTTAAACCAATGGAGACATGCCACATAGGAATCTCTCCAATGACGTCAAAGACACGTAGTTATTTTCATTCGTACGTTTATATTTTCTCTCTTTCTCTCTCTCTCTCTTTTTTGGGTTTTTCTTCGATGGTTTTTATAATTTTGTGTGTGTGTGTAAACAAGTTCATAATTTTTTGTTTTGTTTTGGAAAACGGAATATGTATTCAAATTAAAAAGTGACACACGCTTCAAAATAATAGAAATGACTTTGCAATGTAAAATGGCATACTTTTGAATTGAGAGAAATTAGATATTTGAGACCTCACAATGAAAATATATTTTGATGTATTAAAATCCTGTGTATATAAAGTTTTTTTTGACAAAACTTTCATAATTAATGGAATATGATTAATTAAAAATCAGAATTTTATATCATAAAAACCACCACAAACAAACTCGTATCAAGACATATAAAATAAAAATAAAACAAAATCAAACATAATATCAAGATAAATATGATGGTAGCCAAACGAAGTCATATAGAAAAACTATTGTCCTAATTACAAATAAGGAAACTACAACATAAAACATAGACAAAAACCCAAAATAGCAAACCAACAAGATCGAGCTTCTCATGCTGGAAATATGTGAAATATGTGAACGAGTTCATAATATCTTTTTTCCCAACAATAATCAATGTGACCACATGAAAATTCACACACAAAAAAAGAAAAAAAGAGGGAGCATTACCTATGAATATTCCATTTTTGCAAATATTGCTCTGGAGAAAAATTACAGAACAAGCAATCTATCCTCAGCAGAGGTTCAAAAATTTTGGAAAATAATCAAAACCCATTTGAACACATCACATACTAATGGGAAAAATCTCCTCGTAACCAAATCCGTTTAAAAATCTCCTCATTTTAAGTTAAAAAACAAACAATAAAGGGAAAAAAAATATTACGTTCAGTGGTGATTGATATAATTTAATAATAATTTCATATCGAATAATCTAACAGTAATTTTTATCCTAACTTCATTAAAAGATTTAGAGCTTAAATACATCCATTTCCAAGTTAAAAAACAAAATGTTAAATTGCATAGTTGTCGTTTTAACGTATAAGAACTACTAAATTTAATTACATTGACTTGAATCGTGTTCTCGATGATAATTAGACTCATCAAGCAGTGCTCGCGCTCCATGAAAGAACACGATCATTGATAATACAAATTAAATGCACCTTCGATTAATAATGGTATTTGAATTGGTAGTATCCAACTTTTTTTTTTTTTTTTGGTGTCAAATAAATGTCTAAACATTTTTCTAGTATCAAAACTATCTCATCAGCAATTTTGAACTATTTTCCCCAATTTATGCGAAACAAAACCTAACATGAACATTCAAGTACTTTATAAGCCAGTTAAGAAAGAAACCCCTTTGAATAATTTAAGTCGTCAATAGTATCCAATACCACAATTTACATAAGATAATATCCTGCCTCTATATATAAATCTCCACCATATGCGAGTTTTTTTTTTTTTTTTCTGCCCTTTTTTTCTCTGACAATCGCATGACTCGAAATGTCTTGTAACCTTTTTTTTTTTTCATTTTTCTTCTATTAAAGCAAACGTACTAAAACATTGCTTTGAATTGTTACACAAATAACTTTCCAATTAGTTCACGCATTATTCCGTCGTAAGTCATAAGGGTCGAATTCAGATTACCCCACCTAAGCCTTAAGCACGAGCATTCGAGTACTTTATAAGCCAGGTGGTTTGAAAATATCTTCCCTCGTAGTAAAACAAAAATTAAATAAACTCCCTTTAAACCGTTTATTTTAAGCCGTGTTATTAAATGTCAATAATAGCCAATACCACAACTTACAATAGTCTCATATAGATCTTCCTTGTATACAGGATCTACCAAATTACAAGGGTTTTTTTTATTTTTGCTCCAACTACCATATGAGTTGCAGTGTCTTGTTTTCTTATTTCACTCTTCTTCTATTCAAGCAAACTCACTAAAACATATATTTGAATAGTCGTCATAAAGCGTATAGTTCATCATATAGTTCATCACTAAAACATTATTTCCTGGTTATTTCACACCTAACGTCGTCATAATGCATATAGTTCATCATAAAGTATGTAGTTCAAATCCCTCCATGTAACGTTATCCCAAAAAAACTGAAGAAAAAAAAAGATAGCTTTCATGTTGAAAGGAGTACATGCAAAAATGTTGCGCACAAGACGCCATCCAATATCTCCCTTGCAAGTTTAAAATATCCAATACTGCGACTCATACCCACAAAAGGAAAGGCATGAAAGAACATTGAAGATATAATTCTACCACTACAACTTTGTTGGTACAATAAATTGATGAATTTCCCAGTACATGTTACAATCAATGATATGGAAAGAAGAAATAAACTATAGGGTCTATAACCCATGTTTCTGTTTATACTAACTCCTAGCAAGTTAATACAACTACTTAAATATACTTAGCATATCTAAACTTGTAACACTGAGAATTGAATTACATGAATATCTTGATACCAAATTTTCAACCAATAGGTTACCCACAATACAAAGTATGGAAGAACTAGGATGATTATGTGACTCAAATTCACCACAAAAAAGAATCCTTGGTCATCCTGAAGCTCAACATCTAAATTACTACAGGTGAAAAAACTACCAAATATCTATCTATGTTTGGGAGTTGCAGTTTAAACTATCTAAATGCAAGTAAGAATTCCATCAAAAATCAAGGCTTCAGTCTTTTGAAAAACCTACCACCTTTCAGTCCCACTCCTGTCCCCTCAAGACTTGATGTTAAAAGAGATTTCGAATCAGGTCTCCATTTCAGCTCTTTGAGAACAGAAAACAAGGATGCCAGGGCGGGAGTGACCTCAGCGTCTTTTACATTGTTGCATGAAACTACTCTAAGCCGTTGAAGTTCTTTCCATGATAAGACCACAGACTCCAATCCCGCTGTTGTCAGCAGGGAGCAGCCTTCCAAATATATCAGCTTCACCCTCCTAAGAAAACAAAACAAATATTAAAAAAGAAAGCCCTGCAAAGTTCAAAAATTCCAATTTATTTACTAACAAATATATCAACTTTCATTTCAATACGTTCCACAAACACTTCAACACCAGCAAGCCATTGAGAACGAAACCAGGGCTAGTCCTCGTAAATTTTAAACCGCCCGTCTACCATGTCCTTGAGAGATTTGTTTACATGTCTTCAAACTTACAAAAAATATTTTTTATATGTCTCGAAAGTACAAAACTTTACACTACTTATTGCAGACGACCAAACATTTTCAACTTGTATTCCTTACAAGTAGGCAATTCAACACGTATCGTATAGCACCATTGAATTACACAAATAGTTCTACGGGACTTGTATGCGGTCACTTCAAATTTTGTTTCGCAAGGCCATTCCAGCTAATGATAAATGGTTGATTCACCATATTGCAAAAATGTAGATCAACACCTACTTTACCTTTTATATCAATGATCCACTTTAATCTAACGCATTCACACTACTAATTAACAAAAACATGAAAAAAAAAAAAAAAAAAAGCAAATTTAGAACCACTAAAAGGACTAAGGCCAAGACGAAAGCTCGTACCTACAGATACTCGCAATGCTGAATACATCATCCGCCAAGCCCCAACAGTCCTGGAAGGCAACATTTCTGACAGCCCCGCACACAGAAAACAGTGCCTTCACGCCCTGCTTATCCCTCAGTTGACACTGCTGCAAATGCAGCTCTTCAATGGTGGGACAACACCCCAAATGCTCGTCCGGTCCAGGGCTCAAATCAATGGTCTTGCAGGACTTGAGCCTCAAAGTCTTCAAATTTGTGCAAAACGAAAGTGCTGCCAGCCACCCGCCGTCCATCCTGTGATCACACAGCGTCAATTCCTCGAGCATTTGGCAGCACTGCCCAATCGCCTTGATCCCGTCGTAGCTCCCTTCACACCCGCAGAGCTCGAGCCTCACCAACCGCGTGCACCCCTGCGCCAAAATGGTCAATCCGATGTCCGAAATCACTGAGCCGTAGAATCCATCAAAATAACCAATCAATTTCACGATCTGCAGATTCCTACATAGCGAAATCCCCTTCAACGCCAGGTCCCCGCAGCAATGTAGCTCCAATTCCTGCAACGTCCGGCACTCCGCCGCGATACTCCGCAGCCCGCTCTCGCTCACGCCAATGGCGACCAATCTCCGGAGATTCGGATACCAACTAGCGATCAATCCAAGCCCCTGGTCAATAACGCTCGACTTCAAAACATCGCCTTCTTCAATAAACCCGCCATTGTTGTGGGCGAAAAGCGAGTCTAAGTGAAGAGACACCGATTTGCGCGACACGAGGATGCCTGAGTTTCTCGGCGAGCGAATGCAGGCATGTACGAGGTCGATTTCGGTGAGGTTCGGAAACCGGTCAGCGACCCGACCGGAGTCGAGGAAGCCCCAATCGAGGATTCGGAGGGATTGGAGGAGGCGGCCATGGAGGTAGAGCCAGCGCTTGCAGACAAGGGAGTTGTTGGGGTACTGAGAGAGGGGAAGCTTCGAGAAGATGGCGAGGAGGAGCTCGTCGGAGAGGAGGGAGGTGGAACCGGGTGCAGGAGGGTCTAGGGGAAGCAGGGAGGCGTCGGAATCGGATAGAGGAGAGGAAGGCGATGGAGACGAAGAGACGGTGGAGTGAAGAAGCTGAATCTTCGAGATGACATGCTTCAGGGCTTCCTCTTGTTGTTGTTGTTGTTGTTGAAGCTTCGACGACCTCTCCAATGGCGGTTTCGAATTCGAATTTCTCTCCGGTGAATGCGACATTTATTTCCTCTCTCTCTCACAAAGAGCTTGGATTTGTGTGTGCGTGGGCTAGGGTTAGGGTTAGGTTTTTTATTTTTTATTTTTGGGGGTTCTCTCTCCTTCACTGTAAAATTTCTACCCTTTTTCTCTATCTACAGGCAGTATTTTATTTTCTTTTGTAAGTTTCTTACTCTGGAAATTTAACAAAGTAGAAAAGATTTCTCATTTTCTCCAGGTTTCCTGTAAATTTTCTCTCTCAACAAACAAGACAAAAGAAATTTTTTTTCCTTTTTTTTTTCTCGAATCTAAAAGCTGTGTTAATATTTAAAAAAAAATAAAAGAAAAACAAATGTCCTACTCTAGATTGTGAAGAAGAAAGAATAGATTTCTGATTTTCTGGTTTTCTGGTTTATTACTGTATTTTTTCTCTCTATCCAAACAGGAAAAGTGAGATTTTTTTCTTCTTTTCTTTTTCTAATCTCTCTCTAAAAGCAGCGTTTTTTCTCTCTCTAGATTCTGAACGTAATGGATTTCTGGATGATTGGCCGCGGAAGCGAGATAATGATAAGCTGATCCGGTGCGGAATCGACCAGTTAACAGATTTTTTCGAAGCATTATGATAGTAACACGTAAGCAAAACTAGATTACTTCTTCCTATTATATGACGTGGCAGAATGTTATTGCACACATTTAAATAATATTTTCAACAATTATGGGTCGTTGGTAGAATGAGTTTTGTCCAAATAAAAAAAAATGATTAATAAATCCAAGAAAAAGCACAAGTGATTTTTTTTTTTTTTTGGGAGTTAAATTTGTCTCACGTGAGTGAGAGAGTGTGGCCAGTTATAATAATTTGGCTGCTTTTGGAAAGTACATCAAACTCCTAAATCCTAACCCAAAAAAAAAAAAAAAAAAAAAAAGGTGAAGTGCAATTCACTCAGACAACTTTTTATTGATATAATTAAGGTTTTCGGTTTTCACCAACTTTTGCCAAACATTTACCATAATTTGCCTTGCGTTTGTTTAATTTTTCACCAACAGGCTTTTTTAAAGAGAGAGACAATGTCTAATGACATAGTGACAATGATTGTAAATTATTTAGAAAAAAAAAAACACCAATAAAAAGTTGAGCTTTTAATGATCATAAATTAGTCAACAAAAAAAAAAAGATTCCTTAAAATAAGAAAAAAAATCAATAAAAAGTAAATAAAATCACATTAAAATAAAAAAAATTATATTTAGATATCTTCACATGAAATTTACGAGATTTGCAAAAAAAAAAAAAATTGATGGATGATTTCCAAATCTAAATTGGGGACGTTAATAATTTATCAAAAAAGTTTTAAAATTCATTATCATTTGCCATGTTTGATTAACAGGTCTTTGAAACTAATTGAAATGGATCCAATCTTAGTATTAGAATAGAAAAGATTTCGATTCCATAGAAATTCTTGAAGACTCTTTATTAGTCATGTTTTAATATATCCAATTTCTGCTAAAATACGCCGAGTGGGATACGAGGGGAGATCTGCCTCCTTGCGACCACCGCGACGGCAAGAGATGTGCGACCCTGCGGAGTAAACTTGCGTGGGCCGGTTATTACTCCTATCTCGCGAGGTTGGCTTACGCAAGGTGATAACGACGTGGAGAGGAGGAATAAATAGAGTGAGAAAGAAAGAGAGAGAAAAAGGGAAAGAAAGGAATAGAAGGAGAAAGGAAAAAGGTAAAACAGAAGGGGAAAAAAAAAAAACTTCAGTCTAAGGTTATTTTGGCCATTCTAGCTCTAAGCTGTACAGAATAGGAATGAAATCTTTATTTGAAATATTAAATATGATTGAAATGATAAAAATCAATAAAAAAAAGTTAAAGAAAAAGATTAAAAAATATTATTATAATCTATGACGATAAATAAATTAGAATCCACCCATTTAAGCCTTTAATTTTTTATAACCAATTATTTCAATGTTGCAACTCTGGCGAAGGTGTCATCGACAAGGTGACAAGCGGCAATGACATGCAAATGAGGAATAAATAGAGTGAGAAAGAAAGAGTGCAAGGGAAAGAAGAAGAAAGAAAGGAAGGATAAAGAAAAAAAAGGAAAGGGAAAAAAAAGAGAGAGAAAAAACCCTAATTATTTTTTCAAGACTACTTTGATCATTATAGTTTAATTTTTTACAACTACTATAAGTGAACTGTGGTTTAAAAACTAAGGTTTTCCTTTAATGTCATAGTTAGATTGTGTTATGGTCCTGTATTTATCTTAATAGGATTAGTAATCTCAACCCTTTTATCGTTATTCTTAATCCTTATATTAATAACAAATTTCTTTCTTACTCTAGTTTACTTGCAAAATGTCATACTAATGAATGAAAACTTCAAAACAACCTATTAAAAATAATAATTATTAATTCTATACAATTATTCCTAATAATTATTTCCTTTTTAGATTAGGTAAAGAGTTGTTTTTTTTTTTTTAATTGGCCAAATCTACAATTATATATTTCACTAATTCCACATTATACTTCACATTTTAATAATTAAGTCTATTTTATTTAGTGTTATAATCAATTTTTTAATTTAATATTATTTACCCATCTAATTTTATAAAAACACCTATTCACACGTAAAATTGCATTTCACAAAAATTATTGTGGAATTGTAGCTATATCCAAAATAGAATAATATGTATCCATTTTTTACACTTTAGTTTTCCTTTCACTCATCATCTTTCAAGATTTACATTTAATTTTTATTTTCTAAAAAAAATTTACATGGCTTATATCTATTTCCATGGCCTAATATATTATAATTATTACTACGATTATGATTAAACAAATTATAATAAGCAAATAAATTAATATATTTTTCAATTTAAAAACACAAATTTGAAGAAGTATTTATATAAATTTATAATAGATCATTTTGATTCTGAATTTAAGTAAACATATGACTAAGATTTATAATGGCTCATTCTAAATCTTATAACCTAACTAAACAATTTAGTCATATTTTAAATAGTCACTATTCATGTCCAATCTAATTACGTGCAAATAAATACTCCTTTAATAGTGAGGAATAAGGATTTGGCCAGTAAAAAATGATAATTAAAACAGTATATTTGCATAATATTCATTCTAATCTAATTACGAGCAAATAAATATTCCTTTAATAATAAGGAATAAGGATTTGGCCAGTAAAAAATAATAATTAAAACAGTGTATTTGCATAATATTTTTTTCCTTCGAGCGATCAGAGCCACCCCTCTCAATTAGAGAGAAAGAATTAAATACCAGTTGTTGAGCGTGTGCCTACCTGCAAGTATAAGAGGTCAAGTTTTAGTAAAATGATGAGATATGGTTGTCTTCTACAAGGATTGTAATCTAATCTTCACTAAGTACTTTAATTAGACTAATCTTAATTTTATCTAGAAAATTGAAGCTACCAATGCAAACGTTAACAAAAAGGAAAATAAAATAACAAGACAATTTAAGTGAAAGATGACACTTTGAAAAAGAGAATTCAATGATAATGAAGGCTCTAGAGGATTAATTTCACCTACTATCAATTATGCTTATATTTGACTTTTAATGGTTGCTAATCAATTTCTTCCCAAGTTATTAGTCAATAATCAAATGTATTCTCTCTATCTTTCTCGAGTACCTAGAGAAAAAACATGCTTAAAGTTAATTTCAATATCCATATTAAAAATCAAACAATTAAGCATTCATTAAATCTAAATTCCCATATGACTACAAAGATATTGTAGGTCTCTCAACTCTAATAGCATCCTAAATTATGTTTTTCAAACCCATATGTAAAATTTTTTCTTTTCTAAGTACTAAATCCTTCATATACTTATCAATCTAGTCTGATGGTCAGGTGAAATAGAAGCATTAAACATAAGAAAAATACAAATGAATTGAAAATAAATTTACTTAGCAACACATTACAGCTATTAAAGTGTAATGTCAAATAGGCTACATAAATCCCCCTAGATAATGCAAATTAGTTCACACCTAAGTTAAAAAATATATACAAAATAAATTATGATCCATAACATCTTGAACAAAAAAATAAATAAATATAGATGAGTTGAGAGAAATATACTAAAAGATTTCAATTTCTTCAAGCCTTCCGCTCCATCTTCAAGTGTTCTTCCTTCTTCAAGAGTCTAAAAGCTCCATGAATGCTTCCTTTTTTCTCAAAATGGTGGTTGATAGCCCTTGCACAAACATTAGGATGATCCATTAAAGGCTTCAACCCCACAAAATTAATCTTCATCCTTGAAAGTGAGAAATCCACGCTCAAAATGCATTCATGAGAGTGCCCCACTGCCATTAGGTGAGCAATAGGGCTCTACTTGACAAAAGGGGCGAACAACAGCTAGTAGAGCGATAGGGCATTCTAATTAAGTGATGGGGCACTTGAGTATGTTTGGTAGGAGTGATGAGGTGCCCAAAGTGAGCGATGAGGCATTCGACTCTCTATCCTAACCTTCTTTTCTGAAATTCTTGAAGGCATAAAGTACAGAGAGGATGAGATTTTTGTTTTCTGGAAATAAATTAGATAAATATCATAGCAAGTACCTTGTAACTAGATAAATTATAAGTTTGCATATAAAGAAGATTTAAATAATTAAGTTTTCCTGAGGAAAAAGAAAAGCATACAATATATATACATATATATATATATAGAGGATGAGTCTTACCTCTGCCACCTTAAAAAACGCATATGTACAGTGGGTTTATGTGCACCGTCTGATCGGAAACATACGGAGAGATTTGAAGGTGATCTCCAGAGAGCAAGCTAAAATATTTCTTTATCACCCACTACAAGCCTAGTTGCATCTCCCAGCGACTCTTTACAGTATTTTTAATATGCTTTTTAATGAAACAAAGGAGAGAATTGCATTAAAAAAGCAAAACATAATTTTTTGTTTATTTTTTTTATTTCATTGTCAAGGAGTGAGTGACATAGATTATCAATTTGTGAGTATTTGGAGTTGAAATTACGAGTGATCGAGAGAATAGTGGGGCTAGCAAAGCAAATCTGAAGTGGGTGGCGCCGACGACGGAGGGTAAAGCGACGGTGGTTCCCAAATTTGTAACCCATTTTGTTCAACAAGAGATTCATTCAAGGCAAAATCACGTATTATCTCAGTGTTGTCCCCTGTTTATTTCTCTTTATGAACATTGAAAGGATCTTGCTCTGCAACAACACCATAGACGTCATTACACTCGCAAAAATTTAGGAGGAAAGGAGAAGAGAAATATAAGTCGGACCCCATTTAAACTGTCATTCCAAAACCTCAACTTTTCAAAATCCACATACCATAAGTTATATTTAAAAAAAATATATATTGCACGCAGTACATTGCTTTTTGATGATCTTCGACCCAAATTCATGCTTGCTTGAAAATATTTCAAATTATATTCCCAAAATTTTTTATTATGATTTAAATTTACATTCCCTTTCATTTATTATTACAATTCTATTATCTTCACACTAAGTATATTACATTTTGCCTTACCCATAAATAATGTAAACTATTTAATTTACTCATATTTTGTTGAATCATCGTTTACATTCCTTTGTATATTTGGTCATAGTTTAATCATCTTCACGTCACATTCATGTCCGAATACATTTTTTATTACGAGTACATTTATAATTTTATCCTCATTTTCAATAAATAAAATATAAAAATATTGAACACACAGTGTTCAACTATCACTCACACAACTGCTTTCCTTTTAAAGTTTCTGAATTTGGAAGTGGAAAAACTCCTTTCTTTACATTTTTTAATAACTCTTTACATATAAACCTTCATGTCAGTGTCACACCATATATCTCATCAGAAATAAAACCTATCGTGTATATATATATATATATATTCATAATAGACATCTCAATGAGATGAGGCACAGTGACAAACTCATAAATTATAACAAGGTGGCTATATGTAAATTTATGGAAAGAAGAAAAAATTAAGGTAGGCTTTAAGGGATTATTATGTAAATTCATACAAAAAGAGTAAGCTTAAAAAAAAAAACAACAACTACAAAAAGAGAGAGAAAGTTAAGGGGTCGAGTTGTGATGTGATCACAAGGTGTGCCACATTTGGTGGGTCCTACCATGCAAAGCCCACCCATGTCTTAAACTCAAAGAGTGTACTTCATGTGTGTGTACAACCAAGTTGCTTATAAATCTTATAAACTAGGACAATGCTTATACATAAATTTGTATATGATTCAAGCATAAGTAAAGTAAGATTCGTAGACTTTCCACTTATAACTTATTATAACTATCACTTGCGAAACATAATCTATCTTAAACGAACTTCATGTAGTTTCACATTCCCATAGGTTGATGTAAATCTCGATATGCAATAATGCAAAAGCCCTTGCATGGTTACGTTTCAATGTTGATAACTGGAAAATGGCTCAACTTTTTAACCATACTTTTGGTTTCAATATGGATATCTCTCTCTCTCTCTCTCTCTCTCTCTCTCAAAGACAATATAGCTTTTATTAATCACGCAGCAATAACATGAGAGCCAATAAAAGCTGGCAATACATCAAGTCATGAAAGAAAATTTTGAAATTGAGAACAAGTAAATTTAGCTAACAAGTGGGGTATCGAGTTTCCAAAGCAGAAAATGTAGCAAACTATGCCACTGGAAGCTTGAGATAAATAACTCACAAACATCTTCAATGATCGAGGCTTCGCAAATTCTAAGAGTTTGGCATTGAATAACACGAATCACATTAACTGTATCTGAGGAACATGAAGTCCGGACATGTGCTAATTAATCAAGTAGATCATGATTCATGAATGTTGCAAATTGGATTAGCATACGTTTGACAAAAGACTATTAGAACTCATCATGACATGTGTCAAACCAAATATAATTCAAATATACACATCAATTCCCTGAATTATAAATTTACAGGATACCAGTATCTTGCCAGAGGTGATGGTTAGCAATCAATATCACATTGGATACCAGATGGTAACCAAAAGGGAACCATTGACTGACCTAAATGATAACTTAAGGGTACAATGTATAATTAAAATAAATAAATAAATATTTATGATCTCATATTATGAAATTTTTTTTGTGTGGTATGAATCAATTGAAGGCATGATTTTCTGGCATTTCTTTAAAGAGAGAAACAAGTAAATTGTAGCTTTTATAAAATAATTAAAGTAACTAGCAGATTTTTAAAATATATGTGATAAATAGTAGATTTATTAAAATTTACAAGTAAATGATATACTTATAAGATGTAAATTAATCATTTAACTAAAAAATTTGATGTAAATAAAATATTTATATAATAAATAAAATATTTATATGATAAATCTACTATTCTGAAAATTGCCATTTACTATTATTTCTCATGTTTTCAAATTCCCCTAAATTAGGCCGTGTAGTTTGACACGGGACCATTATCCGTCACCTGGGGCTGATTAAACGATGGATCTATTTGGCCCAAAACAAGTCATTATTATATGAATCAGGCCCAAATTTCAAGATCACATGGGGAGACAAAAGCAATGGGCGGTGCAGGCCTAAAGCATGAGACAAAACAAGCCTAAAGACAAAAGGGCCCACAAGTTAAAGAACCGTACGGGCCATGAGAAGAGAATCACAAGACTAGTCGAACAAGCATGGGCCAACCCTGACAAGACTCACGCCCGCGTCTTGTTAAGACAAAGTACTACTCACCCCCACAATTTGGACACAGTGGCACAAAAAGACTTTTTCACACTCAAGAGGGCTGAAGCCTCTTCTGGCCGACATGATCACAAAAAACCCGAAAGCTGCTTAATCCTCCTCATCAACCATCTCCTTTTCCACTAATTAAGGATTAACATGTCATACTCTTTGGACTCGTGTCGATCGTGATCTTTATAATTAAGGCATGAATATATCTAAAGTTAATGTCTCTTTTGGTCTCCGAGTTTAGGAGAGAATCTTGATCTTTAACATTCAAAATGTTCCACAACTAATATTACTTGATACAAATTATTTCATGAAAGTGCTGACCCAAAAATCTGTTAAAAGTGTTGATAGAATATGACATTTTAACAGTCATGTGATATTTTAGTCCCCGTTTGTTGAACCATTTTTACAAATGATTGTTATTCTATCTACATGGTCATGTGAAATTTGTTTATATATATATATATATATTAAATACTCTATCCATTTGGCTCAATTTGAGTTTTTTTGTCTTTTTCTAGAAAAATTAACTTCAAATTCATTATTCATAATTTCTATTATAACTCTACAATTCAAACTTTATAAGTTTGTAATTTTACTAATATAAGTTCAAATAAGATTTTTTTTTTTATAAATTATATAAAATTTCAAAAAAAAATAAAATAAAATCAATATTAATATTTTTTTTAAACACATTTCAAATTTTTAAACTTATACTCAAACAATTCAAATGCCTCGTTAACTACCTAAACATAAATCTAAATGTTTTCATTTAAATATTGTTTTCCAAATATTAATATCCATATATCTATTCAGATAATAATCTTTATGTTTTCATTCTTAATATTTCCATCACATGTTTATATTTAAATGCCCCCATATACCTGCCTCCTCCACGAAGACTAAATGTTGATATTTTAAGTAATGACACGTGACGTTCTTTTGTCATTTTTTATTTATTTTCAAAATTATTCTTGAGGAAATGATTCTAACGGCTCTTTTTTACAGATTGAAAACTTTTTGTTGTTTGCTTTGATGATAGGCACTAAATGGATTTCACTCTTAAAACTGGGGATCAATAATATGATCAATCCAACTACATAATTAACTTAGAGTCACTTAGTGATGATTATTGATGCATTATTTTACTAAACTTTCATTTAGGTTTTGAACTTAAAAATGTAAGACAAGCGACATAATTAGTTTGATCTATTTATTTATTTTCCTTTCCGTGTGGACAGTGGTGGTTAACGATGTGGTAGATATTTATTAGTAAGTGTAGCAATCATCTTCCATTTATTACTTGAAAAGACCACTAAATGAAGGGTAATTTTACAATGGGTAAGCTTTTTTATTCCATTAATAATGTAAAAATTTTTTAACTATTGGATTAACTTTCAACTGTTTAGATGATGTGTGTATACAAAACTTAAAATGCATTCAATTAAAAATAAAAATAGAGAAAAAAAAAACCCTTAGTTAGCCTCACCTTTGATCGCCGCACCAGCACCTGCCGCTGTACTAGCCACTGGCCAAATTGCAAGCTCAAGCAGCCCACGGATACGATGTCGCTGATGGCTTCCAAGCCTTCCAAATGGAGGTAAAAAGAGCACCAACAAACCCCCCCCCCCAACCACCGATGATTAACTGGAACAACAAAAGAAAAACAGAGAATTCCAATGGAGGCATGGGAAGATGGGAGGTCGTCGAAGAATCTCAACCTCCAACCCATGGTGGGCGTCGCTATCCAAGACCCGCGACGGTGCAGTTGGACTAGTAAGGAAGATGAAGAAGATGATGGTGGTGGCGGAGGCTGAGCAGAAGATCTCGATCTAGGTTTGGAGGGCAGTGGACTAGAGCTTGGAATAGCCACAGTTGAGGTTCACTCGCATTGTCGATGGCGTCAAACTAGAGCTCAGAGCTATTGCCACCACCATTCTAACCTTCGATCGTGACTTCTTTCACTATTACAATCTTGACAAGGATTAAGGAAGAGTTGAGAGGAAGATGTCGTAGAAGGTTTTGCTGCTTTGAGGAGACGAGTGAAGGATAAGGAACCGAAAGGGGGATGTCACCGATGTAGAGATATCAGAGCTTGTGGCTGAGGGAACTACTGGTGGGGAATGGCTGTCAGAGTCATAGAAGTAGGGTGTTTTTAGTTGCGAGTTCAAAACTTTTTTTTTAAATTTTTATAATTTTTTTTTAGTTGTAATTGAGTGTAATGAGATATGTGGCAAACTCTTTTTAGATTAAATATGGACCATTGAATCTTATTCTATTAATTGGATAAAAAAAATCTTATTTTATTGTAGAAGTTTTCTTAAAAGAAAGTAATAAAAAATTCAAAAAATCGAAATAAAAGTTATCTATATTTCTAATCCTTTATCAAGGTTGAACAGTGTCCGCACTATTATAGGGCAAAAGAGTATTTGGTGTTAAATAATCCATATTATATTTAACAAAAAAGATACATATTATTATGGTTCTTCATCATAATATATATAAAATAAAAGTTGTGATTTAGGGGGAGGTTGGTTGTGGTTTTAGAGATTTTTTTTGGGTTGGAAAAAAATTATTTTGAAGAGAAAAAACTGTTTATTTTATAAAAATGTAAAATTTTAAAAAAATTTTAGAAAAAAAATCAATATAGATATTGTTTCGTTCATCTCGAAATTCTATATAATTTAAAAAAAAATCTCATTTATACTTGTATACATAAAATTATAGACTTTTAAAGTTAAATTCTACTGTAATGTTTTTAAAATATAAATAGTAAAAAATGATAATAAAATAAAATAAAAAGTTATTTTGAAGTTTTTTTATACCCCAAACTCACCCTTATATTTTATTTGATTCTTTATGTTCAACCAAAAAATTTTAACTTTTATCTTTTTTTTTTTTGAAAAATTATTAGAATTAAATAGTTTTTAAAAAATTTATTAGGTGTCGTTTGACATACAAATTTCATTTTAATTTCATTCAAATACAATATAATTTTATACCAAACATAAATTTTACAATAGTGCTACGAAAATAATTACTATTCAAAATATTTTTAAAACAATCACATCAACTTTTTAACTCCACTATTTATCTCTACTTTTACCAATTACATCAACTTTTCAACTCTAAAATACTTTTCATCCAAACACACATTTCATTCAAATACAAAACAAATACTTTTCAACCAAATACAATATTCAAAAAATAAATTTTATTCAAATACAATCAAAATATAATATATTTACCAAACCTCTTAATTTCGCTTTAAAAATTTCACCCTAGTTAATAAAACAAACGGAATGCTTTTAATACAATAGGACTTACAAAAAGAATTTCTTGACGTAATAATAATTTGAAAGAATTAAGCTAGTGTTTGGGACACAAATTTTTTTAGCATTGCATTTAAATGCAATGCAATTTTCCCCCAAATACAAAAACATTTCATTCAAATACCAATCACATCACATTTTAAATCAAACACAATCACTATTTATTATTTCACTTTTTCTATTATTTTTATTAATTACATCATATATTCTCTCTCCCTCTTTTTTTTCACTTTACTTTTACCCATCACATCACATATTTATTATTAAAATACAATTCAAATACTTTTTCTCCAAACACACATTGCATTCAAATACAATGCTAATACTTTTCCTCTAAATACAAATTACATTCGATACATTGCATTCAAACGCAATGCGTTCGCCAAACGAACCCTAAATATCCTAATATTATAAAAGTGTATCTTGACAATAAAATCGACAAGTACAAACGAGTCAACAAAAGGAGGCGCAAGTAAGTTGACCATACGGTGACAGTGACGAGTGTGGTGTAACAGTCGATTAAATAAAACACGTGTGAGGATTTAGAGCTGGAGTCCAAGACTCCAAATCCCAACGTCCAGTTATTTTAGCATTTTCCTTTTTATTGAAATTTAAGCCTAGCTTGTATTTCTCTTATAAGCAATATATATATAGCTCGTATTTTGAGAAAATTCGTCTAAAAGTTTTCACATGAAAAAGATAACGGATTGTTTCCAGCGGGAATAAAATAAAAAATAAAAAAGAAATTGTTGGAGTTAGCCAGCAATAGCGTATCGATGATCGACACGGAGACAACCAATTTTTGCGGCGTACGATGTCTAATCCCACGCCACATAAACTCTCTCTCTCTTTCTCTCTCTCTCTCTCCATGTCCTCACTTTGGCTGATATTAATTGGTCTCGCCGCCAACAACTAATCTCCACCGCATAAATTTCAACGTCGGCCCCTCCTGTTCCGTACACATATTTAAGGTTAATTTAGTTTATAATTAAATCTAAAATAAAATAAAATATTTAAAATTTATATGAATGAAATATTTATTTTTAAAAAATAAAAAAATTTTAGTTTTAAGAAGAAAAAAAATTTGTTTAGTTAATTTTTTTTAAAATGAAAAGTTGTTTAAATAAATAAATTTTTTTTACTTTTTTACAAAGAACTCTTTTTTATTTTATAAAATAAAATATTTTTTATATCCAGATGTGAAAATTAATTTTTTTTAAATAGATATACCAAACGAACAAAGTGTTAAATTCAATTTAATTAACTTTATTATAATTTTTATTTTGTAATGAGATTTTTAAATTTTAATTAGTTGACTTAATTATAGTTTTTATTAATTTTTTTTGAAAGACAAAGTTAATTAAAAAAATTTAGATTTAGAGTTGTGAACCAAACACGTCCTTATTCAAGATGGTGGGTTTTAGAAGCAATTTGATTGATTGAGTTAGAATTTTAAAGTTATTTTAATTGAAATTGAGTTGAATTATAAAATTATGTGTTTGATCAAAAATAGATTATTTGTAATTAAAAAATATAAAAATTTAAAATATATTTAAAAAATAATGTTAATATGAATTTTATTTTGTTTATTTTAGAATTTTGTAGAATTTAAAAATATATATAAAGATTAAGTTTTTAAGAAGATGTATATAGTGAAAATTGAGTTATTATTTACGAAGAAAAAGACAAAACGATTGAAATTATTTGGTTGAAGCGAATCAGTCTAAGTGCACGTACTTATATTTGACAGTGACATAGTTCCGATAGATATATATATATATATGTTTGTTTTTAACATTCATGTTACCATTTATTGATAAGTAATATTATGCAACTATAGGCGTAATAAATCACATTCTAGAATTTTTATTATAAATAAAAAGTACTTATAAAAAATATTATATTTTCATAAGTTCATGATATAATATATAATCTTGACGTATATGTGTGTACCGGATTATTTGATATCTGACGTGAGACTTTACCTATTGGTGGGATAATTCAGTGAAAATCTAATATTTCGATTTAAGAGTCATAAGGATTTTTATAAGATAATGTGCATATAATCTGAATAAATAAAAATATAGTATGGTCATGAGAACCTACATTAAGATGAATAATAATTTTCTATTTAAAAGAATTTCTAGATTGATATGACATTATGAAATTTGAACCATGTTTTTACTACTTAAGTGTGTGTATGCATGTATACTTGTTCATATTTATATGAATTTAGTTTAATATTGAGACAATCATTTGGGTTAAAAGCGGGAAGTTTTGACATTTTGAATTCTTTTCCGTTAAAGATCAGTTTCCAAACTTTTTCGCTATTAAGCTTAATTCCGTTTTGCATTCCTTTTTTAACTTAACTTATATATATATATATATTTTCTAATACGTTCTCTCTTAAAAAAATTTAAATTTATTTTATATTATTAATAAACTAAATATTTGAGTTAAAAAAATATCATACATGTGTAGTATGTTTGCATATAATTTATAGCGCACTGATAAGTCATCATCTCAAGATATAATATATATATATAAGCTTTCAATTTGGCCCTTCTATGAAGTTACTTTCATTCGTATAAACCCTATGACCTTTTTATTGATACTAATTGATTCGAAAAATGTATGTGTACGTGTGTGTGTGTGCATATATATATATGTATAGATATTTTGTACTGTTGTACATGTATACACGCTCCTACTGCACATACGTGTTATTAGCACATCCAAATGTTTTAGGGTTTACAACCACCACATGAATTTTAATTATCCATTTTTTTTAGGATATAGCAGATGGTGATGTGGATTGGAGCTGATCAAGATAGGAATTGGTCATTGGGTTTTCATCATGGGGTGCAGAAAGATCAGATTCAGAAGTACCCCTCTTTACTGTTTATGGTGGGGAATTGAATAGCTCTTCTTGTCTTGTTTGACATTTACCTTCGACTACCTTGTTGTTTTGTCCTTTTCCTTTTCCTTTTTTTTTTTTTTTTGGTTTTATGTAAATCTATAAAGCATTAGAAAGTATGCTCTTAGTCACAACGCACAGTGTGTGTGTATATATATATATGTATATATACATTGACGGGCATTACGTAAACCCTCTAATTTAATGACCTCAGCGATATCTATTTATAGACATTAGAAGGTGCTGTATCTTGAATGTATTTCAGTTTTCTCTCGTCCATGAAAGAGTAAGTATTTTAAGACTCGTTTATTGCGTTTTAAGTAGTCGTGGTGTCTTGTAGGACGTATTTTATGAACATTATATCATTAGTGTATAGTATTATTCACTAAAAAATTGTATTCCAAAATATAAACATTATAAAAAAAAATTCACATTTTATTAATTGTAATAGTGTCGATAATGTTTTGAAACATTTTTTATTTGAGTTATGTAGAAAGCAAAATCTATAATCAAATCAAATCAAATCAAATCAAATCAGGTTATGGTTTATGAGTATGTTATTAAATTTACTAAATGCGTATTGAGATAATCGAGCGTGTTAACTGTAAAATAACTGTAAGTAAAGTAAAAAGAGACAAATAACATATGAAATCTATAGAGATTTACACTTAATGTGAGAGCTAATCCTTTGTGGTGGTTCCGGAGGTGTTGCATTATGTTGATGAAAAGTATAATGAAAGCGCGGAGTAATGAGAATGAGAAGATAAGAGATGGGGAATATAATATATAAAGAGAGATTGTAGAAAATAGAGAGAATCGGATGAAGAATATGGGAATTGTGAGGATTCCAAGATGATTCGGTGTGAATCTTGGATGTCTTAGGCATGTGACGACGCCTTGTATTTATAAGTATTAATAGCTGACTTTAGATGTTTGATTTTGTATGAAATATGCTAGATTTATTGATAGAAAGTTGCCTTGTCTGCTCTAAGATAAATTTCCCTATTGGGTAAGCTTTATAATAAACAGGAAAGTGTTTTTTTTAAGCTGATTTTTGATTTAATAGTGTATGATCTTTATGTGATTCCTTTGCAAAATATGGGAATTTTCCTAATCTATCTGGGTGTTGACCTCAAATGGTCTTCAGATTGACTTCTTGAGTTGTTTTCTCGAGTTGCCAGTGTTCGAGCTCGAGCTGGCAAGATCTCAAGTCGATTTTGCTCTTGGGTCACCAATAGCTGCTCTTGACTTGATTTTAGATTTGATATCCTTAATTTACATTGCTACATAGACGATGAGAGAGATAATATATGATATTTGATTTCAACGAGTTCTTTATTTTAATATAATATGAAATATGTATTTTTTCTTAGATTACTTTTCTTTTTACACATATATAGATGATCTCTTATACAACAGGTAGGGATCTTATATAAGTAACTTTTAGTTAAATGCATATTAATTATTAAAAATGTTATTCATTAATGATCATATGCTATACATTTGTATTACACTGTCATATCATTATTACTGTCGGATTTTAGAGAATTCCTCCCCTCTTTTATGTGCCCAACATCTTTATCACCGTAGTAAAGTACTCTTGGCTAAGATATATACCCGTCACAAACGGAAGCATATCCTATTTCTTTCTACACGTTATAATAACTCTATGTAGCCTCTATAACCCCAAAGTAGGGACACAAAACGAAAAAAATGAGTACCCTCTTCCCAACCTTATTCCCACTCTCACTCTCAAAGCTCATAAAAGCCTTGAGAGCAAATAAATAGTCAGTTTAGCCTCCTTTCAAAAAAAAAAAAAAAAGAATAAAAAAGGAACACATAGTACAATTCCAAGCCCCCCCCCCCCCCCCCCCCCCCCCTTTCCTTCTCCTCCTCTACCTCCTTCCCTCAACCACAACCAAGTACTACTACTACTGAACAATTAACATATTCTAAAATAGAAACGACATAAAAAAAATGAGCCAGTGTGTTCCTAGTTGGGATCTTGATGACAGTCCTCCTGCCAGGCTCCCAAATCGCTCTCGCTCCAGGTCTATCGCTTCCGATGTCCCCTTGTACTCCTCTCTCTCTCTCTATACATACATATATACACATGTATATACAGAGATACACATTTATTTTATCGACATAAACTTGGGTATTTATCAATGATATTGCAGGTTAGACTACGAGGTGGCAGAGCTGACATGGGTAAACGGGCAGATAGCCATGCATGGCTTAGGGCCGCCGCGCGTGCCAAACAAGCCCTTAATTAACAACACTACTTCCACTACCACCACCACAACAAACCCCCACGCTTGCAAGTATTGGGAAAAGCCACGCGCCGGCGGAACACTCGAGTCAATAGTCAACCAAGCCACCAGGTCCTCAATCTGCCCCCACAAACCTCCCCCCTCCGCCGCCACCGTCTCCGCCTCTGCAGATGAATTACTCCCCTGGTTCGATCACCACGCCGCCACTGCCGCCGCCATGCCTTCCTGCAACATGGACGCACAAGTCCCATGCTCCCGCAGACCACACCAGACCGACGCCGCTTCCGGCCGCCCAACCGGCAGGTCCGGCGGAGGGGGGGCCGCCGTTAACATGGGTTCGTACACGCAGGAGGCGTCGTGTAGCGGCGCAGCCAGGCAGGAGGAGAATAATGCGGCAGCGGTGAACATGAAACGCCCCAGGGTGGCGCGTGTGCCTCAGACGCCGGAGTGGAGCGGGCGGCCTGACCCGAGCGTCAGCGGCACGAGCGCGACGTTCGGGAGCCACCACATGAGGATGGATCAGTACTCGTGTGAGAGGGATTTCGGGGTCGGTTTCGCCACCACTTCCCTCGGCTCGCCGGAGAATGCTAGCTCCGGCAAACCGTCTACCAAGGTCACAGCCACTGCCGCCGCCGCCGCCGACGACCATGACTCTGTCTGTCATAGTAGACTTCAGGCAAGTATAAGAAATAAAACGCCTTTATTGTACTTACAATAATAAACTTTTGTTTAATATTAATTTATTTAAATTTGTTCAATAATGGTTAATTAGTGCCATAAATTTCATGTTTTTTTTTTTGTTGTTGTTTTTTTGTTGACTCATTTTGTCACATGATTATATAATTTAGTAAATTGTTTTTTTTTTTGGGCTGAAATTATAATTTAGTGAAGTTAATTATGTTGTTTCTTAATTATATACATATATATTAAAAAAAAAAAGAGGGAGTCAGGTGATGAGGAGGAGGAAGAGGAGGACAAAAAGAAGGGGAGTGGAAAATCCTCAATTTCAACTAAAAGGAGTAGAGCTGCTGCAATACATAACCAATCTGAACGAGTATGCTTTCTCTCTCTCTCTCTCTCTCTCTCTACTCACAGACACACACACATACATGAAAATTAAAATTTTTAAAATAATTTATTTTGTATTGCTTTCAACCTTCAAGACTACTTGTGAGTTAAAGTTTGGAATTTCTTATGTGCACAAATGATGAAAGTTATATATATATTAACATAATTACCATACTTGTATTGGATATTGTTTTGGTAAATTAATTGTATGGGAGTTAAATCATATTAAGTTTATAATAATGAGTAAATTTGACAACTGAATCTAGGGGTGTTTTGGGATGCTTGGAGACTGTTTTTTTTTTTTTGTTGGAAAAAAGTTGTTTCGAAAAATATGATTGAGGAAAAAACTATTTGGGGTGAAAAAATAAAAATATTTAAAATTAAAAAAAAAAAATTATCCATGTGTATATTATTTTGTTCATATGGAAATTCTATGTAATTTTAAAAAAATCATCTCATTCGAATTTGTATACGCAAAGTTATGAACTTTTAAAGTTTAGAGTTTACTGTAATGTTTCTGAGATATAAATAATAAAAAATAATGATGCGTTGGAAAAAATATATTTTTGGAGACTCCAAAACAAGCCCTCCAAACACCCCTTATATTTAGAAACACAGGGTAATGGAGTATTTTTAATAGTGTATTTTTTGTCCATCTCATAGCAAATTGACTAATCTCCCTCCAACTTTTTTTTTTGGTTTTTTTTTTTAATTTTTTTGGAGAGGCTATTTTTCTGTGCATGATGATGTCTCTTTCCGGTTATTATTACAAATTTTGGAGTTATTATGACCGAATTATCATTGGAAATTTACTTGTGTTTTGGTCTTATTAGAAAAGGAGAGATAAGATCAACCAAAGGATGAAGACGCTGCAGAAGCTGGTCCCGAATTCCAGCAAGGTATGAATATGATGGGATATTCCAATCCAACATTTATTTTGTGGGCTTGTTTTACATAAACAAAAATATACACGCATGTATATTACTTGCCTTTCGTTTTTATACTTTATGATTTTTATGTGATATATATACAGAGATAATATTACAATTATATAGTTTGAAAAGGATATGATTTTACTTTTTTTTATTCCTCTGCTGGAAAAAGGATAAAGCATAACTTTATATTGGTACTCAAACTTCACTTTTCTTCATATATACCTTAATTTGTTCGGTGATGGTTACCAAGAGAAAGAAGTGGATATTTACTTAAAAAATTCTGATGTATCCAAAGAGAAGCCTGAGTTTGACATGTTCTACAGATTCCATTCAAATTTTTTTAAATTAAAAAAAATTTAAAAATGATAAATTAAGGGACAATGATTGACACATATATGTATAGGTGTGGTCCAAACTCTTTCTTGCTTCTGCATACAAATTGTTTGTGGGTATATTGGTAATGACCCAACGATCCTAGTCCACATAACCATTTTTTGCTATGAGGTACCAAATTTATGGAGATTGTTAGGTATGGAGACAACCACCTGCAGCTTCCACATAAAATGTTTTATCCTCCTTCCAAGTTGTAGGGCCTAATTAGTAATTACACTACTATGTACAACCTACCAGATATATGTATATGTGTGCGTGTGTTTATATATATATATATATGCTTTTTTCTGCAACTTGTAAAAGTAAGATTTTGATGTGTCAAAAGGAAAGGATAAGAATTTCTTAGCACTCATTCACCTTTGTTGTTTGCTTGCTTGAGAGAGTTCCAAGATCACTTGATAGTGGCTCAGGCTTCTCCTCTTATGAGCATCGCATATTACTTTGTACTTTTTGGTTCTGTAATAATAGGACAAAGAACCTGTTACGTACGGCAAGTCCAATATGCTACAAAGACAAGTAAAACTACTCTTTTTTTTTTAATTAATAATTTAAGTAAATTTTCTTGTGAACCTGGGAATCCATACTAATATTATGTCATTTTGAGACTTTTTTTAAATATTATTTAAAAATTTTATTTATAATATTTTCTCGTACAAAAAATATACATTTTTTTAAATCTTTATTTCAAACAAGGGCGCAATTCCTAAAATTAGAACATATGTGATTAAGGTATTTTAACTATAATATATTGTTGACTAGCAGACTGATAAAGCTTCAATGTTGGACGAAGTGATTGACTATTTGAAGCAATTGCAAGCTCAAGTTCAGATGATGGGTAGAATGAACGTGCCAGCCATGATGTTGCCAGTGGCCATGCAACAACTTCAGTTGTCCATGATGAGCCCTATGGGTATGGGGATTGGCATGGGCATGGACATGAACACATTGGGCCGGCCAAACCTACCTGGCATCTCGCCGGCGGTCCTCCACCCGAACCCGTTCATGTCAATGGCTTCATGGGATGGCTCCGCCGCTGCCGATGGCCGGTTACCACCCCAAATGGCGGCAGTGATTCCGGACCCCTTATCCCAATTCTTTGTATGTCAATCACAGGTATGTGTGTATACAGCGACGGAGCCACATATAAATGAGTGAGACCTTTTAGAACTTGAATGTTTTTGTCTCTCCAAACTTTTCTAAAATACCAACTTCGCAATGGGATGATTTGTGATTATTTAACATGTTAATGGGTGATTATGGAAATTAGTGCTAATAAATGAGCATTAATTGTGGCAGCCTATGACGGCGGAGGCTTATAGTAGGATGGCTGCAATGTATCAACAGCTTCATCAGCCTCCAGCTTCAAGTTCCAAAAGCTAATTAATCAGCTTAATTAATTCATGTGTATTAATTAATTATTTTCTACATCAAATTGAGCAAAGGCCATAGAAGAATTCGTTTTGGGATGCAAGAAGATGATCAATAGGATAATGTGTTGTGATTGTTACTTTTGGTGGGAACAATTTATGAGTACTTTTGGCTATGGTCGACCACATGCCTCTTTTTGGGGTGTCAGTAAACTAAATATATATGGTCCATTCTTGTACAATTTTAAGCTTGTACTTTTCTATGGCATATCGAGTTTGTGCTCCTCCAATTCCGCTCTCTCTCTCTCTCTCTCTTTTTGGTTTTCATTTTTTGGTGTAACATGTTCATAATTGACATTTTTTTTAAACTAACAAAATTTAGTTATGCTAAATAGCTTCAAAAGATATATGCTGACAAGTACCTAAAATATGGAGCATATCCAAGCCAAAAAAAAAAAAAAAGGTTTACGATATTATATCGCTCTCTCTCTCTCTCTATATATATATATATTTTTTGCATATATATACATTTTCTTGAACTTTGGCATGTATAGCATGGGAATGATAAATTATTATGAGACATGACTTGGTGGATGTTTTCTGCTCAAATGGCTTGAACAATTTTCATCATTTATTATTTGGCTTGATTAAGTATCTAAATATGATCTTTCTTTAGCCAATGAAACAAAAGTACGTTGCTAATCAAAAAATTAAAAAAAAAAAAAGAAAGAAAGAAACAAAAGTATGTTTGATCTGCAAATGTGACCGCAAGTTCTTGTTCTCATGTATATATTTGGAATTTTGTGTCATAATTGTATTGCGTATTTGACTGATTTTGAAATAATTACACCACTATAGGAACATGAGTTACTTTTATATATCTCCACAATTACATGGCTTCACCGTCCACTGGACAGTCGACGATGACCGAAGAGTGACAACGAACATGCGATGTCTACTTAAAGGGGAACATATCTATGATCACCACACAAATAACTAATTTAAGGGTCTAGTTGATATCTATCTCTCTGCTCTCCCATTATGCATATGATTAAGACTTAATATAAAAAAAATTATGGTACTTTATGATTAAGACTTTTCTAAAATATATAATAAACAATGGTGCTTCAATCCAGTATTTCAGTAGTGAAAAACTAGTTCGCGATGGTTTTAAACCCTTATCAAATATGGAGTTATAACCGTATGTCATGGTTTTAAAACATTCAAATACGTTCTTATTTGAAAAAAAGAAAAACGAAAAAGAAAAAAACCTAAGTTACGTGAAATTAGAAATGCACTACGACCTCAAAGAATTTCTTTTTTTCTTTTTTTTAAATTTGAAGTGTGGAGATTTGAATTCTATACCTTCAAGTGAAGTCAGATCAAGAAGCTATTTTTAACTAATCGTTGTCAAATGAAAACATGATAAAACCATCTTTAAAATTTTTTTAAAAATTTAATTATATGTTTTAAACAATAATTATGTACTTGTTCAAGCAACAATTTTTAAAAAAAATATTATTCACATATTTGAAAAAAAAAAAGGAACTATTATATTAATTAAAACAATATAAATAAAAATTATAAAAATTAATTTTAATAGTAATATACATTTCAGATAAAAATTAATTTTAATAGTAATATACATTTCAGATCGCTAATATTAATCAAAACAATATTAAAAAATATACTTGATAAAATCTGATTTAAATACAATAGTTTAAAACGGATTTGTAAGGGTAAGATATTTTTTCTTTATCCATATAGAATCATAAAATTTTGTGGCTTCCAATTGATTTTAGGTTTATATATAGATAAGGCTACGCTATCATATCTTTGCTTTGATCATAGAGGAAGCAAAAACCAACCATGAATAGTGTAACCAGGTCTTGTTTTGTGCAGTCCGGTGTCCCACGCATCTAGCTAAAATGTAAAGAGATAAGACCAAAGCACACATACCCAGAAGCAGGCAGCCTTTTCATGTAGAACACAGAGCCTCTTGGCTGCTTACCAATTGTCAAACTATATATAGTAAAGCTTATAAGCTAATTTATTAACAGTCGTTAGCAAGAACTATTAAAAAAAAGAGGTCAATCATTGAGTGTGAGCTACTTTTTTTCCCCCCACTTTTTAAAAAAAAAATTTTTTATAGCAAAGCAGTCAATTTTTTTTCCCCACTTTAATCCTTAGACAAGAGGCCAGCATATTTGAAACCAGTAGTGGCGTTGGTATACATCAAATTTTTATATTTAGCTTATCTATAAAAAAAAAAAAAAGAAAGAAAATTTATGATAAGAGTGGAACTTCAATTTTATCTTATTAGAACAGTTTTTTAATGGGATGGTATACGTGTTTATGTTTAAGATTTACAACGTAATACGTAGAATCGGTTCTATTATCGTTCAAACTGTTAAAAAAATCAAACAGCTAGTTAAAAAAATATTATCCAACAGTAAGATTAAAAAAAAAAAAAAGTAAAACATATATGAATAAACGTTTCTCAAAATTAAAAAAAAAAAAAAAACTTTGATTTAGCTTGGATGTGAATGTGAAGGGTAGCCACCCCACTTGTGTTTCAGCCATTGAGAGATACTAAAAAAATAATCCAAAATAAATAAGGAGGAAATTTCATAATGATTGAAGAAGGAAGAAAACGCTTGGACAACGAGAAAACCACACGCTCTTTGTTGAAAATCTTGGCCATCTAGATTTTAGATTGTGGGAAATCTTCTTCTTTTGGACTCATTAGACCATAAAGAAAGAAAATAAAATAAAATAACGATAGCTTTGTCATTGTGAAGTTGGACTGAACTGAAGTGGAATTAAATTGAACTCACTGTTGAAGATTTGCCAAGACCTCGACATTTTCGTTAGCAAACATGATTGTTACAGGTTTGTTTTTCCGTTTTGTGTACGTGTTTGGTGGTTCTTTTTTTCTTGTTAAAGTTTTTGACAGTGTATTGAGAACAAAATAATGCATATAATCATATTTGACAATAATATATATATTAATTATAGGATCCCATTTAAATGGTAAGACTTCATAAATTAATTAATGACAGTTTTCATTTTAAACTTTACCACATATTTTATTGAATTGTTAGAATATGCGTCTGTAATTAACATCAAATTTTGGAATGCGATTTGTTAACAATGAGCCTTTTCCTTAAGGTGTTGTTTGGGATGGTTGTGGCCCTTAGTTTGATAAAGGATTACACATATATAAACATGTAAATATACATTTATTGTTTGTTGTCAGGCATCTTTACAAAATGATCCTTTTAAATTTTTTTCATATATTATTATAATAATATTCCGTTGATTTGAATTTTACTTTTTCTTTAGACATTAATTTCATTTTTTTAGATGATACTTGTATTTTGTATTTAATTCTAAATATAAATGGATTATAAGAATTTAAATAAAATATAACATATAAATCATCTAATAGTTATAACAAGATTTTAAATAATGATATAGAACTAGAGACATTTCTTAAATATTTACATGCAGACATATTAATTAGCTGTGACAACATTTCTTAGGAGGCGTTTGGTAAACACATTACATTTTAATTGTATTTGAATGTTGTATTTGGTTGAAAAATATTTGTTTTGTATTTGAATGAAATGTGTGTTTGGATAAAAAGTATTTTAAAGTTGAAAAGTTGATGTGATTAGTAAAAGTAGAGATAAATAGTAAAGTTGAAAAGTTGATGCGATTATTTTAAAAATATTTTTAATAGTAATTGTTTTCGTAACACTGTTACAAAATCTGTGTTTGGTGTAAAATTGTATTATATTTAAGTAAAATTAAAATGCAATGTTGTTGCCAAACGGCACCTAAACATATCATAATTTATTATTGCAGTTTAACGCCTTTTTTTTTTTTTTTTTTTAAGTTTATCTTTGGTTTTAGACTTTATACGGTTATACCTATCCTCTCCGCATTTGAACTTTTAGTTTTAATGCTACCTTGTTGACCTATTTATCACAGGAGAAATAGAAGTAAAACAAAAGGGTATATTCAAATCTCAAAATTACCCTTCCAAGGCTTTCAATGAGCTTAGAGAAGGAGTTCATGCCCCTTGCTAGCATGAGTCTTGCATTGGATTTGCGTGAGGAAGCTTGTCTTGTAGGTCATGTCGGATCTACATAAGAGAGGTTGTCTTGTGTCATTGCGAGATAAACTGTATATTTTTGTTGATTTTGACATTTGATTTTATGGTGACAGACTTTTGGGTGGTTGTTTTGGTTCTTATGTTAAAATTTTTTTACTAAGAATTTGAGTTAAATACAACCCAAATTTGTAAGAAGGGTATGCTGAAATCAAAACTTCAAATAATTATGAAGAATTTGTATGTAGTTTCTAAAAATAAAAGGTGAATCCAACTCTTACATGAAATTATGGATAAATTATATGATAAGAAATGTCATGCGAACATATATAAAAGATGTATGCAACTATGTTATCGCAATTCATATTTATATATATAACACAGGAAAGAGAAGGACTTTGGAAATTGATAGCCTTTAATGGGTGAATAAATGCTTGTAAATTATGCATTATTAAATATTTTGCATTTTATTGTTGTGGCCAGATCATGTATGCTTGATTTAGTCTAGGTTATAAAGACACTTCTAAGCAATTAAGCAAAAAGTTTCACCACCCTCATCGTTGACGAAAAAAATTCTCCGATATTCCCTTTTTATTTTTTTCTCCTTTTGATTGGTTGATTAACCATGCGAAGGAAGTTAGCTCATGCCTTAACTTGGTTGGAAGGAGAATGAGAATACTAAAAAAAATAAAAAAGGAAGGCACAACATGAAAGTGGTATACCTTTACTATCTAGGTTGACGCATTAATCAAAAGGGGGGGTGGGGTGATGAAGAGGAGGGGAAAACGATTCCTTATCAATGTTCTTTTCCTTTTTTAAAGGAGAAAAGTGAAAAGATCGAAAGCAATTTCTATTTTTTCTTTTGAAAAAAAAAAAGAATATTTTACAAAAAAGCCCTAATCGGTAGTGAACGAAAAGACTTTTTTTAATTTTAATTTTAATTAGTTATATAATGCTTGAAAACATAGTATTGGTAAGGACACCATAAAAGGAAAAAAAAAAAAACTTGAAGGAATTGGCAATTAACTACCATGAATAAGCATTTCGAAGGAATATATACGTACACATTTGCATATTGAGTCTTTTAAAATAGACCGGAATAGACGAAAAGTGAAAAACAAGCTATACAACCTTCAAAAATCGTTTCCGCAGCAGAGGCTCGAGATTCAATCGATTTTGAAGTCTTATGACTATTTTTTTTTTTTCCTTTTACCTTTTCAATATATCTTAAAATGGCCTTGTGACCCTAACTTAGCCTTAATCAAAGATTTTGTCTGGTTAATTACTAATTTACTATATAGCATCCAACTCATGGTAATCTGAATCAATCGATTTTTGGATAGAATTTACTATATAGCATTCAGATTTCTTTTATAGATATAGAATTTATTTATGTTCGGTGAATGCATTGCATTTGCATTGTGTTTGAATACAATGTATTGAATGTAATTTGTATTTGGAGGAAAAGTATTAGCATTATATTTGAATGCAATGTGTATTTGGATGAAAAGTAATTGAATTGTATTTTAATAATAAATATGTGATGTGATGGGTAAAAGTAGAAAGGAAAAAATGAAAGAGAAAGAGAATATATGATGTAATTAATAAAAGTAACAGAAAAAGTGAAATAATGAATAGTAATTGTATTAGATTTTAAATGTGATATGATTGGTAATTGAATGAAATGTTTTTGTATTTGGAAAAAAATTACATTACATTTGAATGTAATGTAATGTAATTTAAAAGTGTGTACCAAACCTCCCCTTAACGTCGGCATTCAATGGACGAATAACATACATGCATGATAGGAAAGATGCCTTAGGCTTAGGACCAGTCATTGACAACTCTTAAGATGGTCATTTTCATGATTTATCAAATGGTCCATAGATACTATATATTTACATGCCAAATGTTCTATAGTCAATAGGGCGGGCATATTTTAGGCTAAAAGGGCTTTGTGACGTATACGTGCAACCCTTTTTGGTTCTCTTTCGGAAAAAGTTGGCAAAACTATAAAGAGCGTGATGTTATCTTTTTGAGAATTATATTAATTTCTTTTGTAAAAATAAAATGATATTTATTCTAGATTTAATTGCAAAATGATGTATAGTAATTGAATATTTCATGCTTAAAATAATATTATTGTGATAAAACTTGTTAGTATCCCAGTAAGTACACAAAATCAGTAATGAAAAGTGGGAGAATTTAGAATACACTATTTTAAAAAATTAAAAAAATTAAAACGTATTTTTTAGTTCACTTTCTAATACTTTGATGTTACAATCTTAAAAATGACATTGTCTTTTTGTCATATAGAAGACGATTTTTAAACCATTTGTAGAATAAATTACACGGGTGAGCAGCTAGACTTCAAAAGTGTTGCTTTAATTAACACTCGGTTTGAACTTTGACTCATGGAAAAAGATAAAATGAGTTTTTGAGAAATGTCTCAAAAAGAGTAAAATTTCGAAATATTAGGTAGCGTTTGGTATTGTTTTTGAAATCTGTTATGTTTTCAAATTCTCTGAATTTGAGATCGTTTTGAAAACAATTCTGAGAATGTTTCTGAAATTGTGTTTGGTTTTATTTTCTGAGTGTATGTTTTGAAAAACAAAAAAGTAAAACTGTGTTTGGTTATATTTTTGAAAACCAGTCATTTTATAAGTATTCTATAAAAACATATTTATGTTTGATTTAAAAAAAAATTAGTATGAATACCAAAAATTAAAAATAAATAAAATTTTTTAATTGAAAAATGAATTAAAAATTAATAACCATAATATTTAAGTAATTACTATATCAATTAAATCTTAATTAACCATAATAATAAAATCAGAGAAATGAGAGAAATGGGAAAAATGAAATCAGAGAAAACGACTTTTAATCGTTTTCAATTTTAGATTGGGAGCAAAGGCGATTTTGGATTCGTTTTGAAATCTATTTTCAAAAACAATACAAACCAAACACAATTTCACACTGATTTTGAAATCGATTTCCTAGGAAATCGTGAAATCAGTTTTGGAAACAAAACCAAACACCCTCTTAGTCTCGTTGTTCGGCTTTTTGTTAATAAATGATTTTGAGGCACAAATCCAACTCATAAGGTAAAAATACTAAATATGTATACTAAAGTTCCCACAGTTTTCTCAAAAAGTTAGTCTTTGTAAATAAAAATCTTCTTATGATCAAGTCGATGTTTTAACTCGAGTGTCATTATTTTTTTTTACTACTACTATTAAAAAATATGTTTTTGACACTCGGTTAAACATCAACTTGGTCATGAGAAGTTTTTTATTTACTCATGTATTACTTTTTCCTGAATCATAATAGAGATTTTTTTTTAAGGTACAAAGGAGAATGTTGCTGTTTTTATTGTTGTAATGTAACGAATACTAAACACAATTCTAGCGGGGGGGGGGGGGGGGTGGGGGTGGTGGTGGGGGCGCGGCGGGGCGCTGGGGGTGGGAAAAAACCATTCAGGTTGGTTTGCAAACGGGGTGGATAACAATATAGGTTGGGGGTCCAATATTCATTAAGGCTTCTCTCCCAAACTTCGTTTTCTGGACCCAAATTTAGCATTGGGCCGAAGTCCAAAATGATGTTACACATTTTATGGGGTTTTTCAAGGAATCCAAAACAAATCTTCAAATATTATCTCACTTATAATCATTTAAAAATTTTTACCTTCTTATAATATCAAAGAAAAAAGTGATTTTATAATAAAAACGTGAATCATAAGACAAAAATCTTAGGAGGCGTTTAGTAGATGTATTGTGTTTTAATACAATTCATTTTTGAGTGTTATATTTGGTTGAAAAATATTTATAGTTGATATGCTTTTTCAATTTTCTATTATTAGAACTGATGCATATTTGACACCTTTTACGTTTCATTAGAATTTACTAGGAAAATCAATTGGTAATTGATGTTAAATTTTCATGTATTAGGAGATCATTTAAGTTAATAGTGATGTATGTATTTGTTGATTTGAATCGAAATTATCCTTAAAAAAATAAAAAGAAAGAAAGAATTTGAGTCTCTTAATCTCCAAATTAACAAAAAAAACCCTCTATTAAACAATTTTATGCAACTACTACTTTTAATATTCGGAATCTCGAAGCCTATTAATCCAAGAATTAGATATGAGAGAAAAGAAAATATGAGAGCAGCAGCATGAATGATGTCAAAATATGAGGTCACTCAACTCTTGATAATGACCGAATCCGCTTATAAAATTAATAACGTCTAAAGAGAAAAAATTAAATAACATCTAAAGAGAAAAATGCATACCAATTTCCAACAATGAGATAAAAAATAGGTATACGGAATTTCGAGTGTGCATATAACTCTATTAATAAGACCTCCACAATCGATTGGTATGCATGCTTCTGATTCATTAAGAACAAAAAAACATATAAAGAAGATCACACCTAGATGATGCATCAAAGGATATCTATTAAACAAAACAGACAACCTAATTAAAAAAAAAAAAAAAGAGAAACCCAATATATTGCCGTCAAAAGCATTCGGCAAAGGGTGTTTTCTTTTGAAAGGGTGTTTTCCAAAGGCACCAAAAAGTGGTATTCATGTAACTCACCCAAGGTTGTAATATGTAAGTGAAATTGTAGTTTCCTATTTTCTCCTTTATAATTGTTTTTTTTTTTTTTTTTTTTTTTGTGATGAAAATCCACGACTTTCAGTACGAAGTGTCGGTTACTGATCCTGTACTTGATGTTTAGAACACAAAAAAACAGAATCTCAATAATTGTAGAGATATTTTTAGGCTGCTCCAAATCTGCGAGGATTTCCTGTTTGGGCCCTTCATATATTTCTTTTGAATTGTTCATTGCATATGTTAGAAATTAAGCAATTTTTGGATATGAGATGTGGAATTTTCTTGGAGAATGCGTCATGCATGGTCTCGTAATAAATGAATGGTCTCATTTTGTTGGGCTAATGACAAGAGCAACGCTGGAGATAATAACGACAACACACTTATAAAAAAGTTTTGAATTTTATAATATAAGATCGATGAATAAAATTCACTATCTATTGGTTGAAATCCTAGATAACGATAATTTCAAACATGTTTTTAATGGATTAAAGGGTATTTGTGGTCGATTGATTTTTCTTTTAATTGAAAAAAAAAATACTGATCAAATGAAAAAAATTTTTAATTTTCGAATGGTTTGGATGGTATGATATTTTAGAGAAAAACCAAATTAAACAAAATCATAGATAATTGGTTTGGTGGTTTAGTTTGGGTAGCTTAGGCTTAATGCCATAAGAATTTCGATATTTCACAAACATTAAAATTATGTCCATCCATTAAAAGCTGTCTATTTTTAAAAGATAAAAATAACATCTAAAGTTCACAATCTAGTTCTGAAATAGAAATTTAAAGTTCATTGTTCAAAAGTTCTAAAATAGACCAACCACCAAAGTCAAAAGTCACTAATGCAACCAAATACCATGAAGCAATATTATCAAAATATTCTAATCATCGTAAAAGCACTGTATGTATTTTTTAAAAAATGGTAAAGAAGCCAACCAAAATCGATCGATTATTCAAAACTAGTAAATTGTTTGGCTCTATTTAATTTGAAATCCGCATGATTTTTTATTTTTACAATGCCCAAACTTGGATTTTCGATCTTTATAATTATATATGGTCTAAAATGTGCCAAAAATGCTATTAATTTCAGTAAGAATTGTAGAGTTTCCAAGTTTCTTTCAAGGGATTTATATAGATGTCACACTAAGACATTGATGAAATAAAATTTGGAGGACAAATGACCACATGCTTGAGATGCACATATGTTTATTTATTTATTGATTGATATTATTTTGATACAAATGACTTCAGAAAAGCATAATATTCACTTGTGCATTTCCTCTCATAGAATTTCTATATGTATATATATATATAAAGTTTATGCTCTTTTGACCTCCTCATTTTTATCATATTTTATCAAATTATTCATAGGTTGCTTCGTTTGAAGTTGACGTTCGAAAATATATATTTTAAAAAATACCATGAAAAGGTTGAAGTTTAATGTTTAGTCCGTGACAATTAACTTTTTCATTTTAAAACGTTAATGCAGTGTTGGTCCGTGACAAAATTGCATTGCTCTCTCTCTCTCTCTGTTTTGTTTTGTTTGGTTTGGTTTTTTTAAAGAAAAAGTAGTATGCAGGTGCTGGCCAGAGCCTGCAGCAGTGCAGCAACAAGTTGTTGCAAACAAAACATACAATTTGATCCTTCTAATAGGGCCTAATTAAGTTTGCTGCACGTGCATACAGCCACAATAGTCCCTAGAATGCTTTATATATATATATATATATACATATATGTAAGATTATTTTCATAAATAACGTCTGAATTATAATCTTTGTTTAAATTGATTTTTATTTTTTTAAAATTAATCATTGTGTCTTTGATTATAGAAAATAGTTTCAATCGCCTCTCCTATTAAATTAAAAATTAAAGAATCATTTTTAATGAAATTCTATCTATCAAAAGACATTTTAAACTATTTGTAATAAAATAAAAGTGAACTCAAGTTGTATGAAAATTTATAATTCAGACATTATTTATAAAAAAAAAAAAAAAACCTTAAATATCCGGATTTGTATGTTAAACAAATCTCGAGGCAAGAGTCATCGTTTGGACAAAGAGGCCTGCCACTAGTCTAACGGGGAGTTATTAGTATTGGTAGTATTAATATTATAAAAAGTTATTATTTGGTATGTAATTTTTTTAATTAAGAATTTTGTATTATTAAAATTTAAAATATTTTTTTATTTTAGATGATTTGCAAGTCTTAGTAAACTTATTCTATTTTTGTATATTTATATAAGTGTCTATTCATAAAATTTTTCACTAGTGAATTTTTTTATTGTTCTTAATTCATGAACATAAACACATCTATATTATAAATTTTTGTGTTCTCTTCCTTTCTACTCTATCTATATATTTTAATTATTATTCTCTTATTTAATTTCTTTAATTAGGACTTGTTTGGAATCCTTTTTACTTTTTTTAATCTATAAAAAAATAGAAGTAAAAATAAACGTTCTAAATCCTATTTAAAAGAGCTTAATAAGTTAAAATGGTTTCCAACTATTTGTAATAAGCAACAAAAATGTTAGAATGAAATTTACAACATCTTATGCAAATTTTGACATAAGTTTCAAAATCTGCTTAAAAAAGTTTTTTTTTTTTTATTTAAAGCCACATTTTGTAATTTTAACTATAAGTTTCGCTAAAGATTATTAAAATTTATTCTAACAAATCATTCAAACATTTTTTAAAACCAATTTATAAAGTCAAAAACTGCTTTTAAAAAGTTTTTGTCAAACAAACTGTTTTAGACTAAATTTCTCCTATAGAATTTAAAAAACTACTATACTATGATTTCGTTTTAATTATTTGACATATTTTGTCAATTTTACATATATACTTTTATTTTAATATGATTTTAATATTATATACACACACAAACCCCGCAAAGACCTACCAGCCATGAATGCTCCTTTCTTTCTCCCATCCCCCTTTGCCCTTCAACACACTGTCGGCGAGATTTTAAAGAGGCAATATCTTTATAGCTATGTGAGAAGACAGAGAGAGAAACATGATTTGAGTTTTTTATTTTTTGGTAGTATTATACAACGAGAAAGCTTAGCTGTTTTTCTGTACTTTGGCTGTACAAAGTAGGAGGCACGCATATCTTGCAGTTTTTATTTGTATTTTTATTTTTTCCAGTCTTGAGCTTTCCTCTCACCTTCCAAATGTCCCAAACCAATGTCATTTCCCTCTTTCTTTTATCTCCCACCATCTTGTATATAAAGCCCTTCTTATCAAAATCTCTCATTTATTGAAACCCGTCAACACTTTAGTGAGCTTTTCTTCTTCTTCTTCTTCTTCTTCTTCTCTCTCTCTCTCCCTTACAATTTTTTGTTTTCATAGTGCTAAAAACAAAATGATTACTACTAGTTCTTCTTTTTTGATCTCAAATGTTGCAATTTCTCCGAGAAAACTTCGATCCGATTTGTACTCGTATTCTTACAAAGATGATTCCAACATCCCACTAGTGGTTAGTGTTTTGGCTTCTCTTATAGAGAGAAGCATGGCCAGGAACCAAAGGATTGTCAAAAATTGTGGGAGCAAATCATGGTACTTGTCCAATGACATTAGGACCCGGATTTTCGATTGCGATGAGACCCCGGACATGACAATTCAGTCTTATTTGGAGAGGATTTTCAAATACACAAGAGCAGGGCCTTCGGTTTATGTGGTTGCTTATGTCTATATCGATCGCTTCTGCCAAACGAATCCTTGGTTTAAGATCAATGCAAGAAATGTTCATAGACTTCTCATTACAACAATGATGGTGGCTTCCAAATATGTTGAAGACATGTGAGTTTCTCTATCTCTCTCTTTATCACACTCTTTTTTTTTTTTTTTTTCTCGCCATTTGATATTGGTGTGGATATATCTTTAGATCAAGCGTTTACTATAATTATGTCACATATAAATTGACTACAACATTTATATTTGTGGCTTGATTCGTTTATTTAATTGTAACAATGCAGGAATTATAAAAATTCTTACTTTGCAAGAGTTGGAGGATTAACAACAAACGAATTGAACAAGTTGGAGCTTGAGTTTTTGTTCTTGATGGGTTTCAAATTACATGTGAATGTGAGTGTTTTTGAGAGCTATTGTTGTCATTTGGAAAGAGAAGTTAGCATTGGTGGAGGTTACCACATAGAGAGGACATTAAGATGTGCAGAGGAAATCAAATCCAGGCAAAGCCATGAGGAAGGAAGATATAATAATATTCAAATTGCTCGTCTTATGCTTTAATGCAGTGGTCATGTAAAAAGTTAAAATTTTTTTCCTTTTACCTTTTAGGGTACTTTTTTGCGTACCATATATGTATAAATGGTGTCGTAATTTTGGTGGACAGATTTGCGGTGTATAAAATGGTTGAGGTTTGAAAGCTTGTTGAAGGGTTTACAAGGACCTTGGTGGTTTTTATTTTTTATTTTTATTTTTAAGCATATAAGGATTTTGGTTGATATTGGTAATGGAATGAGATAAAAATGTGTGGTTTCTTGATTACGTTAATGGAAGAAATGCTATCATTTTGTTCAAAAGATCAACACTCGTGGAAATTGCAGTCTTTGTTGAAATTTCAAATTATCTTTTAAAATTTACATTTTTGAGGATGAGTTGCCTTGCCACTCTATATATGTGCCCCTATTCCAGTTCAGTCAAATTAATTATTAGCTAAATTGTACCTTTTCTTTTAATAAATGTGCAAGTTTGCGCCTTCAATTCAGTTATATATATATTTACATTATATTTATATGATCTACTTTTTGGAAAGAGTGGCCAATGAGAACCATTTATTGATTATATCTTGTGAAAAACGGTGAATTATATAATACATCACTTGTGAATTGATTGGAAAATTTTCGAAAAAGATATTCTCACTAATTTTATTGAGCTGAGTTCATATATAATTATAGTTAATCAAATTATATTATTGAATCTTCGTTACCTTAGCTCTTTCTTTTTCCTTGTTCTTTAAATTGGTTTCTAAAAATTCGAATATTCATAAAGATGGAATATATGATTGAGATACTGAAAGGTGAAAATTTTGCTTTTATCAACAAAACATTTGGTTAATAATCAAAGCAGGCCAAAGTGAAGACCTGCATCAATCAACATACACTTTCTTTTTGTTTGGTTCTGTTTGTTGTATCGTTTCGAGTACCATGAACTTATCTTTCTTTAGTGAAAGAAAAGGTTTCTTAAAAAAAAAACAAAACAAAATCTGCAGTAACAAATTAATTATCTATATATTCATATCTCTTTATCAAAATGGGAGAAATATATTATGTAAATATATTCCTCATAATTACATGATAACATTTAGTACAAAAAAAGTTAATAAGTGCCATCTGTAAATCAATTAAGCACATGATTAGAGCATAGAATTGCTACAACATTTGACCTTTCTTTGATCATAATTATTTATACTCTCGCACGTAGCATTAATTAATTAAACAAGTATATTATTAAAAAATCACAAATGATGATGAATATTGGCACGCCAATAGCTGCATAAACAGGATCTAGACAGAAAATATTATAGTGTAATCCCAACAAACGACAAATTCCAAAAGGAAAGAGGAGAGGAAGGAGAGAAATTGAGATAAGTAATAAGAGGACAAGCTGTTCATAGGAAGATAAGTGGGAATCTTCTAATCTCTATTTTAGAATTAGAAAAGGGGTAAAAGGGAAAGAAAAGAAAAGAAAAAGCGACACTAATTAGTTTATGTCATAACCAAAAATTCAGTGTCCAACATGTTGTCATTTTGGTTACTTATGATTAGTCACTAACCCCCCTAATGCACCTCAAGACACGCACCTAACTCATTAATCAAAGGAATTAATTGATGCGATATTTATTTACTAAAGCAAATTAATTAATTAAAAGTGGCTACTAAGTTCACTCACAAAAATTGGACATTTCTTTATGGTAGGTACAAGATGAGTCTCTCTATGGCTCGTTTCTATTTTAGTTTTTGTTAACAACTTTTGCTGGCTAGTTATCACAACTTGTTATCGTGCTAGCTGTGAATTTGTTGGATGATTAAGGGGCCAGTTATTAACAAATAAATAGAGTTTATATTCACCCACATTTTGCAACTCAGCATCTCATGGGATATCATTATTAGCACTGTACCTTTTAATTACTTCTAATTTACTCCTCATCCTTTTTATGTAATGATTGTAGTAAAAAAAAAAATGAAAAAATGAAAATTTTTTTGTAGGTTGAAAAAAAATATTTTCTGCACACATTTGACTCTAGATTTTTGTCTGAAAATTTCAGATTTCTATACTAGTGTTTTCAACTGATGTATACGATTGTGATATTTTTCTTACATTCAAAAATACAATATGATGAATAATACTTTGTTATAGATGGTGTGCTCTAAAAAATATTTATCCTCCTTTTACTTGCAAATCCTTCCATGAACACAAAGGTGGTATCTTAAGTGGCATTCCGCTTGCTCCCAAATAATTTGATAATGCACACAAAGTCTCAAGATTGAGTCAAGTTACCAAAGTTTGAGACTATTTTCAAAGCTATTGGGTAGGATTGGGTAAACTTGCTTTGTTTTCACATTAACGTGTTTCGTTTTCAACATGAATAATAATGGCTCAATACAAATATTCTCAACTTCTGGGGCTTCTATAATCATGCCCAAAAAAGATAGTTACTGCTACTCATTTCATCCTACACTTTTGATTATTAAAAAAAAAGTCCAACATGTAACAAGCCGAATAATATAGTCATTGAAACATGCTTCCAATTCCTTTTTTTTTTTTGTCCCCTGCCACTAACAATGTAAATTAAAAGTTTTTGTTTCCACTAGTTTTAGAAAACCAAATTGAGAACATGATATACATAAGATAATTCTAGGTCTATAGGGACCAGCTGGCACCTGATCTTTTGTCTAGATCATGTATCCTTTGAGAAAACACAAGTCATAAGAGTTATTCGTACGTTGCTTCGTCTACATCTTAGTGATCCTTTGGCAAAATAAGTAGTGTATGAGGCAAATTTCGATGGTAGAGTATTTTATTCACAAATTAAGTACTTTTTGAGTCTAAATAATGTTTAATGTGTTTTTTTATGTGTTTTTGTAGGAATCAGAAATAAATGAGGACTTTGAAGGAAAATATGATTAAAAAAAAAAAAAGAAATTTTGGAAGCAGTTAGAAGAGCTTTAAGCAAAATATAACAACAAATATGAATTCAAAAACAAAAGAGAGAGAGAGAGAGAAGCCCACAGGCCCAGGTAGAGGCCACACCCAAAGGAGGCACCGGCACACCTCCCTCTGTCTAAGGTCAAGATCTGGCCTTTTCTCGTGATCCAATGGCCAAAAATCTCTCATTTTTGAGGTCTATATATATATATATATATCCTCTAATAACCTCAAATTTTAGTGTGGAGAATTAGAGAGAAAACACACAATAAAGGCTCAAAATTTCTAAAGAGAGAGGTTGGAGTTGAAAATTTTGGGGGAATTTCTTGGAGGAATCTTGAAGAATTGAAGACTTGAAACTCATTTCTGCTAGATTTTTCTCTTACTTTCTCTCACTCTAATCTTACTTAAAATTTATATTTGAGAATATTGTGACATATTTTTATTTATGGATTCTTGACAAGATTAGTTGTGGATTCCTCTTTGTTAAGGTACGTATTAAAATCTAGGGTTTGATGTAGTTTTTTTTGGCCTATATTTTGAATATTTTATTGATTGCTAATGTAATTTCGTTTTCTATTCATTTGTGTTACGTGGTTAATGCTTTTAATTTATTTGACCAATAAATTAATTAATCTTTAATTTGTAGAATTTGTGCTTGAGAGAGTAAAATTTCATAAATTAGATTGGCCAACATAGTCTAGGTAATATCGAGTTTGGAATACTGGTTAAGTTTAGGTAATCATCAATGGGCTTGGACTTAATGAATATTTGAATATTCAAATTAAATAGAAATATTAATTTAGGTATTTAGATAATTTTCTTGTAAGGCACTTAAAAAAGGTTACAAGATTAATCAAGAGTCTCGATTAATGAATTGAGTGGAATTAGCTAATAATTGCTTAATAAGATGAATACAAGAATGATAAAGTGAAGTCAAGTTCCTAATATATTTATACATAAAAATTTTCACATTTTATTTTCACATTTTTATTTGTTTTGTTTATTTTTAATTTTATTTAGTTCAGGTGTCTAAATAATATTAAATTATGCTAATTTCGATAGTTAATAATAACTTAAAAACCACTTCATATGAATATAATATTTTATTCATTATTATACTACTAAAACTTCCCATAAACTTGTGTATATCAGATTCCAATGCCAAAACCTCGACCCTTTCCTTTGTTTTTAAATTTCTTTGGACAAAAAATGAAGGCCTCAGACTTACCATTATTAAATCAAAAGATGCCACGGTTGGTGAAAGGAACAATCCAATCTAACAGTTGTTGATGAGGTTGGTGTACGGCTATCCCCTCTCCCTCTCTCTCTCTCTCTCTCTCTCTCTCTCTCTCTCTCTATATGCATATTATTTTGAAAATTTGTTGAAAAATATAAGATTTGACGTGATAGGGCTCCATAATTTGAGTTATTTCAGCATGGTTGTTCGTACGAGCCACTCCTTTGATATGCATCACTTGTTTCAATTATACCAAATACTTGATCCAAATTATCATCCATAAGTTTAATATTTGAGTCTCCTAGTCCCTTATTTAATCAAACATATTCTAATTGTGTTTTTACCCCCATTTAAAAAAAAAAACTAAATTATTTCCCACCCATTTTCATGTGTGTGTGAAATTATATATAAATAAATACAGACATACACACGCATACATTTAATAGTTGTAAACATGTATAACAATGATTTTACAAGCATATACAACAATGATTTTACACCTAATTACATTAGAAAATATAGAGTCTAAATCCTTTATATATTACTAAGAGATGAAACTTGCCACTAAATAGTGTTGTTTATTACTCTCTTCAAAATCACTTGTCAAAAACGCTTGAGCTTATTATTTCATGACTTTCGATCGATTTCTATATAAAATGCACAACATATATAAACCAATCATATTGATATTCATACAAGTATCACAAAACATTAGAAAGAAGTTAAGCAACTAGTTTAGGATTTGTTTAATGTCACATTCATACAGTAAGCTGGATTGAAATATACAATCAATAGAGCAACAATAAAAAATGCCTATTTTGCTTAAAATATAACTTTAATCTGAAATTTTTTTTTAATGTTTGATCATAGTCTTATAAATTAATATCATTTTGTATTTCCCTATGCTGTAGGGAACTGGAGCATGCATGTCATATAGGACAAAATAGAAGTTTGGTGCTATACCACCTCCTGTCCACTTCGGCCTTTGTTTAATCTCGCAAAAGGACAATGAATTTTATTAATTATTAACCGGATTTGTATTTACATATATATGTATACATATAAGTCTATATATATATATACAAATACAACTATTTGGGAATTTCTTATTCTACATAAGCTATTTCAAGAGACAAAAAGGATCAAAGCAAATCAATTCAAGATTATGTACGTTGATAGACAAATTGTATTTAGTTGAACAGACAAAAATATAATCTAATCAGCCTAATGCTGCCATATACATGAGCAGCAGTGCCTAACTTCTTCTTATAAGACTTTGATCTAACCCAAATTATTTTCCAAGGGAAAATGATATGGATGTTGATTGTTGTCTGGTTAATCATATATGGTGCTTTATTTGAAGGTAGGGTATCCCTACATTTAGAGTGCTTTTTGAATGTTAAATCTAATTAAAATTACATCAAAATGAAAAAACATACAAAAATCTCAAATTCTTATACAGATTGACAGTTAAAAACATAGTTTCATCACTAGTATTTATATATGTACATTTCATATTTTACTGAAGATTTTTTTCCTAATTATCATATATAAAAACTTATAATTAGTATAGAGTTGGCAATGGGTTGGGTTCGGATTGTGTTTGTCCAATGCTATAATATTGAGACGGGGATCAACCAGATTATCACTATGATTGTTGTTCAAGTCATTATAAATCAGGTTGGATAATATCAGAAGATTAAAGATTTATACAAAATGATTATGATCAAACAAATAACTGTGGAAAATTTGTGAAATATTGTACCACTTCAGATTTGGCCAATAATATGCAATTCTTAAGTGTGTGTGTGTGTGTGCGCGCGCGCGTTAAAAATGAGGACCAGGAGCGGTTCCATTAGGTTAATTAGTATGGAAATTTGCATCAAAATCTAATTTGAAGCTTTTTTTTTTTTTAAACTTCAAAGTATAGAGTGCACATACAATTTGGACTTAGAAAAACTATCTTTGGTTCCTTCTGTACCGATATATATATATTTTTTAATAGCTTGTAATAATTTTTATATGTTACTATGTTTTTGGTTGGTTTGTGGGGGGGTTATATATGAATGGTATGGAACTCCTTTGCCTGTTAGGAAGGAAAAGAAAAAGGGAAAAGAACGAAGATAAATATTTTCAAACTTTACTATAAGAGCACATGGGAATCGATGGGCCAAATTCAGAGCAACACTGGGTCGTAAATGTGCGGACTTGCTGCCTTGCTGTGCCCTTGCTACTGGGCCGCATAGGTCTTACTGAGTTTTGTCTTGTTATGCCGGCCTCTTGGATCCTGTGGTTTGTTTAAGGAGCCAATGAATCTTTGTCCATTGCTTTCGTTGCCTCCCAAAAGTCATTGCAAAACAAACAACCTGCATGTGACGAACAACTTTCCATTGTCTTACATTTTGGAGATGCTCCATTTTTTTTTTTGGTTGTTAAGAAAAGGGATTATTGGTGCCATTCGTCTCTTATATTGTTTATCAGAGAAATCTTGAGTCTCATCAAATAGAAAGAAAGGATCTGATCTAATTCTACTCGAATAATTAGTTTAGTTTTTAAAAAATCACCATGGTCATAACACATTATTCCATATTTTCTATTTAAAGTTGTTGTGTGTCAATTTAAGAACACTCTAAAAAGAAATAAAAGACATCTTTATTATTATACTAATCCGTTGATATATCAAATGACAATCAAGTTACATCATTACATGCATGATGCATGTGCGACATGGTTATAAAAAAAAATAGCAAAGTTTTGGTTTTTCTATCAATCGTGTATTATCAGCCGTAAAAACTTCCAAATTATACATAAGGAACCATTGTTATTAGTCAATTTTAGAGTACAAACTTTGTATGTTACCTTATATCCTAAAAATGCTGAGCACCGATTCTTATTAATTCCATTAAAAAAAAAAAAACCCCTATTCTTAGTCCTCATATATCCTTGAAAAACTCTTAAAACTATTTTTTCCCCCTCTATAAGACAAAGTGTCCTCTAAAGCAACTGCCAAATCTTTGCTTCACGCTTTCGCCTACTATTAATTTATCCTTTATATGCTAGACACTCTATTTGGATTCCTAAACTTACGAAAGAACTCAGTCGTATTCATACAATATATTTTGAAACTCCATTCATTTTTTAACCTACTTAGTAACTTGGAATTTTATGACGAATATGGACCTAATTTCTTCTTACTTTAAATATCTTTGTAATCGTAGTGAAAATGATATGTTTAGCCATATTGATTATAGGCGTGAGACTTACTAATTTCAAATCAATTGAATTTTAGAAAGTCTAATTTGAGTCTCTTTTCTGATCTCATGTTGATAGGGATAACCATGTGAAGAGGCTCGTATAGTCAATCTATAAACCAATGCAAACTAAATGCAATTTCTCCACCTCCGAACGGTTCTCCAAACTTACATATATATATATCTGTGTATATGTATATGCGAATAAGGCGGAATGATGGAGTGATATATAACGGGGATTCAACTAGTTATAAATGAACATTTATTTTATTTTATTTTATTTTAGTACGATCACTAAACATTTTACATATTTCTCATTTTATGCTATTAAAAAATTGATTATTCTTAATTTATGCTTTCACTCAAATAATAGACTGGCTTTGTTAACATGTATATCTATGTTTATATATATATATATATATGCAAGGCAAAGAACTGGCCAATGGCAAAAAAAGAAGAGTGGACCACAAATTAATATAATATTTTTTTTCCTTTATTCTTTATTGTTTATTTATTTATTTTGGGGTGTTAAAGGACAAGCCATCAGATCATGATGAAAAGCAACATCATCACCGTGAAAAATGAGGCCTACAGGATTTACCTAAATTTCGCCAAGTATTACGTGCACTTGTTTCTGAACGATGTGGACATGCACGTGATCAGAGCCCGGTTCAATCATGACCGTCAGATGGAAAACGTGCGGTTGAGATTCGACATCAACGGTCTGCAACCACCATTAACGGCAATAATAACGATCAAATTTCGCTTTCGATCGCTGATGAGGAAATTAAACAACTAAAAAACGCAAATCTTGTGTGATCATGTAATTACGTATCTTCCTTAAAAGGGGGGTCTTTGTATAATATTGACGGAAGTTAATTTACATGGGCCCATCAAGTACGGCAGCTTGGAATTATAATCTATAGATGTATGAATATATGTGTGTGTATATATATATTTTGGTTTTTATTCAAATTTAGCTTCTATTTTGTACCGTGTTTATTTTTGAAAATGAAATAAAATCTTGTACGAGGTAAGAAAATTTTTCCATTTAAAAATCGAAAGGTATACAGATGAATAAAAAAAAATTCTATTTCTAAAAAGAAAAATCCTTTTCAATATCCAAAATTTAAAAATTTTTTGATTTAGGATGCTCCTTTTTTTTTATAAACAAACATTTTATTTCAAAAGTGAAAAAATTCCACATCTAGACTTATGAAATAGACAAAGGGTTAGAACTTGATTTTGAAACGATAAACTCTGTTTCCAATTTGACAAATCTGTTTTCTTTCTCTAAGAGCCATTTTTTCCACCGTTCTGTATTAAAATTTCTCCAAAATGTTGAAGTTTTTTCTTTGACTTTAAAAGAAGCATTTAGCCAAAAAAACACAAGAAAAGAAAAGAAAAAGGTTCTTCATTTGGAAAATTAAAAAGAAAAAAAAAGCAAACGAATTGATTAATGCAGGTGAAGACAATACAAGAATCTTTAATCCTTAAAGTTGAAGTAATTTGTATTAGCTAGCTCGTAGCATAAGTATATACACCGTACACACTTCTCAAATATACCAATTTTAATAATATTTTTGTCTATTTTATTTTGCATTATTTTATTTTATTTTTAGATTTATAAATAAAGAGAGTTGAACTTTACACTTTATAATTTAGTTATCTATATTTTATGATTTAATTATAAAGTCAAATATGAAACTATAACAAAATTATATCTGCAATCACATTTTCATTTGCTTTCTTTCTTGCATAAAAAGAAATATGTGTATTTGTAGCATGTTAGGTCTACATCCATAATCCATACTACTAATAATGTGCAATATTGTCTCTTTAATTATCTTGCAAGAAACTAAAAATATTAATGGAACCCCTCCTATTCCGCATATCGGTGAGGAAATAGGTGCAGGGAAATACTTACAGTTGGAAAAACTTTGCTCAACTTCTCTGAACTCATCAAACTATATATTATTATAACACTAGAGATTGGCTTTTTATTTCCCTGAAAACAGATGACACGTGGCAGAAAACAAGAGGTTGAATTAGAAAGCATGCACTACGATTTTCTCTATAAATACTAGGAGTTCATATCCATAAGATCCACCAACACAAAACACACAGCAAAACCACTTGAGTAGTTGTCTTCTCTTCTTGCCTAATAATTTGCAAACATATATATAGTACTCTTCTTTTGCAATGGCTCTAGCTTTTCTACATTATTCACTACCCTTCTTCACTCTGCTAGCCTTTCTTTCTCTTATGCTGAACCCTAGTTCTTGCTTTAAGCCCAAGCACCTCAATGTCTCCAAGTACCAATCCTCGGATTCCGACTGGTCCCCAGCCGGCGCAACTTGGTATGGGAGCGCCACCGGTGCTGGAAGCGATGGTAATTAGTCGAAAAAATAATAATAATGAAACACAATATTTTGTCACATTTATTATTAGTATCACGTGCCCTATCAATCAATCAGTATCCATATCTGACGGTTCAAAAATATGAATGCATTTTTTCGGTTTATAATTTATATACTATACGTACATGTTTTTAACAAATATATACGTTTGGCGTGTGTGTGTGATGATCAGGGGGAGCTTGTGGATATGAAGGAGGAGTGGAGCAACCACCATTTTCATCGATGGTGTCGGCGGGAGGTCCTTCGTTGTACAAATCGGGGAAAGGATGCGGGGCCTGTTACCAGGTGAAATGCACAACAAACAAGGCCTGCTCAGGAAGCCCTGTGACTGTGATTATAACAGATGAGTGCCCTGGTTGCACGTCCGAGTCTGTTCACTTTGACTTGAGTGGTACGGCTTTCGGAGCCATGGCCACTTCTGGTCAAGCTGATCAGCTACGCAATGCTGGAATCTTGCAAATTCAATACAAAAGGTAAACACAAAGAGATAGAGAGAGTACCAAAAGAAAATATATATATATATATATATCATACACATTCTAAGTAAAAAATCTCTCTATTTATTTAAACTTCTATGTATTTATTTCAAACATATTGACCTATTTTGGTTACCTTTTTCTGTTTCTACTTCGTTGGATTAACGCTAGAATTTTCCTTAGTCTCCTGTCACTACCCCATTTTCAACATTTTATTTCCATCAATTAGTAATTCATGCAAATTATTCTTCGGCACTGCTTGCAGGATTCAATGCAACTATCCCGGCAAGACCATAACCTTCCACGTGGATTCAGGCTCCAACCCTAACTATTTCGCATCGCTTATCGAATTCGGAGATGGAGACGGCGATATAGGCACGGTCGAGCTCAAGCAGGCACTTGACTCGGACTCGTGGCATCCCATGACACAATCTTGGGGCGCCGTCTGGAAACTAGACTTCGGCTCGGCGTTGAAGGCTCCGTTCTCTATTCGCCTCACTTCGGGGGAGTCCGGCGAGACCATTGTGGCAAACAACGTGATTCCTGCTGGTTGGACCCCTGGCCAGACTTATAGATCAGTTGTTAATTTTTAACCATATAAAATTAACAGCTTGAACCTCAAGCTAGCTAGATATAGCTAGCTATGTATAATTACAAATATATGACTAAAAGAAGCTTATAACCCTAAGTCAGCGTATTGCTAGACTTGGAGGTTTGTTTTCGTGATATATTATGAATTTATAATGAGAATTTATGCGTGTTACTCGTGCCTTAATTTTCTCTGCCGACCGACTTTTCCCAATATTAGTTTCATTTCCAGTAGTACTGTTAGACTTCAATTTCTTAAGATATTATATATGTACTATTAATTTAGGAAAAATTATTATCTTGATACATAAGCAGTTTTTAAAGAAAAAGTAAAATCGTGATATATTCCAGTGACGATATGATTACTATAACCAGCGAAATATCAATTTATAGTATGTGTAATTTATAATAATAAAACAAATTAATTAATATGCTAATGAATGTTATATGTGTAGCCTAAATTGCCCTAATTAGATTAATATATAGTGAGAAATTAGTATATATTGGTAGTACTAGGCATGTTTTCTTTGTCCTTATTTTCGTTTTAACTTTGTATGTGTGTTTGTGTCTGATTTTGTTTTGTGCAGTAACTTGGCAAAGTTCAAAAAGTGTTCTCAGTGACAGTGATAATGTTTACAAATTAGTGGAAGACGCGGACTATGTAAGATTTTGAGGGGTCAACAGTCAATCCAATCTTATTCAATATTTCTATGTATTATATTCAATTCAATCAAACCTATCTACAAAATTCAATCCAATTGGATTGAATTCAATTGAATATCAACTTTTCTCAATTAATTTAATATTTAAAAATATAATTAAATCGAAACTATTTATTTGTAAATTTATTAAAACAATGTAAATAAACTAAAACAAGAAAAATTATAATGTAATTAAAACATTATATGATTATTCTAGAATTGGTGATTTGGAGAATTGTTGATAAAGTTAAAAAAATTTTTACTTCAAATTGAAATTTGAAGTGTATAACAGCGTGCGTGCTAACTATTTAAAAACAATAAAAAATGATAATAATAAAGGAAAGAGAAATTATAGTAAATAACATTTTTATTTAAAATTAAATAAAACAAATAACAAGATTTTAAAATAGTTGAAGTCAATAACATTTAATAAATAATTCACTAAACAAAATCTATTTACTAAAAATAAATAATCTACTTACGTAGTAAATTTGTTATTTACTGCTAATTACTTTAAATATTTTTAAAACATGTTATTTATTTAAATTATCTACTGTAAAAATAATATTTATTTCTTTCTTCCTAGTAATAAACAAATCTACAGCGTGAATTAAAAATTAAAAAAATTAGAGTGTGGATACTAGAGCCCCATTTGTTCCTATTTAAATCTATACTAGCTAATTAGATTGACCTAATAATAATTCTAGGCTTACCTAAGAGTTAATTCAAAATAATTATAATAATAATAATAAAAGAGATAAGATTTTCAAAATATATGTACTCAAAATTTTTCCCGAATATATATGCACATGTTTTCCCTTTTTTTATTACTATTATTTTTATTTTTAAGAACAAATATGTCAAATTATGACAGAAAATCCAACCACGCATGCATGTTGTCGTGGGTGGGCCGGAAGTTAACTAACTGCCTATGAGCGGGCTGGGCATGTTAGGTCCCTGATACCAGACATAACCGTCTAGTGGGGCAGCCGCTATTGCTATCTTCTTGACTTTAATAAGCAATTTTTAATCAACAAAAAAAAAAGAAGCAATTATTAAAGGCCAGATGACTTTGCATATGATATAATTTTTATCCAATAGGCAAAGACATGAGTGGAGAAAAGAACGACCTTAGATTTATTGGGTGTTGGATTGTAGTATTACTTGTGAGATCACGGCCGGTTGGAGTTTGCTGGATAAGTCTCTTAAGTTGGGCTTGTGTCTCAAATAGTTGCTACAAAATTATGACAAAGTGCCCTCTAAATTCGTTGTTGTTTTTTTATTTTTTATTTACCAAAGTAAATATTGATTTAGATTTTTGACCATCTAACTTCTCTCTCATATTTTATCTATCATTTAAAGGACTAAAATAACCCCCCTTCATTAAACATTTGTTTTACCGACTTTATATTTCAAAAGTGGTTGTCCCTTGGATTAAAAAAAAAACCATGCAAGCTTTGAATCTCGGCCAAAGTCTTGATCACGCCCCTTACGTCGAGCACGCAAACAACCATCTTAGCGTGATTCCTTCTGCAGTGCGTAATTTGTCATTACCTCTCTCAATTACCTTAGAGACCCCGATGATAACCTAGGGTTTCTTATTGTTCAAGCTTGTCGTTTTATGCCGATTTTTGCGATCGTGATTCAAGATGTGATTTGTCTCACTGATTCACACTATCGTCGGAGAACTTAGAGCTCCAGTGAAGATGTCATGTCACCTCACTAGTTCCAATGATAAACCATTTCGATCTAGGAGAACTAGATTCATAGACCATTGCATTTTTGTGCCGATCTTTTTCTTTAGGGGGTGTTTCAATGACAAGATTTGGCCTTTAGGGCCTTTTTGGGGTTGGCTTAGTTATTTTTTTTGTTAGGGTGACAAATTTAGTAAGGTTTTTTTAAATTGATTTGGGATTGAATTTTTGTGATTTTCAATTGTTTTGGTTGAAAAACTACAGTTTTTATTTTATGGTAATTCTTTTAGTTAATTTGTGAGTGTTGAAAATCTGATTTTTGTTCCTAATATTCGAAAATAATCTAGTAGATTATCAAAACTAATCTACAAGATTACTTATAATATCCCCTTCGAAGTGGAAAGTGTTGCTCGCTAAACTCATAATTTTAAAACAAATTTTCATAAAACAAACTACTATTAATGAAAATATGGAACAATTTTTTTAATTAAACAATATTTCTTAATAAATAATGTTGGTCTTTAATACAAATCCATAACCAAATAAATTATATTTTATAAAACAAATAAACCAAACCGAAACTGAAACTGAAACTGAAATACGAAATACTGAAATAAAATCTCTTAAAAACAACTTAATGAAAGCTTAAACATTTAAAACTGAAATAGATCTCTCAAGACTTTCTATAACTCATGTCTACTAACATATTCATATCTGCACCAAGCTTCCTCCATCTGTGCTATAACTACACCTTTATTCTTACTTGTAACATGCAAAATTAAATGCTTAGTATGTACATTGCCTATCTCAAAAAATCCTTTAAAACTTGCAAGTATAAAAATACTAATATGATAGAACAAGCCTACTATGAAAACACATAAAACAAACACCAACTATAAACATATTCAATTATGCTTTATTTTCTCATATTCCCAATTAATATCTTTTTAACTAAAAGGGCCTTCAGGCAATGTACCAAACTGATGTGTGCAACTTTGCTAGGAGTGAAGAAGCGACCTCCAAACCTGACAAACCAACTATAGGAAGACTGATCCCAAAAGTTAGGAGGACTGATTCTTAATATACGCCACCTAATTACCATCTTGCAATTAAATCTGTTTATGCATATGTAATAAAGGGTTCTATAAACTAAACCGAAACCGAAACTGAAATTAAAACTAAAATTAGGAGATTTACAATATTAAAATAATCTCTAATTGAACCTATATACATGGCATAAATATATGAGCTAGTATGACTGAAATATAAAATTGATACATATCCAGTAATCTAAACTGAAATACCTAATCATATAAAAATGATATCTATTAATTAGCATTATAACACATATATAATAACTGCTCTTCACTCACAATATAACATGCTAATAATATGTCATGCTATAGTAATCTCATCTATATTAAATACATCTCGAAACCCATTTAATTTTGAACAAACATGACGCAGGTGAGAGATGAACTTACCTGATTGGTTAAAATAAAAATCTACTAAAAATCCTCTGATACTTTGGTGCCCTGACATTTCAGAACCTTGATATACTTGCCTCTTGAGATGATTTCATGCCAATAAACCATTAACACTCATAATCAAATTCTCTACTATTAAAATGGTACAATTCACATGAATTTCACCTCTAATAAACTAATCCCATGGTTAAACCATCTAATTCACATGCTAAATTTATCAATAACAACAACTACTAGGCCAATTATTAGTTGTAAAACTAACTCCATAAAAATTCCAAATTTATATCACAAAACCCTAAATTAAATTCAATCTAATGAAGCATTGAGAGAAATAACATTTACCTATTGACCTTCTTACTCTCTGGTAGTCAATATCCCTAAGAACCTCTACTAATTTGGCTATGAATTGGTTGGGAAGTGAAAAGAATGAAGGAATTCAAGAGAAATTAAAGGGAGAGTAGTTTTCTAAAAACAATAGAGAATGAGGATAATTAAGATTCCTATCCTTATATGGTTGAGTTATAATCTAATTTACAACTAGGATTAGTTCTAATTATTTTAATTTAAGGGCCTAGGATGATTCTAGGCTCAAAATAAGGTGAACAAGCTTAAAAACTTGACTCTAAAACCTTTTTTTTTTTTGGAACTAGGCATCATCTCTAGTTTTGTTGCATGGCTGCGTGCCCTTATGGGTGCCCCCACATAACACCCTTGACCTTACGGTCGAAGGGTGGGCTCTCTTTGTGTACATCCATATGCTTCGCATGCGGCGGCTATGGCAGGCCCTAGACTTACTAGTTGAGGGGCTCCCCTGGGTGCGTGCTCGAGTGCTTATGTGGCATGCTCGCGTGCCCCTTGGGCCATGGCTTGGGGCCTTCAATAGTGTGGCTTAGCTATTTTGGCCTCTGAGGATCTATAAGTGTACCCTGTTGCATTTTTTGTTCTTAAAATTCTAAGTTAGGCCTTAAAAATGCTAGTCTAACTAATTCTAAGCCCCTATAATTAAATATTAGATTCAAATTATTAAAAAAAAGCACACTAACTTACACTAAAAGCTACCAAAATTAGAATGAACTCAATTTTTGACATGAATCACTCTAAGTATCTCTGATCCCTTAGCATTGTTACCTACATCATTACTCAATAAATCTTATAAAATCAATAAAAATGAATAATAATTCATGTAAACTTACATCATATAAATAAAAACTTAAGCTAGGAATTACTCAAACTTAAGTTAGACATTGCAGATGATACAATCCCTCCTACCTCATAAAAGTTTCATCCTCAAAACTCAGAACAACTCTAGATAATTAGCTCTCTTCTCTTCCTCACGTTCCTATGTCACCTCTTCGATTTGATGGTTACGCCATAAAACTTTGATTAATGTTATCTCCTTATTGTTCCTTAGTTTTTTAACTTCTTGATCTAGGATCTCTATAGGCTTCTTTTCATAGCTCAAATCCTCTTAGATTTAAATTGCTTGCGGTTTTATGACATGACCAAGATCGGGCACATATTTCTTAACATCAAAACATGGAAAACATTATAAATTGATGACGTCTTTTAGGGTAACTCTAATTCATAAGCAATCTTGCCCACTTGCTTAACTGTCTTATATGTTCCTACAAAACAAGGACTAAGTTTCATTTCTTTCTAAACCTTATCACACCTTTCATGGGAGTTACTTTAAGGAAAACTAAGTCTTTAACCTCTAACTCAAGAGGTCTTCTTCGAACATCTACATAACTTTTCTACTTACTTTAAGCTATTTCAATTTTTTTTTTTGGATTAGCTTGATTGCTCTAGTCACATCTTCTACAAAATCGATCTTCTTGATGCCGATTTACTTCTTAATCTTTTCTTCCAACTTCTTCTTTTCTCCTGCCTCATCCAATGGAATAACAACCTACACTTCCTGCCATACAATGCCTCATAAGGTGCTAACCTATAGATTCTTGAAAAATATTGTTGTAGGTGAATTCAGATAACTAGTAAATACTTATTCTAGCCTCCTTTCTAATCTAAGGCATATGCTTTAAGCATATATTTCACGATCAAGTTAACCCTCTCAGTCTGACCATCAATCTGTAAATGAAAGGATGTGCTAAAACTTAACTTAGTTCTCAATTTTGAATGGACACACTTCTAGAAATGCAAAGTAAACCTACTGTCTCAGTTTGAAATGATGGACTTTATGATTCTCTAGAGCCTCACCTTTACATAAAGTTACGCTAGCTACTCAAAGGTGATCCTAATCTTAATTACTAGGAAATAAGTAGGCTTGGTCAATCTATCGACTATAACCCATACTACATCATTGCCATTCATCATCTTGGGTAGTCCAATAATGAAATTCATCGAGATACCTTCCCATTTCTACCCCATAATTTGAATTGACTTAAGAACTCCTCTGGGTCTTTGCTACTTTGCTTTGACCTACTGACAAGTCAAACAACTATTAATGTGTTTAGCCACATCTTACTTCATGCCGTGCCACCAATAGCTCTCTTTCAGATCGTTGTACATTTTATGGCTCCCAAACATATAGCGTAAAACATATCATGGGCTTCCTTTAGAATATGCTCTCGTAACTCCTTTACATCTCGCACACATAAATGTTATCTAAAAAGCAATAATCCATCCCTAGAAACATGAAAACCTTTACCACTTCCTCCTTTGACAAAGCGCTTAATCTTCATCAGCTTGCTTCTTTTAGATATTCTAAAAAATGTCAGCATCATAGTCAAGGTCGACATCTGTAACACCAACTGTAATCTATACTTTATGATTTCTGATTTCAAGGGCTTGGAGACTCTTTGCAATGACATTAACTCTATGGATGACTTTCTACTAAGCGTATCCGCAACTTGGTTCACCTTGCCTAAGTGGTATAATATTTTGTAATCATGATCTTTCACTAGCTCTAGCCATCTTTATTACCTCATATTTAGCTCCTTTTAGGTGAAGAAGTACTTTAAGTTCTAATGACCGATAAAGATTTGGCAATAGACTCCATAGAACTAATGCCTCTAAATCTTAAGTGTAAATACCACTATAGCTAATTCCAGATCATGCATCAGGTAATTTTTCTTGTAGTCATCCAACTGTCTCAAGGCATAAGTGATTACTTTGTTATTCTACATTAAAATTACTTTAAGACCCATCTTTGATGCATTGTTATAAATTACAAATCTATTGGTGCCTTCGGGAATGGTCAGAATTAATGCGCTAGTTAATTTCTACTTCAACTTGAAAACTCTCCTCATAAGCATTATCCCATTCGACTTCTTCCTTTTTTAAAAAAGGGTAGTCAACAACATGGTTATTTTTGGGAACCCTTTGATAAACTTCTGGTAGTAAACTGCTAATCCTAAAAATCTTTTTACTTATCCTACATTTTTCTGTAGCTTCCACGACATAACTGCTTCGATCTTTGCGGGATCTATCATGATGTGGTTTAAGAATGCTATACTATTCAACCAAAACTCACATTTAGATAATTTGACATAAAATTGCTTTTCTTTTAGGATCTGCAAGATCACTCTTAGATGATCTTGATGTTCTTTTTGAGACTGAGAGTATATAAGGATATCATTGACAAATACAATGATGAACCTACCAAGATAATCCCTAAACACTTTATTCATTAAATCTATAAATGCAGCTAAAGTGTTTAGTTAAACTAAAAGGCATGACCACGAACTCATAATGGCCATATCTCGTTTAGAATGCTAACTTCAGGATATCCTCTTCCATGATTTTCAACTAACAATGACTAGAACGAAGATTCTTCTTGGAAAATACAATGGCGCATCTCAACTAATCAAATAAGTCATTAATTCTCAATAGTGGATACTTATTCTTAATCGTCACTTTGTTTTACTCTTTGTAGTTGATGCATAGCCTCATTGACCCATCTTTTTTTTTTTCACGAACAACACTAATGTTCCTCATGGTGCAAGGCTTGGGTGGATGAACCCCTTATTCGGTAATTTCTTTAACCGAGTTTACAATTCCTTAAGCTCAGTTGGTGCCATGCAGTGAAGTACCTTAGTAATAGGCACAGTTCTAGGTATAAGCTCAATATCAAACTTAATCTTTTTCTCTAGTGGCAAGCCAGGTGGATCATCTTGAAGCACTTCATGGAACTCCTTAACCATAGCCGCATCATCAATCTTAAGCTTTTCCTCTTTACTTTTATATATAATGCTTGTTAAAAATCCCTTCCACTCGCTCAATAACATTTTCTAGGCTTCCATCATTGAGATGATTGCCTTTAGTTTCTTCCTTGATTCGCCAATAACGATAAATCACTTTTCATCATTAAGTTAAAACAACTATGACACAAGATAGATGCATTATACTTCCTTAAAATGTTAATTCCTAATATGACATCATAATCTTGCATATCTAGGACTATTAAATTTCTAAACAACTATCTCTCTACTATTCTCATTAATACATGGCATAACTAAAGAGAAGACTTCATCACTGTTCCGGAGGGTAGTATGATAACAAGCCTATGTCCTAATACGTCTCGAGACATATCTAAGTCCCTAGAAAATTTATGAAATATAAAAAAGTGTATAGCACCATTATCGCATAACACATCAGAATGCTTATTGAATACTATACTCTAGCCTATGACCATGTTGGATGCCTTGACTACTTCTTTCTTCATAATAGCAAAGACCCTTGCATTAGTTGGAGGTGTTTCGAGTCATCCTTGATGTATGGTTGATCCCTTAGTGGCCACTGCTGGTTGGTTCTTCTATTGTTGTACTGAGGCTATTGAGGCTTGTTAGGACAATACTTCACCATGTGGCCTTCAGAACGACAGTTGTAGCATCTTGTCATGCCCTTGAGGCATTCACTACCATGTTGCTTCCCACACTTTAGACAAATTGGATGATGGGCTTGCTTGTTCTGCCAAAAATTCTTTTGGCAATTTTCTTCCTTGTTCTTGCTTTGGTAGTTCTTTCACTTTTCATTGCCCCTATAATTATGATTGTTTAGAGGCTAATTCTATCCCCCTTAGCTTTTGTTCTCCTACAGAGCCTAACCAGGCTGTGGCTTCTCATTCTTGATCTTATTTAGATGATACTCAACTTGAAGGGTGGATTGATAATACTCAGTTGTTGTTTGCACGGTGTTAATACCGTTGTCCATGCAAATAACAATCTTTGGACAAAGCATCTTGATCACACGCCATACTTGTTCCTTCTACATTATCACCAATGTAAAGCACAAACGGGCTAACTTGTTAGACTTAGTCATTGCCTTGGTAGTGCTCCTATCATCTTGCTTTATATCGTTGAATCAGTTCTAATGCTCATTGGTGAGGTTAGCAGTGAAATGCTTTTTGTTGAATTCCATAGTGAACTGTTCCTAAGTCATATCAACCATATTCCTTTTCATTTCCACTATTCCCACTAAATCAGACAATAGGATGTACAACAAACCTTCTCGTTATCGGTCAACCCCATTAAATTTAGTATGTTCTTGGTGGTCTTATACCATCATTATGCCTTGATCGGATCTTTATTTCCACTATCAAATTCATATGCCTTGACCTTTTTTAGTTAAACCAACAGTTGTTTCAGGTAACCTACTTGGTCGATGATAGCAGAAGTAGCTAGGGCGATGATAATGGTGGTGGCAAGTGATGCCTACTAGTATGGTGGGTTTAGTTGATTCTACTAGCCTATTCCTTAGTTGCTATTCAATAATTAGTTGATTACTTACGGCTAAGCTTTATGTTGTTAACATAGTTAAGCAATCTCATCCACATAGTTCTGGTTTTCAAATGCTGTTCTAGACCCTTTTCCATTCAAGGTTCTAGTAACATTCAAGTTCATGAAGGGGCATCCTCTTTTCCTCATTTTGTTTCAAAAGTTGATGTCAAATAATAGGGAAAACATAAGAGAATTCACTCCTTAAGATCATGGGACATAGGTCACAATATTTCTTATCCTTATTAACACATCAACGACTCTCTCATGGTTATGCTAATCTAAACTAAGCAATAAAACTTACTTGAAGGATGCCGATGTGAATATGCTACTCGTACCCTATTATGATTTTTAGTCCCCGAAATTCCAAGTTAGGTCCCAAAATGCTATTCTAACTAATTTTAAGCCCCTAAAATTAAATATTAGACTCAAATTACTCAATAATACTTTAAATCACACTAGTAGTTACTAAAATTATACTAAACTCAACTTTTGGCATAAATCACTCTAAGTATATTTGATTCCTAGAGTTGTCATTTGCATCATTACTCTATAAGTCTCATAAAATTACATAAATATGAATAATAATTCATGTAATCTCATATCACATAAATGAAAACTCAAGCTAGGAATTACTCAAACGTAAGCTAGAAATTGCAGATGTTACATTAACTTCCAATGCTGATGACTGCTCAATCATCTTCTGTTGAAAATGAAAAACAACTTTGTATAATATCAAATGTAATATATCATATTATTCTCTGGTAATCAGAGGTGGAGATAGCATGCTATTTTGGGTTTAAAACAAAAAATAATCTGGTAGATTATCAAAAGTAATTTACCAGATTACTCTTTGATAATGAGTGACAGAGAAAGGCAATCACTTGTGTTAAAAAATGAAAAATAACATAATCTGGTAGACTATCAAAAGTAATTTATCAAAATACCCTCTGATGAATAAAGATGGTCAAAGTTGTATTATGCAACATCCGGTACCTTTTTTACTGGTCGGGGGTAATTTTAGTAAGTTATGTTATATTGACTTTTGACTTATCTAACTGAAAGTAAAAAAACTAAAGCTACTATAACTTGGGCAATCATCCAGAGGTTTTAATTTTGGAGGACAATCACGCAAAGCATCCTAGCTGTTAAACTTAACTTTTGGGCTTTGTCAATAAGTACTAAAAAATACAACATAGTGTTGCTCAGGTGTACACCATTTTTTAAGTCTAGGAATTTATTTACATCACTTTGTTATGAATATTAAAGCTTAGGTTTTCTACTAAAATGTTACATTTGAATTTCAAAATTTTAAAAGTGATATTCATCTAAATCACTCAAATCTTGTAGCATGTTTAAAAATATTTGAAGTATATTTATATATTTTAAAACATTTAAGATAAGTAACATATTTAGTGATAAATAATTTATTTACAAAATAATTTACAAGATAAATTATTTGTTTAAACTTATAATAACCTTACCCGTCCTTTTTTTTTTTTTAAGTAAAAAGACTTATTCATCTGTCAAACTTACACTTTGAAAAATCCAAACTCCAGTTCTGCGTTTTCTTTCAATTTCGGTAATTCAATCACTATCTATGTAATCAAATGAACTGGCTATAGCAGAACCATAAATAAAAAGTTAAAAAAGGAAATAAAAAATATATAATATGCAATTTAACGACTAAAAAGCAGGAATTGTTAATACGACATTATATATGTGTGTCTGTATGTATTTTGCAGCAAACAAAGCCCGCATAAAACCTTTGAAGTGCTCGCCAGCAACGTACATGAATGTATCATAATCATAACCAGAACCTTTATACACACACACAGAGACTAAGCTCTAATAAATTGTTAGCTTGTCATGGGGAAAATTAACAAATTTGTAAATTCACAGGACCATACAATTCAATATATATAGAAAAACAAAACTTTATGTAATAGTGACTTCCACTTAAATTAATCACAGAAATGATTAGCCTATTTTACCTTTCTAATGAAATTTTTAGGTGGTTGTTGTCCTACAAATTATGATTAATGGACGATCCAACTCTTATGGTACATTTTGCAGGTAAAGATGATTCAGTTAAGTAGGACTTTTTTTTTTTTGGGTGCTGAACTCAGTGTGTGAGCTACTTAATATATTTAAATTGCTTAATTCACTCTCGCTAGTACACTCAAGTCATCAGTACCACTTGTTTATTTATGGGAATGCTTTGAATCAAAGCAAGTGTTTGGGAAATGATTGTTTAGAGACTAATCTTACTTCACTGATGGAAGCAATGTCTTTGCTTAACCAAGAGTTTACTGACTAATTCAAATAGTAAGTGCCATTGCAACTTCATGACCCACACTATTGCTGAAAGCTCAACTAGTAAGGAATGATACAGTCTCAAAATTATTATTTTTTTCCTTATATAAGACCAGTCACAGCCAGTTCAATATTTAGGAATTATGAGAAATTCGACATTAGAGCATGAAATAAATACTCTGTTGGTTAGGTTTTGTTTTAAACTATCAATAAATACATCACATTCTGTTAATTTTGTGTATTTCAATCAAAATATACTATCAATAATAATATCTTGCCATAAAAAGGAATTAAGCTATTAAGTTATAGTAGTCAATATTTTTTCCATTGTTTTTATTCATTAAAAACCTAAATAACATTTGTGTCACGTATACCTGTTAGGCTTTGTCATAGCTAGCAAGCTTTCATGTTACATATAGAAATGCTACAGTAGACACATACAGAGAGAACCAACAATCATTATTATTTGAAAAAAAAAAAAAAAAAACCCCATCAATCATTAATATATTATAAAAGGCTGTGGAGTACTTCTCGATCATGCTGAACATAATTGTAGTAATTATTGTTGTAATTTATCAGCTGTTTTTTGTACAGGCACAAAAGCAGAGCAAACTGAGAGAGCTAATAATCATTTATTTGAACCCTTCACGGATCAGTACTGGGATCAAAAGCCAGTATCTCGTACTGAGATATTTAGTTTAAACTGTGCAAGTTGGTGGGGTGGATACGACCAAGAAAAGCCAATCTCCTCAATTGAAAAATACGCCATCTGAATTAGTAATTAATTGTGTTTACGCTTATTAAAGAAAGAATTGACCTCATCAGCGCCACTCAATTATTGAGTTCATCCTCATTTTGTGTTTTAAGTAGAAAGAGATTTATAATTAAGAAGTCTTTTTTTAATAATTTTTTTAAGTAAATGATTAAAGTAAAAAAAAATCCAAATTTTTTAAAATTAATTAAAAGGTCATTTTTTGAACTAATTTATCAATTTTTTTAAATAATTAAATAGTGATGGATTATAATGCAAAATTTTTTATTTTCTTAATAATTAACCAAACCTAAAAAAAAAACAAATAGTTATTTTGTTAAATAAAAAAACCGGCTATATATTAAATTAGGTTTGTCACATAACCTAATTTTCCACTTAAAAACGCTTATTTTGTTCTTGAATTTATAATTTTTCCAACTTAATCTCTTTTCTGTTGAAAGACAAGAAAAAGAATTATTTTAGTATGATCACATTCCTATTTTACGTAAATTTTTAACAAAAACTCTTACAGAAATAACACATGAGCCCCTTTTTTTAATCTAATTTTTGAAAAAAAGATTATAAATAAGGAGCTTAAGTGGGACAAAATAAAGATTTGAGGGTCAAAATATGGGTTTTTAAAATTCAGAAGAAAAATAAAAATGACCCTTACATCTTAGGTACATGTATGTTAGATTAATCCTAAAATAAATATAGCAATAATTTTTTCCATAAATCAATAATTTATATATAAAGAGAAGCTAAGTTTGTGGATCTTCTAGAAGGACCTAGTGATGGAGGCATAATTTATTGATAGGAGGTTAAAAAAAAATTTTTTTTAGTCCAGATTATACTAAAATATATATAATCATAATTTCTTTATAATATATAAATTGAGAAGTATAATATGATATTCAAAAATAAAATTAAAAAAGAAAATAGTCTCTTATACTATTGCTGTACCTTTTCAATATCAATATTATTTTGAATATTTTTATATATTATGGGAAAGGATGTCAACAAAAACATAGACGATATAGGTAGATTTATCAAAGCTTCGAACTAAAAAAAAAAAAAAAAAGATAGAAAAGGGGTGATGATATTCTAATCTGATCAAAGACTGAAACCGCGAGCAAATAATTAATCATTGTTGTTATTATATTAGGTAGGAATTCAGTCGGTCAGAAATATAATATAAAAACATAACTGATCTACTTATTTCGTCATTTGACTAAATTTATTTTATCCCAGTACTTTACTTTATGTATTTATTTGGATATATTTCAACATCCACATATATCACCAGCTAGACTGTGATATCAGATAACTTGTTTTCTGTTTTTGGACTCAAATTGAACTGCTATCCTCCCTTCTAATCATAATGATCCAGCTAAAGGAGAAGTTGGTATAGAAGGATATCACTGTCCTAATCCTTCTCCAAAACTAAATTAATTAATTACATTATCATATATAAGAGTTACTTATAAGTGAGAATCAATGTTAATGTAGTACTGAAAAGCTAAACAAAATCCAAGCTATTGTAAAAATGCGATATGTTAATTGGTAAGAGAATCATATTTGCTTTCTCAGCAATTCAGGGAAAAGTTGGACCATGACTCTGTTTCAGTGGCTCATTGCCCCAGGCCTTTTTTTTTTTTTTTTTTTGTGTTCCTTAATAATAATAATAATAATAATAATAATAATAATAATAATAATAATAATAATAACAGCACATACACACACTCTTATACGTTATATATGCATATAAATATATAACTTCCAAAGGGGTTACTCAGAAGAGGATGAAAGAAAAGGGATTTAGATAAGAACACTCAAATTAATAAAAACCTGCAAATTAATTTTTTTAATGAGTTATTGTAAACATTTCAAACGCACTTAAAACGTACTCGTGTACCTAGTTCAGTTATGGTAGCTAAATATTAAGAACTTATAAATGTGGAAAGATACATATTATTAGGTTGGTTATATTCAGGTAGTTCATCAAACTAGATCGTCATCAAAAAGAAAGGGAAAAAAATGTATAAATTAATAAATAAATTCACTTGGTAAATATGTTCAATACGCTCATGCATGGAGATCCTAAAATCCCGGGTCATATTTATCGTACGTAAATTAAGAAAATTTACAGGTTGACAATCGGCCATTAAGGTTCCAAATTTAGTAAAATTCAAATGGTAAACTAAAAAGAAATTAATTGGTTTACAAGAAACTTGACTTGGCAAACCTATATAGTACGGCAACCTTAGCCCATACACGTCCACAATATACTGGTTAAATTGAGCTCAAGGTGAAATTTTCTCCCATGGGGATAATTAAAAGATAACTAAGATTAATTAATGAGTTGGACCATTTTTTGTATTTTGTTAAAAGAAGAAAAAAAAATAGAAAAGAAAAGTAAAGTTAAGTTTATAGAGCGAAAAAGCAGCTTGAACCAACCGACAGACAAGGAGAAGCATTGGGTTAGTTTTCTTGGCTTGGAATTGAAGGGATATGAATAGGTATGGCAGTTAGAACCACTCACTCTCTTCCTCTCCTTCACTCTCTCTCTCTGTAACACACTCTCTCTCATTCTCTTTCTAACATTATCACATGTTAATACAAATATTGATATATCACAGCACATCGTATACACATATTGATATGGACAGAGAAATTAGAGCAATGCACTAATTATGTACGGACATCCATGGCCTTTGGGGTTTGGGTTTGACCCGGCGGCGCCACCCCTCTAGCTACTAAAAAAAAAAAAAAAAAGAGAGAGAGAGGGAGAGGGAGTCCGTAGAAAAAGTCTCTGACCCTCTCACCCTCCTTCCACTTGTCACCATACAAACACTATTCTCACTACTTCCTCTCTCTACTCTCTCTCTCATCCACCAGTTTCACCACAATTACCAATACTCCAACTATAAACCAGGAGACTACTATAATTTTCACCCATCCAACACCACCTCTATCTCACTACAAGAACAAACTCTTCATCTCTTTCTCTCATCATCATCTTCCATTATTTATATTTATAATTATATGTTTTGTACATATATATATATTTCATCTTAACCCAATTCACTTCTCTCTCTTTGTCTTTACCTTTTCTTTTTCTTTTTCTTTATCTTTTCTTCCTTTTTTTTTTTTTTGTTGGTTTGGTTTGAATTTCTCTTTTGGGGCTTTCACATTGTTGTATGGCTCTGATTGTGGACCAGCAGCAAACAAACTTGAAGCACTTTTGTAGAATCTGCAAGAAAGGGTTTGGGTGCGGTAGGGCGTTGGGAGGGCACATGAGGGCGCACGGCATCGGCGACGACAGCGGCGGACACATCGACGACGACGACGCAGCCAGCGACTGGGAGGACAAGCTCGCCGCTGGCTCCGGCAACGTCCCCCCGGCCAACAAGCGCATGTACGCCTTGAGGACAAACCCTAACCGCCTCCGGAGCTGCCGGGCCTGCGAGAACTGCGGCAAGGAGTTCTTGTCCTGGAAATCTTTCCTGGAACACGGAAAATGCAGCTCCGAAGACGCCGAGTCCCTCGTCTCCTCTCCGGCTGAATCCGGCGACGACCGCAAAGGCTGCGGTAACTGGTCTAAGCGCAAGAGATCGTTTAGAGCGAAGGTGGGCAATTTGATGATCAATAGTAACAACATTAATATTAACAACTCTCATTGCCCTTCAAGCGAGGAAGAAGACCTTGCCAATTGCTTGATGATGCTATCGAATGCGGCTGCTGATTCTACAGCGGCGGCGGCAGAACCCGAGGAGTCCTGCGCCTCGGCGAGCAAAGACGAAGAGGCGCAGCAGAGAAGGAACACCTTGAATTTCATCGCTCCGATTTCCGTTAGGGTTCCGGAGAACACCAACAACAACAATTACACCAATATAAATATGAGCAACAAAGCGAAAGGAGTGGCGAATAATAGCAACAACAAGGGTTTGTTCGAATGCAAAGCTTGCAAGAAAGTTTTCAATTCCCACCAAGCCTTGGGGGGACACAGAGCCAGCCACAAGAAGGTTAAGGGCTGTTTTGCGGCCCGGCTAGACCACCACGGCTCCTCTCTTGACGAAAGCCTCGCCGACGACGACGTCATCACTCACGACGAGCTTTTTCCGACCAAATCGAGCTCAACCCTAATGGCGGCGACAACACAGGATCATGCCTCGACATCGAAGAGGAAATCGAAGGTTCACGAGTGCTCGATCTGCCACCGGATTTTCTCATCGGGACAGGCGTTAGGAGGACATAAGAGATGCCATTGGATCACGTCGAATGCCCCGGACACCTCGACATTGGCGAAATTCCAACAGTTTAATGAAAGCATCCACGAACAAATGATCATGAACAACAACAGCAATCGTAATCAGAGCCAGCAACATCAACATCATGATCATGATCATCAGGCTCTTGATCTGAAGCTCGACCTTAATCTGCCTGCTCCAGTAATGGATGTGAAGGCGGCATTGTTGTCGACTGAGATCTACTTACAGCCGTGGATAGGATCATCGTCATCGGCGAAAGAAGATCATGATAATCATCAAAAGGATAACAGCATCATTATTCAAGATCGCAATCATCATTATAATCAACAACGTCACTTGCACCACCAAAATGTCGACGTTGACAACGTGAATCACAACGAGGACTGCAATAACAACAACAACAATACTATTAATAGTAACGGGATGATCGCATCGACGGTGCAGATCATGAACAATAATCACCATCGTAATCAAACGGTGGTGGTGGAGGATGAAGCTGACAGTAAGGTGAAGTTAGCGAAGCTAAGTGAGCTTAAGGATATGAACGTGAGTGAGGGCTCGTCACACTGGCTACAGGTGGGGATTGGTTCAACAACTGACGTTGGAGCTGGCCCTTAGAGAAAAACAACAACAAACTTTTGGCAAAAGCAAATTAAAAAAAAAAATGTACGACCAACTTTCTCCGTACTCTCCCTCTTTTTTTTTAAACTTTTTTTTGGTCATAATAATTTTTTGTATTGAGAATTGTAATTAGAATCACTCTCTCCACATGCTCATATAATTGAATACTCTTGTTGTTAATCTATTTCATTTTATTATTGTAATTTTTGTGGGTCAAGCAGGACCAAATTGCCCTGGACTCATATCAGACATTCATTATATATTCTTAATAAAAAAAATTGTACTTATTTATTTATTTTTTTTTTTGTGATAAGTTTTGGACAACATAAAAGAATTCTTCTACCCTATATATGTGTGTAATTATTTATAGATATATATCAGACTGTCAGCAAGGTTACAGTAAGAGTGAAACAGCTCATTAGAATTATAAACCCAAGAAGTATTAAAAAAGTGGAAATTAATGCTGTTAAGGTGACTGATAAATAATTGTCCTTTTACTAAAAAGGTTGACTTAATTAAGTTCATTGCTTTAGCTATGGTGCTGTCTGAGCAAGAGGAGCACAAACCTACCGCCCAATTAAATTGAGAAGAAAAAATAAGGGAGACATTCCGCATTAACTAAGGGAAAAAAGATCACAAGGTCTAATCTTTTTAAAGTAGGATTTTGCATTGATAATACGTGCTACTAGCCTACTAACTATTACAGATTCAAATCATATCGAGATAAAAAATATATATTAATATAATAAATTATTTTTAATATGATTTTGACATAAAACTTTACTGCTGTCATATAGATTTTATGGCTAAGTTAAAAAAAATTTTACAGATGATGTAATTTTTTCAGGTACTATTATAGAAATCTCGGGAAAAAGAAAATAACAAGAGCTTGTGCAGGGACCAAACACACTGCACCTGTTAAAGAGAGAGAGAGAGAGAGAGAAAGGAAGAGAAAGACACATGTCAAGTGGGAAAGGAGCCTGTGTTGTAGCATGTTTCGCGCACTACCATATGATTTATTATTAGTACCTCAAAGTTGGCTACACTTTGACTTAGGAGGACAACAAAGACCGGTTTAAAACTATAAATGGTAATTGTGGGGTCACTATTCAATTACTGGTTTGGCCTTGGTGGTCGTCATGGTGGTGGTGAAGTTGGTGCCTGGTGGTGGTGGTGGTCTGCTCAATCGTGGGTTACCATTCTGCCACGTGATCCTCATCTATTGGTCTGTCATGGGAACATATTTTTATTGGAGGGACCGAGAGGACGCGCGGTGAACTACGTACCTGGCCATTTTCCTCATATAAAGTTTGAGAATCTTTGAGATTATGTATACCTTCTTCTTCTTCTTTTTTTTTTTTTTTTTTAATTCTCTTTCGTCGACAGCATATATATATGTATATGTATATATATATACATATGTGTTATATATAAGAGAATCTTCCTTTTGAAAGGTCACAATATTGACAACTTAAATATTTCTTGGCTCCTTAGAGAACTTACTAGAGACTAGAGACTATAGAGTATTTTAATTTTGTTTGCTCTTTTGAGTTAGGAGGTTCATGTAGTACTTTTGACTCGAGTATTATAGATGAAGTCAAATGATTAGACTAATACACTCTTTTTTCTTTTCTTCTTATAGAAAAAGCTAATATTTTTATAAGCTATATAAATTATATATGTTCATTATATCAGACGTTGTAATCACTTTCCCCAACATTACGTGCAATTATGCAAAGTGCTTTAAGAAAACATGCATGTTGGAACTTCTCATTAGATTGCTTTGCTTAGTAAACACATTCTTGAATTATTTGTGAGTAAGTAAAAAGGAGTTAGTCCACAGGAAGATTAACAAATAATACCAAACCAGCTGGAAATAATTTTGAAATGAAATGAAATGAGAGAAAATGAAAAGCACATGACCAATTACTTGATAATAAAGCACAATATATATATATATCGTCTTAAAGGTGAACTTGTTTCTTGTTGAGTTACTTGAAAGGCCAGGAATCTTGACATATCGCACAGTCATACTCTGATATAAACTCTTTAAAAAAAATAAAGAAAATAAATACAACGGTTCAAAATTTCATTTATAAATACAAAGATAATCGTGATATTTATGTTAGAAAGAATATATAAGTTATTTATGTCACATATCCATATATATATATGTATGGACATGTTCAACAGAATTTTTACTTTTGTTTTGAATTTGTATAAATAGAATAGAAGTAAAAGTGGTAGCTTTGCAATAAGTAGTTAGAACCACATTTTAAAAAAAATTTAAATTGATTAAAATGATTTTAAAAATTTCTAATAATCATTAGATGTTAAAATGAAGTTTGTAATGGATCACTAAAATTCTAATACAAATTTGAACGTCTACTCATGAGGTTTGTTTATTTTTTAGAAATATGACTATTACTGTAAGCTCTTGGATATAAGAAATACTTTTGACATATTATTGAAATACTTTCAGAATCAGCTCTTAAAACCACGAAATCAAAAAGTGAGAGAACCCATGAATCACGATGACCGTATACATGTTTTAGCAATCAAAACACTAGATTTCACCAAAGAGACGATATCTTTGACTTTAGAAAGTAAGTTTAATATGCTGAAAGTAATAAATGCATTAACACTGGTCTTAGCTCAATTTCCACTAGTGCGTGCTTTGCTTTTTTTATTTTTTATTTTTTATTTTTTATTTTCCTTTATCAAAAGGCCTAACGACCACTCTACTAGCTACCACATCGACCACTGTTACTACAGTTGTACTACTCTTGTAAACATGCTTATAGTCATTGGCAACAAATTCAATCATATTCTAGACCAACCAACTACTCAATTCAACTTCGGATGATCATATGCCACAAGAAATTCACGCTTTTAACTTTAATTTAATTTCTACAGCTTAATCATGATAAAAATTATACATATATATATTCGAGTGAAGAAATAAATGATAATTTAACAAAACTAAGAAATATATGATAATTTAACAGAAATTGATGATTATAAAAATCTAACCATAGTATTTGTCTAAGTAATAAAATATTTTTTCGTATTCTACTTAAAAATTTTCTTATTTTTCTTTTTAGGCACATTCAATTCTAGTAAATTTCATATCTATACTACATCACAACATACAGTGTTTAATTTCTTATCTTTGACATGGAGTATATATATATATATATATATTCTTATAAAGAGTGATTGTTGGGACTAACTTATGTGGTTGAGAATTAGATTCAAGATCGTAGAATTGAAACGTGAGAGATCTTCTTATCTCGTCCACCTCAAAAAATATAAAACAAAAAGGCTCTCCTATATATTTTTGAAGGGCAGGAACAAGGAGGGTCCCAACCTTTAAGTAGAATCTTGCCATAAAATGCCTGCCATTAAAAGCATGACTTTGGAAGTTGTCCACTCCTCTTTGTAAAGTAAACGCTATTAATTAAGCAAATTGCATATTTGCCTCCAACCTATTGGTACCCACCTGCACTTTTCTTTGCACTCTACAACATAATGAGTTTTCTATCTGGACATTACGTGAGCTATAACCATAATTTCTTTTAAAAATATTATCTCTAGAACCATTGAACGTTTTTAAATAATAGGTTTAATATTAATCAATATCATTAAGCTATATAGCTACGACTTAATGTGGAGTAGTCTACCTTGTCCACTGCTATATATTGGATTAAGTGGGGAAAGAAAATTACTTTTGGATTTACTCTCCGTGATTGGTAAGTGCGAAAGTAATTAAAAAACAAAAAAAACAAAAAAACAAAACAAAAAACGAGGGATACACAATGTGATTGAGCGAAAAGTTATTTTTCCACTATCTTGTTTAGAGAGATAGGATAAGGGGGAAAAAGTGAGATAGAAAAGTAAATGATTATTTATCAGTTAATTAATATATTTTATTTTAAAAATAAGGATTACAAAATGATTTGACTATTTATTTAAGTACAACGAGTCCTCTCTTTAAAAATCTTTCAACTTTTTTAAAGAGTGAGGAAAAAAAAAAAAAAGTGGGATCCATAAGCTATTTTCTACCTATTTTGTTCACAATCACCAAGTGTTGTTATTTAATTTCAATATAATATGTATCTAGTTGGTGATGAAACATTTTAATGCATTTAAATATTTATTGTTTCATATCAATTTAATTTTAAACCTAAACTTTCACTTTTAAAACATCTGTATAACTTTCTTTTTTTTTTCCCCTTTTTTTTTACATTATTCAAATATTACCTTTAATAAAAACTATTAGCACAAT